>JARYHS010012519.1:225714675-226002260 GCA_031002005.1 Vandiemenella viatica | reverse complement strand
GATGTTATCTGTAATCTTGCACCTCCTTCTTTCTCTCATTCTTCTCCGACAAACTAGTCCTTCCAAGGCGTCTTTTAGCAAGCACTCCCCTCTCATCAAGTGTTCCTTATACAGTTCTTCTTTCTCCCTTTTATGACTTGCAGCGGTTTTCTCCTTTCACCAACCTTTCCCATCACTTCAAAATTACTTGTTTTTTCCATCTAGCTCATTCTTTCTACTCTCCTCAACATTTACATCTCAAACGCTTCTAAACGTTTTTCATCTTCCCGCCTCAGTGTCCACATCTTTGCCCCATAATGAGTCACACTCCATATAAGACATTTGCTGAGTCTTTTCCTAAGCGCCTTGTCTACTTTTCCAGTTAATAGTCGCCTCTTCCTATTAAACGCTTCCTTCGCTAAGGCAATATACCGAGCGTGGTGGGTGAACGGTTAACGTTCTGGCCTCGCATTCGGGAGGACGCAGGTTCGAATCCCCGTCCGGTGATCCACATATGGGTTTTACATGATTTCCCCAAATCACTCCAGGCGAATATTGGGATTCTTCCTTCAAAAAAAAAAAAAAAAAGTCCGAATTCCTTCCCGTTCCTTGCCACCCAATACCAACCCGCCTCTAATGACCTCGACATCGACGAGGCGTAAAACCATAAGTAAAAAAAAAAGCTAGGGCAATGCGAGTTTTTACCTTTTGTTTTGATCAACTTCTAATTTTAAAACTGCAAAAAGTATGATATTACAGCCGGAGGAAGGCGGAGGTCGTTCAGGTAAAGTGTTATACTGTATGACATTGATAAGAAAGCGTCCATAAACCACGTAGCTCCTTTTTGGCCCCCTATGACTTCCGGTTCCTCCCACGTAGCCCGACGTTACTTTATCCCTGCCCCACCCCCCCTCGCACGTAGCTTTTCTCCCTATTTTTTTTTTTTTTTAAGTGCTTAACGTCTCTTAACAGCGAGGTCTTTAGAGACGGGAAAGGATGGGGGGCAAGGAATGGGAAGGAATTCGTCCATGGCCTTTTGAAGGAAGCATCCTGGCATTCGCCTGGAGTGATTTGGGAAACCATGGAAAACCCAAATCTGGATGCCCGGACGGGAATTCAAACCGCCGTCCTTCCGAATGCGAGGCCAGAACGCTAACCGTTACACCACCACGCTCAGTCTCTCCCTATTGAGATTTTGTACTGTTTTCTCTCGTCAGACTATCGTAAATTACATTGTGAAATAATTAAATGACGAAAATAAATATCCACATGCTGTTGTGTGTTCTGTATCTCATTTTAACTGTGACAAGGAGCAAATAATATGGATGGAAAGCTACGGGGTCTGGCTCGGAAAGCCCCATCCCGTCCCCTAGACAGAGCCACGTAATTTATGGACGCTCCGAAATTGGTAAGGAGGGCAGACAAACAACAAAGACATTAATGTGACGAAACTACAGATGGAACCTTCAAAAGGTATGGAATGTTGTCACATGCAAAAGTGATCACTGTTCATTGTAAGCTATACAGAATTATTAGCGTCTATTTTCCACAGCGACGGGTAGGTTATGTTAGTGGAAAAGCCTATTTCACATAGCCTCGTGTGGTCCTAATGACAGGGTATTTACTCAGTGCGCAATCCGCCCAAATCGTAGCCACCTTTACCTAATCCGTTAGTGTTACCGGGTACAGGGGACCTACAGCTTAACGTCTAATCGTTCTGGAGTACTACACATTACACAACAAGCAGTGTCAGAGGTGAAAGGTCGGGCTAAGGGCATTTGTATATCCAGCCGAGACTGGGATTCGAACCGGGTGCCTTTCGAAGCTACTCGCTCAGCCACCAGATCGTTCTCTCTTCCACAATCACCCCAGATGATCTTAAATACAATAAGTTCAAAGAACGTTTACTAAACGATACAACTGGTAAAACTATTAAAATCTTTTTAACATAGCGTCTTGGCTTTAATTATTTCAGTGTCAATAACTTACTTGTTTTTTTTGTACGGTACGTAATGAATTAGACCATAGCAATGAATAAGCATTCTCCTAATTACCCTTAATCAATTAGCAGCAAAACTGGAAGTAAGATACGAGTATTTGCGTGAAAACTCCTGTACACTGAAGAACTGGAAAAAAAAATGAGTTTGGGGTTTTATAAGTAAGATACAACAAAGAATCGAATGGTTTTCTCATCTTTTTAATTATATCGATTTTCATTGCTTTTTTCCCATGATACCAGGTTTAAAACAAGTAAAGTTCTTCTCATTTCGATGCGATGCCTGTAAGTCGAGAAATGAATAAAACTGCATGTTTTTTTATCTTTATTATTTGATTGCCAAATGACAAAGAACGTTTTTTCTCGCAGGCAATATATTTCCTTCATCTGCATATAATAAAATCCAATTTAGATTATTTTAAGTTGTTGAAACTATAAATAAGTTAACGGTTTTTCTACCATATTGGAAATATTCTCGTGAAATTGTTCTGGTAACTTTATTATTGAGAAAGTGCAATTACAGAATCTACAAAGGTGAACCACTGCACTCAGTCACTAACAATCCAACACTAGGGATGTTCATCCAGAAAAAACATCGATGATTTTTCGATGTGATGCATCGAAACGTTTGCATCGATGTTTCATGATGCATCGAATAAAAACATCGATGTTTTCGATGCATCGAATAAAAACATCGATATATATATATTATATATATATATCGGTTAATAAAGGTTAGGAAAGCTTAAAAATGAGACAAAGATTAGGAAACTAGCAAAATGAGGTATTTATTTGAATCATATTTTTAACTAGTCTTTTACAAAGGCAATTAGAAATTACTGGGATTTATAAATTAGAAATTCGAATAGAAAGATAGAATAAAAGTAAAACGAGAAACGCTGAAAGAGAGGCAGTGTTGGGATTCTAATCTAATTGGAATTTATTAATCCCAATGTTTTCTCTTAAACTTTGCATAAATAAAATTTTATTAACCCGCTTTCCTTGAATTCTGTTTCGTTGTTGATTTAAAACTTGTGCAGCTTTCGAAAAAAGTCTTTCTGATGACACTGAGCTGGCTACCAAAGTTAAATATTTATAAACTATTTTGTTCAATTATTGAAACTGTTGTTTATAATCGGACCATACTTCTAACTGATTTTCACTAAGCCGGCCAACCGGAGTTCTCAAGTAGACAGACAGCTCGTCGGAAACACTTTCTTCCGTCCTGTTTGATTTCCAGTTTTTTTGAACTAGTTTGTGATGGTCGGTCCAAAGACTGAAGTCTTCCAATGTTTTGTCTGAACTATCTGAATCAGATTCTGTTCGCTTTTCTTCCAGCTCTCTCTTCATCTTTGATCTTTTGAACAGGATTTGCACAAGCCATCGGGTCTTTAAAATGTAGTTTTTTGAAGACAAAACTTGTTCGATAACACCCCATCGTTTGTTGATTTCTTTCAAGATGAGCTTATGTACTTCCATCACTAAGGGTTAATCCGTCACAACTGCTTTGAGTTTTGAAAGCATACAGTTCACTACAGGAATCACTTTACTGCTGGTACAATATTTATCCCCAGATATTTCTTTAGTTGCTGCTTCAAATGGGCGTAGTATGTTGAGAAGAGATGACGCTATATTTAATTCCAAACCAGTCAACATTGGAGGTGCTGTTTTATGGCAAATCAATATATCACTTACAACATTTTTAAGCTCCAAAAATCTTTGAAACATATAATATGTGCTATTCCAACGTGTTGGCAGGCCTTGTATTAACTTTATTTCAGCACTTACTCACTTTCTCAAATCGCTTGCCAAACAACTGTCTTTAAAGAAAGTAACAATGGTCTTTATTTTTGACAATATATTTTCTAAAGGTATTTTGAGGAACTAAATCAAGTGTGTGAGCGAAACAAGGGATGTGATTCTTCTTTACAAATCCTAATTCCACAGCGTTATCAGTAACGACCGCAGAGACTTTGTCCGTATTAAATCCCCAATCGTTGCAGGTCTTAAGGAGTATGTCTGCTATATATTCCGACGAATGACTTTAATTGAGTTGATGTCATTGATTCGAACACTGTGTCTAGACCAAAACGCGTTGTGAAACCCAAAATGCTGCGCATCTGCATGTCTGACCATATATCACTTGTTAATGTGAGGTGTTCAACACTTGAGAGTTTTGATTTTATTATTTAGCCAAGACGTCATACTTGTCATCAAGCCACCGTGTCACAGTTGCTCTGCTGGGTATTTTATAATGAGGAGCAGTAACTTTAAGCAAATTTTTGAAGCCTACTAGGTACTTTTAGCCTTGCCCTAAGGTGTGGCTCCGCCCTACACTGTCGGGAAATTTCATGTCAACTGTAACTTTTTGTTGTTTTATCAAAATTAAATTAAAAGAAAAATGTGATTTTGTAGGTGACAAAATAAAATATACCAATACAATTTCCTGTTTTTTGTTTTGCTTTAAAACCAATCATATCGCATAGTTTTTTCTTGTTTTATGCAAGTTAAAAGAAATAACGTATGGCGATACAATTTTCCAGTTTTTGTTTTGCCTTAAAACTAATGGTGTTGCATATGTATTTTTTTTATTCAATTAAAAAAATGTAATTTGATATTTTAGGAGACAAAAATAACGTATAGTAATACAATTTTCTGTTTTTGTTTTGCTTTAAAACTGATTCTATCGCGTCGAAGAAACGCATGTGTTCTTTCGATGTATGGAATGAAAAACATCGATGCATCTTTAAACATCGAAAGTAAACGATGCATGGGATTGGTTCGATGCATTGAATAGTAAACATCGATGTTTTTGGTACATCGATGTGTATCGAGCATCCCTATCCAACACTAATAGTAATCTGTAGTCCGAAGGGATACTACCTACAAACACATTAATAAAGTTCACATCGTATTCTGAAAGAATCACAATACTGTTATTCAAATCAAGAAACAATGCTTCTTAAAAATTAGATTCACATGCATCTACAAAATCCAACGCTATCATATCAAAATACTGACTGGAGACGTCAGTGAACAAATTGGCAGAGAAAAGAAATTCAGAACAACTGTAAGACTCTACGCTGCTCATGAAAGTACCAGTAGAACCGAAGAACGAATAGTGCTTTCCGTGACTATTTCGGTTTAAAATGAATGTCAACTCATTGGCTGACACTTAAACACACATGCACACACAACTTTGAAATCCCATAATTATCATCTAGGACAATTTCAACTAGATCACGTAACCATCTTGAAGAAAATCGAAAATGAAATTATTAATGCTAAATTGATCACCATTTGTCTATAATTAAAGTTTCTACCCAATAGATTCAAATTCAGAATACATCGAAATTCGCGAATCAATGCTAAATTTTTGTGAACAAAACTCTGCACCTTTTCTTGCCAATATCTCGATTCAACATACTACAAACTGGCCAGAACTCTAAGACTCTTCAACAGAACGGCTCAACCCCGAGGGTACGCAAACATAGGTTGGGGAATGAAACATATGAAAAAGCTATAAAACTTCGAAATCAAGTGTGGCAAAAATTGAATCCCCATAAAACGACACAAAACTGGCAGGCATTCATTAACCGGCAGAAACAAACATCAAACCCCATTCTTTTAGAGAAACTTACTTTGAACTGGCAGAAATTGCTCAGGAGTTTAAAAGTAACAATACAAGTAACTTCTGTAGATCATTCAAAGAAGAATTGTTAAATTACCAGGCATCTAGTCTCTGTTTAAAACGTCCAAATGTAATTCTGAAAACAAATAACTTGGAAAACTGTAAGCTCTAGGAAATTACTTTAAACGCCTTCTAAACTGTAAACAACCTACAGGACAACTCTCCTTTGAAAAATGCACTTGAAATTAAGATTCGAAACCTCCCAGTTTAGAAAAATTCCAACTAACTACCCGTGGACTTAAAACTAACAAAGCCCGTGGGTAAGATAATATGACTGATGAAATGTCGAAAATAGGTCAAACAAACATTGCTCATAAAATTCATACAATTATTGAAGATGACTAGATCAATAAAAACAAAAACTCGAGGACTCGAAATATGTTTTCTTTTTTTTTAACTGCTTTACGACTGTCAACAGCGAGGTGTTTAGAGACGGGAAAGGATGGGGGGCAAGGAATGGGAAGGAATTCGGCCATGGCCTTTTGAAGGAAGCATCCCGGCATTTGCCTGGAGTGATTTGGGAAACCAAGGAAAAACCCAAATCAGGGTGCCCGGACGGGTATTCGAACCGCCGTCCTCCCACTCAAAATATGTACTAATTCATCCACTTCACAAAAAATGGGGTAAAACTGACATTAACAATTACAGAGGAATATTACAATATTTTACGCTTTTAGTAAGAGTTCATAATGATCGAGTTTTGGAAATGATGGGCGAGGAAAGAAGTTTATGGAAGAATCTTACACAAAAAGAGACAGAATGATAGGTCACATTTTGAGACATGCAGGATTGGGTAACTTGTTAGTAGATGCAACAGTCGAAGGTAAGAACTGCAGAGGAAGACAGAGATTAGAATATATGAAGCAGATAATTGTGGACGAGGGTTGTAAAGGGTATGTTGAGATGAAAAGGTTAGCACAAGGTAGGAAGGGATGGAGGATTCCATCAACCCAGTCGAGAGACCAATGACTGCAATATATATATATATAATTTGATGGTTAATGCTGAAGGATTGTTTTACGCAATACTTCCCAAGGAAATTGCGTACCTTAACCTAATTCCCATAAATTCCGGGAAAAGGGAGGGTGGGGAAATGAGCTCTGACGCCACGTTCAAACACATCCCAGATGTGTTTGATCGGGTACAGATCTGGCGAGTTGGTGGCCAGAACATCAGTTGCAACTCGCTACTGTGTTCCTCGAACCACTCCATCACACTCCTGGTCTTGTGTCATGGCGCATTATCTACCGTTAGGAAACATGATCGATATGAAGGGGTGTACGTGGTCTGCAACCAGTGTACGATACTTATTGGCCATCATGGTGCCTTGCACGAGCTCCATTGGACCCATGGATGCCCACGTGAATGTTCCCCAGAGCATAATTGAGCCGCCGCCAGCTTGTCTCCGTCCCGTAGTACAGGAGTCAAGAAGCTGTTCCCCTGGAAAAGGACGGATTCGCACCCTCCCATCGGCATGATGAAGAAGGTATCGGGATTCATTAGACCATGCAACGCTCTACCACTGCGCCAACGCCCAGTTACGATTGTCACGTTGCCATTTCAGTCGTAGTGGCCGATTTCGCAGTGTTAACATTGGCACATGCACGGGTCGTCGGCTGCGGAGGCCCATCGTTAGTTTTCGGTGTACTGTGTGTTCAGACACACTTGTACTCTTCCCAGAATTAATGTCTGATGTTAGTTCCGCCACAGTTCGCCACCCGTCCTGTTTTATCAGTCTGCCCAGCCTACGACGTCCGACATCTGTAATGAGGAGTGACCGCCCAACCATCGACGTTTGGACGTGGTTTCACCTTGGTTTCTCCACTTGTTGAAGACACTCACCACAGCACTCCTCGAACACCCGACAAGTCGTGCAGTTTCCGAAATGCTCGTGCCGAGCCTCCGTGCCATTACTATGTGCCCTTCGTCAAACTCAGATAGATCGCGCGCCTTCCCAATTCTAAATACGGATAGCACGCTCACTGATACTACATGCACCATGCGTGTGTCTGACTAGCAGTCATTCCTCGTCACGTGACGTTGCTTTTGCCTGGACACGTTTACATCGATGGTAGGTAGGTGGTCATAATGTTCCGGGTGATCAGTGTATTTCAGACAAGTGGCACAATTTCTTCCTGGTATCTTGGGATGTGTGTGTTCTTCGATTGCAATCTTCCAAGGAATGACTCCAGAGATGATCTTATATACAATACAATGAGCTCACCATAGAACTGGGCAACAGATGTAATCAAGTTTTAAAATTTATTAAATATGTATGTTTTTGCTTCAATGAGTTCAGTATCTATAAATCATTTACTTGTTTTAACTATGATATGTAATGAATTATTGCAATGACTAAACAGTGCCCTAATGACCCTTAATCAATTAACAGAAAATCTATAAGTGTGGTACGACTGTTGTTAGCAAATGTTCTGTTGGCAGAAAATCTTTTTTTATTATTTTATTAAAAAAATCGAATTTGGGGGACTGGCAATAAGCTATAGGAAAGGAATCAAGTGTGTTTGAAATCCGAAATGTGTGTTTAGAAGAAAATGATTTCTGGAAACAACCTGACTTTTTTGTCGAGGTCATTAAAGATTGAAAAGGACTTGGGGTAAGGAATTCGGAAATGAAATTTTGAATAAACCATCCTGGCAGTTGCCTGAAGTGATTTGGGGAATCATGATCTGCCTCGGATTCGAACACGTGGTCTCCATCAGGCGATACCAGAGCGTTAATGCTCACCCAGCACGCTCGGTTTCACGGCAGAACTGCCACATAAATTTTCTTTGCGTTTTGAAAAATGATCACCACATGGTCCAGAGCGAAACGAAAGTTATTTTGATTTCTTTTAAATTAGACGTTAGTAAGCTGAGAAAATACGAAAACAGCCAGAAAGTTCTGTTGTTTGAAATAGTTCTCAGGTGACAAAGTAAATTTTTTCTCGCAGCCAAGTTTTTCCTCTATCTGTACATAAAAGATCCAGTTGGCTGATCGTGTTTTGAGTAGCCAATACACATCAGTGATGAATGTGTGTCAACGTACATTAGTTCATTATTCGAATGAGTGTAATGTGACAATTGGTGATTATTACGTGTGTGCATTTTGACTGTATGTGTGATTGTTATCGATAGTTATTGTTTTCGAAAGTGACAAGAAATTACGTGTCGTGTCGAAGTTGAATAACTCGATAGTACTAAGCTCGGCCACCCATCAGTATGTGACCAGAGGAGCCGCACAGATGGGTGACGAGGAAAGGCTGCCTTACACATCCGCGCCGCGCGCGTCGAGCGTCTCAATGCCGGCGGTCGTTGTGACAAATGAGACGACGGATAAGGATATGGCAATGGATGAAGACGCTGCACCAGCCGCTGTGTTTAACATTCAGCGTATACACGGTGATGTGTACTCGGTGAGTAAAGAATTAACTCCGAGAAAGCGTCCCACTTCTCCACCAGAGAGGACATACAATAAACAGCCACGTGCCGTCAACTACAGAAACAATGAGGTGAGCAAATCTAGTGGAGTCAGTCTAGCAGTGTCGAAACTAGGTACAGCCAAGAAACAAAAGAAAGCTAAGGCACAAAATAAGAAGACCATGGAAGCCACCGACAATACTGCAGCCTCGGTCTCCGGGCGGAATGGAGTAAGTGGGCGTCGTTCCCAGCGTCCCAAGAGCAATGAGGATAACCACACTTACCAGAAAAGTGTGGAACCAGACGACGAGGGCTTTGTCTTCCCTCGCCGTACAGCGAGGCCACCTCCAACGCTTGACCCGGAAAGGATGGAAACAACCAATCCGTTCGAACCAATTCAGGACGATTCATCAAAGATTACCAGAAGTGCGCATATACCGCCAATTGTTGTGCAGTTTGAAGAGAATTATAAAACTCTGCACGACAAAGTGGGTGACGTTGTGAAAAACCCTTTCTCAGCCAAATCGGCTGGGGGGGACAAAATAAAATTCACACTCACAACCGTTGAAGACTTCACAGCAGCCACCGAGATGTTGCAAGCTAGCAACATTCCTTACTATACATTTCCGATTGGGGCAGTGCCACTTCTGAAGGTTGTACTCCGTGGGATTCCCCGGACTATGGCCACTGACGACATCAAACTCGAGCTAAAAGATATGGGCTTCAATGTCCAGACAGTGGTTCAGCTGCGCCGCCCAGGAAGCAATGAGGTCATGCCTCTCTTCCTTGTCGTTCTTCCTGACATCCCTGATAATAGGCCCATCTTTAAGGTGGAGAGCATATGCCACCTCAAGATTCAAACGGAAAAACTGAGAGCTGCAGCTGGACCTGCTCAGTGTTTTAATTGTCAGCGTTTTGGTCATGTGGCCAAGCACTGTAAAATGCCTCCCGCTTGTGTAAAGTGTGCCGGCCCACATGATACAAAACAGTGCACATTGAGAAAAGGACACGACGCGGCTAAGTGCTTGAACTGTGGGGGCGGGCATGTTGCGTCCTACAGAGGCTGTCCTGTATACAAGAAGGCACGAGATCGCCAGAGAGGCCTAACAGTCAAAAGTGATACAGCCGAACAACATCGCAAGAAGGATCTACAGCCACCGGCAGAAAATTTACAGGGCGTCTCCGCTATCCAACATCAACTACAAATAATTCCTCTCCACCGACTGGCAAAGAACAGACGAAGCCCACTAGGATGACTAGGAAGCATCGAAAGTACCAGAAACACAGAAAATCCAGTGAGACTGACGGTCGCCTCTTTTCGGAAGTTGCGGGTCCACAGTCGGCCACTGCTGCAACTTCTGGCTCCAATCTGGTCGACCAAAAAGAACATCAAAACCCGCAGAGCTCCTGCACAGAAGACCTGTTAAACAACCAACCACGACATTGGCCACCCTCAGCTGCTCCAGTTCCGGTGGAATCTGAAGGACTGAGTAAAATATTGGAGACTGTCCTAAATATGCTGGTCACTTTAACCAAGCGGCTAGACCAGATGACCACGGACATCTGCGCCGCAGTGAAGACAGCTCTAGCTACACCCAACTGCAGTTGTAATCTTCATAATGGATAGACGACCCCAATTCAATAGCCTCTCTTTCTGTATATGGAATGCCAATGGCATTCATGGACAGATCTTGGAATTCCGGCAGTTCATTAGGGAACAAGACGTAGATCTATGTCTTGTCACCGAAACCCACCTAAAACCTGGACTGAAAGCCTCAGTAGCCAACTACTGCTGTTATAGATATGATCGTCCAACTGCAAAAGGTGGCGTGGCTATCTATGTCAAGAGAAGCATTCCACATCACGAGATCTACATTCCGCCCCTGCAGTATATTGAAGCTGTCGGCATTGAAGTGGCCACGACAAGAGGACCACTGACTGTAGTTTCTGCCTATCGGCCTCCTAGAAGGGAAACAGCAGAGGCTGATTTTAATACCTTGGCAAACATCAGAGGCAAGCTGTTTATCGGAGGTGATCTCAACGCCAAACACACAGACTGGAACAGCAGAGTTAACAACCCTTCAGGTAACATACTACGGAGAGTCGCCAACAGACATAATATGTGTGTGTGGGGTCCTGATGAACCCACCTACTACCCAGCTCACCGTGGACGTCCGGATGTTCTCGACGTGGCAGTCACTAAAGGGATCACCGGATTCGTCGCGGCAACCACGCTTAACAGGCTGTCCTCTGACCATTGCCCAGTCATCGTGGAGCTAGAGTCCGACCTCATCCTAAATGTACAACAAAAGCCGGACTTCAGAAAAACCGATTGGGGCAGATACCGCCAGATAGTCTCAGCAGCACTACCGAACCGCCCGGCAGAGGATATAGACTATGCTCTGTCCTTCTTCGAGCACACTGTCAAGGAGGCATCAGCAGCGACGACTCCGAAGAGGTGTCTCACCAAGAACACTTCACGCCAGCTCCCGCCCCACCTCTTAGCGACTATTCGGCACAAAAACCGAATAGCTAAAGAGTGGAAGCTGACGAGGAACGCCAACACGCGAAGACTGCTAAACCGAGTACAGAGAGAATTGAAGGTGTCGCTAGCAGAGCACCGGAGCAGAGAATGGGAGGCTCGTGTTTCGATGCTGACCCCAGGTGATGGGACGCTGTGGGCAGAGACAAAGAAATTCACTAGGCAGCGATCTCGACTTCCACCCCTACACGGTGAACGGGGCCCAGTCTATCGGCCAACCGACAAGGCAAACGCCCTAGCAGACTCCTTCGAGAGGAACTTTCGGCCATCAGAAGTGGAAGACCAGTTGCAAGTAGAAGAGGAACATCGCTGCCTAAACACCTATCTGCAGGCTAAGGAAGGGGAAGATGAGGAAGAAATTGACACTATCACTCCGGAAGAGGTTGCGAGCTGCCTAGCAACACTTCACCCAGATAAAGCACCTGGTCATGATCGCGTCTTCAATAACTGTCTCAAAAATCTACCACTGCAAGCGTCAACTTACTTGGCAGGAATATTCAACAACATTCTTCGCACTCAGCAATTCCCCCAGTGCTGGAAACATGCTGAAGTTGTGGCAATACACAAAAGCGGGAAGGACCCGCACCTACCTCAGAGTTACCGGCCAATAAGCCTCCTGCCATCAATAAGCAAAGTCTTTGAGCGGTTATTGCTCAAGAGGCTAAATCATTACATAGAACGGAACGAGATTATCCCCCACCACCAGTTCGGCTTTCGCCGCAATCACTCCACCACGCAACAGCTCATGAGGGTGGTTGAAGCAGCGACAAGGGCATTCAACGAAAAACAATACTGTGGCCTGGTGCTTCTGGATATCGCCAGAGCGTTCGACTCTGTGTGGCATACAGGCCTGCTACTCAAACTATACGAACAAGGCTTCTCAGGCAGACTAGTAAAGCTCCTTATGTCATATCTCACTGGCCGCACCTTTTGCGTTCGTGTCGGAGAGGCCACTTCAACCGTGAGGCGAATCCTTGCTGGGGTACCGCAGGGCTCTGTACTGGGACCAGTGCTCTATGCGCTTTTCACCGCTGACGTGCCTACCGCTCCCAGAGTTATTACTGCCACCTATGCCGATGACACGGCATACTGCACGGCAAGCAGAAGCTGTGCCATAGCAACTAGGCGTCTGCAAGAAGTCCTACAATCAACTGAAGACTGGGCAAAACGGTGGAGGATAACCATCAACGCCACAAAAACCCAAGCCATCATTATCAGTAAGAGACGCACTCGAAACCTTCCTCACCTTCGACTTCACAACGAGACGATCCCGTGGGAAAATGAAGTCAAGTACCTCGGAGTCACTCTTGACCGGCGACTGACTTGGCGAGCCCATATTCAAGACATCAGGAGGAGGGCAAGTGCTAGACTGCACGCTCTTTACCCTGTGCTCAACAGGAACAGTCTTTTGAAGCCCGCCACGGGAGTAAACATCTATATCACCCTGGTAAGACCAATTATGGAATACGCTTGTCCCGTATGGGGCTATGCGGCTGCTTCGCACCTCCGGCGCCTTCAGGTGATACAGAACAGGGCACTAAAACGGGCCCTCCACTTACCGAGCAGATTCCCGACTGCTGTTCTGCACGAGACTACTAACATCCCGCTGCTGACGGATCGCTTCAGACAGCTGTCCGCGACGTTCTACGAGCGCGCCCAGAAGACCAGGAACCCGGAAGTCAACTCGCTCGGGCAATACGTTACAGGTATTGACCGCCATAAAAGACCACTCGCTATTCTAAACTAAGAACGCCAACGATAAGCCATACCAAAAGAAAAGTGTTGCTCCTTCTAGATTATGTTGAAGTAAATGTCGAAAGACAACACACTTCAAAATACTCTGCCTGTGATTAACTGGCAGTAAATGGCGTGACTGTGGTGTGACTGTGATCGTGTTTTGAGAAAGTACAGATACTAATGATTTTATAAATACAAGACTAAGACAGCCAATTCGATAAACCGTAGAAAGAAGTAAGTCAGAGGACATGAAGGTCTTGGTACTTAATACCTACATTGACTCAGGCCAAGACAGATGATGACTGGCTGGCTGTATATTTTGCTTGAGTTTATTGGTAATTCATTGTTTTTTTTTTTTTTTTAAATATTACCCTAAAATCATTGAGATTAATTGTTTAAGTTGAAACTTATAAGGTGTCATGTCATACACTGATCAATCAAAACATAATGACCATTTTTGAACCGCAATATAGCAGCGATTCGGCGTGGCATGGATTCGAAAAGTACTTGTTAGGTTTCCGGAGTTGTCTGGCACCAGATGTCTACGCGTGTATCACGCAATTCCATTAAATTACTCGCCGGTGGTTTGTGGGCGCGGCACCTGTGAACGAGCATCTCGAAAACGGCGAGGCTGGTCGGCTGTTGGCGTCCTACTGTAGTGAGCATCTATGTACAGGGTGAGTCAAAAGTCGCAGTACACCCTTTTATTTAAAAAAACTCTGCAGGAATTGGGAAACCTGAATATTCCAGTAAGGTATTGCTGAAGTGGTCTATCTTTTACGGTATGTACCGAACATGGGCGCCATCTTGAAATCGGCCATCTTGAATCTAAGTCAATTTTTTTAAATGGAAAGGGGGTCTTGTGACACATCAAATAACATTAGAATTTTTTCACAAGTTCATTCCTGTAAACAGATTTGAAATAGCAGTTGCGGTTCAAAAGTTACATAGCTTTTTTGTTGCAGATAACTGAAGATGGCTTTGACCAAGGAGGAGAGAATTGAAATCATTTTGATGTCTGGAGAACGAAGTTTCCGTGTCATAGCTGCAGATTTTAACAACCGGCACGCAGAAAGACCTCCAATTTCACACGACACTGTCAGGTGCTTAATTTCCAAATTCCGAGAAACTGGGACTGTGGCTGACAAGGCACGGAGTGGCCGTCCAAAAAGTGCTACTGACGAGACAACCTCAACAATGGTTTTGGCGTCCTTCGTGAAGAGCCCACAACGCAGCACACGACGTTTGTCAGCAGAATGTGGAATCAGCCAGTCATCGATCATACGAATCCTTCATGCCCATCGATGGCATCCATTCAAGATTCAGTTACTCCAGCACCTAGCAGAGGATGACCCAGAGAGACGTATGCAGTTTTACACGTGGGTCTTAGAGGAACATCAACAAGATCCCTCTTTTGCACAAGGCATCTGTTCAGTGATGAATCAAACTTTTATGTCAGTGGTGAAGTTAACCGTCACAACCACAGGTACTGGAGTGACCACAATCCACGCTGGATGGAACCTTCCAAGGTAGTTGGTGACGTAAAGGTTATGGTGTGGTATGGGATATGGGGTACCCGTGTAATTGGACCCATTTTCATTGACGAGAACCTGCGAGTGCATTACGATTAGATCCAGCGCCTTCAAATGTGCGTTGACCGAGAGGGACAACATGTTGAACACATAAAATGACTGTCCTTTCTGGAGAACAATCCGGCTTGTAATTCTAACCGAAATATGTTGTAACTTTTGAACCACAGCTGCTATTTCAAATCTGTTTACAGGAATGAACTTGTGAAAAAATTCTGATGTTATTTGATGTATCACACGACCCTCTTTCCATTTAAAAAAATTGACTTAGATTCAAGATGGCCGATTTCAAGATGGCGCCCATGTTCGGTACATACCGTAAAAGATAGACCACTTCACCAATACCTTACTGGAATATTCAGGTTTCCCAATTCCTGCAGAGTTTTTGAAATAAAATGGTGTACTGCGACTTTTGACTCACCCTGTAGAGTGGTTGAAGGACGGTGAAACCACGACTGGGCGACAAGGTGGTGGACGTCCACGCCTCATCACAGAACGTGGAGGTCGGGGGATGCCCGCTCTATAAAGCGGGATAGGCGACGATCTGTGGCAGATTTGACAGCAGAGTGTGTTCCGTAACACTTGTGCCTGCACCAGCTTTGTACTCTGCAGTCAGATCTGCCACAGATCGCCGCCTATCCCGCTTTACAGAGCGGGCAACTCTGTTAGTAGAGTATTATGATAAATGAGGACTAAAAATCAACAACACAAAGTCAGACTACCTGGCTGTTGGAAAAGTGACATCACCTCTCGAAGTATCAGATAACTATTAAATACATGTGAAATGTGTAAGTAGTTAGGGAGCATTATTAATAATAAGGGAACATGTATAGAAGATATCAGGCATAGACTAAACCAAAGGAGCTCTGCCAGGCAAAAACTAAATCCACTTCCGTGGTCCGCTAAGATTGGCCTGAAAACAAAACTCAGTATGTGCAGATCCATACTGTAACCAATTACTACCTACAGTGCAGAATGTTGCACAGTTACAGAAAGAAACCAAAAGAGGATAAATGCTGTGGAGATGGATTTACTTTGAGGAGCTTCCTGAGTTTCTAAATTAGAGCAAGCGCGGAGAGAAAAAATCAGAAAACAATCTGGTATCAAAGATACTATAGAACATTGAAAGGAATCAACTATTACGGTTCTGCCACCTAACTGAAATGGAAGAAGGAAGAATACCAAAAACAATCTCCAGCTAACAGGAAACCTCGAACCCTGGCAGCGTAACGGCTAGAAAAAAAATCAGTAAGTATTGTACAGTGGTTGCAGACCACTACGCCCTTTCGTGACGACCATGTTTCCGAACGGCAGTGGCATTTTTCATCAAGGCCAGGAGTGTGATGGAGTGGTTCGAGGGAACACAGTGGCGAGTCGCAATTGATGTGCTGGCCCCCAACTCACCAGATCTGAACACCATCGAACACATCTGGGATGTGATTGAACGTGGCGTCAGAGCTCATCGCCCCCCTCTCCGTAATTTACGGGAATTAGGTGACTTGTGTGTGCAGATGTGGTGCCAACTCCCTACAGCGACCTACCGAGGCCTCATTGTTTCCATGCCAAGACGCGTCGCCGCTGTTATCCGCGCCGAAGGCGGACATACCGGCTATTAGGTGGGTCGTCATAATGTTCTGGCTGATCAGTGTACAGTAGAACTCCAATTATCCGAATCAATTGGGACCTGACCCCATCCGGATAATCAAAAATTCTGATAATCGGATTTTTTCTGAAAAAGGGTCTATTTTAATTAATTATTGTATATATGTTGAAAATGCCTTCTTTTCCAAAAGATTTTTGGTGCTTTTCCACTTCAGGGATGAAAATTTCGCCGTACCACTCGGTAAACAAAGCTGCATCATCCGAAATTTGGGTTGGTTTTTATAAAAGAGGGGAAGCCTTTTCGTAGTACGTTTCCGTCTTAGTTAAAAAAGCGATTCGGATAATCGGAGTTCGGATTATTGGAGTTCTACTGTACTGTGTATTTTGTCAAAAGCTAAATAATTGAAATAAACATTCATCACGGTGCAGCAACCAACTTAACCAACGGCGAGGACATGAGTGTGAAATAGTTCAATGGAATTTAAAGGAGTGAAGTTACAAATCATCATCATCATCAAGGGTTCTCTGCTATTCGGCAGGTCCACGCACAGTGACAGCCCTCCACGCCTCCCTCTGTTCCGCCATTCTCTTAGTTTCTACGTATTTCCCGTTTATCATTGTATCATCTATCATTTTCTTCCTTTGCCGACCTCTTCTTTTCCCTCGATTTACAATCCCCTCCAGAGAAGTTTTAAGCAGACACTCATACCTCAACACATGACCAATCCAGTTCCTTTTTCTGTTCCTTATTGTTTTTATAAGGGTCCTAAACAACCCAGTGGTACGTAACATCGGACAATATGACCCTACTATTGCCCGAAATAAACGACCTCTAAACCTACTCTACTAAACTCACCATCATGAAGAACCACCATACGTGAAGCGAAATGAAAAAATCTTTGTTAATAGGAGAAAATGTCCCTGGACTAAACTCCACTAAACACTGCCAACAATAGAAAGGCAGAGAATGGTGACATGGCCTACGCGTTCCAGCACTTCATCATTCCTTACTTTGTTTTTCCCACTTATTTTCTCTATCCTCCTCCATATCCACATTTCAAAAGCTGCAAACCTCTTTAGATCTTCTTTGCATAGCGTCCATGTTTGTGCTCCATATAGTCCTACGCTCCATACAAAACCTTTAGCTAGTTTTTTCCTCAGGTTGTTATCCACCATTCCGCATAATAATTTTTTCTTTCCATTGAAAGGTTCCTTTGCCATTGCTATTCTAGTTTTCATCTCCTTCTTGCAACTCATATCACCACTCACAATATTTCCCAGATATTTGAAGGACTCCACTTGTTCAATTATTTCTCCTTGTACCGTCATCATCATTTCTTTCATACTCTTTCCCACCATCATCCATTTAGTTTTAGTCCTATTGATTCTCATTCCAAATTCCTTACACCCTTTGTCTAAAGCCTCTAACATTCTTCTGAGTATCTTGACACTTTCTGCCAGCAAAACCATGTCATCAGCAAACCTTATGCAGCTTATCCTACAAATAGAATCAGTAGTTCGTACAGAGCTATTTTTCTGTTTGCCGTCTCCGTGTAGCTCTAGTGGCTGCGAGCTGGTTAGTGCTGATTGAGCGCCGCTGCTGTGCTGAGAGGACATGTCGACCCACAGCCAGGAGCAGCGCTCTTCTGCTGCGCAACATGCAGTGACCGCGTACAGGCCACTTGCAATTTGCAAACAGCTCTAAACTCGCTGTCGGCAGCCGTACTTGAATTTCCACGCCAGAGTAATTTTCGTTAACCCGCTATCGCCGTATCCCTTCACCGGAAATTTCCCAGAATTTAAATTCAGCTACGCCGGACGCAGTGGCTTTGATTGAAGGTTTGGAAGTCGACGTTTAGAGGTCGTAGCAGCAAATGAAGCCTTTGAAGGTTTTCCTACTTTGTGACCTAATTGAAGAGACTATTTCAAATGTCACCATTATTTTAATTGTTGTTAGTCATTTTTCCCTCGAGGACAATATTTAAAATAAAATATTCGTGACTATTCAGTTGTATCTTTTTTTTCGTATTACTCTTTTTCCTTTTCTCTTTCCAAAACCTCTTCATACCTTCACTTTGTTCCTGTTTCCTTTGTTCTGTACACTTTGTTCCTTTTTCCTTCTGTATCTTAAATTCTGTTCCTGAATTGCTGATCCCTGCATGGTATAAGCCCTCCTCTATTTCATAGAACCAATTGGTTTTCCTGATTGAGCCATTTACCACATAAAAGTTTCTCTTTGTGAGTCTATTAGTGTTCATTCTCTGCAAATGTCCATGGAATTCTAATATGCGTTTTCTGATCACATCCGTGATATATATCAGTGTTCTGACCCAAGGCAGATTTCCACATGCTTGCTCTCCATTCTCTCATATATTCTGCCTTCTCGTCACCTACTTTCCGTTTCCTTTTATGTTATCTGTGATCACCAAGCCTTCAACATTACTCAGTTTTACACCCAGTTTATCCTCTCCATTCTCCTCCACATCCACATGTCTTACGCTTATATCCGTTAGACTGTGATGATTGGTTAAGATTTTTTGGTTCTGTGTGTTTTCCATTAATGTCGTGTAAGCATCGTACGCTAAACCTGCCTACATAAAAAGCTACTGTGGTCATCATCGTATCAGTAATGTTCCCGGCCTTCGTTGACGGACTAATTCCGGGCAGAGATATTACTGAAAAATTGACGTTATGACCATTATTTGACAACAATTGAATTTAGTTAAGTTCAGTTTAATTTATCTTTTGATAATGTTAGGTGGGACAAGATGTTCAACATTTTAATGCAGTCAGGTCTAAAATATCGACATAGAAGAAAACTTTATAAACTATTTAAGAATCAAATGACTATAATAAAAATAGAGAATCGTGAGTGACGTGCATCAGTTAATAATCCCTGTTAATAATCAACTTGTTTGTAGAGGAAGCAATAATGAAGGTGAAAGAAAAAGTGGCATAAGTGTTCATGGATGGAAGATCAGAATGCAACTATTTGCTGATGACATTGTCTTGTTAGCAGAAAGGGCTGAGAATATTACGAAGCTACTGAATGGCATGAACAAAATACTGAAAGAAGATTTTGGACTGACTATAAATCAAAGCAAGACATAAGTGATGAGATGTAGCACAAATGAAACCGATCACAATAGATTAAATATAGGCTTAAAATATGATCGGATGTTATAGGTGAAGTAAGTGAATTCCGCTGCTTAGAAAACAAAATTACAACTGGTGGACGAAGCAGGAATGATTTTAAAAACAGATTAATTCCAGCAAAAAGAGCATTCATGAATAAGAGAAATCTTTTAGTTTTAAATATTGATCTATTACTTAGAAAGAACTTTTTAAAACCCTATGTGTAGAACACAGCAGTTAATGGTAGCGAAGCATGAATTTTAAAAATATCAGAAAGAAGATAAGTTGAAGCATTTGAAATTTGGTGCTATGGAACAATGATGAAAATTAAGTGGACAGGTAAAGTACGAAATCAATGAGTTTTGAAAATGGTGGATGAGGAAAGAAGTTTGTGTAAGAGTTTTAGAGAAAGAAGAGACAGGCTGGTAGGTCATATTTTGAAACATGCTGGATTGGTTAATTTGCTGGTGGAGGGAACAGTCGAAGGTAAGAACTGTAGAGGTAGACAGAGATTAGAATATATGAAGCAGATAATTGAGGACGTGGGTTGTAATGGGTATTTAGTGATGAAGAGGTTAGAGTGCAAGATAGGAAGGGATGAAGGATTGCATCAAACCAGTCAAGAGACTGATGACAGCAAAAAAAAAAAAAAAAGAAATGCGTTTTGTTTATTCACCTAGCGCCTCAAGCGTGTGAGGCGAGCTACATATTAACTCGTGCCAGGATTAATTACTCCTTGCAGTTAACTAGTTACACTTCACTACTCACTAGTAATGTATTATAACAATTTAATGTCATATTCAACAAATATGGTATGTCTTAATACTAACCATTCCCCATTTACAATTCGTATGATTTGAGTAAACCTGTCAATTGCAGTTAGTAACATGTAGCTATATTTTTTATATGAAATCTGCACAGATTTTCGACGTAGGAAAAAATAGTTCTAGGTTGCCATTCACATGTGGAATATCGAACAATTGTAATGCTGCTACAAACGAGGAAGCGTACAATACTCCCGCGCATCAATATTTGTACTACTGTTGGAATCTTATCATCCAGCATGGATTGACACTAAAGAGAAAGTACAGAGGAGAGCCACTCGATTCGTGATTGTTCGCTACAGCCCTTACGAAAGCGATACAGAATTAATACATAGATTGGGCTGGGGTTGTCTGGCAGACAGACTACGTAGATTTCGTTTGAATTTATTGGAAAACATACGGACATCCACATCCATTTACGAGTGCGGTGATATGCTCCATTTACCAACCTATTTCGGCCGGAATGACAGGAGTGATAGCTGTGCTCGAAATTGACCGGGCGTCAGGCGTAATTACGACTCAAAATTTTCATTTTGTGCCTGCAATCTCCGTCAAAGGCCAGGAAAATAGGCATAAGCATCAATTTTTTTAAAAAAATTACATTCAAGTACTTCGTTTTCATTTTTGCAGATTCAAGATTTAATTATAATAATTAATTTCAATTATAATCTCTGTCGCATTGTTGATCTATTTCAGATGTTTCAAATAATACGTTTCTGTAGTTCAGAAGATGTGGCAACAGTGTAGGGGAAGTACCGCGAAGTAAAAGACAATTGTAGTGCGCGCGTTTTTCGTTTTACAAAGGAAGTGAAGATGTCTCGTAAAATTACTGACCGTAACTTTATATCAGTTGTAAAGATAAGTAGTGGTAATAAAAGTATTACAGGCACCGGTAAACGAGGAATACCGGAAAATGAAGAAACATCAGCTGCTGACAAATCATCAGATTCTTCAGCTACTACCAAAAGGCCTTTTCCGACTTCACGCAATCCAGGGGCTCAACGAGAAAGAAAACGACCAAAAACACTTAGTAACACATCAGCTACGGAGCCTACTGAAGATGAAGATCATTGTGTAAAATTAAAAAGTTAGTGTAATAAATACAATAAAATCAAGAATTATATTAACCTATTTCACAATTTTGGTATATAATATATTGGCACATTTAGATCTATTTACAGTTTTAAATTGTGCCGGAGTAGGTTGTAAGCTATAAAATCTGTATCTTCATAATTTTAATATAATGACGCCTGAACATTTTCATTTTACGCCTGAATCTGAAAGTTAGGAGTAACCAATACTCCTGGATTTATAAATTAATTTCTATCATCGATTGATAGATTAGAAAAATTAGGTGTCTCACTGATGCTGCCATATGCTTGGATAAATTCTTTCTTCCCTCGTGCATTTCGGGATTGGAATTCACGTAGTAGAGATTAGCTTAGGTGCAAAATACGCTCTGCTAACAACGATTTTTGTGATTTCCGGAGTATAGATACGGATATGGAAAGATTAGATTCATATTGGGCATCTCTTTGCGCCGGACGAACCTAGGATATTGGTATTATGAGTTTAACACGTCTATATTTGAATACGATTACCAAAGAGTCTAGTTAATTGGTATTCTGAACGCAATTCCACATAAAAGTCATATTCACCATTTCAGTGATTGATAACAACTTTTCACATTCCTACCACTAAGGCCAAAGCATATTTATTCTCTCAATCCTTTTGAGTTTCCAACTTTCATATTTAATAGCTCCAGTTGGGCTTAGTTCATCTACGATCTGGTGCAAAGTAATGCCAAAAACTTTTTTAATGCTTCTGATTCAATTAACTTAAAACAGAAGTTAGGAGTATCTGAATTTCAAATTCTGTTATGCGTATAGACTGAGCTTCAACGCATTCATGTTCGTTGTAAAGTCACATTTGTAACACACTTCTCCAATTACGAATTGTTGATCACAACATACCATTCCGATTTCTGCTATGGAACACACTGTACATTAATTTCTGCCAGTAATTGAAATGGTTTGAATGTAATGTCGATTGCGTTCCCATTCAGTAATAGTAATGGCTGTTAAATGCCTATTTTACGAATATTTATACTAAGTTATTCACTGTCAATAGCCAAATAAACTGAAAAGTGCTGCAGGAGAAAAGGAATACATTATTGTTTCAGGCAACAAACGTAAATTAGTATTTTTGTAAATTTAATTTAATTGCAATGGAGCACATGCTCCGGTGGCAATTTCCCTACACACCCAACTTCCCCCTATCCTGAACCCACCTACATTTTCCCTCTACAAATTTTAACTTTAAATCCTTTCAACGTTTTCGGTAAGTTATTCATCATTCCCCTTGCTAACTCATTCCAATTCCTGACACCCTTACCTAAAAAAGAGAATCTTCCCACACCCTTGTGCCTGAAATCGAGTGCCAGCTTGTGGTCACGGCCATCTTTTCCCCTCCATGAACTACTTTTCATATCTACTGCAATATCTTTCCATGCCTCATCGCCAGTATATGCCCTGTACACTGTTTGGTCTTAAGATCTGTGATAGACTTTCAAGTTTCCTCTTATACCGTCCCTGCAGTTCAGCTTTTCTTGTATGAACAGTACAAAGTTCCTGAAAATTCAAAGCATGATTGAAGTGTATTCAATTGAATTGAGTTTTGATTTCAATGGATTCCACGCTCCAGTAGAAATTTTCCTAGTCGTCTAAGTACATATTTCCTGTATAAACTGCTCTCGGGTGACTAGCCGAGTCAAGAGTGCGTTGTCATACGATATTTCGGCGACTAGATGCATTGCCGCCATCTTCACCAGAAGATGGTGGCAATGAATCTAGTCGCCGAAATATCGTGTGACAACTCACTCTTGACTCGGCTAGTCACCCGAGAGCAGTTTATACATTCTCAACGCCGAGAAAGACTTCGTTCTTACATACCTATTTCCTATTATTTTTGCTATTATCTTACATACTTTTAGTGTTGAATTCCTTCCGCGTCTGATTTTCCTGTTTAAGAATTTCACTTTTAAATTGCTTCAGTCTTTTTGGTAAATTAATCATTTCTGCACTTGGTAATTTGACCCAACCCTTACTCACAAAAGAAAATTTTTCCAGTCCCTTAAGCATGAAATCGAGTACCTGCTTGTGGTCATGGTCATCATTCCCTCCCATGCTCTACTAATAATTCTTCGACCAATATCCTTTCTGGTCCCATCACCAACATACGTTTTGAACATTCCTAGTACTCTCTTCACCCTCCTTCTGTCTGCCAATGACTCACAATCCAGCACTTTTTTTTTTGTCGTATCAGTTACAGACTCAATTCTAGCTGTTCTTCTTTGCACACACTCCTACACCTATATTTGATAACCGAAATGTGGGTCCCAAACTACATCACCATATTCAAAAAATGGTCTGACCAAAGTTCTGTGGCCCAATTCCCTAACTTCTCTGCTACATCGTCTCATTCAGTAAATGAACCTTTTGTAACCTTTTCCTGCCACCTGCCCAATGTGTCTCGCCCAGTATAGCTTATCACCAAATGTTTTGCCAAGATATTTACAATTCAAGCCATGAATAAGGAATCCTGTCCCCACCATATAATCGCAAACAACCTTGAAAAACTGAATTTCCAAAGCATGGACATTAAACCTGATTACTCTTTAGTATTCTATTTTTTTTTAGAATTTATTGTAAGTTTTTGAAGTTATTTTGTGCGTTATATTAATTTTTTGTGTTTGGAGAACTTTATTTATCTTTGTGCGGTTTGTGAGGTCGTGTTTTTTCTGTATCCTATCGGGTTTTTCTGTGTTTTTTCTTTCGAATTGTGGTTTTAGTATTGTTTCTGCCTTATGTGAATTGGTGGTGATTTGAGGGGTTTGAATGTTTTGCGTTTTTTGTGTGTCTTATTTTGTGCTTTTTTCAGGTTTTATTTTTTTGTTCGTTTCATGCTATTTGTGCGTTTTATGTCTTTGTATGTCTTGTGCCTTTTGTGAGTCTCAATATTTTTTTATTTTATTTTTTTGCTTTTTATCTCTCCTGGCCCACCCAGCCTGCCATCCAATAAGTACCGTTGAGGAAACTCCGCGGGAAAGTAAAGAGCGGCCACAGCGTGGCGCTGATAACGTCACGTCCATTCTATACCCCCGTGAATCCTACGGGAAACGTCAAGAGCCGTAGGAACACCGTAACCTTTACCTTACCTTTTTTTTAGTTTATTTTAAAAACAACAAAACATTCGTAGTATTAGTGTGTCAGTAGCGTTCATGTGAAAGACCGGACGATGTTTCAAGACTTACGTAACTTAACCTAGTTTTGCAACCAGAAAATTTATGGTATTCTCTCAAAAGAAGTCAAATACTTTATTAAAACCACCAGAGATCCAAGTCTAACTCGAAATTGTGATTCGCAGCACGTGATGTTACTACCCTAAGCCCTTCGCCAGCGCATCGGAGGGTTCCGAGAAAACCGACAGCTTTATACAAATACGCGGTTATTTTTAACTGCATTGCTTATAATCACATTATAACTCGAATGGGAGGCTATCGTGGAGTTTTCTGTAGTGAAATGCAGTTCCCGTGTTCAGTAATGTATAATTCAGTTACATTATACAAACGGCGAGTGAAGTTTTTCTTCCCCGGATCCATTCCACATTCGACGAGAAAATTGGCAGCCATCACCTTTGTGCGACAGTCATTCCATTTGTTTGTAGTTCCTTGCTAGGCAGCGCTCTATAACGCACGGAACGTTCTCGCGAACTCAAAGGAAAAAACCTTGCACTAGGAAAACGAGGAGCGCAGCTGGCTGTATAGAACCTTCCAGAAGTTATTTCGCAGCTCGCGTTTCTCTGTACCGGGCTAGAAGAAACGCAAGGTGTCGTCCCGAATAAGCACTCTTCAATACGCCCTATTCTCATACAAAGCAGCACCAAACCCACTGGGAATTGTGCACGTTCTTCTCGCAGGTGCAATGTTTATCTGGTACAATATTTACGTACCTGACAGCCTTGTGAATATGTAACGTTCTACAGTGTTATTATAGAATTTGCACGTTGTTCCTATAGTCGCAATATTTTTGTGGTACTATTTTTATGGATGCAAGTTCACAAGTTAATATCAGTATCGATATTTATACCGATGCCAAGCAGATGTCGATAATATCGAACCCATCAAGCAGATAGTATTAATATTTTCCGATTTTTGCATATATTGTATTAGAAATAAGTATGTTAATCGAAATCAAGGTAGTTTAATGAAAAATTAGGTCTGCAAATATTCAACGACAAATAGATCAAGAAAACAGTAATTTGAATGATTTTTCCGCCATGAAGTCTCTTCCTAGTTTGAGTGACAGCGGCTCCTGGCTGTGAGAAGAGGTATTCAGGAGATGCCGACGAGGCTACTTTGAAAGAGTGACTAATTACAATTTTAACAGATCTTAATCCCACTGAGCGTGGCGGTGTAACGGTTAGCGTTCTAGCCTCGCATTCGGGAAGACGGCGGTTCGAATCCCCGTCCGGGCATCCAGATTTGGGATTTCCATGGTTTCCCAAATAGCTCCAGGCAAATGCCGGGATGCTTCCTTCAAAAGGCCATGGCCGAATTCCTTCCCATTCCCTGCCCCCCTCGCTGTTAGAGAGACGTTAAGCAGATAAAGAAAAAAGTTCTTAATCCAACTCGTATAGCATTCATGATTGATTTTAATCCATTTTGCAGCAAAAAATGTACCGTAATCTGCGAATATCTAGTGCCACTCTAAGAGATATACGTAACACGAGTATAAAAAAAAAGTTTCACACTTTTCAAGTTCTGCTTCACAAATTTTGAAACTTTCTTTTGTTTTCATCAATTTTTGTTTTGATAGTTCCACTAGAAGGGACTTTGTATAGCCGTGGCAAGAGCTTCATTAAATACTTAAAACCTTTGCCTTCAACTGCATCAAGAGGTATATTTTCAACACAGTTAAAATAAGTAGTTGCATCAGTTGGGCGGCCAAATTTTTTACCCTCTTCAGAATGCGGTAATATGTCGTAGAGAGAAACGAGAACCAACGAGAGCGAGGGTAACACAATAGAATAAGTAACAAAACGGTGGACGCAAATGAGTAAGGAACGAATAACACACACAAAACGGAATGGAACTAGAGAGGAAGAAAAGAGGTTGTCGATTTTGTTGTAGAGCTAAATCAGTTTTTGGCTTAGTAAAATTTGGTCCCTGTCGCACATAAATTTATTTGTAACATTTTTTTTTCTTTAGTGCTAAGAGGTTTGTAGTTTTTGGTATTTCACTGAATCATATAGGTAATATGGTATTGATCATACAAGAATATCGATATAAATATCGATAATTTCGCTCCGGTATTATCGATTGATCGATATATCGATGCAACACTAATCCGGTACTAATTTTATATTCCCGTCAGTGTTGTGGACATACGAGGGTCAGTCAAAAAGTTCCCGGAATCTAATTGTAACTCTTTATTAACAAAAGATAAGTACACATTTACCTAATCTCCTTCAAGGAAGGCTCCTGTCTGAACACACACAGTTGCTCCATCGCTCCTGCCATTGCTGGAAACAACGATGAAAATCCTGTTTTGGTATCTTCTGAAGTACAGCTGTCACTTTGGTTTTGATGTAGATGCAGATGTCTTCTACGGTGGCAAAGCGGTTACCTTTGAGGCCCATTTTCATCTTGGGAAAGAGCCAGAAGTCCGAAGAAAACGTCCCGGCAAATGACAAGGAGGAAGGTCACTGCATCACGACAATGCTCCGTCCCATACATGGATTGTTGTGCAGACATGGCTTTCAGAAAAGAACATTCCAGTCCTCCACCAGCCTCCCTACTCACCGGATTTAGCGCCATCGGATTGCTGGCTCTTTCCCAAAGATGAAAATGGGCCTCAAAGGTAACCGCTGTTAGATAGGAGGTGGGTGAAGAGAGTCATTGCAGTGTACAAGGTGCATGTTGGTGTCGAGGCTTTAAAATATATTGAAAGAAGAATTGGGAGCAGTGCATGGAACGAAAATGAAGACCATGACCACAAGCTGCAACTGGATTCCAGGCACATGGTAGTTAGAGAATTTCCTTACGTAGATGAGAGATTTAGATAATCTTCTTTTGTTGGTGAGAGATTCTGGGATTTAATTTCTTTTTCAACAGTATGTCGAATGCGTTTATGCAATCCTCCATCCTTTCCTATCTTACGCTAATCTCTTAATCTCAGCACACCTTTTACAACGTACATCTTCAATCATCTCCTTCATGTATTCTAAGCTTTGTCTATCTCTACATTTCTTACCTTCGACTGTTCCCATCACTAACATATTAAGCAATCCCACATTCCTTAGAACGTGACCTACAATCCTCCCTCTTCTTTCTGTAACATCTTCTTAAACCTTTTTCCTCTCCTATCATTTACAAAACACGTTAATTTCGAACTTTATCTCTCGATTTAATTTTCAGCATCGTTCTAAAGCAACATATTTCAAATAATTTATCAAGAAAAATGACGAATAAAATCAAGATTTGGAAAAGTAAATTGTGGGATGCTGCGAGAATGTGTTTCCGGTTTTATGCCTAGTCGATTTTGGGCTCATTATAAGTAGCATAGGACTGGGGGCAGGCAACGGGAAGGAAATTGGCTATGGAATTTTGAAGGAACCAACCTGACATTCGTCTGGAACCATGGAAAACCCAAATCTGGAAAACTGGATGGCGATTAGAAGCCACATCCCCCTAAATGGGAGCGGACCGCAATCAAATTAAATATACTTTAAGCTGGAGGTATGTGTTTTCCAGTTCATCATCACCATCATTTTCAACAGTTTCCAGCAACTGGCCGGGTCCGCTTCGTGCAAAAACCTTTCAATTTCCTTCTTTTAGCCCACCACCTCTCTGTCACCTCTTTGTTCCAGTCCTCTCCTCTCCTCTTCCACCATTCATTCCTTGGTGTTCCTCTGGGTGGTATAATATGCATCTTAATTTCGTTGATTTTTCTTAGGATTCTCTGAACCTCCATTCTCTTTACATGTCCATACCATCTCAATCTGGTCCCCTCTACCATCTCCTGTAGGGGTTCCGCTTTATGGTGCATCTAATTAATTCATTCACTATTATGTCCATTCTACTAACTCCCATTCTACGTCTTAAAATTTTTATTTTGCTTCCTTGCACCATGCTGATGGCCCGCTTCTTCATTGTCCATATTTCAGTAGCATATTTTTAAATTGTGATGGACCGCACGCCCCGGTGGCAATTTTCCTACACACCCTTCTTGTCCTTTTTCTGCAACCACCTACATTTTCACTCTGGAAAGTTTAGCTTCAAATTCTTTCAACGTATTTGGTAAACGTATTCTAATCCCTGACATTCTTAACTAAATAAGAGAATCGTCCCACACCCTTGTGCCTGAAATCGAGTGCCAGCTTGTGGTCATGGTCATCTTTTCCCTTCCTTACATTACTTTCAATTCTTACACCTATATCTTTCAGTGCCTCATCACCAATATATGACTTGCACACTCCCATGACCCTCTTTACCCTCCTCCTGTCTTGTAATGAATCCCATTCCAGCTCTTTTATCATATCTGTTACTGACTGAATTCTGCGGTAATTTCCAGAAAAAAATCTAACAGCCATATGTCAAGATAGATACATAGAATGTGTGATAAATTACTCTCTTGCTTTTCTGTGGCACGTCTTTATTCTATATCAGGCTTCTAATGCTCCTTTAAATGCCTCTGCTTATCTTCCTCTTTCACTTATTTTGCTATAATTTTTTTTTTCCTTTCAATACTTGAACTTGCTTACCTTCTTTAGTAGTTCACCTGCCATCACAATTCCCTTGGTTATCCTATTCTTCTATCAGGTTGTTACTGTGTACTCACATTTTGTTTGTATTAATTGCTTACCACAATCCTCCACACTGTATGACCATACATCGAACTGCCGCTGCACTTCCTTTTCATCACCTTCCCAGATCATCAGGTCGTCCGCAACAGCCATCACCTTCATGTATTCGTTATTCAGTTAACAGTCGTTAATTAATTTCATACACGTCGCACTGTATTAGATATGCACCAGTATATTGATCATGTGTTTAGTTCATTCGTAAGCACACATTTAGATTCCATCCATTTTCTGCAGCTATTACAGCTGAGACTCGCGTGAATCAGGACGCGGCAGGTTGCCACTGCGCCTGCAGTGGCGGCAGTCCCGCGCGGCACGGCCGCTGTAATGAGGATTTGCGGGTGAGCCGGCCGAAAATTGCTCTCGCTTGCGGCCGTATTTTCGGCTGGCGGAGACCCCGCGCTTTTTACGACCTGCGGCCGGGGTGGCCCTCGATAAAATCTACAGCTCCGCCGTGAGCTGGCTGCGAACGGAGCCTCTGTTTGTAGCCGCGACCGGCCGTACTCTACTGCGGTTTATCGTCCACCTGTCCCGCAGGATACCAGGGGATCCTCCATTCTCTTCCTCTACAACAAAATGTTTTTGTTGTGAGTCCCTTGTGTGGGGGCCTCGAGATATCAGAGAAACTGATGATTAAGAAATTGATTAAAGCATGCTGGCCGAAGCAGGAATGGTGTTATAAGCTAGATAGCAATAGCGGAAAGAGCCTTTTTATTTATTTTTTGATTATGGCCTTGCACCATGTCGACTTCGAGGTCATTAGAGGCGTTAAAGGACTCGAGGCAAGGAACGGGAAGGGATTCAGCAATGGTCTTTTGAAGGAACTATCCCGGCATTCGGCATTAGTGATCTGGGAAAACCATGGAAAAACCAAGTCTGGATGGCCGGACGGGGATTCGAAGCCAAGTCCTCCCGAATCCGAGGGCGGGGCATTACTGTTCAACCACCACACTCGGTGGAATTCATGCTTCCACCAGGATTTCAATCTGGGAACGTATCTCGAAAATTTCCAAAAATAAGTACCTTCACCACTGTGCTAGCAGACCACGCTGTTTTATTACATGCGTGTGCTATGTACCATTAAAATTAGATAAAAACTGGGATTTTTACAACGACCGTTGACAAAAATTAAGTGGTGGAGGCAAAAGAGAAGAGGGTATAGGTTTTTTCAAGCAAATGCAGTTTATTCTTCTTCCGTTGATATCGCATAAAAGCTGTGGGTTTATAGAAATAAAATTGCTAGAAATGAAGGGAAGCGGGATAAGGCGTTTGGGTTTTTACGAACAACATAGGCAGTATGACATTTTAGTTTTTCCCGGCGTATTGTTGAAATAAATGACTCTCGGGTTTTCTGCCGGTTAATATATTTATTTGGATCTATTAACGACGTTTCGGCAACTGCCATCGTTGCCTTCATCAGGTTAAATAACACTTGCAAGTGTTATTTAACCTGATCAAGGCAACGATGGCAGTTGCCGAAACGTCGTTAATAGATCCAAATAAATATATTAACCGGCAGAAAACCCGAGAGTCATTTATTTCAACATAGGCAGTATTTTTCTCTTTGTTTTAAAGTAAAATGGTACCTACGTTCACAACCAGAAGGTTGACTGAATGCTCCCCATAGTGGCGTACTAAACTTTATGTGAGAGGCAGGACGGCTAGTTCGTTTCCTCTGGGACCTACAGTTTAATGTGGAATCTGAAACATGGAACGTCCCGGTGTAGCTCAAATGATCAAATACAACTTTTTAAAATTCCTGCTCCAACTGGTATTTGAATCCGTCATCACAGATAGAATGATCTGGAAGCAAGGGCTTTAACCACTGAACAACTTCATCGCCTTTTTATGATGTGCTAAGTACTCTCAAAATCGGATAAAAATTGTGGGTTTGTATGAAGGACGTTAAAAAAAATTAGGGGTTGTTGTAAAGGTGGAGAAGGGTGGGTTTTGCAAATTAAATATAGACAGTATTTTTTTTGTCTGTATATTTGAAGTACAGGTGTGCAAAAATCCTATCTAAATTGGACAAAAACGGTAGGTTTATACAAAGATCATTTGAAAAAAATGTGGGGTGTGTAGGGGAAGAGGGGGTTGGCTTTTTGGAATTGTTTTGGTCAGAAAACTTCCCTTTCACAAAAGTTTATTCGCAATCGGATGAATGACATAGGAAAGCATAGAAGATGAACAAGCAATCATTCATTTTTATACATTAGATATATATGTTGATTACAAGTTTCATTTCCTTTTTTTTTATTTTTTTATTTTTTTTTTTTTTTAAGCAGGTGACATTGTACTGACTGAGGTGAAAGAGTTTCCCGTAAAAATAACAAGCATAAGATTATATGCATCATGAGCTACAGTTCGAGACACAAAAAGATCAGCGACTGGGGCAAACCTTTCCAGACTTCTTCATTCGTCTTCAGCACTAAAACGAACCACGAAAGTTCTAAACTCGAAGGCGATTCTGCAGAAATCGAAAGCAGTAAAACTCCGCTCGCGGTGAAAGCCCTTTTTGTGGTCACCGATGCTCTATCGGGGATCAAGTTCGCTTCGATCGAGGAAGGTCGTGTTCGGCCGATACAGAGAAAGTATTTACCACTCGGGCTTCCTTCCTGCTACAAATACAAACACACACACACACACACACACACACACACACACACACATACACACGCCCGTGTCGGATCGGTCGCTGCTCGTAAAACTGAATTACCGCCGCTGACAATAAACTGGAGGCTGTAAACAGCCTTTATGTGCTCCAACGCACCCGCCATTACAAAATGCGGGTCTTTGGTGGCTCACACCGGCTCGGCTGTGTGCATTTACTGGGGACTAACAAGGGTGCCAACCCACGGGTACTCGGGGTCGCATCACTGGAAAGGGCGTGAGATGCCACTGAAATTGTAATGTACAGTTTTAATAGTCCTCATACCCCGCTCGTTAAAAATTTCAGTCTTATTAAATACACTGATCAGCCAAAGCATTATGAGCACCTGTCTATTAATGTGTTAGTCCATCTTTGAAGCGAAATACAAGAGCGATTCGCCGATGTATGGATTTGAAAGGTCCTTTTTAGGTTTCCGCTTTTGTCTGGCACCATATGTCTACGCACAAGTCACGCAATTCCTTTAAATTACGGGCCATTGGTTTTTGGGCGCGGTGGCTGGGAACGAGCATCTCGGAAACGGCGAGGCTGGTCGATTGGGCGCGTAAAGCGTGATAGGTGGCGATATGTAGCAGATCTGACAGCCGAGTACAATGCTGGTGCAAGAAAAAGTGTTTCGGAGCACACTCTGCTGTCAGATATGCCACAGCTCTTCTGCTTCCTATGGCGGTTATACCCCGTCTAAAGTCGGTATCGGTGTCGTTTGTAGACATTTTTTTTAGCTCTACCGTTTTTCAAGAAATTATAAAAATGACGAGAGATTCCCGCCAATCCCGGCCCCTCCTCCCGTGTGTGAGATTTCGAGGTTACAGTACCCACATTAAATCCTGGATAGGAACATACTATCCGTCTGGCGGCAGTAATAACATATACTAATTATATTCCGTGTTCACACGTTCGCAGGACGTTGACTAAAGTAATAACATGGCGACCGTGACAGGACTAATAAGCTCGGGCGAACTGATTTTTTTTTCTGTTCCCAGGGCCTTGGTGCTAAATCTCGCAAGTCAACAACTCGAGCATCTTGATAGTTTTTGAAAATATTCTTAAACTCAATTTCACAGTCTGAGTACTGAATTTGTCTTGAGGTCTGGCGTTTCGAGATCGGATCTGTTGATGGGGCGGGCGGGCTATTAACAGGAGATGGTCTGCTAGGCTCTCCGCGGTGTGTGCTGAGGGGAGATGTTTGCGCAAACACCGCCTGGCCGCAGCGTTGATTTGATTAAACGTCAGCAGACCGCGGCCGCTGGACTAATTGGAAGGAGAGCTTCGAGTCAGAGACCTTAATTAATCTCCAGTCCACAGCCACTGCCATGGCGACCGTGCACGACTGCAAAAAAGTTATAAACGTTTTTAAAATCAGATTAAAGGTGACAACATTTTTGAGATCTTGTTCTGAGCCAAGGCTACCCAATCTATTTTCGAAATGGGCGACAATTTCGTTTCTAAATGGGCCTGAGAGCCACAACATCTATTCTACTTTAGCCTGCGGGCCACATAATACTCGACTATAGTTACAATAGATATTCAGATACAACAAAGATATAAGTAACACAATTTAATTAAAATCAAAATGTAAAAACAATCAATGATTCCTTTGCATAGGTTTCTTTAACTATTATCGCCAAGTAAAAAAAAAAAAAAAAATCAATGAGACCATTACAGAGGCCTTGGCCTATTTGGTTCTTGCATGATCCTCAAATAGATTGTTTGCTATTCTCTATTTATAGTTTTCCCAAAATTCTAACAACCTGCTTTAAAGCTTATTTTTTTTCCATTCCATACAGTATTCTCTACTTTTCAATCTTCTACCATACCGTACTCCAATGATACCCTTAATCAACATATTTTTCCCCTTTATGGATTTTTGCACATCATCGAGGTTGAGATATTTAGAGCCTGAAAAAGACTGGAACCAGGAATGGGAAGGAATTTGGCCATTGAATTATCAAGGAACCATCCCAGCATTAACCAGGAATGATTTCGGCGGAAAATCTAAAACCGAAATCTGAACGAGAGGACGGGACTCCCGCGTACCACCGAATGCCAGTCCCGAGCCAACAGGCTCGTATCTGTTCAATTAATTCCCAAGTTTCTGCATATGCCCTTTCTAGTTCTTGAATACTTTTCATACAGATCGCACTCTGCCATCTTCAATTTTGTGACGTGCATGTATGTTGTACACATAACCGGCCAGTATTGCTCAGTTCGCTCAAACTGAAACCTATGGAAAGGTCTCATTGATGGTTTTTATATTTTGACAGTAAATAAGCTGTGTTACTTATATCTTTGTTATATTTAAATATCTATTGTAACTGTAGAGAGTATTATGTGGCCCGTAGGCTAATGTAGATTGGAGATTGTGGCCCACAGGCTAACTTAGAATCGAAATTGTGGCCCGCAGGTTAACTTAGAACCAAATTCGTGGCCCGCAGGCTAACTTTAAAATTGTGACCCGAAGGCTAACTTAGAAACGAAATTGTGGCCCGCAGACTAACTTAGAATCGAATTTGTGGCCCGCAGGGTAACATAGAAACAAAATTGTGGTCCGCAGGCTAATTTAGATTCGAAATTGTGGCCCACAGGTTAATTTAAAATAGAAATTGTGGCCTACAGGGTAACTTAGAAACGAAATTGAGGCCCATCTAAAAAATTGGTTGGGCAACCTTGATCTACACGAAGGCTGCCCAGCCAATTTTTGAAATGGACCACAATTACGATTCTAAGTAGCCTGCGGGCCACAATTTCTATTCTAAGTTAGCCTGTGGACCACAATTTCGAATCTAAATTAGCCTGCGGACCACAATTTTGTTTCTATGTTAGCCTGCTGGTCACAAATTCGATTCTAAGTTAGCCTGCAGGTCACAATTTATATTCTAAGTTAGCCTTCCATAGTAACGAGAGGAACGAAGTAAAACTTAACACATTAATTAATCTTAAAAATCTCCGCCTAAAACGAAAATCTGAGGAATATATTAATATTAGGGCTGAAAGCTGTTTCACATTTGATCGTATTTGGGTAGTAAATGTACGTAAACTTACCATTTTTAGAATTCTCTTTCTTTCTGCGGTAAAACTTTACCTGTGTACGCGTATTTCAGGTGTCTACAACTGCGTGAAGTAACTTAGAGTTTTGATGATCAGCAATCAGTAAGTCACTCAATATACAGGCTGTTGAGGAAAGAAAATGATAATACTGCATAGGCTTTTGCTAAGGTATGCATACAATTAACAGACAGAATAAATTCAAGTAATATTTTTTATGTCGTTAATTATAAAAATTGTTCAAAATGTCCGCAATTTGCTGTGCAAAGTGACATGTTCTGAAAAATAATTTAAAAAATCATTACCTCGAAAATGGTGATATTTTTTGCCTAAACTAAAATTTTGTTATATAATAGTACATGACGTGTAAAGAGAATGGAGTTTTAGAGAATTCCAGGAAAAATCCACGAAATTAAGATGCATGGTAAACGACCCAGAGGAAGACCAAGAGATGGATGGCTGAAAGGAGTGGAGGAGTGCCACCGGAAGATAGGAGAGAACAGGAAGAAGGTGGTGACAGAGAGGTGGTGGGAAGAAAGAAGGAAATGGAGAGGCTTGTGCATGAAGCAGATGATGATGATGAGTAGGACATGATGTGATTATGCAGGATTATGCTTTCATCACTGAACACTCTGTATAACAAAATCTATTAAATTTGCATGCGAATAACATCCAAAAGTATGAACAGGAACGAAACAAAATTGATTCCTAAGACTTCCACGGCCACCTTGGTTCATGATTAATTGACTTTCGGGTTATGCCAACAACATCAATGAAGATAGCGGACTTTTAATCTGCGATGCTCGGCACTCGTTGCTATGTCAACATAAACAGTATCTCTGACGAAGGCTGTAGGATACCAGCCGAAAGCTCAGTTAATGAAACAAACAACGCAGCATAACCCGAAAGTCTATTAATCATGAAAAATTGAGTATGTTTGCGAAGATTGCTGGTATCTACGTGTTGTAGAAATTTGAAACATGTAGCTACGCTAAGACCGAAGAAATTGACGTACGAAAATAACAAGGATGACTTAGAGAAACGAGTGGGCAATGCCGCCGGTGACTCGACTTGGCGGGTGCACTCAGATGAGTGAACATTGGTTCAGTGTACAGAGAGAGATTCTATAGTTCCACGTAAAAGCATATAATCCTTCGGAGACGAACACAAACTAAATTTGATAGTGACTGTTCCGGTGGCTGTAAACTACATTAGAGAATGAACTACTATCTGTGTACAGTGTCGAATGAAATGTATAGGACAGACTTGAAGAAAGGTAACTCAGTCAGTATCCCACATCTTCTTCTCTACGTAGAATATGCTTATCAGCTGTTAGCCGTCAACTGCATTAAATGATACTTTTAAAGCGAATCTGAACTGTGATTCATTATAAACCCGTTTTGGAATTCTATCACCACAAAAATCCTTACAAGTTCACTTCCCAGTAAAGCGCTTCCTCATTTCAGTACGAACTGGCAATTTCTAACTTCAGGGTTTAATTTATTTTTTTAAAATTTAATTTAATTTCAATGGAACGCAAGCTCCGCTAGCATTTTTCCCAACACAACCACTTTTCCTCTTTCCTGTAGCCACCTACTTTTGCCCTCCACAAATTTCAACTTCAAATTCTTTCAAATATTTTGTTAAATTATTGGTCAATTACCTTGGTAACTTATTCCAATCCCGGACGCCCTACCTACGAAAGAGAATCTTCCCACACCCTTGTGCCTGAAATCGAGTGCCAGCTTGTGGTCATGGTCATCTTTTCCCCTCCATACATTATTCCTATTTCTTACACCAATATCTTTCCATGACTCATCACCAATGTACGCCAGCACTCTCTTCATCATTCTCTTGTCTTTGAATGAATCCCATTCGAGCTGTTTTATCATATCTGTTACTGATTGCGTTCTGCGATAATTTCCAGAAACAAATCTAGCAGCCCTTTTTCTTGTACTCCCTCCAACTTCTGTATTCAATACGGAAAATGTGGGTCATATTCTACACCACCATATTCAACCAATGGTCTGACCAAAGTTTTGTAACCCAATTCCCTTATTTCTCTAGTAATACCCTCATCTCTTTCTCCAACAAGTGCAGGATTTTGAAACATTTTCCTACCACCAATACTAATGTTTCCTGCTCAGCGCAAACAAGAACTGATGTAGGTCGTGTACTCGATCCATGATTACAAGAATAGTTGGCATTGTTCCATATTCTTCTGTTCAGGTTCTAGGTCAACGTTTTGGTATATCCTTGGGTCTGTATAATCTTGGTGGCAGCCTGTGTAGATTTCACTGTTGATTTCGCGTTAAAATGCCTAGCTCCAGCTGTATGTAGGCCGAAGATCACAAGTGTTTCATTAGAATTCCGTCAGAACAAAGTCCTGAAAAATGTTCTGAGCTTTGTAACTGTCGAGCATAGACCAAGTTTTTCATGTATGATTTTTTTTTTTTTTTTTTTTTTTTTTTTTGCTCGTTGGTTTTACGCCTTGTCTACGTCAAAGTCATTAGAGGTGGGATTGGACCGGTGACAACAATCCGTTTGAATTAGACCGTGGAATGTTTGAAAGAAACATTCAGGAATTCACCTGGAGTGATTTAAAGAAACTAGGGAAAACTGAAATGTGAATTGTCGGATGGGGATTTGTTCTCGCGTCCTACAGAATTTCAGGCTCGTGCAAAACCATTCGCCGACTACGTTTCGTGAATTCCTATTGAGAACGCAGATTTCAGTATTGACTAACTATTTTATTAATGTAATGAGCTGTAGCAACTGCTGTTAGAGATAAAATGTATCAGTACCTTTGACCTAGACAGACTGAGTATGTTTTTCGGAGTGCTCGAGACGACTTTTTTTATAGTAATGAGCTAATTCCATACCATAATTACTTACTTAGCTGCTTTCTGTTCATTAATAGGCCAGGAATCTGTTCCACCATCAGTTTTCTGACCATTTCATCATGGATCTACCAATATCCCTTCTACCTGTAGGATACCACTGCAGGGCAACCTTCGCAAATCTTTCATTAGAGCATGATACTTACAGATTTACCATTTCTGAAAAAAAAATTATGATTCACAGGGAAAACATTCAGTTTTGCCTTGTTACTCCAATCCAATCAATACAAGGAATGTGGAGTCAGAATGGACCACCCTTCAAAACATCATCACGAAATCTGCAGAGAAAGTAATTGGCTACGAGAAAAAAATAGGCCAGATTGGTTTGATGACAACAATGAACAAATTTTGACACTCATCAGTGCTAAACGTGAAGCCTATCAACTCCTCGCTCAAGATCCAACTTCTGTGACGAAGAAAACCCGCTTTCAGGCCCTTAAGCGGAAATGTCAGACAGAAACAGGGGAAATCAAGAATAACTGGTGGCAACAAAAAGCAAAGGAACTCCAAACTCTGTCAGACGCTAGGGATCTTAAAAAATTTTATGCAGGAATTAAAGAGCTATATGGACCTACTCGCAGCTCATCTGGCTCACTAAAAGCAGCTGATAACACTACCACTCTTACCGAGAGCCAGGACATCTTGAAGCGCTGGAAAGAACACTTTAACTCTCTCTTGAACCGTAGCTCTACTGCTGCAGACGATTTCCTTAGGAATATGCCGCAGCACCCTCCACAACCTTGGATGTCAGTCCCGCCAACTTTCCAGGAGTTTTGCAAAGCACTGAATAGCCTGAATCCAGGTAGAGCTCCTGGACCAGACAATATTCCTTTAGAACTGATTCGAAGTGGGGGGTTACCCTTGAAAACCAGGATTTTCCAACTCATTCTTCTCATGTGGGAAACTCGGGAGGTGCCTCACGACATGAAGGATGCTAACATAGTCACCTTCTTCAAAAAAGGGGATCGAAGTATCTGCAACAATTATCGTGGTATCTCTCTTTTATCTATAGCAGGAAAGACGTTTGCTAGAACCCTGCTGAACCGCCTCAAAATTATCTCAGAGAGAGTATTTCCAGAATCTCAATGTGGATTCCTTGCCTCGAGGGGCACCATAGACATGATCTTCTGTGCTAGACAACTTCAAGAGAAGTGCAGAGAACAACAAAAGCCTCTCTTTCTGGTATTCTATGATCTAGAGATAGCTTTTGATACTGTGCCTAGACCTGCAATGTGGATGGTATTAAGACGATTTGGATGCCCTGAACATTTTCTGGGATTGATGAGAGCACTCCATGATGGTATGGTCGGTCAAGTCCTTTATCAAAACGACGCCTCTGAAAAGTTCCCTATCACAAATGGTCTGAAACAAGGTTGTGTACTTGCACCAACACTTTTTGCCCTATATTTTGGCAGCAATGCTCTACGAAACGTCATCTACCCCCAACACAGGCGTGGAGATCAGATACCGGTTTGACGGAGGACTATTTAATCCAGCAAGACTCCGCTCATCAAGATTAACTTTCCTCACCCAGGTAACAGAACTGCAGTATGCAGATGACAACACCTCTCCAGCACATACTCCTCAGCAGACACAACAGTCCGTAAACTACTTCAAGGACGCATATGACCGTTTTGGCCTGACCATCAACACCCGAAAAACTAAAGTGCTAGCGCAACCTGCCCCTGGAGCTACACTCCCAGTATTTGATGTTACCATCTCCGGCACAGCCCTTGAGCAAGTAGATAGTTTCTCTTACCTTGGAAGCATTCTCTCTACACAGTGCACAGCAGAGAAGGATGTAGAAAACAGAATTCGTGCAGCACACATAGCCTTTGGGCGACTTACTCGGCGAGTGTTCCTAAACAAAGATCTTAATTTAAGCACCAAGCTGATGGTCTACCAAGCTGTAGTTGTCTCCACGTTGCTGTATGGGTGTGAGACATGGACACTCTACCGGCGAGATATTAAGAAAATGGAGCGATTTCACCAGCTAAAACTTTGCTCTATAATGAACATTAAATGGGACGACTATGTGTCCAACATTAGAGTCTTGGAAAGAGCTCAAATGTATAGCATTGAAGCCCTCATCATCAGCCACAAACTTAGATGGGTTGGACACTTTCAGCGTATGAGCAACAGTAGACTCCCTCGCCAACTTTTATACGGTGTGCTCAGCACTGGCAGCAGACCTCGCGGTGCCCCTAAGAAACGCTACAAAGATCAGTTCAAGAAGACCCTGAAGAAAACTAATATAGACCTTACCACCTGGGACAGCCTCACAAAAGACCGCGTTCTATGGCGCAAAACTACCTCCGCAGCAGTGGCACGTTTCGAAGAGGAGCAGCGAAGTCTGGCAGCTGAATCACGTTTAAGGCGGAAAGCCCGACAAACCCTACCGCGCCAGCCACCCACATTTGGGTGCAGTGTGTGCGGACGACTGTTCTATGCAAGAATCGGCCTGACCAGCCACCAGCGCACACACAAATAAACACGCAAGAGAGTAACATAAACTCGGAAACGAGTATGGCCGACGACGACTCCAATCCTTTTACTCCGTTTCAATGTTTTATTGATCTTAGCATCAACATTTCGGATGACTGAATTTAATTTTTGCTTTGAATTTTAATTCACCATTATAACAGGCCTAAGAGCCAGACCTTTGATGAAATTGTATTCTAAAAATTGTTTGTAGCAATCTGGGAATTGAGTCAAAGCGGTTTTATATATTTTTCTTGCAATTAACTGTGAATTTATGTAAATGGACATTGTTGTATGGAAAAAACTATGTAAATACTATTTATTATGTTCAAGGACAGTACTCTGCATGAAACGGATTAAAAGTTTGTAAGTATTGAGGTGAGCTACGATGTTTAGATGACAATTTGTTACACTTTGGAGTGATTTATGTGGATAGTTTCGTGTGTAAATATCTTTAATTTTAATTTCTTTGCGTTTCTTAATGTTTATAAATGATTTTGCATTAATTCTTATTGTTTTAATGTAATTTTAATTGTGTTAGTAATGTTAGAATTCAAGAAATGTCGGTCGAAAGTTTTTTAAATATTCTGGAATTTTCTCTGAAACCTATATAAGCGATCGGTAGAAACGAGTTTTATTTATTTATTTAATTTTTTTTAACTGCTTAACGTCTCTTAACAGCGAGATCTTTAGAGACGGGAAAGGAAGGGGGGGGGGGGAAGGAATGGGAAGGAATTCGGCCATGGCCTTTTGAAGGAAGCATCCCGGCATTTGCCTGGAGTGATTTGGGAAACCATGGAAAACCCAAATCTGGATGCCCGGACGGGGATTCGAACCGGCGTCCTCCAGAAAGTGAGGCCAGAACACTAACCGTTACACCGCCATGTTCGGTAACGAGTTTTAGTTTTGTCTGAAAGTTAGTTGAGTTTTGGTGTTGAAAGGTATAATCGCTGGAGCATGTGTTTACGTTTGCACCTAGTATCTTTGGAGTTCGATGTATTAAAGGTAAATAAACAAAGTTGAATGTGAATCTTTTTGGACAACGTTGTTTCATTTATAAAACGAGATATCTATCACCATGTTTTACTGCCGTGCAGCAGATTAGGTACTGCCGTTGTTTTACAGAATTTTGGTCTAGTCTCCTCTAGTGCTTTAGAATTCAGCGTTCGTCGAATTGCTTCAGATGTATTGAATTCGGCGAAGTTTTTTTATCACTTCGCTGCCTTCATTAAAACATAGTTCACATCCGAGGAAGGTAAAGTTTGAGACTTGTGCTATTCGCTGATTATCAATCAATATTTTGATGCCAAAAATAATTTTTTAATGCTTCCGATTCAATGAACTGAAAACAGAAGTTAGGAGTATCTGAATTCCAAATTCTGTTACGCGTGACCTTCAACGCATTCATGTTCGTTGTAAAGTCACATTTGTAACACACTTCTCCAATTCAGAATTGTTGATCCGGACATTCCATTCCGATTTCTGCTATGGAACACACTGTGCATTAGTTTCTGCCAGTAATTGGAGTGGTTTGAATGTAAAGTTAACGACATTCACATTCAATAATAGTAAAGGCTGATAAATGCCTATTTTACGAATAGTACTACTAAGTTATTCACTGTCAATAGACCAAATAACTGAAAAGTGCTACAGGAGAAAAGGAATACATTAATGTTTCAGGCAACAAAAGTAAATTAGTTTTTTTTTATTTAATTTAATTGCAATGAAGCACATGCTCCGGTGGCAATTTCCCTACACACCCAACTTCCCCCTATCCTGCACCCACCTACATTTGGCCTCTACAAATTTTAACGTTTTCGGTAAGTTATTCATCATTCCCCTTGGTAACTCATTCCAATTCCTGACACCTTTACCTAAAAAAGAGAATCGTCCCACACCCTTGTGCCTGAAATCGAGTGCCAGCTTGTGGTCATGGCCATCTTTTCCCTTGGAACTACTTTTCATACCTATTGCAATATCTTTCCATGCCTCATCGCCAGTATATGCCCTGTACACTGTTTGGTCTTAAGATCTGTGATAGACTTTCAAGTTTCCCCTTATACCGTCCCTGCAGTTCAGCTTTTCTTGTATGAACCGTACAATGTTCCTGAAAATTCAAAGCATGATTGAAGTGTATTCAATTGAATTGAGTTTTGATTTCAATGGATTGCACGCTCCAGTAGAAATTTTCCTAGTCGTCTAAGTACAGTACCTATTTTCTATTATTTTTGCTATTATCTTACATACTTTTAGTGTTGAATTCCTTCCGCATCTGCTTTTGCTGTCTAAGAATTTTACTTTTAAATTGCTTCAGTTTTTTTTGGTAAATTAATCATTTCTGCACTTGGTAATTTGTCCCAACCCTTACTCACAAAAGAAAATTTTCCCAGTCCCTTAAGGATGAAATCGAGTGCCAGCTTGTGGTCATAGTCATCATTCCCTCCCACGCGTTACTAATAATTCTTCGACCAATATCCTTTCTGGTACCATCACCAACATATGTTTTGCACATTCCTAGTACTCTCTTCACCCTCCTTCTGTCTGCCATTGACTCACAATCCAGCATTTATTTTTTTATCGTATCAGTTACAGACTCAATTCTAGCTGTTCTTCTTTGCACACACTCCTACTCCTGTATTTGTTCTGCAACCACATGAGTCAACGTGAAGAGCGACGGAGGGGTAACAACGGTGGAATCCCTCGTTCTGCTCTCAATCTTCACACCAGGTTTCAACAACGGTAGTGGTCCCTCATCAACAGCAAGTTCTGCTGGAGTGCAATGACAGCGAGAACTCTGTAAATTACCACCAAACTATGTGTAGTCCAAAGTTCACCGACAGCCATCAGGCTAAAGACCCGAGGGATGGTTTGGTTACGTCCGACGGAAGTTTTGTACAGAGCGAAGCAGTTACAGCAAGTGTTAGCCCATCCCCCGCTGTTGGGGGATACTCGAGGTTAATTTCCAGGCCCGCGGGCCCGCTAACGCCGCCTGAATAATAGATGAGCAATCGGGGGAGGTGGCGGGGTGGCGCCACTACAGTGTCTGGGAGGTCACGCCCCCGCAACCGTCGCCAGAGCTGCCAACGCTAACGAGCAAACTTTACCCCGTCTCGCGGTTCGCCATACGACCAGCATCTAACTTCTGAAGACAACAGCGTCTCAACGTTTGCAGCACTTCCGGTTTCTCAGTGGTTAATTCAAAGCAATAAAACGCTAGCAACAGCAACTGTTTCCCTTTCGTGCTAGATACGTGTTTGAAAATTAACATCCCGCCAGGCGTTAGGAAACAAACTGGTGCCAAAACGATAGCCGGGAAAATATTCGAGCAGCCAATCTTAATGGCCCTGTATTCGCTCAGTCTCTACTAATAATAGGCCAAGCTTGGTCACAGTGTCAAAGTGTAGCTGTACCCGTAACGCTGATGAAACGCACCCGGCCTTCGTTACTGTACTGACTGCGACCAGAGGTTGAGAATTGAGGTTATGTGCATTATTTAATAACAGTTATGTTTGGTTAAGCACCTCGAAGATATGAGTTTCCGAAACACTTAGAATATACATATACAGTGTAAATTAAATATTAGTTGTTTCTTGTTTGTTTATATTCATTCAATGTTGATGTTTTTCTTATAATCTATGGCCAGAGAGTTCGCTATTACAGTAAACTAAAACATATGTACCACATTACATAGTTTTTAAGATTATGAGGGTTAATTAATAACAATTGAGTTCATTTAAGCGATTATCAGGAAATAAAATGGCAGAACAATGCGTAAACTGCAGAAAGTAATTGGCACAACTTGACTTTCAATCGCCCATTTTTGACGGATTTAGGACGCATCTACCAAAGCAAATCTGTCTTTACATCACAGTAAAAAATATTTTTTTTTTTTAATTTTGAAAAAAAAAACTGATGCTTCAATTCAAAGAAAAGTCGAAATGGGAAAAATCTATCACGATCTTTGATTCCTACACTATTTTCCGTGTTTAATACTTCTTTTAACACGTCACGTCAGTCTATAAATGAACATAAATATAGAAATATGTTTGGGTACGCAAATTATAATTTGTAAATATCATTAATAATGGCATTTTATTTAAGCATCTTACGCAGCAAAGAACAAGAACAACATGGCGGAGCAAAACCAAGACTAAGGAGAAGAGGATGTTCGTAATTATTGTATATGGAGAGACGAAGGCACTGACAGGATTCCTTGAATCAGCTAGATGGAAGCTGCAAAAGCTATAGAAATGGTTGAACCTCAAGTGATTAGAGTTATTGTGTTACATATGGGTGAAAGCTGTTTTAAACAATCTGTAATACACAGACGGAAAAAAAAATCCCAACACCAAGAAAAAATTATTGTAGAGTAATGAAATTTGGACAATGCATTTGTCAAGTTAACATGTTTAATTGATTAAATTTTCAAGATCACAGGTTAATTTAAGCTCAAGAAAATGCATTTCAAATGTGAAATACTGTTAAATTAATAGCCGGTGTAACCTCCAGAATTTTGAATGCAAGCCTGCATTGTGTCATACAGGTTTCGAATGTCACTTTGTGGTATGGAGTTCCATGCTTGTTGTACTTGTGCTGTCAATACTGGGACGGTCAGTGCTGGCTGTGGATGATGCTGGAGTTGTCGTCCAATGATATCCCATACGTGTTCAATTGGAGACAGATCTGGTGATCTCGCAGGCCAAGGTAACATGTCGACACTCTGTAGAGCACGTTGCGAAACAACAGCGGTATGAGGGCGAGCGTTATCCTGTTGAAAAACTCCCCCTTGAATGCTGTTCATGAATGGCAGCACTACAGGTTGAATTACCAGACTGACGTACAAATTTGCAGTCAGTGTGTTTGGTATAACCACAAGAGTGCTCCTGCTGTCATAGGAAATTGCTCCCCAGACCATGACTCCAGGTGTAGGTCCAGTGTGTCTAGGCCGCAGACAGTTTGGTTGCAGGCGTTCCCCTGGCCTCCTTCTGACCAACACTCGGCCATCACTGGCACCAAGGCAGAACCTGCTTTCATCAGAAAACACAACAGATCTCCACTCCGTCCTCCAATGAGCTCTGGCTTGACACCACTGGAGTCGCAAACGGCGATGGCTTGTAGTCAGTGGAATGCACGCTACAGGGCGCCTGGCTCGGAGCTGTCCTTGAAGTAACCGATTTCTAACAGTTCGTTGTGTCACTGTGGTACCAACTGCAGCTCGAATTTCTGCCGCAGACGCATTACGATGCGCCACAGCTGTACGCCGAATACGGCGGTCTTCCCTCTCAGTAGTGCCACGTGGCCTCCCGGAACCCGGTCTTCTTGAGGCAGTACCATCCCTTGACCACTGCACCCAACAATCATGCACAGTGGATACATTCCGGCCAAGTCTTTCTGCAATATCGCGAAAAGAAAATCCACCTTCTCGTAGCCCTATTACACGACCTCGTTCAAACTCGGTGAGCTGTTGATAATGGCTTCTTCGTCTTCTTAAAGGCATTCTTGGCTAACATCAACTCACTATGTCAAATCTCAGCGGTAAATAACGTTCACAAACTTTACAGCGCGTATTTAAAGCAAACCTGATTTGCAAGCTCTGAGTAGCGCTACTAGCGCCACACTTATGCGCGAAGCGCGAAATTTGAATCGATGTCATCTTTCAGATGTATAAACACGCCTACCAAATTTCGTTTATCTAACACAAGTCTTTCTTGGTGTTGGGATTTTTTTTTCCGTCTGTGTATTTGAGAAGCTGTGGAACAAATTTTAACTTAGAAAGTTTAGTTGTGGTCAAATAAGTGTAACAAGAAATAAAGCAAGGTAAAGTATGCATTATACACTGGCGCAAATTAAGAAGTGCAATACCCAGTCGGAATTGTGATAAATGAATGAAATTTGGCCTCAAGTTTCACCACATAAAGAATGTTAAATGATTAAAAATGGAAACTTATACATGTAATAGTATGAGAATTTGATGCCCTGGTCATCCATTATCTGAACTCTTTGGTGTTGATTTATATCATTTTATTTCTGATATTGTTATTCTTGTTTTTAAAAATTTGTAAAAGTACCGTTTTTGATACGAAATAATAATAGCAGTAGGGCGAGAAATGTCTTTTTTTTTTAGCGTATAAGTGGTGACCAGTGTAGCGTAACATGACATTTTTTGTCCGCAAGTTCTTGTTGACCAAGTGCTATGCCAAGGCGAAGAGTGACAACTCCCTACACCGAAAATGTCTAACTTTGAGAGAGGTCGGGGAATTGGCGTGTTTGAAATGGGTGCATCATATCGCGAAATCTCCAGAAGGATTTGCCGTAGTGCAATGTCAGTATACAGACTTCTTACACACTGGATGAAAGAAGGCTCTAGTACTCCTAGAGCAGACACAGGTCCATACAAAAGGACAACAGCGCGTGGAGACCGCCATATTGTGTGGGTGGCTGTTGCTGGCAGATGGGTGACTGCAGGTCAGATCCAAGCAGTGGTTACAGAGAGAGTCACCCCCGGACGATTGTAAACCAATTGCTTGAAGCTGGATTACACTCTCTGAACCCTAAGCAATGTGTTGCATTAACCTGATTCATTGCCAGCATCGTCTAGCCTGGTGTAATGCAAAATGCAAATGGACACGTGAATGGCGTATATTTGTGTTTACAGACGAGTCTCGATTCTGTCCGTTGCAAAGTGATGATCGACAACATGTACGCAGGCGTAGTGTAGAAACGGCTCACCCTGCTGTGATTTCAGAAACTAACACAGGTGCAGCCACTGGTGTCATCGGTTCGGGTCAGTAGGTTTAGACAGCAGGACAATTTATTGTGGTTAAAGCACAATGACAGCCCACCACTATGTGGACGGGATGCTGCACCCTATTGTGATACCCTTCATGTCCACCATCCAAAGCGCATCTTCCAACAGGATAATGCGCGTCCTCATACTGTGGCCATCACAACACAAGCCTTGCAAGCGGTTACGAACACAAATTGGTCCAAACGGTCCCCGTTGTGTTCCCAGTAGAGCATGTCTGGGTAGCCAGGAGTGGTGGTGTAACGGTTAGCGTTCTGGCCTCGCATTCGGGAGGACGGTGGTTCGAATCCCCGTCCGGGCATCCAGCTTTCGGTTTTCGATGGTTTCCCCAAATCACTCCAGGCAAATGCCGGGATGCTTACTTCAAAAGGACATGGCCCAATTCCTTCCCATTCCTTCTCCCAACCCCCCATCCTTTCCCGTCTCTAAAGATCTCGCTGTTAAGAGACGTTAAGCAGTTTAAAAAAAATGCCATGAGTAGGCACATTAGACCACATGTTCACCCAACACAAACTGTGCTACAACTGACTGCAAAAGACGTGCTGGAGTAGAGAGACATACTCCAAGAAGACCTCCTAACACTTATAGATTCAATACCGACAAGGATCCACGAATGTATAGGTGCTCAACTTGGGCGCACTTCTTACTGACAACTGTATTTAACCTTATCAATTTCGATATGTTTTCATTTCTTCTGGGTATGACCCTTGATATATTTTCAAATTTTCCTAAAATTCAACCATTCCTGTCTGGATGTTGCAATTTTAATTTTCTCCAGTGTATTTTAGATAAAGAAAGAGATCGACGATATTATAATTGTAATCTTAGAGCCAGACTTAAATGACAGTTATGTCTAAAAGATGGCAAGGATGATCCTGTTAGCAGGAAGTTGATGTAAAGAGGTAAAAGTTGCATGGTTTTGAATTGTTCAAGACGTTAGAAAAGAAGGTAGAAAACAGTTACTGGTATGAGAGAATCGATTCTTTCCCGGCCTACTGCTGATAAAAAGTCTTCCGGGTGTTCTGCCGTATAAGTTCTTCTGCCATACAAGACGTTTCGATAGCTCTCCACGCTGTTTTCCTTATGTGAACTGAAAGTCAAAGTTGCTACTGCGACGCCATCGATCGTGCATGCCTCGCAGTTATGGCTCGTATACAAGTTAACCTGATGAAGGCAATGGAGAAGCTGTTGAAACGTCGTGTTTGGCAGAAGAATTTGTACCAGTTATTAGTAGATAGAAAAGTTGCTGTGTCCTGTAGCTTCCGAGGAGAGGTTACAAGCTGCATGTGGGTGACGTATTTTAGTCTCGCGAGGGCCGCCTGGTCCATTTGAGGTCGGCACCGACGTCTTTCCTCTGCCGACTCGGCACAATATCGGCGCCCAAGATAATTGCGAGGACAATGTGAATCGACTGGCGGCAATCGATAGACGCCGTCCTGCGTGGCGCTCCTTAATGGCACCCCACCCCTCCACCGCAGCACCCCCAGAGCGTCGTAAAGGAGGCAGGGCTGTAAACCCCAAAACGTCGGCTCTTTATGTCCCTAGGTCTGGGGAGACCTGGAGCGGGATGTCCGGGCCGCTTGTCGTGGCATCGAAGCGCCGGCACTCACTGCTCACTGCGCCAATTGGTCGCCACCTCCAACACTGGGTCTGACCGACAGCAACTCCGTCACCACTATACCGAGACTCCAGGAAACACAAATCTGGATGCCCGGATGAGGATTCGAACCCGCGTCCTCCTGAATGCGAGGCCAAAACATTAACCGTTCACACACCACGCTCGGTGCTAGTATTAACTTCAAACTACCATAAGGGATCGATATCTTTTCTTAAATTTGTTTATTTACCTACTTTACGTTACGGTTTTCCGCTCTTCTTCTCTTGTATGTATTACTAGCTGATACCCGCGACTTCGTACGCGTGGATTAAGAATTTCTTTGCCAGAATTGCATATAGAAAGTTGTTGGTAGCGAAGGATTGGTCCCAAACAACACCGAGTCGGCATAATATGACAGGAAACCAATCACTATATCATTCTACCATCGAACCTGTCTCTTGAAGAGAATCAATTTCCATTATAATTAAAAACAGAAAAACAAACGAAGTTGAGGGGATGTGGGGGGGGGGAGGGGGGTGTTAACTAAGGACAGCTTTATTTCAGCTTGGTCTTTTCTTCTTTCTTCAGCATGAGCATCCGAGTCTTGGGTTCTAATAACTTTAGCTGCTCGTGCTCTGCTAGAGCTACAACATAGGCCAGTTTACGCCCGCAAGGCATGTCAAAAAAGTAGGCAAAATAAACTGGTGCCAGAAACATTTAAGCAGACACAAAGTAAAAGGAGAGAGAAAATCTACATATATACTAAATAATACCTTTAGTTTTTTATCTGTGTTCCTCATAAGCAGACTCTTCTAGGTATTTATCTTAATCCCATGCTGACCTAGCCATTTAGATATTTAATCCAGGTCACCCTGCAGCTGTTCAGTCTTCACCTGTTTTTGATACCATTATACGTATCATCTGCAAGAAACCTAAATTCTGACCGTAACCCTTCAACGCAGCCGTTTATTACAATAATGGCAGATGACGGAAGCCAACTGGTTTGAAAGAATTATTGCATTGAGATGGAAAAGTAACGACTAACGTGAAATTAACAACAAACAGAAATCCTGATGGTATTTATCGCCAGGTTTATCACATGATCTCTGAATACCTAAGCTGCTTGGTTCACACTACATTTTTCTTTCTCGCAGCTGGTATTAGAAGAGAAAAGTTTAAAACCAAATGTACTGATTAAACATTCGTTATTATATTTTCTATGTTAAAAAGTCGTGCAGAAGGAATTTTGTTTCCATATGTTATCTTTCAAATATGGTCCCCTTTTGTATATAACTGTTGGAGCTGTTAGATGAATTACTGCTCTGATATTGCATTGGGAGGTTTTGTATGGTTTCCTGAAATCGCTTCAGGCGAATTCCGGATAGGGCTGTTGATATTTTTTTTAAAATATCGAATTTTCTATATTTTAAAAAGTACCAATATCTGCTGTCAATACTTCGGAAAAAACCGATATATCGATTCGTTCATAAATGCAATTTCATAAAATCAACTTGTAAAAATAAGGCCGTTACTGATAAATAGATGTATATTTTTTTTAAATCAAGTTTTCACCTTTGAATGGTTTCTCTTGGTGATGAGTTTTAAAATTTGTTCATTATTTTCATAAAATTAATAAAATTTATAAAACTCGAAAGAGGTATGAGTCAAATCTTATTTTGTGTATTTTTAAGATTGATAAGCAATACAGTTGAGATATTTATTTAGGTAGAAGTTTAGTTATCATAACATGCATAACTTTTTTTCATAAGATTTGTTTGTGGTATTTAATATAGTTTTGTATGTTGGTAGCTTGTTTGAGTTGTCTTATTTTTCTTGCTCTCGAATCAGCAACTATTTGTTATTTACACTTCCCACTATTCCTGCTAACACACTGAATTCCAATTTGGACTTCGCTGGATAATGGGCACGCTCATTTCAAACAATGGACTCGCGGGTGAGCGATGACTTTCCTACACTGTTGTCATCATCTGAGTGGACATGGTACCTACAACTTCCAAATTAATTGTAGAAACGTAGTAAGATCCACTTAAGCTTGCTGATCTCTATGCGAAAGAGAAATCTGAGGGACATAGTGTCATTCAGAGCAAACGAAAAGTGATAACTTAATTTACAAAATATCGAAGCCGATATCCAGGTTTCAGTACACAAATATCGATATATCGTCCTAAAAAATATCACTCATAAATTTCGATATTTTTAAAAAATGCTATCGATATTTCGATATATCGATATATTATCAACAGTCCTTATTCCGGGGTGGTTCCTTTTAAAAAACCGTGACCGAATTCCTTCGGATTCCTTGTCTTCATTCCTTTTCGTCTCGCCTGAAATGGATCCTCGTGATCACGCAGCAGCCCGCTTCCTGGTCCTTAATCGCGAGAAGAAACGTGTAAAAAAAAAAGTAGGAACAATTGTTTTATATAAATATTACAACTAAATCAATTTTCTAAGCAGCAATGTAAATTGTTAATTAACACTTGTAAGTGCAGCTAACCTGGAAAAGGATATGATTTATAGCTTTAAGGGCTATGCGGCGTCGTTTATTTAATTATCTAAGCTTTCGGCTGTTATACTCCAGAAATGGAGACTCTTACAAAAATATTCCGAGCCAACGCCTATAGTGAATCAGACATCAGAAGGGATTTCAGACCTAAAAAACCCATGGAAGACGTCAATTTATCTAATGCTACCAATGTGCCAACAAAATTCGTCTGTCTTCCATACATACGTGGCATCACTGACCGGAATGGCAAACTGTTTAAGCGGGTGGAGGTGCGAATCGTGTATGAAGCTCACTGAAAACTGTGCCAGTCATTAACCAGGGTAAAAGACAGATTACACCCACACCAGCTTACGGGTGTTTACGAAATCCCCTGCAGCTGTGGCGGTGTTTACATCGGCGAGACAGGTCGTACTGTGGCGGAGAGACTTAAGGAACATATCCGCCACTACAAATACAACAACAGCGACAAATCTGCCGTCGTTCGCCGTGCTATTGACACCGGGCATGAAATAAAATTTCAAGACACGAGGCTACTGTGGAGAGAAGACCAGTGGTGGCCTCGACGTGTGAAAGAGGCAGCAGAAATCTTAAGGAATACCAACAACATCAACGAAGACAGCGACCTTTCCCTCTGCGATGCTTGGCGACGGTTGCTATGTTACTATGTGAACGTAAATATAAAATCTCTGAAGAAGGTTGTACAAAGACGGCCGCGAAAGTCGTAAGAATTAAAAAAAGCTAGTTTGTTTGCTTTCGGCACATGAGTACATAGCCATTTTTCCCCCAACGTGAAATAAAATGTGTCCCCAAAAACCAAAAAACCAGTAAAGTTGCTAATGGCAATGGGACTGTACAGAAAAGCCGTTGAGGCAGCGAAAAAAAAGAAGGCACATGAGTGTGGGTCAGTACACAGTAGATAGGGGAGGTGTAACGGGGCTGATCACGATCCCCCGAATACCGAAAGTGCTCATTGCGGCTTTTATTTTAGTCACATTTCACAAACAAACAATACACTTATCACACGCAGGATGTAGTTGCGCATTTTGGAGACAGATGGAAATAATTCATTTCCCTCATTAGTACTTAGTACGACCTCGCAATAGGTATAAAAAGCTTGGCCTCAGCCAGAGCATGCGGTCGTAAATTCAAAACTCCAATTTTGACCACGTCAGTGATGAACAAAGACACTGGAACCCCTGATGTTGGGTGAAGGTGATGATCAAGAAGTTTGTTTGACGAACAGCACATTCAGTCACGAGTAAGCAGGAATTCGGTCTACGAGATGGCCCTAGCCTTTCGTGCGAAACCTTGCAGTAACTACACATCAACAAAACAGTTCAACACCCGAGTCATCATCATCATTATCAGTTTTCTGCCCTCGGGCAGGATTTTACTTGACAGCTCTCCATGTTCTATCTTCTGTCTTTCTCTTAAGGTCCGTGTAGTTGCCTCCTTCCTTGATGTTATCTATAATTTTGCACCTCCTCCTTCCTCTTATTCTCCACCCACAAACTAGACCTTCCAAAGCGATTTTTATCAGGCACCCCCTCTCAAAAAGTGTCCTGTCCAGTACTTCATTGTCTCTTTTATTACTTGGAGTATTTTTCTCCTTTCACTAACCCTGTCCAGCAATTCAACATTACTTATTTTATCCACCCAGCTTATCCTCTCCATCCTCCTCCACATCTACATCTCAAACGCTTCTAACCGCTTTTCATCTTCTCGCCTCAGTGTCCACGCCTCCATCCCCTAAAGAGTCGCCCTCCAAACACCCGAGATAAGGAAGTTTATTTAAAGAAAGGTTTGTTTTTCAAAGAACGTTGTTCTCTGCAGTGTTTCTGTTGCATTTGTAACTCTTAGTAACGTTGCAACTCAAACTGTGTCTGGACTTCGTTTGTGTGAGAAGTGCAAAGGAATGTCGGGTAGCCCCGGGTATTTAAAGTTCTAACAAACCAACCACTCTGCGTCGGTAAAACTTTATTGCAAACTAGCGGAGTTCCCGGCGTTGCCCGGTATAGTTGGTGTAGATTTCTCCGTTCAATTTTTTTATTGTCGCAGTGAGAAACATTTGTACAAAGATTTATAAAATTCGCGCCAACTTTTTTTAATTAAAGCAAACTTTGATTCACACGCACTATTTTCATTCGTCCGAAAAGATTCTTTTGTATCAGGTTTCATTAATTTGGTTAAGAAATTGCGTTACTACATTACTAAACAACGATAGATTATGTTAGAAACTCACAATTTTGATTCAAAATTGCGAAGTTAATGAATACATATTTTGCTCGAAACGCCAAGTACTTTAACTTCGCAGATTCAGCTTTTAAAACAAATATCAAAACTGAATCCGGAATAATATCGTAAACAGAAGACTAATGCTAAAGGTCAGAGACATTGTACAGAGACAGTGCTTAAAGAAAATATCTGTCGTTTTTACGGCTAGCTATGGCGTTTAGAAATTGAATATCCCGAATTAAAGGAATGAATACTTCAAGATTGTTTAATGTGCAAAATAGTTATTTATCTTATTGCTTTTATTAAAGGCTATGATCAGAGACATTGTAATTGTGTGTTTAGTGCGAAGCATGCTGCATCTAGTGGCTCCCTCTGTGGTATTTCTCACCATATGCTCAGAATTTCATTTAATGTTCTAGCGTTATGTAACGTAGAAGCATAAGACACGCCAAACAACTGAGTTGAGATTCTAAGCTTTAAAACGGTGAAACCCCATCGAAATCTTCGAAGTAGATTTCGTGTTTTTCTGGCAGAAATATACCCGGTTTTCGTTTTTTATATGTAGATACGAGCCCTGTAGTGTAAAAACTAAAGTAACTGAGCTGCGACTTGGGCGCCCAGTGAGTTCCACACTAGTGTGTGTTTTGTTCCTGGAGAAGGTTTTTCGCACCAGTGAAAGTAGCCATTTTAACTGTGCAGTACTCTGGCGCTCCTGGTGGCGGGATGGTGTACCGATTCTGTAAGTTATCTATGCCATTCCAAAGTTGTAAAGTCCTTTTTGACTAAGCCTGAATGTGATTGTTCTTCCCCGTCGCGTTACAAGTCACTGAAAAAGTAAAAATTGTGATTCGTTAGACCTTGTACACACTTGTATACAAAGTCGAGTGGTTCTTATATCTAGACAATGTCTATAAGATATCGAGCGATTGTATATAGACAGTCGAGAGACATGCTTTTGAAACAAAATCGCAGATCTTTTGTCTCCCATTTGAAATTGGAGACGTGAGACAATTGTCAGACAATGTCGCGCAATATTTCGTAGTGTGGACGTTTAGGTAGACTTTGTAGTCAGTTATTGTCGGTGAGCTCTGGAGAAAACTTGATCGAATTTTCTTTATTTTTGTTTTTTACCATCAAGATGTGGCCTACAGAGAAAGTGTTGTCGCTATTAGAAGATTTTCACTTGACAACTTGTTTGTGGGAAGTGACAAATGCCGCATATAAAAATCGAACCTAGAAGAAAATAGTTATTAAAGAGCTGGGGGAAAAAAAATATTCAGTGTCCGCTAGGTGATGTAGGAAAAAAGCTAAAATTTGAAAGCAGCTTTTCATCTGGAGCATAAAAAAATAAATCAGACGAAGAAGAGTGGAGTATCTTCTGTAGAGAATGCTTGGCTCGCATACGAACACTTATTTCTACTGCAAGGTTTAGAATCAAGGGGTAGCTGTCACACAGACAGCGATGAAGACGAAAATAGTGAATCAGGACTTACGGAACACGTTGTAAGTATATTAAAAATCTTTTTTATTTAATTTTTATGCATGGGTATGGAACGGAAAACAATGTTATTAAAATACACATGATTTTATTAATAATAACAACCTACTAACAGAAAATATTATTATGTGGTGTTAGTAAATAAAGCTTCTTTTTTTCGCTTATTTTTACTGTCCATGATTAGAACTTCGCAAGCAGCGATCCCAACAAAGTCAGTCATATTTAGCAACCGACGAGCAACAAGGCTTTCAAGTGAGTACACGAGACAATACATTGTGTACTTAGCCTAATGTGAGGAGAATGTGACGTGGGCCAGACGCGATTTTTTTTTTTTTTGCACATTGAGCGTAACTAATATATCTCGAAAATGGTTTGCAATTCGGCCAAAGTGGGTGGTGATGGAGAATGTTTACGAAGATCCGTTCATACAATGGACCGCCCATAAAGTACGTAGCTCCATATTGTCCTCGTATGAAACCCCTCCCCCCAATTTTCATCCACGTAGCCTGACGTCACTTTTTATTTTACCCAACCCCCTTCCCGCGTAGCACGTAGCTTTTTTCCTATTGATTTCAGAAGACATTTTCACTGATTTCTTTTGTCAGACTATAGTAAATTACATATGGAGATAATTAGATAACGGAAATAAATATTCACATGCAGTTGTGTGTTCTGTTCCTTATTTTGACTGTGGCAAATAATATGAATGAAAAGTTACGTGGCTTCGATTTGAAATCCTCCCCCCTCACGAATTTCAATGTAGCTTTCCAGCCAACCCCTCCACTCCCCCCCCCCCCTAGGCCAAACAACGTAATTTAAGGATGCTCTCCAAGATTCAGCATCAGAACTTTAAATCAATCCCAGAGCAATGCCGGATACCCCGTTAGTATGCGATAAAACTATTCGCCGCGAGGTTTGGAAGGCAAACAACCTTCACTTAGCTTCCTTTGACGTCACCATTTCAATTACCCTAACGAGGTTGTTTTGTATACATAAGGAAACTCATGCAGACGTTCCAGAGCTAACATTTTTTTTTTGATGCTACAAAGCTACACCTCCGCAGAATTTAATATTACGCCGCTTTGTGTCTGGCAAAAAGTCTTTTTCTGTTGCACAGCGAATCTAGATTTTTATATCCTTTATGCGGGCGCGTCTTAATTTTCGTTTATTCACGAGGGCGTGTGATGAGTCTCGGATGAAAACAGTGGCCGGGCATTAGCGGAATTCTTCTCTTCCTCGGCGGCGAGGAATATTGCGCTGATGCGTTTTCCGGAGTGCCTTGGAATATTAATGAGCAAGCTTTCTCAGAGGGAAACTTTTTGTCTCGGGTTCTTTGCGCTGACGTCGAATGCGGACTGTAGGATTCCCAAAGCAAACAAAGGGCATTGCGCCCTCGTTTCAGGGACTGTCTGTACGGAGAACACAAGGTGAAAATGTCGACCAAAGGAAACGCAGACTATTGCTTTGAGGTTCTTTAAATACAAGCCGGAGGTTATGTTGAATCAACGTGTGGCGAAGGTTTGTACAATACTACACTGTGAAGAATCTGAGATTTTGAACTCATTACTTACGTTGCTCAGTTTGATCGCATGCGGTTTGTATACTCAAGACACTAATGACGTGGTCATCGATATCTTCGCATGGATCTGAAACTCAAAGTATCCGCCCAGAACAACATCATCCGTAAACTTGCAAGTACCTCCTGGGGAGCACAGCCAAATGTGCTTCGTACATCTGCCCTGGCACTCGGTTTCTCTGCAGCAGAATACTCAGCACCAGTTTGGCAAAACTCTGCACATGCTAAGCAGTTTGATATAACATTGAATGATACTTATAACAGGTTGCCTGAAACCAACTCCTGTCAGCAAAATATGCCAAATCATGGGTATAGCACCACCTGACATTCGAAGGAAAACAGCTGTAGAGATGGAGAAGAGGAAACAGGATACAGACCCCAGACACCCCTTGTTTGGACATGAACCTCAACCCCAAGGCTAAACTCAAGAAAGGGCTTCATACAGACAACTACAGCCATAGCATCTTCACCTGGAGCACGCCGTGTGGAACTATGGCGAAATTCGTTGCCTGAAGAACAGTGGAAGAACATCAAAGAGGCACCGGCTGTGGGGTGTAACCAGCCATATTCTATATGGCAGGCACTAAATAGATTAAGAAATGAAGTGTCCCGATGCAGATCCAACATCACGAAATAGGGTTACACTACTGAAAACGAACTATGTGAATGTGGTGAGCTGCAGGACCCACAACATCTTCTGGTATGCAGGAATCTACCTGAAACCTGCACTATCGACGACCTTTTTAAGGAAAATTAGAAGGATATTTGGATTGCAGAATTCTGGTCTACAAATCCCATTTAATATGTGTACTGTAGTATGTAACCTTGACATAAATTAATTAATCAGTTTTATTTGGTTTAATTTGTAATGTCATGTCCAGGACATGTGAAATTAATAATATCGAAATCTCTAAAACCCCCACAGCAACATTTATATTTTTCACCTAGCTTAACAAATTTCAATTTCACATAATTTTTGCAAGCTATTTTAAATGACAGATGTGTGGTTCTTCGCATGCTCAACGAGTTAGTTTCATTTCAGTATATAGTCAACAACCCATCATCTCTCAATAACCGAATACAAACTAATGAAACAGTCACCTTCCACAAGGAACTACACTTGTAGGATCACTATCATCTCCTTCGCTCGGTGACCCTGACTTAGTGACTGTCCCGGAGGAAGTTTCTTCTTCATAGCTTTCTTGTTGGGAAATTTAACTCAATCGGTTTCCCCTTGCCTAACCCACTATTGTATGTTCCATTAGAGCAGGTGTCGGCAAAGAGCGGTTACCGAGCCTCATGCGGGTCCTTAAAGGCTATTGGTGGGCCTCTTCCATAATATTTTTTTTTCATATGCAGTATATCTTCACCGACAATAATGATAGTTGCAGAAGTAGCAACGTCGATGAGCTCCAAAGAACAGGCCTCACCTGTGTGAACAAACGTTTTACAACACGAAATCAAATAAACGATGAGAAATTCAGGTTCCAAATTAAAAACATGTTCCGCATGTAGTATGGGAAATGAAAGCACATTGTTCAGCTTTATTGAAATGCTTGTTATTTACATGTGATTTATTTATGAAATAGCTGTTAGCCGAGACTTCATACGCGTTGACTTAGAATTTCATTGCCAAAAGCGTATATAGGGAGCTGTTAGTAACGTAAGATTTGTACTAAGCAACACCGAGTGACAGGAAAGCCATCACTATATCATTCCATCGTCGAACCTGTCTCATGAAGAGAATCAATTTCCAAAACAGAAAAACAAACGAAGATGCGGAGATATAGGGGAGGGAAGGGTTTAACTGATGGCAGCTTTATTTTAGCTTGATCTTTTCTTCTTTCTTCAGTATGAGCATCCGATTCTTGAGTTATAATAACTTTAGTCGCTCTTGCTCTTCCAGATCTACACCTTAGGCCAGGTTTACGCCAGCAAGGCATGTCAGAAAAGAAGACAAGATAAACTGGTAGCAGAAACTTTAAGGCAGACACAAATTAATAGTAAAGTGCAGAGCAAATCGACATCTGTATTAAATAATAACTTTTGTCTCTAAAAGAAATTTACTAACAAATCATATACTAACAGACTGCACGAGAAGTACGGATTGAACAACCGACGTAACATAACAGGCTAACACACACATCCGTCTGTCTATCACCATTCGATAAGTTCTCAAAATTTCATAACTGCAACTGTTATTCATACCAAAAGAAATGTCCTGGGTCCATCCTACAGATGGAAAGTATTTTGTTGTCAAATTCAGTCAATATCGGTATAGCCATTTAGTCGTTAAACGTAACTAAAAGACACAGACTTACTTCCGCATTTTCAATATTATTAGTGCAGATGACACACAAACTGACTGCGAGAGACACAACGGCTGAGGGACCAGTATATTGTGAAAACGTGTACACATATAGCATTGTTAGACCTCGTACGATTTGCCAAGCATTGCACCCCTAAATTTCTGGTATCTACTGTTTAATATAGAATCCGAAAGGTAGAGACGAAAGCCACGTCGGGCTACATGGTGTTCACAGAAGACCAAAATGGGACCACGTAATTTATGGGCACTCCCTGACTCTAGAAGGCGGAATCCATATCTGCCGTAATACGATACACAAATGCGATGAATGTCCTTCTGCACGAATATCTGACCTTCGATGGGATCTTACACTGAAGTTGTTAGAGATCTGTTGTTCTGCATTAGATAGTCAATTAGACAGACTTTCCTCATTTAAGTGTTACACAATATTTTCGTTGTTCACTTGAGAAAATCTCTGTAGAAAAACTCTCTTCTTGCAGTCGATCTTTAACAGTCTGCGACAGCAGAAGTTTCCATAGCTTAAAGCCTTATTTTCTCATACTGAGACCTAACGGAAGACATTAAACCTTTCCCGTTCATCGTAAGACAGTATCAGATGACAAATTCGAAGGCTCAAAAAAACTCCCTATTTAACTCTGTAACGGAAATGCAAAGGACAACATGAAATGGATCCTGCAGGATGTACTATTAGGACACTTGGTGATTCTACCATACCCGAGCCACTGAAATATTGATAAACTTTATGGTTGATTCCAACATATCTCGACGATATAAATCGAAAGTAAAGACTAAAAGTTTTTGATATTTCGCATAGAGCTCGAAATATCATATCTCCAAATTGAGGATATGAGGTTAAAAAGCGGCCTGGCCCACAAGACAAATTCCGCCAAAGCTATATTTGATGATAGATTCTTATGAAACTCCATGAGACAAATCGAAAGTAAAGAACACCATTATTTATACCTCACTTAGTTCTGGAAATATCGACCTCAAAATTGAGGTGGTTTGGTCGAAATGCTGCGTCGACCAGAAAAAATTTGCGAAGTCACTAGGAACTACACGGTGAACACGCAAAATAGGTGTTTCGTTTTAGTCCTAGTTATTTTAATTAGGTTGACATACGGCCTGGACCATAAGAAAAATTTACCAAAAGCACAAGGAACTATAAGTATAACTGATTTTGAAAATTCGATATCTCCAGAACTAAATGAGATATCAAAAAAAAACTTTATTCTTTATTTGCGGTTTATCTCGTTGAGGTATATAAGAATCGACCAAATTTCAGAGGCTCGGATATCGTAGTATAGCCGGACACTGTTTACAGAGAAGCATTAAAACTGTGGCAAGGTGCTAGAGAAGACCTTTTATTCCTGGAGTCGTTGATCTTAATATCGGGATCACGAAATATAGCAGCAGTTTATCAGGCGGTTGTGACGGGAGTAAAGTAATTTTCTTCTGCCGTTTTGAAACCTCGCTACCAACGTTGCCGCAGGCATTTGTTTGCAAGTAGAGCTGAGTTAGGATTCCTCAGGCTCGCCGCTTTCTGCTGCTGCGTCTTCCGTCAAAGTCACAGCAAGTAGGAGCGAGGAATCCAGCTCTGTTCCCCCAGGCCGCCTTGTTGCTAGGCAACACTGCGTCTCACCCCGAGGGTCTGTCGGGGTTCGCACACGCAGTGCTTGTCGCTCTGTCGAGCGTAACATCAACACAGGGCCCGCTCTAGGGACGGGCAGTCCGGACGTTAACCCGGGGCGCCAAAATTAGGGGAGCCATTTTGAAATATATTGGTGTGTTAAGTACTCTATTAATAATTTACACATATAAGGGAACCCGGGATGCAATGGGATTCCGGGACGGAATGAACTTCGACGTTTCTCGATGCCAGTGAATAGTAATGAATAGAACTAGACCAACCTATTACATGTTCAACTTGGCAGCCAAGTTAGTCTAGTTTACTCGGGCGTTAGTGTGTGAAGTTTTCTTTTGGGTGATTTCCTTCATTCCGTATTGTAATATTCTGATGATTTTTATAACCAAAGGTAAATTATGCAGTAATTGTTTACATTACAAATATAGTTAGTACATACCGAGCGTGTTGGTGTAATGGCTAGTCGTTCTGGCCTCGCATTCGGGAGAACGGCGGTTTCGAATCCCCGTCCGGGCATCCAGATTTGGGTTTTCCATGGTTTCTCAAATTCACTCAGGCAAATGCCGGGATGCTTCCTTCAAAAGGCCTTGCCCGAATTCCTTCCCATTCCTTGCCCCCCATCCTTTTCCCGTCTCTAAAGACCTAACTGTTAGAGACGTTAAGCAGATTAAAAAAAGTTAGTACATGCTTGAAGTACTTTTAACTGTCTTGGCAGTTCTATAATTACTGTGGCGCCACAATCTGATGGTGAATTCTGGTAGAAACTCAACGAAACAAATCGAAAATTAACAATCATTTTTTTAGATATCTCCCTTGATTTTAGAGACATAACATGTTAAAAATCAGTTATAGATATAACTCCTTGTGCGTTTGATAAAGTTTCTTCTGGTCCAGGCCGTATTTCAAACTAACAACAACCACTAGGAAGAAAACACCTATAGTGCGTTTCCACCGTGTAAATATAGTGGTTTTGGCGAGAAAAAAATTTTCTGATCCAGACTGGATCTCACCCTAACCTCCTCACATTGAGATACAATATCTCGAGAACTAAGCGAAATATATATATAAAAAATATTCTTTATTTTCGATTTGTCTCGTCTACTACATATGAATTCATCATCAAATTTTGCTATGGCGAAATTTTTATTCTGGTTCAGCCCGCATTTCAACCTAACCACGTCAATATTGAGACACAATATCTCAAGAACTAAGTGAGATATCAAACGATTTTATTCTTTACTTTCAATTTGTCTCATCGAGTTCATCAGATTCCATTATAAAATTGTGGCGCCAAGGTTTTCGAAGAATCCCCACTGTCTTTAGTTTTTTTTTTTTTTTTTTTTTGCTTGGGGTTTACGCCTCGTTGATGGCGAGGTCATTAGTGTCGGGATGGGATTGGGGCAAGAAATGGGAATGAATTCGGCCATGGCCTTTAAAAGGAACCATCCCGGCATTTGCCTGGAGTGATTTGGGGAAACCATGGAAAACCCAAATCTTGATGCCCGGACGGGGATTCGAACCGGCGTCCTCCCGAATGCGTGACCAGAACGTTATTTTTGTTTCTTGTAGTTAAATGTTTGTTAAAGTATCTTTATAGAGTCACCTTACCTCCCTAACCTAAATCGTTTCCCTGGGAGGAACAGGCGGGGCCGGTATGTGGAAGTACTCCTGTCTGTCGCATACTTGAGGTGCTCTTGTATGATAACTGAAAACAGAACCTCTTCGTTTTATGTTTCACCTGAAATTATTACACCTATTTAAAAAATTAAAGAGAACGCGGAAAAGACGAATCGGCAGGTGGGGAAGACCACTGTCTTAGCAGAATCCTCATATAAAAAAGGGGTAGAATCTGCTTTTAAGGAAAAAGGATAACAGAACTTTGTCAAAGAAGAATAAGCAAGGGCAAAACTATTGAAGAAAGAGAATGAAGAATGGAAAAATCAAAGAAAAGTGTCAGAAGATAAACGGAAAAAAGAAGCAACTGAAGAAAGAACACAAAACTAATGAGAGTAATTCAGTTGAAGGTTTGGTCTCTAGTACCATGTGCAGCAAATGGACTGTCCTAGTGTGTAAATTTTGTTAATAGGTTTAAGATAAGGACGCAATCAATGAAAACTATAGTTAAACCTATATAGTGACTTAAAACTAAAAAAATATAGAGCAAACTTATTTTCTCTTCATTTGCGCTAGATTTATGTTTTTATCATTATTTCACTTTACCAAATGACAATACTTGCTGTTTTTAAAATACAAAAATAATTATCATTTGTTTTCTCACAACATTATTGCATTTTTTAACTACTAAATTCTAGTGGATTCATAGAAAAATTTAAAGGTCTCTTAATGTACTCTTTTGTATTTTAAAAACATATTTTCATCTTGATACCCCATTCTACTTTTTTATTAGAATAACATTAGCACACGACAATAGCATTGCTTCAACTTGCGTTACCTCTAAATATAATTATTCTTGCTATTACGTTGGTAATAATAACAAAAACGAAGTTTATAAAATTTACTTCAGTGAGAATTCAAAAGTTTTAAAAGGAAGTACTTCTTTAATTAGAATGAGCTTTAGTTAGTTTATTAAACTTATTACTTCAATAAAACGCATTTTATAATAATACATTTGAATAAACGAAAAAATAAAATTTCCAAATTAAGAACTATAAATTGTTTTTAATGACTACTTATGATTTGTTGAAATAGATGTTATTATAAAATACATACATAATAACACTAGACTTTCTTTACGTTCACAGGAAAAGAAATAAAACATTTTATGTAACCCATAAATATTTTTATGTCGATTGCTAAAATAATTTTGTAGCTATGTCCGATTACGGCTTTAGTTAATTTAGAACAAGGATAAATCTTCATTTTTTATATTATTTTCAAGATAAAGGAATTTTAATTATTTGAGCAACAATACAAATTTTAATATCTTTTAAAAATATAAAAAAATTCGTGGCTAACAATTTTTGGCTAGTGCGAGGTATATCCTCTTTGTAAATCGATAATTAAAGAAATCCTGTTTGGCCTCACCAATCCTTCCACGATCTCTACCTCAATCTGATCTATAATCGATAGCACGCTCCGACGATATGTGTGGCCCCAGAATATCGTCTCACACGTTCTTTTTGCTATCAACTCGCAGGTTAAATTCAATTATATAATCCTCTCTATAAAATCAACTGCCATTTATTGACGCATATTAACAAATTCAAACATTTACAGTTCTCCATGATACATACATAAAATCTCATATAGCAATATCTGCTTCTCCTTGGGTTAAAAACAAATCAACAAAAACACAGCCCACCAACTTCAACAAAACAAAACATATAAAAACTTAAATTTACCCATTTACACAGAATACTATACTGTACGGCCTTGTACCTAAAAACAAATACATTAATATATTGATTAAATTGTAAAATTGTTATTATTATTTAAATGTCTGATGAAGTGGGATCTCATACTAGGTACAGATATTTTTTAATTACTATTGTTTTATACTGCTTGATTATAAATGTTATATGATTCTTTTCAAACTCTATTAAAATTTAAACAAAATTATTTTGTTTTTAATAGAAATAAAAAATATGTACCTATATTTTAAATAATGTGTACATGATAGTAAGGGGCGGCAATTTGTCCTCTTGTCCGGGCTGCTTCATGTCTCTCCCCTTAAAAAGGGAGAGAATAAACTTCAAATAATAAAGAAAGAAAAAGTAATACTGCCATACGCGGGGTTATCAGAACCTGCGGTTACAAAGCCTGCAGTGAAATTATGATAATTATTCATATACCATTATACACTGAAGCAAAAAACCAAACTAATTGTCACTGAAGTGGTCAGAATTCACCATTGAAGAATTAAAGTAATACATTATTGTCATTCGTCACTTTCTAAATGTTAATGTTCCACCCGCCTTTTAATCTAGACAATCATGCAGCAACATGCTTGTGTTGAGCAGTGTCAATCAATATCTCACTGTCGCCAATAGTTTTGAAAATAATCCTGAGTCAGTGTTAAATCTGCAGTGGATCAGTGAGTACCTCCATGCCGAAAACAAGATTTTTCTGAAAGTGCGAAGACACGGAGTTACGTAAAAGAATTTCGAGAGGATTGTTTTAGTACAGAGGAAAGAGTTCTAATCCATAAATTAAAAACTTTAAAAAGATTAACTTAGTCCACAACCAGAAGGTGTCAGAGGTAGGACGGCCAGTTCCTTTCCTCTGGGACCTACAGTTTAACGCGGAATCCGAACCACGGAGCGTCCTGGCATAGCTCATATGATCAAACACAACTCTCAAAATTCCTGCGCCTACCGGGATTTGATTTTTTTTTTTTTTGTAACTGCTTTACGTCTCTATTTGACATCGAGGTCTTTAGAGACGGGAAAGGATGGGGGGGCAAGGATGGGGGCAAGGAATGGGAAGGAATTCGGCCATGGCCTTTTGAAGGAAGCATCCCGGCATTTGCCTGGAGTGATTTGGGGAAACCATGGAAAACCCAAATCTGGATGCCCGGACGGGGATTCGAACCGCCGTCCTCCCGAATGCGAGGCGAGAACGCTAACCGTTACACCGCCCCGCTCGGTCCGGGATTTGAACGCAGGACCGGAGCAACGAACGTTTTGAATGCAAGCGTCTTAACCACCTACTTTTTTTTTTTTTACCAGACCGCTTTCCACAAATTACGTGAAATTAAAATTACTTCAATAAAGCGAATTAAGATTTAACTAACCCAATGGAGCAGTGAGTGCACGGAAGCAAATCATGCTGTTTACATGAAAGCGCGACACTACTAGATAAAATAAATCTACAATTAAGCATAGTTCGATGTATAGTAAATTTAGATGCTTGGTCATATTTTGTTAGTTTTAGGTCATATTTTGTTATTTTTAGGTCATATTTACCCGTTTTCAAGGTCATATTTACATGCAATTTTTTTCATAAAGATCCGAGCCCCCAGTAATTAACAATAATAAGAAAGAATGGGGAAATTGCTAACGGAACTTTCGCCACATCGCAATTAGATTCAATGCAATTGAACGTGTGTTTGTATACAAAGGAAAGGTACATATGACTGATATTGCGGGAGGTTGAAGCACAGTAGATTCCAGTGGTGCCACCTTAATTTACAACCGAGCTCTCTGCCCCCGGACCTCCCGCTGTGTCGTGGGCTGCGCAGTTAATAGGACGTGAACACACGCAAATTGAATTCCCCGTGGCGCCCGCATTGTGGCCAGACTCAGCCTCTCTTGCACAGGTCCCAAGGCAACTCGCCAGTAAAATCTGACAAAGGGAAAGCCTGCTCGCATCAGGTTCACCTGTCCGGTGTGCTTTTCACCAACTCTCTCGCGTCCGATCGACTTTAAACTTCGCAAACAGTCTCTTTCCAAGTGACGATACAATATTCAGTAATTCGAATTATTCATTTTTATGGATTAATTAATTAACTAGTAAAACTAAGATAAACTTAATTATTTCTCGCAGTTGAAATACTTAAAGAGGTTATATATAAAAGAACCCAGCTGGGAGGAATGATATTGTAAAAAAATTTAAAAAAAAGGTATTCGCTGTAAGCTACTCCATATTTCTTATTCTTTTTCTGTTATTAATTTCGACTATTTACCTCAGTAACAAATTAATCGGTTCCACATGTGTTATAATGTGACCCACTATAATGGCTCTCAGACACAGACCTTCAATGAAATTGTATTTTAAGAATTAACTGCAGCAATTTGGGAGCTGAGCAAATATGGTTTTCTACTAGGGCTGTTGATATTTTAAAAAATATCGGATTTTAGATATAACGATATTTTAAAAGTATCAATATCGGCTGTCGATATATCGGAAAAAATATCGATATATCGATACTTTCATAAATGTAATTTCATAAAATCAAACCTTCCAAAAATAAGGCTATCCACTGATAAACAGACGTGTGATTTTGTTCATAATCAGTTTTCACTTTGGAATAGTTTCTGTTACTGATAATGATTGTTGATTTTTTTAAAAAAATTGACCGTTATGCGTCTCATAAGTTTCATAAAAATTAATAAAAGTTATAAAACTCGAAAGAGGATCGAAGCAAATCTTATTTTTTGTATTTTTAAGGTTGATAAGTAATACAGTCGAGGCATTTATTTAGGTAGAAGTTTAGCTATCATAGTATGCATTATAGCCAAGTTACATCACTTTTTTTCTATAATTTTTTTGTCGTATTTCATTTAGTTTTGTATGTTGATAGCTTATTCCGAGTTGTCTTATTTTTCTTGCTCTCGAATTAGCTACTATTTTTATTTACTCTTCCCACTATTCCTGCTAACACACTTATTTCATGTTGGACTACTCTGGACAATCCGCACGCTCATTTCAAACAATGGGCTCGCGTTCGATTCGTGCTGGACGAGCGATGCCTTGCCTACACTGTTATCATCATCTGAGTAGACTTGGTACCTATAACTTTCAAATTAATTATGGAAACGTAGTAAGATTTACTTAAGCTTGCTGATCTCTGTGCGTAACAGAAATATAAAGAACATAGTGTCATTCAGAGCAAACGAAAAATGATAACTTATTTTAAAAAAATATCTAAGCCGATATCCAGATTTCAGTATCGAAATATCATTCTTAAAAATATCACTCATAAATATCGATATTTTCAAAAAATAATATCGATATATCGATATATTATCAACAGTCTTACTTTCTACATTATTCTTGAAATTAATTGTGAATTTGTGTAGATGAACATTGTTTTATGGAAAGAAACTATGAAAGTACTATTTAATATGTTCAAGGACAGTAATATGCAAGAAACATTAGTTAAAAGTTTGTAATTCTAAGTACTGAAGTGAGCTACGATGTTTAGAGGACTATTTTGGACAGTTTGGACTATTTATGTGGATAATTTTGTGTGTAAACATCTTTAATTTTTGTTTTTGTGCATTTCAGAATGATTTTGTATTGATTCTGATTGTTTTAATATGATTTTAATTGTTTAAGAAGTGTTAGGATTCCAGAAACGTCTGTCGGAATCCTTTGAAATATTCTGGAATTTTGTGTAAAATGTATATAAGCGATCGGCAGAGGTGAATTTATTATTATTATTATTATTATTATTACTCCGCGATTCACTAAAAGTGTGTGGCGGAGGGTGCATTGCATCTACCGAAGATGGTGATAGTTTGGAAGGGATATATGGGATATGGCAGGAGGCGCCCATGGGCTATTGTGAGGAACCATCCCAGCATTCGCCTGGAGTGATCCCGGAAAAACATGGAAAACCCAGATCGGGATGGCCAGAGTGCTTTATCGAAAGTTACTATTCAGTTCTTCAAAGCATTATGAGTAGTAGTTCTTTGAACGTTATAATCGCTGTAGCATCTGTTTACGTTTACACCTATTATCTTTGGAGTCTGATGTCTTTAAGGAAAATAAACAAATTAGAATCTGTATCTTCTTGGACCAATTATTTTATTCTGTCTATCCTTTCTGCAAGACTCTTCCACAAACTTATTTCCTCGACCATCATTACCAAAACATGTTCATTTCGTACTTTGTGTGTCTGTTTAATGTTCAGCATCCTCCATGACGCTCCATTTCAAATGCATCAATTTCTCTTGTTTCTCATATTGCTAAAGTAGACCTTGCTTACGAAGGCCAATTCCAGCAAATAAACATCACCAAGGCGAATACTGGAATGGCCACAATCTCCGACTCATAAACTAAAAATTATTCGAGTAAAATATACAATTTTAAGATCGATTCAAAGCATACTTACTCCGCAAAGAATCTGAAAGTGACAAAAAATAAGTTTTTTAGGGCATAAGTAAAGATTTGTATTCCAAAGTCTGAAAGTATCATTATCAGTTTTCTGCCCTCGGGTAGGTTTCAGTTGGCTGCTCTCTATGCTCTTCTATCTTCTGCCTTTCTCTTAAGGACTATGTACAGTAGTTGCCGTCTTCCTTGATATTGTCTATAATTTTGAACCACTTTCTTCCTTTCGTCCTCCTCCCACAAACTAGACCTTTCAAGGCGTCTTTTATCAACAAGTGTCCCATCCAATTCTTCTTACTCTCTTTTCTCCTTTCACTGACCCTGTCCAGCACTTCAACATTACTTATTTTATCCACCCAGCTAATGTTCTCCATCCTCCTCCACATCCACATCTCAAATGCTTCTAACCGCTTTTCATCCTCTCGTCTCAATGTCCACGACTCCGCCCCATAAAGAGCCACATTCCATACAAAACGCCAAAAATAACAAATTATTAATTTTTACGGATAATAAATACGAGTTTTTAGGATGTAAGGTCATCTTGGCGTGACCTTATCTGGCGGAAATTCGATTTAAACTGTATTTGACCATTACGGCCCGCTCTGTAAAATTAGGTGAATTTTTGGTTAAGTTTGAAGCGATTTAGAAGTTTTAAAGAAACGCAAAGGCAAATTCGCTGGAAGATGAACACTGGCAGCCAACCTTCCCTCTCAGAATCGTAGCACCCAAGCTGCAAATGCTTCATATATACAGGATGTTCACGAAAGGAGACCCTGATCCAAACATAAAATCTTGAAAACAAAGATCGACAGAAGAGTGCAATGAACGGTATTTCTATTGTGATAGCTGTAGGAATTTCGTGCAGAAGTTTAAACAATAAGTTACGAAAGCTGTTAACAGATGCCGCTGCACGCTCTACAGCTCGTATCAGAATTCACAAATAAACTCGTCCTCTGCAAGCAGTCTTTGCTATGAATGAATCACATCTCAATGTTTTCAAAAAGTCCGCCGTTCGAAGTACAGAGGTGCCGCAATCGCAGAATGAAATTTGCCATCACATCCTGCAACGTCAACGGAAATGGAGTCAGTAGCCACACATGTCGGGGATTCTAGGATAACCGTAGCGCCAAAATTTGTTGTTGGATTCTTATCTAACTCGATGAGACAAATTGAAAGTAAAGAATAAAAGTGATATCACGTTTATTTTTAGAGGTATCGTATGTCAAAATTTACGTGGATAGGTTGAAATGCGGCCCGGACCAGAAGAAAACTTCCGCCATAGCCAAATGTGATTATGCATTCACATGTAACTCGAAGAGACAAATCTAAAATAAAGAATTTATATATATATATATAAATCACAAAAACCACTATATCTACACGGTGGAAATGCGCAGCAGAGGTATTATTTTCTTCCTACTGGTTGTTGTTCGTTTGAAATACGGCCCGGACCAGAAGAAACATCACCAAAACCACAAGGAGCTGTGTCTATGGTATAACTGATTTTTTACATGGTATATCTCGAAAACTAAGCGAGATATTAAGATTTTCGATTTGTTTCGTCAAGTTCGTTAAGAATTCATCAGATTACGGCGCCACGGTAATGATAGAACTGTACACAGATAAATGATTCGAGCTTTTCCAGCGTTGTTGGATGGCTTTCGTATATAGTGTATTTCTTTGTGCACCAGATAAAGTAGTCACAAGGCATTAGATCGGGCAGATATGGAAGCCAATCCATGGCTGCGCCGTCTATTAACAGCTTTTACAACTTTTTTCAAAGCTTCTGTAAGAAATTCTCACAGCTTTCACAGTAATAATACAGTTTGTTTCATTCTTCTGTCAATCTTTTTTCCGAGATTTTGCGTTTTGAAATCAGGGACTCTTTTCGTAGACACCCTGTAGATGCCACGCATGTTATTGGAACTGACGTGTCTTCCTGTTTCATATTCTGAACAGGTTTCCAAGTAAAAGTTTCAGGATCTTGCGGTCCTTCAAAAATCGTTCTCTGAAGTAAAGTAACATAACAAGGTTTAGGGATCGAAGTTATCGCTTTTACAATGTATCCTCGCCATTTATATGACACAGTTGATGAGAAATTGCCAAACCTTTGTGGTTCTGTGATTATTGTAGGTCATTTCTTCTGCAGTTGCTTATTAAAATAATAATTATTATCTAATAATGCAGCTGTTGTTGAATTTTATTTATTGTCGGACCCCAAATATTGTACTTAATTACACTATATTTTATTATTTATTCTTGGATGCTGTGCTTTCTACATTTACCTATCCGGCAGTAGTCTGTGTAACGTTTGAGGAAAATACACCATTTTTTGAAGACTGAAATGGAAGCATGGCATTTCGTTTCTATTTGATGACGGATGTACGTTTTTAACTAGTCCAGTTTCTCGAAATTTTTTGTTTCCAATTTCACGTTAAGTATCTTTTAAAAATTTCTATTTTATATTCTAAATATTTTCTGAAATAACGGCAAAAATTTTCGATTATATTTATTGATTGCTCACTTTTTATTCTTCTACTAAATTTGCAGAATACATTCTTGTTCTTTCGTTTGGCTCTTTTCTTTCTATTCCTTCCCTCCTAATATTTCATCTGACAGTCTCATTGTCTCCCGCTTATTAATATTTACCATACGCCCGTCCAAATACATTTCATTTATATCTTCTTTCAAGGACCTTCTTCTCATGTTGTGCACTTTATATGAAGGTCATATGCATTTGTTTTGTAAATTATGATTAAACGTTTTTCCTGTTGCTGCTCTTAAAACTTTCTTTCAAATTTTGTTTCAGTTTGTCTGCATTGTCTTATAGGCAGTTTAGATGCTGCTATGGTTTTATATATATTCTTGTTTTACTTTCGATTGTCTTTTTTTTCCATAAAAGACATTCTACTATCCATACACCGTTGATACCGTCATTGACTTGTTTTTGACTTTATACGATTTCTCCACTTGCTTGCAGTATCCAACTTAAAAGCCCTTTTGGTAGTTTCGAAATTGTAAAATTTGGATCAAATATTGTTACGACTGAATCTTCACAGGTGAGCCTACGCGATTTTGTATCAGTTACTTTGAGGAAGGGTAAAACAGTTCGCAACCGATGTATAGTAAATGACCACATCTCGCTACTAATTCACGATTCCCTTTAATGGCTACCGGGGATTTATTTCGGATAAAATTCCGTTTGAGTGTCTATATAAATATTTGCCCGTGCTGAATCTGTGAACACGGTTTGATATCCTGCAAATGGCTGTTCTGCAATTACACGTGCATAACACATGAATGAATATCAAAGTTACATGTACCACTTGTTAAATGGGTAGAAAGGTGGATTTTTCGATTCGCTATTAAACCATTTCTGTTTTGTTTTTTCACAAAAATTTAGCCCCTTTACATATTGTGTCAGCATTGAAATAAAATAAAATTAAATTACAACCGGGAAACCAGGTATTCGCATTCTCGTTCTGAAGAATCTTTTATGAAACGTAATAAATTGAAATAATAAAAATACGAATCAAGGGAAGTTGTTAGTGAAGAAATCGCATTTAAAGCTTTGACATAAAGATAAATAGTAGAAAAATAAATCTTAGACATGGACGGAGCTGTTCTCGACGTTGTACTTTGATAAATTCTTCACGGGGAATTTATTATTTCTCGTGTCAGGGATCTAACATTACAAGTTGAAAAAAAAAAAAAAATAACATAAATTAATTAAGGACACAATTGAATGGAATGTGACCAGAATTCCGCAATCTTGATGGCCTTCTCGTTTGCCTTAAACAGGTCGTCGATAGTGCAGGTTTCAGGGAGATTTCTGCATACCTGAAGATGTTGTGGGTTTTGAAGCTCACCACATTCACATAGATCGTTGTCGGTAGTGTAACCCCATTTTTTAATATTAGATCTACATTAGTTTTTAATCTGCTTAGAGCCTTCCATATACCACCCCGCAGCCGATGCCTCTTTGATGTTCCTCCATTGTTCTTCAGGCAACGAATTTCGCCATAGTTGTACACAGCGTGTTCCAGGTGAAGATGTTATGGCTGTAGTTGACTGTAAGAAGATCTTTCTTGACTTCAGCCTTGTGTGTTGAGGTTTGTGTGCAAACAAAGGAGTTAAACTGCAGCTAAAACACAACATTTTGACTATTGTATGCCCCGTCGTGATCTTCAGGTAATGTTACCATCACAAGACCATTATAATTTAAATAATGTCGATATTTGTACTGGTAAAACAAAACAAATTTTTATCAGACTTTATTTATGAACAGTGATTTATTCAATTTTTATGAATAATTGTCACGCGAACGCAATTGATTTTGTCGTTTTATTTCCCGAACGCGTTTCACTTCATTCTCTGAAGCATCTTCAGCGGTTCTCTCTGTTAGATGTTTATACATGTAATTACATTTGTTCTGTGTTACAATTTAAACATGAAAACAATGGCATATACAGATATAAGCTTGCTTACATTTTTCATTGGTCACATATGCTTGTAATTGTACAGTATTAGAGCGTTGGTTATGTTTGTAGCACCAGTTCGCATTACAGGTGTTGGCTTCATCTTTGTGAATAATTGCGTAGCACTTACACTGCACTGTAATATATTTACAGTGTTGTGTACATCGCTGATCTGCAGGTTTGTTTATCGTTTGTCTTCTGTTTTATTCGGTGGGTGGCGCGCTTTTAATTATGTGTTTGTGCTTAATTTGGTTTGTATGGTGTATTATGATTATTGTTATTGTTTTGTCGTATTTGCTTATGGAGTACTTCTTCTGTAATAATTACAACTCAACCGACTAACCATTTCTTGTATGTCTCTGAGAAGAATATAACTAGAAATTATCCTTTGGAATTGTAATTTTTCAGAACTTTTTTTAGTATCATTACCGGTTTAAAAGTGTTTTCATACTATAAGACTGTGGGATCATAATTCAACGAAAGAAACACGTCTGTAAAAAAATGTTGATTCAGATTTCGACGAAACAAAACTGTCTACTGACCAAAGACGAAATTAGTGACTCAGAAAAAGAAATTAAACCAAGTCATTATCAGCCAGTACAATCATTTTCTGATGTGGTCTCTTGAAGTCATGATTTAAGGTAGAATTTGGGCTGTTTTCTCCAGGTCACACGATCTTGGCTGATCCTCTGCCAGTTAACTCCGACCATGGAGGAAGGAATATATGGAGACGAGATAACGCGAAAGCCGTGAAACCTCGTGAAAAAACTGTGCCTGCGCGGTGGACATTGTAGAAGTACCAAAACATTGGGCTGTTTGCACTGTGTCAGCTGCTGAGAATATTTCATTTTCTAATATTCTAAAGTTTTCTATAATGCCAAGTTGTGATGCATATGGTTGTACAAACAGACGAGATAGGAAAAAACCTGGAATAGCGTTTTATAAGTAAGTCACATTGTAATTATCGTTCTTGAAGTATCTGACAGGCAACCGCAACATTGGTGGCATTCGCTATAAATTTATTCATTGCTCTCAATAGGATCATATTATTCACAAATTTTTGTTGGTGTAGTGTAGACAATTAGCATATGTTACTATTTTTCACCTGAAAAGCTAGCCTTATTGTAGACAAATGTTGGAAATTTAATTTAAACGGGTCATGTTTACATCGCGACACAGTGAATATGGTATTCTGCATGCATTACTCACGTTTAAGTTTACTCTGAAATTGCACGATGAAATGAATCGTGATAATTTGTGCTGTGCGAACTACTAAACGTGATGAAATAAATTTTGTTGACGGAAATGTAGTTCGCGATGCATTTCTTGTGTTTAGATGTGTCTACATAGTTTGGTTTTGTAGCGGCAATATTAATGGAAATGTTGGCAGGTTGAAATGCGGTGTATACCTGAAGAGAACAAACAATTTATTTATTATTAGCTGTTAGCTTCTGATTATTGAATGGACTGATTTTTCTAGCAAAATTATATAGGCCACTACCAGTACAATATCTTCTAAGTAAGCTCAGAAACTATGAGGTTTTATGAAGTATTAATTTTTATTAAAGCTCTAAACATTGACTTAAGCTTTTTTTTAAATTTCAGATATGACCTGTTTCTGTTTGTAAATATGTCTACAAGTATATTTCTAGATTTTGAAATCTTCCTTGTTAATTACTGAAATAGAATGTGAAAATATAACCTATTTGAACATCAACTAAAATTTAAGGACTGTAGAAATAAACACTTTGTTATTCAAGTTAAAAAGAATTACCTGCTCATTAAGTTACGTCCGAATTCATCATCAAATATGGATATGGCGATAGTTTTTTTCTGGTCCAGGCCGCATTTCAACCTAACCACGTCAATTTTAAGGCACAATATCTCGAGAACTAAGCGAGATATAAAAAAATTTTATTCTTTACTTTCAGTTTCCCTCATCGAGTTACATAAGAATTCGTCATCAAAAAACAGCGCCACGGTTATCGTTGAATCCCCTCATAACCTAACAACCTCACTTTTGAAACAGTATATCTCGTGAACTAAGCGAGATATCGAAAAATTTTATTCTTTATTTTCGATTTGTATCGTCGTATTACGTAAGAATCTATCACCAAATTTGACTTTGGGGACACGTTTCTTCTGAATTTCAACCAGAAACTCCACTCTTTTGAGACAGTATATCTCGAGAACTAAGCACGATATCAAAAAATTTATTCTTCATTTTTGATGTGTCTCGTCGAGTTACATAATAATCCATCATCAAATTGCGGTGCCACGGTTGTCTTATGATTCCCTTGAGGTTTTTGTGCATATTTCCGTGTTTCTCTGGTCAAGCAATATGGCGGCTTCCCCTCCCCACTTGTCTCCACCCGGTTTCACTCCAGTATGTGGCGAAGGTCCCTTGCGTCGTCTCCATATATTCCTTCCTCCATGACTCCGACAACCCTGCGTATATCCTTATCCCATCGGTCTGGTGGTCTTCCTCTGGTCTGTAGTGATCTCTTGGGCTCCATTCTAACACTTTTTTTTATCTACCTGTGTTCTTTTCTCCGTGCAATATGGCCGGCCAACTGCTACTTCAAGGATGGTGTCTTCTCTAAGATGTCTGTGACCTTTATAACTGACCTAATGTCTGTTGCTCTTTTCCCTTGTCTTTTCTCGTTAAGCCTAGCATTGAACTTTCCATAGCTCTTTGGACAGTCCTTAGTTTACTTTTGTCCAGGTTTCACAGCCGTGTCAGCACAGGAATAATGCGCTGGTCATATACTATTTGCTTTATATTTGTGGGAATTTTAGATTTCACGATTATAGAATGCCTCCCAAATGCTGGCCATCGCAGCTTGATGCGACCGAAAATTTCAGGTCTTACATCACATCTCATATTTACAAGATGGCAAGATAAATATACTCACCGACATTTTTTTCAGATTCATTATCTCCCTCTGTGGCCCATTTGTTAGATAAAATTTTTGTTTTTGAAAAGTCATTCTTAGGCCATGAAATTAAGATGCATGGTAAACGACCCAGAGGAAGACCAAGAGATGGATGGCTGAAAGGAGTGGAGGAGGGTGTACGGAGGAGAGGAGAGGACTGGAACAAAGTGGTGACAGAGAGGTGGTGGGAAGAAAGAAGGAAATGGAGAGGCTTGTGCATGAAGTAGACCCGGCCAGAGGCTGGAAACTGTTGAGGATGATGATGATGATGATTCTTGGGCCAACTGCTTTACATTCGGAGGCAAGGACAGTAAACAAGGTTTTGAGTTCATCAAGGTCATTAGCAACAAGTGCAATGTCATCAGCAAATTTCAGGGTTTTAAGTCCTCTGCCATTGATTCTAATTCCATTTTCCACCCATTCTAGCTTTGACATTGCTATCTCCAAGACAGCTGAAAATAATTGTAGAGATGGGATCACCTTGCTTAACATCTCTTTCGATGCGGAATGGAACTCAGTCGTTTTGGTTCTCTAACGTTGACAAAGAGAACTAAGGATGATACTGATTCTCCTATTAGTGATTTAGTCAGAGTTATTGATTTAATTTTTTTAAATGTCTGTAATTTTAAAGAATTCTGAGGAATGTCTACTTTCACTGCTTTGATTTGAAAACATTTTACGAAAATCGGGGAAGTGGGGGAACTCGGTTTCTAAACTTTGGCCAGACCGTTGCTTGATCATGCTGGTGTAGTGAGTGAGGAAACACAGTTCCCTCTGTGGTGTGACAGCGTCACCCACAATGAATATAATTAAATTATTATTAATTATATTCATAATTCCTCTTTTTTCTCTTTTATTATATTCAAGTTTATTAATTGTTTAATCTTGCATCGTGTAAATAAATTGTAAATAATGAGGGTTGTCTGAATAGGTTGAATGTATGTTTAAACCAGGGCGGCCAAAGGTATAATTTATTGTAAATCAATTTTTTCTGTAAACGCATGGCTCAGAACGGTTGAATCTCGAAGGCTAGGAACTGCCATTTCGGCGGTTGAGGGAGGAACAATGGAGCAGGCGAGGCGACTTGGTGGCGCCGGGCCAGCCCGGCTTGAGTCCCGTTCGAATTCGGACAACGACCTACCCCACCCTGCTACTGCCCCGAAGGCCAAGTAGAAAACGCGCGGAGGGAGACGGCGAATGCGACGCGTGATATTAAACACGTGACGACGGAAATGTGTAGATAGCCAATCCTGAACATTTATTGGGGTCTACAATACTAATTCCGTGGAGTTCTTTTACATGTGGAGTGCAACTAGCGGAGGAAGAAGAAGGAGCCATTTTTAGACTTCACTTGGGTCCAAGACGAGCTGGTGAACAGACGTGTCAGCCGGCACGCTCTCTGATGATCGTTGTGGTTGATCATTTCTTGCTTTGGGAAAGCGAGATGTTGAGTGGCATGCTTGCCATTATTTGGAAGTTATGCTAATAACGCGGTCGTAGCCGCTTATTTAGCTTCCATTGCTGCAGTGGCATTGTGTTTGTCGCTCACCATCACGGCGATGATTCTATGGTAATGTACCAGAAACGACGGTCACTATTCAGTGGATTTTAACAGACTTGTGAGCCCTTAAGCGACGCCTGGGTTAAGACTCTGCTCCCGTCACTTAAATTCTGAGCTAGCTGATTTTATATTTCGATTCAATTTTTTTTTAAGCATCTTGCTGTTTGTTAATTCAATTTTGATGCTTTTCATTCACTTTATACGGCGCCCCCTGGGATTTTCCTTTGTACAGTAAAATGTTAGCCTCCATTTGATGGCCTATGTTGCCACGTTATTTCAATGTTAACTTTGCTGTTTTTATTACTTGTTTGAGATATTTCATTCAGTTTTGTTTGCTTACTCCGGCGAATTGTAAACGTCGGGTATTGTTTGTTTTTGCTGATCTAATTGTGTTTAACGTAACGTTAATTACTACCCGACCTTGTAAGGCCATAAGACTCAATAAATGAGGTTTTATTTTGTGTCTGAAATTCATGGTTCTAGTTAGTAACCTATTTGATCCCCTTATAGCATCATTATAAATTAGCATATTTATATGTTTTTTTCAATTTTCAGGATTTAATTATAAATCCCCCCTCCCTTTTTAGGCAACTTACATTCATCACAAACCAGCCCCTTAATTGTACCTTAATACACCTCCCACTTAGCTTTTGTTTGTTTATTGTTAGTTTATTTTTAGTGAACACTGTATTAATATGTTCTTTCCAATTTACTAAGAATAATGTGACTTGTGTTGTATAATGGAGAAAAAATATTTGGTTTAAGTTTGTACGCTGGGCGTGTGCTCCAGGGAGTAGTGTAAGTATCTTTGGAGAGTCAATCAGTCATGGTATGTGATTATCTTTGTGGGAGTCCGCGATATGCAAAAATGGGGGGGGGGGCTTCAGGTTTGATTTGGCTGCCTCGCTAGGGTTGTAGAGTACAGTACAATTTGCAAAGTGTATTAAAATGGACATTGAGAGAACTGTATGATATCGTAGTGAGTAAAAAGTGGTTTAATGAACAGTGTAAAATTTATATAAGTAGTACACGGTGGATATATTTGAATTTAAATACGAGTTGAGTTTTTTTATTGTTGAGTGTCCCATGAGAGCCTTATTCTAGGTTTTCACTCCTCAAATCGAATTCATCGAAGTTGCAGACGGAGTGTAAGCGAATTTAAATGAAATGAAGAGGAAGCACGCGTGTCAGGTGAACATACATGTGGGTTTGCGCGAAGCAGCTGAATTACTACATGTTACGACCGTGACTAGGACGTGAACGAGTAGAATTATTACACGGGCATTCCGTGACGAGGGCATGGAATACTTAATGAGCATACGAACCAGAATACTACATGTGGCGCACGTGACGAGGGTAAGAATTATTGCAAGGTGTAGTGTGTAGAGTGAAACTTGAAGCATGGCCAGAGCTAGTTGCTGGTGGACTGTCTGTAACGCTTAAACCTTTCATCAAAAAATCTTGTTTATTATGCTTTTTGATGAATGACAAGCGTTGAATAAAATATTCACAGGGACACAAGGTATTTAAATATGAAAAACGTGCTCAAAGAATATTTGTGCAGTAAGCCCATGGACGCCATGCAGAAATCTGTTTAGAAATCTAGGTTTATTTGCAATGCCACCACAGTATATATTCTTCCACCTAGATTTTTAGTGGAAAATCCCTAATAATTTTACCTTAATGCTGAGTTTCAAAGCTACAATGCTAGGAATTAACATAATATTTACAGAGATTACAGGTCATTATCAGTTGTGCATAAACCGAATACATTTGCTGGAGTTTCCTCGTCTAGCGCCAATCACAACAAATAAAAAGTTATAAAATGTTATCTACGAAAACCTAACACCATTAAGTTCAAACTTAGATAGTAAAATTTCTTTTACACAGCAAAAGATTTTTTTTAACTGGGGTCTAGTAACTGAGGATTACTGAGAAAATAATGTATGTTTGATATATAGAAGGGGTAGATGACATAGTTGTTCACAATCATTAATATAGTGAATGATTTTTCTTTGTTTTGGAACCGTTTACAAATGCAGCAATTACATTATCTGGATACTGAATTCATATATAGTTGCTAACTTGGGAATTTATGTATCTCATATCTTTAAATGAACAATTATTTGTATATATGGGTCTAGCGATTAGGATGAAATTTCTTGTGTAGATATAGTTTTGTTTTGCAAGTTTTTAACACGATTTTACAATGTACGAGGCGTATATTAGTGATGAGGCGTGGGAATATGTTGGTGTAAGAATTATGATTTGTGGACGGAAGGGAAGAGAAGACCATGACCACAAGCTGGCACTCGATTTCGTAGGTAAGGGTGTCAGGGATTGGAATACGTTACCAGGAGAAGTGATGAATAATTTACCTTAAACGTTGAACGAATTTAAAATTGAAATTTGTAGAAGACCCTCCGCCACACACTTTTAGTGAATCGCGGAGTAATAGTAATAGTAAAGGCAAATGTAGGTGAGTGCATGAAAGGAGAAAAATTGGTGTTTAGGGAAATTGCCACCAGAGTGTCAAATTAAATTAAATTAAGGTCATTCTTAGCAGAGTGCAAAATTTTTCTTAGTTTTGGAGGTTATAGGAAAATTGTAATTCCATTTCTTGCTAGAACCCTCCCAACCCTCGATGTTGTAGGGACAGGGTATGTGATCTTGTGGAGCATTATCGCGGTTATTAGGCATGCGATTCACTTCCCGGAATGCCAATTGTATCTGATGTTCACTGTACCAATTCTGTCTGAAGGTATGACGTAAATATTCTACCTCCCCAAGCAGGCTGTCTCCATCACATATTACCTGAAGATGGCGACGGAGTTTCATGTCACCGAAATTCTGTGCGTCAATAACAGTATTACTCTTTTCGTTTTCCGAGAAATATTCATGTGGGTGTTTCACAGGCGAAAATGGTGAAGTTTACTCAAATTTATTTTAACTGGTTCTACGTTATTACATAGTTGATAACTCAGTATTTCTATTTCGTACTCCTGAGCATTTCAAAAACCCGGGATTGAGTTGGCTGAAACGAGAAAACTTGGCCGAGCGGATTCAATTACTTGCACAAAGCGGCGGGTGCTACAAAGAAGCCGCTAACAGTCTCTAGCCGCTTGCACCGCCTCAACAGTCAGGCCGGGAACCAAGATTATGAGTGTCGTGAACCAGCTGATGTTGACACAAGTCGTGCCTGTGGTCTTACTCATAATTCGTTCACATTTTTTTTTCCTTGCAGTTTTACGCCTCGTTGACGTCGAGGCGGCAAAGGACTGGGAGCAAGGAACGGGAAGGAATTCGGCTATGCCGTTTTGAGGGAACCATACAGGATTTCGCTTGGAGTGATTTAGAGAAACAATGGAATACCGGAATCGGATGGCCGGAGGAGTATTCGATCCAAATACGTCTACAACTAACCATTCGCTTTTAAACATTGATAAAGCTAAATTTTGTAATTCAGTTCATCACACAGATAAACTCAAGAGATACGGATAAAATTCAAAGGCCGGATAGAGAGACTAAAAGATTTCTTGGTTTCCTTATTGATCATAAATTAAATTGTGGATGTATGTCTCTGACTTAGAACTTTTTTTAACTTATGGCTTTACGCCTCGTCGACGTCGATGTCATTAGAGACGGGGTAGGATTGGAGATAAAGTACGGGAAGGAATTTGATCATGGCATTTTGATGGAAGCATTCCGGCATTCGCCTGGAATGATTTGGGGAAATCAATGAAAACCCAAATCTGGATGCCCGGACGGAGATTCGAACCAGCGTCCTCCCGAATGCGAGGCCAGAACGTTAACCGCTCACCAACCACACTCGGTCTGACTATGAAAAACTATTACTCGAAGTAACATTTGAAATTGGCATAGTTTCACCAATATGTAAAAAATAGCTTGTCTTGCTAGTTTTCACTCTTTAATGTCATGCGCGATAATCATCTGGGTCAATTCAATTCATAGGAACAAAGTATTCATTTTTTTTTCTTCATGGTTTGGCGCTTCGTCGACGCCGAGGACATTAGAGACGGGAAAAAATCGGGGACAAGGATGGGAAAGAAATTCGGCCATAACCCTATTGAAAGAACCATTCATGCGTTCGTCTGGAGTTATTTCGTTGTATCATGGAAAACTGAAATCTACGTGGCCAAAATGACCCTATTGTATTGCAAATTTTCTGTGTCTTTCCATTCAGATTAACATCATATAGTAAAATAAAGCTAGGGAATATTTTGTACGATTCAGTATAACAATATTGTACAATGTCAATATAAATATTGCGTATCTTTATAGGCTTCGATGAGACCAACTTAACATAAAAAATCCAATTTAATAAAAATTGTAGTGCTCTGATGGCTCAATGGATATAGCTTTTGAAAGACATTTAACCCGACCTTCTCCTCTGGCACTGCTTGTTGTGTAATGTGAAATACCCCACAACGCTTCCGCGTTCCGTATTCGAGGTTATACTGTAGGTGCCCTATACCCGGTAGGATTACCGGATTTGGTGATTTAACCACAACATATGCGCATATCCGTCTTCCGATCAATAATTCCGCACTCATGATTATTATTTTGGCTGTCATCAGTGTTTCGACTGGTTTGATGCAATCCTCCATCCCTTTCTATCCTGTGCTAACCTCTTCATCTCTACATATCCCCTACAACCCACGTCCTCAATTATCTGCTTCATATATTATAATCTCTGTCTTCCTCTACAGTTCTTACCTTCGACTTTTCCCTCCACTAACAAATTAACCAATCCAGCATGTCTCAAAATATTACCTACCAGCCGGTATCTTATTTTGTAAGCTTCTTCCACAAACTTCTTTCCTCACCCATCATTTCCAAAACTCGTTCATTTCTTACTTTGTCTGTCCACTCAATTTTCAGCATTCTTCTGTAGCACCACATTTCAAATGCTTCAATTTTCCTTCTTTACGGTAAAGTCCATGTTTCGCTACAGTAAAGTGCTGTACTCCACACATAGAGTTTTAAAAAGTTTTTTCTAATTCCTAGATCAATATCTGAAACTAAAAGATTTATCTTTTTCACGAAGGCTTTTCATGAAAAAGAGAAGCCTTTTAGTTAATGATTAATACTATTAGCATATTGCTGCCATAAAAATTTAAACTAAAATAACTGGAATTTAAAAATCAGGCAAGTCACATTTTACTGTTTCATTTTTTTAAAATTTCTCAGGAAGCCGCTTTGAGCGACTAACGCCTTCTACAGGAAAAGCTTATTCCACGACACCAAATATGGTACACTTGTACTAGCTTTATGTAGGGTTTCGTGATTCTTGAGGTTCTCACATTTTGAAATTATAATAACTCTCCCATATCAATAATTTTTAGCGTTCCGTACTTGTGTGTGGAACGTAACCCCACTTCCCCCCTCCCCCTTGTGCTTTGCGCCTCATTTACAACGACGTCATTGGGAGGGGTGGAGAGGATTCGAACCCGAGTACTTCGGAATGTGAGGCCAGACCGTTACTGCTCTGTCATCAAGCTCGTTCTAGACAGTAAATACAGACTATGTCTGAAAAAAAAAATCAGAACTTATATCATTTAAATGAAATTGAAACATGTCGTTATGAGTCTTTGCGAACAAGTTGACACAAACGTAATCCAGAATTGGGTCCAGATGATCATATATATACAGGGCGTTCGCCGGAAAACGCTACCCTCCCAGTCTGTTGCCGTCGGCAACTTGCTCGGTCAGTCGTGCCAGCAGTTTCCGCCACACGGCACCGTGAATCACCGCACTGTTTAACACCTCCGCTGCCCCAACAGTGCAGTGCAGTGACCCTTACATTGTTAAGAACGGTTTCTTTGCATTGTAGATAGTTTGTGACTTCAGTCTCTTATTAATCAGTGTTGTGAATAAACGTTTCTTTGCGGTTTGGCTGGTTTGGGGCTTCATACTCTTATTAATCTGTACCGTGTTTGAGTGTGAGTAAAATTATGATACGTTACAGTTTGCAACAAAGAATATTTCTCTACGATACATATGTGAAGAAGAAGTCGTTTAAAAAGTGTCGCAGTAAATTTCGTCGCGAATTTCCTGGCGCTTTACTGCCAGATAAATCAACAATTCTGCGTCTGGTTAAAAAAGTAAGAGAAACGGGTTCATTTTTTAACAAAAAGAGACTGTCGGTCAACCGTATTCTCACAGAGGAGAAAATTGACGATATCGCTTTTCGACTAGAACAGTCACCCAAAAAATCATTAAGTCAGTTAGGGCAGCGTGTGTCTCGAAATATGTTCAGAAGATGTGAAATGTGCATTACACAAGAGGGTCAACACTTCCAGCATCTTTTATAAGGTAAGCTAATGAATTACGTCACATTTAAATGCTTAGCACACAAGTTTATGAAGTTTATGAAGCGTAATTATTATGAAATAGTCCGCGGCCGACGGTCGAACAATGCCGGAAACTGACCGCTCGCTTGCCGGGAGCAGTTTCTTCCTTGTAGCGCTAACAGTGGGTTGCGTTTCCCGGCGAACGCCCTGTATATATATATATATATATAGAGAGAGAGAGAGAGAGAGATAGAGAGAGAGAAATATGCATGCAAATTTGACCTTAAAAACGGGTAAATATAATATAAAAATAACGAAATGACCAAAAATTTAAATTTACTACACACCAAAACATTGTACATAATTTATTTTATATGGTAGTGTCACTTTCATGTAGATCGCATAATTTGCTTCCGTGCAGTTTGCTTTCATGTTCGGTGTAGACATTAGGTTTGTGTCTGTAGTGAGTAAAAGAAATACTGAATTATCGGATAAGGACGCTAGGGATGGTTAAGGGGAGTCCCGACTGTAAGGTTACCGGCCGTGAAATGGTCGCGTCCGAGGAGTAATGGGTTGAGACCGGCTGAGCGGACTTAATGAGCTCGGGGCAGGGCCAGATTAGAGGACCACTGGACGCCCTTAACAGCGGCTCAGCACAAGGGCTGGCGATCCCAACAGATCCTATCTCACGGCGGGAACACTCGAGTAAACACGGATAAACGTTACCACTGAATTAAATCTCTTACTTTTCAGGATTTCTGTCAGTGGCAATCTGATGTCAGTCCTGTCACCGGTCGCCAAATTCTAAGTTTCCGGTTATAACGATATATATCTCTGTACTTCATGTATCTCACGTAGTGTAAAGCGCGGTTCCACGGTGAGTAGTTTCTAATTTAGCCACTGAATTGTTTAAGTTGTTAGAATACGATTTTCAATGTTAGCTGTTGGTAATACTGCCTCCGTTATGCTTGACGCAAGATATGGCGGCTAATGTGTGTGTGTGTGACGTGATAATTTTCGCAGGACATTCGGATTCTTGTGATTGACGTCCTTGAGACGTGACTGACAAAAAGTAGTTGTATATTTGTTGTTTTGATTTTGAAATATTGTAAAAGATTAAGAAAAAACTGACTACGAAATAATATTCCTAGTGAATAATACTGAAAGTAGATTTTTGTTATATCAATTTTTCAATCTGTTCCCATCAACAATTGAAGTTTCGTGTTTTACTATTAAATTTCGTGGAACGAGGGCTATCGTCAAAGATACCATGGCCAAATGGTTTGTCAAAATCTACGACGGGCTCTCCCTTGCTTTAATATGTTGAGGAGCTTGCAAATAGCTCAACAAATGTCGTAGGAAGAAGATACGATAACGCTAAGGGTTTACGTTACACGGTTCCCTGGACCGCAGAATCGAAGTTACAATTATGTGTTCAAAATACATTCAGCACTTACCATTCCTTGCTCAAAAGTTAAGGTAATTGAATGATAACAAAGTAAATTTTTAAAGCTCTGATTTGACTTGAAGGTAGAGAAAGAGATAGATTGTCTTTGTAACATTGAAAAGCAGTGTATTTTTTATAGAAATCACATTCTAAAAGGCAAAATTATTTTATCTGCATCTGATTTCTTCTTTTCTTGCCGATCACCAGTCAAATTAAAATAAAAAATATCAGCACTCAATTACATTTGTGCACTGTATGATCTCAAATTGTGTATAATTTTTTTTTTACTCTCATCAGTCTCTCGACTTATTTGACCCAATCCTCCATCCTCTCCTACCTTGCGTTAAGCTTTTCATCTCCACATACCCCTTAAAACCAACCTCCTCAATTATCTGCTTCATATATTCTAATCTTTAGCTTCTTCTACAGTTCTTATCTTCCACTGTTCCCTCCACTAACAAATTAACCAATACTGCTTGTTTCAGAATATTTCATCCTTTCTGTAAGACCCTTTCACAAACCTTTTTCATCACCCATCATTTCCAAAAGACGTTAATTTCGCACTTTATCTGTCCACTCAAGTTTCACTATCCTTCTATAGAACAACATTTCAAATGCTTCAAGTTTCCTTCTTTCTGGTATTCCTAAAGATCATGATTCGCTACGATAAAGTGCTGTGCTCCGCATATAAAGTTTTAAAAAGTTCTTTCTGAGTCCTAGATCAATATTTGAAACTAAAAGATTTCTCTTTTTCGTGAAGGCTATTTTCGCTAGTTATATGCTGCTTTTAACATCATTTCTGCTGCGACCATCCGTTTTAATTTTACTTCCTAAGTAGAATAACGCACTGATCCCTTCTATCCCATCGCACCCTATTTTTATATTTAATTAATAATAATATTATATTAATTAAAATAGATTCGCTTAAAAAATGTAATACCGCACTCCCACCGGACTGGTTCTGTCAGCGCTACACTGCAGGTCTAACGTCTAAGAAATTTAATCGTAAAATACCCGTAATCATTTTTTTCTGATATCGCAGTAGAAACAAGACAGCTTTACATAATAATTAGCATATTTAACTATTTAGACCTGGAACAACATCACATAGGATATAATACAATCGTGTCTTCAAATCAATGATTTCATTAACTGCAGCCACTACCTGCTGGTATAATCCAAAAACAGCCCGTTAAAGTTCGTGCATGAATACTATTTCACTCTTTATTAAGGGGATGAAGTGGTAGTCTTTCAACTGTTTCACTTTTCTTGCAGAGCGTGGCATAATGGTCTCATTCCCACAGGAAAAGGCTTGTCGATAAGGAACAGAAAGGATTGTTTCCATTGTCTCTTGAAAAAAAAAAAAAAAAAAAAAAAAACATACATTCGCCTTGGGATAGCAAGTGGCAATCAGAATGATGGCTGCGGGGACCAAACAAATTCTCCAAGACACACTGAAATTTGAAAAATTGACCAAAACTGGCTTTATTTTGCTAAAGATATTATCACTTGTCGACGTCGTGATGATTAGAGGCGGGAAAGGACTGGGAGCCAGGAACGATTTAGAATTCGCCTGGAGTAGATGATACTTATTTTGTGTCTCGTTTCAGTCTATAAAGTTTTCTAAAAAAATGCAAATAACGTTTGTTTGCTGTTTCTACAGTATTAAGTATAAAATTTAAGTTTCAGTTGCCTTACTACAAGCAACAGATACATCATACTACTTGTAGAAATGAATAAAGTTTCATTCTAAATTTAACTCGCCAGTTAGATATACACAAATCATTAAAAAAAATATTGCCTCTAATCAAATTGGTTATTTTAACGTTTCTCAAATAGTTAAATTAGAACATTCTGATTCCGTCAAAACACAGCCTAAAATATGCGATAGACAAATCTTAACAGTTGCAGCATAAGTCGAGTTATCTATGTTGACATAAATAAATTTGAACCGTTAACTAACATTATACATTTGTTCACAATGCACTGCTTTAAAACTAATTACTAAACTATTAGCTAAGTCTAAATTATTGAAACTTGCTATGACGTTGTAGCGATTAACTAACAACAAAGGTTTTGTTTTAATAGCTGTTATATTCCTTTAAAATTTAATTTAATTTAATTGCAATGTAGCACACGCTCCGGTGGCAATTTCCCCATACACCCCCCTTTCCGGCACCCACCTACATTTGCCACCTAAAAATTTTAACTTTAAATTCATTCAACGCGTTTGGTAAATTGTTCATCACTGCTCTGATTAGCTTATTTCAATCCCTGACACCATTACCTAAAAAAGAGAATCTTCCCACACCCTTGTGCCTGAAATCGAGTGCCAGCTTGTGGTCATGGTCATCTTTTCCCTTCCATGCACTACTTTTGAAACCTACTACAATATCTTTCCATGCCTCATCGCCAGTATAAGCCTTGTATATTCCCATAACCCTCCTCATCCTCCTCCTGTCTTGAAATGAATCCCATTCCAGCTCCTTTATCATATCTGTTACTGATTGCATTCTGTGATAATTTTCAGAAACAAATCTAGCAGCCCTTTTTTGCAAGCCTCTCCAACTCCTGTATTTGATACTCAAAATGAGGGTCCCATACTACACTTCCATATTCGAGAAATGATCTGACCAAAGTTTTGTAATCCAATTCCTTCACTTCTCTCGTACATCCCCTCATCACCCTCTCAAACAAGTGCAGAATTCTGAAACCTTTTCCTACCACCTGTCCAATGTGTCCTGCCTAGTTAAACTTGTTATCAGATGTAATGCCAAGATATTTACATTTGAAGTCTTCAGCACGCAATTATTTCCCCACCTTATAATCAAAATGTTTTTTATTTGTGTATCTAATAAGCCGACTCTACTTAGTCAACGGAAATCCCAGTCTGTACAGAAACTTCCATATCAGACATGCCTTGCCATAGTCAGGTGGTGACGTTTCAGCCACTCTTCCCCAGTCAGGGGGAGGGGGCACTAATGCTGTCTTCCCATGGGCCACGCTTCTGCCGGCCGGGCCGATCCAGCTACCGAGAGCAGGTCGTGGGAAGGGTCTCACCTGTGCTGACAGGGAAGGCGCGCTTAAATCCGTCACCAAATCGGTAAAGATCAAAGGTCCGGTAGCTGAAACGAAAGTAGGTAATGTAGCGAAGAGACGGAATAGGCTGGCCTGTGGCACGCTTTCATCTGTGCACGTCGCCTGATGTGGCGTGGCCTACAACCACCCACGCGCCGTGCAAACTACCCTTAGCTTCTCACAATTGTAACCTGGCTTTCTCAGTTGTATCCCTAAGTTCCTCTGATGCCCTTAAGGAAAGGGAAAATGACTCATCACTCACCAACGTTGAAGGCAGTGACGGGTGAAGAACGTATACTAAAAACTCAAGAATTCGCAATATTTCGGTTTTACACCTTATTCATGATGAAGGAAATGAGTCGTGTGGTTCGGGAGGTGTGCACACGCACGTTTAACGCATGACTGAGTGCGTTATCAATATGGCGGGGTATTGAGATGTTATATATAAATATGTATATCACAGGTGGTGGTAGAATTAGTAATATGCCAAAAGGGTACGGAATGTTGAAACAAAAATTATGCATATAAATATCGACCGATAAATTTTGAAAAAATAAATAGCTAGTTAAATGACAACAATGATAATATTACTAATAATACTGAGTGATGCGTCAGAGAAAGGAATTTTATCGGTGTTTGAGGACAGGTGGGTGTCTGTTATCTAGGATATTTTGGTATATATCGCCAGTGGTGACAAAATTAATATATATAACAAAAGGGTCCATTTTCTACTGCATGAATAAGGTGTAAAGTGATGTAGGAAACTTGGGCGTGTGCACGCCTCCCGAACCACATGATTCATTTCCTTCAGCACGAATAAGATGTAAAACCGAAATATTGTGTATTCTTGAGTTCGTCGTATATGTTTTTTACACGTCGCTGCCTTCAACTTTGGTGAGTGATGATGAGTCATTTTCCCTTTCCTTCCAATTTATATTGCCTGTAGCAGTTTCCTTTTTCCTTAGTTTAAATTGATGCTGTTAAGGAACTTTTCCTGGACTTAATTAAGCCTTTGCCTGTGTGGTAAATACCCGTGTAATTGATTGGTTCTTTAATGAACCACTTTCTCCCTTTTCTTGTTAATTACTATTTCTACTTTTCAGTTACCAGCTAAGTTGAAACTAATCCCTGCAGCAGCAGCAGCCATAAGACAAGAATATGGCCATTAATACTCCTGCGTCTCAACGTAATGGTTGGCAGTCCTGTGCTAGCTGTTCGAAGGAAGAAATTCTGGGCCCCACTAGACTCGTAACTATAAATTTCCACCACGGTCAAAGACGGGGTATCCTATTCTATCTGCTGCAGTTGTTTACGCAGATCAGTGCATCGCGGTGTAACAAAGCATGGAGGCAGTATCAGATTTCCGAAAATAGCAAGAAAAAACTTGAATATTATTTCAATCTGACTTCGAATTTTAAGGACGCAACAATAGAATGAGGCTCTATATGTTGAGGTGTACTCCCTTTGTTAAACATTAAATTAATTTTTGTTTGCTTAAATTACCAATAAAATATTATTAATGATTGAAATTTATGATATGAGGAATCTGAATGTTGCTTTGCACATTAACAACACCGCTGTACCTAAGTTTGACATAAATAGACGTTTGTTACATAATTATTCTTCATCAAATGTTATTAACAATGGTATGACACTATTAAATATAATTCTTGATATCCAACAATGTGTTCGTTATACATCATTATTCAGTGTTTTCTATGTGTCCATTCATTAAGCTCAGCGAGGCAATGCGATTTTCTCTGGGACAACAGTGGGTTGATCGATACGATGATGATTTGAGATGATCACCATTTCGGCGGTGTTACCGTTTAGCAGAAGTCATCGAGTCTGCTGTCTGCAGTCGTCTGACTCGATGGTTCCATTTCCTGTTTTCCGTCGGAGACCCACGTCCACTCGGATGATGACATAGAACTCTAAAGCAACCACTCACCGCACCGGCGTTAGTCGCCACACATCTCTCTCTGCAGGCTGGCCTCGCACCCACCACACAGCTCGCAATCCACTGTACCATCCCCACCACGTCACCCTAGCGGCACGTCGCGTTCCTTCACTGATGGCTACCACCGAGCGTGGTGATGTAACGGATAGCGTTCTGACCTCGCATTCGGGAGGACGGCGGTTCGAATCCCCGTCCGGGCATCCAGATTTGGGTTTTCCATAGTTTCCCAAATCACTCCAGGCAAATGCCGGGATGCTTCCTGAAAAAGGCAATGGCCGAATTCCTTCCCAGTCCTTGCCCCCATCCTTTCCCGTCTCTAAAGACCTCGCTGTTGAGAGGCGTAAAGCAGTTAAAAAAAAGAGGGCTACCCGGCCCAAGGTCACATTCCGGAACGCAGCGGGGCAGTTACTGTTAGTCTACTGTTCGCACCGTCTATATGTCTTATCTTTGGGTCCAGTTTCTCGCAGATACATTTAGATGTAGTGAAGCAACACACTACAATGTCTGAAAGTGTCTCACTTTTTTACCGGTACCTTAAATATGGTAAGAAATTTTTTCCAGAATGAAAAAAATTAAATATCTGTCTTTTCCATCTCAAGTTGACAGTAGTAAATTCTTTATCAAAACTCTGTATAATTAATGCTATTATAACATATTTTTACTAATAATAATGCCGCTTATCTTTCCATCGAAGTGTACTTTTGTTCTAAATTTTTTGACGATAGTTGTTCAACACATTCGTCTGCAACTTATACCAGTCATTCACTGAATTACTTACAAATGAATTCAAATGTTAACATTAAGTTTTATCCTATATTACCTTCCCACGTAGTATGTTTGCTTCGTACTTCTTTGGCTCTAATCACATTACTTATTTAGTGTGTGTGTTGTTCTAACTGTGTCTTACTTTGTTGGTTTGTCTGTAGATACTGTTGACTCGGCAAGTATCGCTCCACCAAGGAATAAAAATTTTTAATCGTTTATTTTTATTAAATAACATGTATTAGTAAACAGAAAATGAAACCTAGATTTATTTTCACAGAAAATAGCTTTTAGTACTGTTCTTTCTATCCATACAAAACTACAACTTCAATACTTTCACATCCAACGATGACCAGCCACTATCAGCAGAAAACTAGCGTTATTCATTCAAGATTCTCCAAAAACTTTGATCTCACATGTACGTTGTTACAAAACAACTTCGACTATTATCTGTTAGTATTAGCTTGACAGTTTACGAGATCTCTCACTATTAACTGCTTTTTTCGATGTTAAAACATTACACATAAGTCCCTAGTTCACTAGAGTATATCTTTTTGTAACCATGACGACCAGAATCATTCTCTAAGAATAAGCGAAACCCGTCCACATTGTAGGGAGGTTAAAATTTGTATTTTGTAACATCTTAAATATGATAAGACACACTCTATTCCTAAAGCAGTATCTGTTATATCATATGTTCTGTCGTATGTAACTGTAACTACCTGCACCCTATAGAATCCCTGGATATGTAATTATAATTTTGACTCCATATAAAATATAAGTATCCATCATATAACTTCCATACCATCAACAATAACAAAAGACCAATTTTTCCATTATATCTTTCACCTGTGACGTTGTTTGCGGCGATCGGGACAAGTTTTCACACTCTGTCCTTAGAATTTGCAATTATAGTCAGCTAATACTGAGTGTTACCTGTTTATGTTTGTATATAATAAGTGTTTAATAAGTTTTACCTTTAAATTAAAATTATCACGCGAGTCACGTAAATAAATAATTTTTCTCTATCGTCTGAAGCAGTTCTGAGAACCAAGTCACAATATAACCCTTTTTTAAATTAAATTAATTAGGGGAAGTTATTGAATAATTATTTGTTTTTGAAATTATACTTTTCTTTGAAAATATTCGAGAACAGTAAGTCCCTGTTCGCTGGTAAATCCTCGCCTCACAGTTTCATTTAATTCATGACTTTGCCACCTCCTTCTCAATGGAACGTATCATCTACCTATATGTGAGACAAAGTGAGTGGTGTTGTTGCTATTGTTGTTGTTGCTGATGTTTCTCCGTTGTTGCTGCTGCTACTGTTGCTGTTGTTGTTGCTGATTTTTTTGCTGATTTTGTTGTTGCTGTTGTCGTTGTCGCTGTCGTTGTCGTTTTAGCATTTAGTGTTTGTTGTTATGATAATTCATTTAAACCACTAACGATTATCCAAATGTGCCTTGACACTAAAAAAAAACCTTATTCACATGTTACTCGATGTCAAAACACCAGCCATAATAAATAGTTCGTCGTTGTTTCTACAGGTCAGTGAAACTACTAATTAAAAAACAGATATTTACACAAAAAATTTGAGCGAATTTATGTAATCATTATTTCAACTTACAAGTTAACGTCACAGAACACTAAAACGTTCATAACACACATATTAAACATACAAATTTAACATATATAATGGAACTTCTATTGTAACTGGTTGTAATGTTATCATGTGAACAAACGATATTCTCAGATACAATTGTCGTCAGATCAATTTGATAAGGGATGGAGGTATCGTTTCAATTTTGCGTATTAGTTTGGTATTTTAGCATTTAGTAATTTATGAAGGAATACTGAATACATGTTCTTGTTTTATATTTAACTGGAAATTTAATTAAATCAAAATTAATTAAAGTTTTTTTTTAACTTTGTAGTTTCTGACTTACTTTTTCAAAATGACGTATACTTAGCTTGATTGACTATACGCTTGAAAAGTCTAATGTTTTATGTTTGTGTTGTTAATATTTATTTGTACAATATTCATTAAAATTCCAGAAAAATTTAGACCTGAATGAAATTAAGAAAATTGTTTTGTATTCTTCAGGAAAGATGGAAGACTTTATAGGAGTGTGGATATAATACTTTCAATGTGTTTCACACACATATAATGCTAACAGAGTAATGGTAAGGAAATTGAAACCTCCATTTCTTGTCTTTCGTGACGCGAATAATTTAAGTATAACAGGTGATTAAACTACGATACATCGATAGATTCACCACGTTTACATTTTTAGGACATGTATATCTGAGTAAACATATTTAAATCAAATCATATTCAAGGGTTTATGAATACAGATTCTCCTTTCAAAAAAATGCATCACACACTGAAATCGTTAAAAGTTTATACCAACGGAACACATAAACGATAAGAGATTCATTGAAATTCTGTTACACAGTCATGATAAACTTTACGAGAAAAGTTATAAAAATATACGTTACAATTCACATTCAACACCATTAGACATTAGTTTGAAACAGGCCTTTGCAAACAACGTTCATGACAGCGTTTATTACAAAACGTGTTGTAATTTGGCACATCTCAGCCAGTAGGCCAATATTTTATATTTATTTAACTATATGATGAAATATTGAAGGGCAGAATCAACCACGAATTTACATTACAGAAACATTATCAAGAGAAACAAATAAATAAATTACAGTTATTTTGTAGTGATCTAAGGCAGTAGATTGTATGGCAGAATCACTTACAGATATAAATTACAATGATCACTTAACTCTTGAAATTAATTCTGCTGAAATATCAGTAATCATAGATATTTGGTTCTTCTAAGAGAAGATACAAAATCTCCAGCCAAAAAGATATTTTGTAATTAATCATCACTTTTCACCAGAATAATAATATTTCATTATTACCATATTGCTAGCAAAGTGAATGGTTGTTCATATTCTAATTACACACAAATACTGTTGCGAATTCATTTACACATAAATCTAGTTACCAAATGTTATTCCTTACACTATAAACCGCTGTAGCTAATTTATTATCCAAGATTTTAAATATTTGTTTAGGCCCATACTGATGAGTTACAGACAGCTTCGATTCAATTAAAAAAAAAAAAAAGTGGAAAATTTTTACTAGATGTTTAAAGTTTCCTTTAATGTGTAACTTTAGTCAAATTTAAGCTATCATTTTGTTGCAACATAGTTTCTTTCAAATCATTTTACGAGCTTAATGTTTGTGGAGATACAGGATTTTTTGTTTGTATGTTGTTTCTTGTTTGTTTGTTGTTTCATGTTTTTGTTGTTTATTTGTTATTTCTCGTTTGTTAGTTGTTTCATGTTGTTGTTGTTTATTTGTTATTTCTCTTTTGTTTGTTGTTTCTTGTTTGTTTGTTGTTTCTTGTTTGTTTTTTGTATGAAGGATGGAAAAACACGATCACAGAAAATAAACTCACATCGACAAGGAAACTATCTGAGACCCATCGTACGGCAAATATTTATTTGAATTTGTTTATTACAATAGTATAACAGCAATGATTTTATAAGTGATTTTTATTAAGGTCACATTAGACATTAACGTTATTGAATTTTCTGGTAAGTTTTGTCCGCTACTTGAGAATCATCGCTAGAAGAGCACGCAAGAAGTTCTGTTCTAACGCCGTTTTTAACAGAATAAAAATAAAACACATACAATTAGCAAAAACTTCTCTTTAAACAGTCGTTGCAAGCACAAACATCCGTAGATATAACACTGTGTTTCTTCTTCAAACACTCATTCACAATTTGGTAACAGTATTTCAGTCTTTTTGATATTGGTAGGAATGGGATAATGATTTCTAGTATTTCCACCGAATTTTCAACCATTTAAACTAAAAAAAGTATTTACACAACATTGATAAAATTATATTGCGAGGATGATGGATAGAGGTAGTAAAATATTCCAAATGTTTCAGGAAAAACAAGAAATTCTTGTCTGTTTCTATTGCCAATACCGCGTTCAATACTTTTGATCTTGTATCACAATACTGAAGTTCTTATCGTGGTGTTTTTGCTTTCTGAGCACTAGCCAACAAATCTATTATTTAAGTGGGTGCGCAGACTCCCGCCGTCGTTGTCGATGTAATCTTGGTTGTCCGGGTATAACCGCGTCAATTTGTCGAAACCTAACGTTTCGGTCATCGTTTTGTGGCCTTCTTCAGAATACTGTACTCTGAAGAAGGCCACAAAATGATGGCCGAAACGTTAGGGTACTCTGAAGAAGGCCACAAAATGATGGCCGAAACGTTAGGTTTCGACAAATTGACGCGGTTCAACCCGAACAACCAAGATTACAAATCTTTCATTTATTACTGAGCTCTGCTGAGGAAGAATTGTAATCGATATATCTGTGATACCTGAAGAGACAAATTGATTTAATTTATTCTGTAACATTGAGAAGTGTGTAAACGCAGGAATATTTACATCAGTAACAAACGTTTAGCCTCAGGATGATGGGTAATGGTTAAGGCAATTGAACATTCTGGATATTGTAACAACCCTAACTTTAATTAACATTGTAATGGCTACATGCCCCCCCGTTGTATCACTTGGTTGTGGCGCCGTGATGGTGTCCGGCGCTGACACGGGGTTAGCTGGTTCCAGTCCTGGAGCTGGACTTGGCAGGCAGGGTAGTAGAGCTGGTGGTGAACGATTCCTAATCACCAGATAATGCGCCATAGTCCTGAGTTAAATCCCAAAACTCACCGCAGTGCGTATGAAGTGAGGGCATACAACACCGTTGGTAGTGATTCATCTGTTGGAAGGGCACGTTAAGACTGGCGGACTTCTATTAATAATACTACTTCGCGATTCACAAGAACTGGGTGCGTTTCACCCATTAGAGAAAAAAAAAATATTCTTATGAGTAATCGTTTATACATGGGAAAGGAATTACGAGATATTGCAGAAGGCGCCATTGGCTATTTTGTGGGAACCATCTCGGTATTTTAGGAGAGTTCACCTTGTACCTTCTTACCGAGCGTGGTGGGTGAGTGGATCACAAACACTCTGGCTCTGATTCGGCAGGACGCCGGTTCGAATCCACTTCCGGTCATCCAGATATGGGTTTTCCATGGTTTCCCCAAATCATTCCAGGCGAATGCCAGGATGCTTCCTTCAAAACGTCATGGCCGAATTCCTTCCCGTTCCTTGTCCTTAGTCCATTCCGCCGCTAATGCCGAGGTGTAAAGCCATAAGTAAGAAAAAATCTACCTTCTTCATCTTGAGGATAACTAACAAAGAGAATCCGATTGTTCATAAATACGAGGCAAACAGTATAAAGGAACATGAAATGGGACTTACACATTAATTCGTTAGTAGGTAGAGCTAATTCTAGGCTGCGATCCATAGGTCGAATCTTGAAAAATTGTAATGAAAAACAAAGGAGATAGCGTACAAATCCCTTGTGCGTCCACATTTGGACTATTGTTGTGCCATTTGTACCCGTTTCGTAGGGGGTTGATCGAAAGTATAGAGAAAGTACAGAGAAGAGCCGCTCGATTCGTTACCGCTTGCTACAGTCCTTATGAAAGCGTCACAGAACTGATTAGTAGACTAGGCTGGGAGTCTCTGGTAGATAGACGACACACGTTTCGTTTAAACTTATTGGTAAACATGCGTACTCCCACTTTCACTTTTGAGTGTAGTGAAATACTTCTTCCACCAACCTATTTGAGTCGGAATGACAGGAGAGATAAAATTAGAGAAATAAGGTGCCGCACTGATTCTTATATGAATTCTTTTTTCCCTCGTACCATTAGGGATTGTAATGCACAACAAAGAGATTAGCTTTGGTGCTGAGCACCCTCTGCCACCCACAGTTTTGTGAATTGCAGAGTATATATGTAGATGTAGATCATTCATTCACAACATAAACGACACTCTACACTAAACACACACACATAGTATCACAAAACACTTACAAACACTGTCACAATGGGGAAGGCAATGGGAAACGACCCCAGTTATTCTTCCCAATCCTTCCTATGCATGGGTAGAGTTCTCCAGTGATAACTGCCTTCGTTCGGACGTGGGGAATGCATTCGTTAAAGAATATATACAGGTATGACAATTACGAATGGGGTACGAAAGAATGAATCGTGTAATCGTTATGCTTAATGCCACCGAGCGTGGCGGGTGAGTGGTAACGCTCTGGCCTAGAATTCGAGTGGACGTGGGTTCGAATCTCCGTTCGGTTTTCCATCGTTTCCCCAAATCCCTCCAGGCAAATGCTGGAACGGTTTCTTCAGAAAGTGATGGACGAATTCCTTCCTGTTCCTTGCACTCAGTACTTTACCGACTGTAATGACCTCGACGTTCACAAGCCGTAAAGACCGAAGCAAACAAAAAAAAGTTATAAAACATTTGTGCGCTTGTACCACGAGCATTATGAAATAGGTTTCTTCCATATCGTAAGGTGTTGTATGTTAGTTAACCGTGAAATTTTATTCGGAATTTACGTTCTGAGATGATCAGCGATAATAGTTAATGTACGTCATTATAATGTTACTGTAACTTTGTTTCCTTCGTCACAAATCAAATCTATGTAATATAAAGAAAATATCCCATTTATTGCAGTTACGTGAGACTTGTTTTGTTTATTTGTTGTATTTGGTTCTGTATGATACGTGAAACGGTTGCGGCTGTGTGTGCCATATATTATAATTATCGTGAATATGTTTTGATATTTTAATGTATTCTCGATAGGTGGGCTTAAAACCCCTTCCGGCCCTCCAGATTTGGGTTTTCCATGGTTTACCAAAATCACTTCAGGCGAATGCTTCGATGGTTTCTGCAAAAGATGATTGCAGAATTCCTTGGCTCTATTGACCCAGAAGTTTAAGAGCCAAAACGAATAAATAATATTTGATATTTTAATTTTAAGAGATTGGCTGATACCTTTCTGTCGACATATGTATTTCAGCTAATTTTTAAGTTTTGAAATTGTTTATTATTTTCAAATCAGTGCCAAATTCCTTACATTTTATATCATTCCATTTATAACTATCATCACGTTGTATTTAGACATTTCTAATAGTTTTTACTAATAATCTACTGATTATGCTATTTTTTGATGTTCTGAAACGAGTAGCAACACTTTCATAATCGTGTAGAAATTTCGTTGATGATAAATAAAATGTTCCTCCATGGAAACCAAGAGCGAGGATTTTTTTATTTTTTTCCGTGGTCGGGGCCGTATTTCAACATAACAACTTTAATTTTGAGGTATTCCTAACTTGTTTCGTCGAGTTATATGCGAAACCAGTTACAGATTTCGCTTTTGTGAAATTTGTCGTGTCGTCCAGGCCGCATTTTAATCAAACCAGCTCAATTTAAATATGATTTCTCGAGACTAACAGCGACATAAAAAATGTTTATTAACCATTTTGATTTGCCTTGTTGAGTTACATAAGAATCCCTCATCAAAACGGTTATCGTAGAATCGCCGAGGAAATCAATAACTCTGGTGGACATATAACCTTCAGAATGGTTAAGAGTCAAGAGTGTCTAATTAGAACAAAACACATATCCACTGCCGCGCCTTCTATAGATTTAATACTACATTAGTGTACATATATTCATTTGTGGAATATTAGTTACTACCCACGACTTCGTATGTGTAGACTTAGAGAATTATCATGCTAGAAGTGGATATATAAGACTGTAAATAGGAGGTGTCCCAATGACTGCGAGAGAAACAAAGCCTGAGTAACCGATGTAACATTACAAAGACTTACACACGCTATCCATCTGTTTGTCACCATTTGGTTAGTTCTCAAAATTTCATGGCAAAATATGTTAATTGTCCTAGAAAACGTATCCTATTTCATTCCTAATGATGAATAGTATATTCATGCAAATTTCATCATTATCAGTTTAGTTGATGAAACCTAGTAAGTAGAGAGAAACAGTTACTTTGACATATATAATATGAGTGCAGATGTTTGTTTTCAAGCATTAGATCATGCACGGAACTTTTATCTCAAGAACTTACAACCACCCAGGATCATTGCGGATCATTTTGGGCTTGGCTTAACATCAACAAATATTTTCGTCACAGACTGAGAGTCAGTAACACTTGTTTGGATGTCCGTCTTTTCGTCACTCCGGCGTGAACTGTGATCGGAAGGATTAGTTTGGTGACTGTTGGACGTGTTGGGAGTTGAGGCCCTCCTAGTCGGGGCCCCTGGCGGAGCCGACGTTGCGCCACTAGAAGTCGAGGTCGGGGAACAGCTGCTGCCTCGCCACTGAAGACAGCTCCATGTCGATGGGCTTGGTGTCGTCGTACAGGGCGGGGGCCTCGCACAGGATGGCGAACGTGCCCACGATGGAGGCGATCGTGAAGATCCACAGGAACAGCCGGTCCAGCACCATCGCCACGAAGCCCCAGTCCTGGTCCTCCTGCGAACCAACACCCCGAGTGTAAACACCTTCGCACAACAGACTGAATCGATCTAATACCACACAAAATTTGCAGATATGGTAGATGTGGGTCTAAGGAAAAACTCCGAGACGAATCCAACTGAGGACGAATTGAATGCAGTGAAGACAGAAACAATAAGTAAGAGAGGACCGATGCGGGGTGGGTGAGTGGTTAACGCCCTGGCCTCGCATTCGGGAAGACGCCGTTTTGAATCCCCGTCTGGGCATCCAGATTTGTGTTTACCCATGGTTTCCCCAAATCACTCCAGGCAAATTCCGGGATGCTTTCTTCAAAATGCCATTCCTTGTCCCAGTCCTTTCCCGCCTCTAATAACCTCGACGAGGTGTAAAGATGTAAGCAAAAAAAGTGAAAGTAAATAAACATTAGTAACCTGATAATAGGCCACATTTCCGCAGTTGATGAACAATAATTTTATAAATAACGCCCTCTACAAGCAACTGTTTTGGTGAAATTGTCACAATTCAACAAACACCGTTCTTCGCGTAGTGACATAATTGTCTTCCAGTCTCCGATTAATTAGTCCTGTGCTGATAATTGAATATCTTTGTTTACTAAGCTTTGCTCCAATCTGGCAAATCCCGTCCGACCATCCTGGCTGGGGTTTCCCGCAGTCCCTCCAGGTGAATGCCGGGATGGTACCTTTTACTACCTTTTAATGGCCATGGCCGACATCATCCCCAAATCCACCCTTAGGTTAATTAGGCTGAAAAGAGTCCCCGGTACCGTTCAGCAGCCTGCCTCACAGGCTTCACCTCAAAAAAAATGAAATTTGTAATAAAAAAAAGAAGTTTGAATAGGTGATATATGATTCATATATCTTCTAAGAGGGTTACGTGATCAATACCACAGATTCGCATGCAGTACTAAAAACAATGGAGAAGTCAACAAGTAAAATTTAAAGTACCTAAGTGAAGTAAAGACAGTAAATAGATTAAGAGTAAGAAAACTAGATCCTAGATCCAGCTGAAGATATATACAGTACGAAGAGCTTCCAACGGAAAAGTAAAATCGCAGTTATCAACGCAGAAAATCTATCCAGTCAGAAAGCATGTTCTCTATAAAAAACTAGGGCAGTAGAAGAAACAGAGAATCGTAAAACTCTACAGTGTAACGAGCCGCGCTGTCGCCACGTTACAAGGTGCATTTTTATTATATATGTAATAATATAAGAGTAATTTACATAAATCTTGGGCGACCACGTGAATAGATTTTTGTTGTAATTTTATAAAGTACGCAAGATTCCAAGTGAGGACTGTAATGAAATGGTGAACTTATACAGTGTATCGTAGCAAAGCGAATATTAAAGAGTTATTGAGCTATGTAGGCTAGAAGCTAATCTTGGTCTTTCCGGATCATGGCGACGGGACGTCGCGGATTTGGGTTTTTGCCGGACCACACACACTGCTCCCTGGGGATGGGTCACTCACCGAGCGGGAAAAGCCTGCCGTCCGAAACCCGAATGTTCTCTCGCCTCGGCGAACTTAGCCGAATATGTCCGACCTCTGTTGGATTCTTTGGCCAAATCACATATCGAGGATATCACGTGACATTAGGTGCCGACCTGAAGGTCCAATCAAAATGAGCGTATAACTCAAAATCCTGGGAATTTTTGTTGTATGTGAGCTTCGAGACTACAAATGGGCGGAGCAAGAAGTTTCCTCGTGGACCGAAGAGCGAGGAGCTGACATTCTAACTTCGATCGCACCAGTCTGAGGTTAACTTGGAAAGTTGACTTCTTTCGCTAACTGCAGCTTGCCTTGCTGGAGCGAGCGTATCACCGCAACACAGCCGGTAATGCGATGATGCGCATTGCCAGACCAGAGATGCCTATAGCCGACTTGTGAGATAATCTCACATATCGTGGGTCCGCTACACTCATCACAGACATCAGACGCAGAACTACAATGGTAATTGATTACGACCAAGCCATGTGATTGTGCATTCCGTGAAACAGAACCCGTAAGCGACTTTGAGAGGATAGGTCCATGTTCTCACTTTGTAATTGTAAAAACCCCTGAGCTAGCGGCATAATTTGCCAGAACTAGTTATTTTCGAATGATATATTGTTCATTCTGGCGCCCATGATTTTCTTTTTAACTGTAAAGTCACAGTATTATGATGCCTTTGTCTGAGGTAGTCATAACTTGTATTTTTCATTGTTTCCAGTTGTCATTATTTCTTGCATTTTGATTCTGAGATATTTAAAAGTAAATATATAAATGTTTGCTTGCCCATGACGGCTAATTGTAACTCTGAGCGTTGCTTTTATGATTTTGCCAATTTGTGTTAATGTTAACGGTAAATTCGCTCAGACTTGTAATCGCCAGTGATAAGAAAATAAATGTCATATTGTGACAATTTTTCCTGAATTCCAACTAACGTCGAGATTCTTGCAAAATTAAATAATTTTCACTCCTTCATAAAAATTAAAATTAAAAATCCACAATTATTAATCATAAAGGTATGAAATATAATTGTAACGTGGTTGGCCCACCAAGGCATCCACCACAATCAGGAATATCTGAGGACTACTCAAATCTGAAAATAGATAGCTTTCGGATTGGAGGAATAAAAATCTACAGAACAAAGCAATTAAAGGATTTCAGACGCGATCAGAAATAAGAATCACATTTTTTGGTCACAAAATGAGAATGGATAACAGAACACTAAAAAAAAAGAGTATTGTCGATGATGTTTACAAGAGTCAGAATAGGAATTGGTGCACCCAAGGAGCAAAGAGAGATATGACAGAGATCGGAATTACAGAAGATATAATACAAAACAAAACAACTTTCAGAACATTGATTCAACATTTCAAGGGTTTTCAAGCAAAGGAGAAGAGGTAAGGTGGATTCAAGTAAGGGGGAAACAGCAAAGCTAAAGGATGAAGACCTATTGGAAATCATGAACAGAAGAATCGGCTTGAATGCTCAGGATTACATTTGAAGGTACTCAAACTGCATTTACATCTGGCACATATTCAGAACATGTATCGGGATTTGTATCAGAACCTGTACCGGCACATGTGTCGCGACTTGACTGAGGCCTTCATTGACATTCATGAGTATGAACCCTGCGTTTACATTGGTATACACAAGTATAAAAACCTGATTGATACTTTCGAACAGTGATGTGCTATTAAATGTCAATATTTCCATTTGAATTGTGAAATCATTAAAAACTTTACCTGATGGGGAAGATTTTTTTAAGTGTCTGTGCTTACATGTTACTGAAATAGGAATGAATCCGTAGATGGTGTCAAAAAAAAAAAAAAAAAAAAATCTACCTAGACGTGAAATACAAGGTGCTTATGTCATGTTAGTGAAGGAAATAATAACATAAATAGAGTGAACGAACAATGGTAGCTTCTTCTTACTATACAGGGTGTTACAAAAAGTTACGGCCAAACTTTCAGGAAACATTCCTCACACACAAACAAAGAAAATATGTTATGTGGACATGTGTCCGGAAACGCTTACTTTCCATGTTAGAGCTCATTTTAGTTTCGGTAGTATGTACTGTACTTCCTCGATGGAGCACGTTATCATGATTTCATACGGGATACTCTACCTGTGCTTCTAGAAGATGTGCCTTTACAAGTACGACACAACACGTGGTTCATGCACGATGGAGCTCCTGCACATTTCAGTCGACGTGTTCGTACGCTTCTCAACAACAGATTCAGTGGCCGATGGATTGGTAGAGGCGGACCAATTCCATGGCCCCCACGCTCTCCTGACCTTCCATTTATGGGGGCATTTGAAAGCCCTTGTCTACGCAACCCCGGTACCAAATGTAGAGACTCTTCGTGCTCGTATTGTGGACGGCTGTGATACAATACGCCATTCTACAGGGCTGCATCAGCGCATCAGGGATTCCATGCGACGGAGGGTGGATGCACGTATGTATCTTCGCTAACGGAGGACATTTTGAACCTTTGCTGTAACAAAGTGTTTGAAGTCACGCTGGTACGTTCTGTTGCTGTGTGTTTCCATTCCATGTTTAATGTGATTTGAAGAGAAGTAATAAAATGAGCTCTAACATGGAAAGTAAGCGTTTCCGGACACATGTCCACATAACATATTTTCTTTGTTTGTGTATGAGGAATGTTTCCTAAAAGTTTGGCCGTACCTTTTTGTAACACCCTGTATATGCCACTAATTTCAGCGTTTGAGTTTTTGATGTTAAATTTGACTAGTGCGCATGCGCGTGTATGGGATTCAAGAAAGTCAGAGGTGAAATGAGCATATACTAATGTATGAGCGACTTGTATGAGACACTCCAATATTTGCTATATGTACGAGCAGTTTGTACGAGATAAAGCGCCGCGACATGTCAAATATACAAATCGCGATGCAAGTTCCGGCACTAGTATCCAAGTGTGGACGTAGCATTATATGGACAAACTGGAAGAGAAGAACAACGGTAACACTGACTTAACCAGTAAACTACGTAGACGTTTAATGGGACAAAAATTCTAGTTTCAACTCATAAATGCGCATTTTCAATTATCCTGTGATGCGGAATGTTGCGACGGAAATTGCTTCTCTGAAAATTCCCGTGTCACCAGGTTTCTATTAATCAACGCTTACATTACGAACCAGCTTAATTTCTAAATCATTTCCATGCAAACATTCGATACAGTATTAACATGCACTTTGCATGCAATACGCGAATTGTTTGCGCCCGAACCTTATTGTTTCCATACAGCCTTTCACTTTATATGCATGGAACGTATGGTGCGTGGTCACTTTTAATAATGTAAACAACGATGCTAAAGTATGCAAATTACGCGTTCGAGTTTTGAATTGTGATGCAAAAAAAGTATCTGAATTTTTTATGAGGAAAAAAGCTTCTAATATTCAGTATGCAGGGTTCAGGGGACATTAATTTTCCAATTCCGAAAGCAAAAGCATTTTAGCAATAGCCATTCAATATGGGTAACAAAATTGTACAGTATTTAATATCAAAAGGTTTCCCAGTAATATAGAAGAAGAAAACGATTCTCCAAGGTTGCCTATCCAATCATGGCCGCAACTATTTTTAATCAAATTTTCAAAAAAATATTTTTTTTTCAAAAATTTTAGTTCACTTATTTTTTAAATAAATTATTATTCATTTCAAAGTGGGACATGTAAATAACGTAAAAGGTTTGGGTTGTCTGTGTAAAACTGGCCACAAGTGGCGATTACCAGCTGTAATAAATAGCGCTAACTCTCTATCGCTCTTACATATCTTTAAACAGCTGGAATTCCTTACATGCGGGCACTTTTACATAGGCGACCCAAACGTTTTGTGTTCTTTACATGTCTCTCTTTGACATGAATTACAAGGGGTGGTCAAATGAAAAGGTACGAAACGACGTAAAAACGTAACAATTAAATATTTGCATAATCCGCCATGGGAGAACGTAGCGAGACATCTCGGGATGCGATTGGAGTCTCTGACTAGGATCGGAGCATGCGCGGGCGCCCGCTTGCGCAGTAGAGAGCAGAGGCTCTTATCAAAAGCGGTGTCCAAATGATGCGGCAGTCCGTATGAGGACAGGATGGCGCACAGGTTGGGGAAGTGTACTGTGAGACACTCCGACGCCTACGCAGGTCCATCAAGAACAAAAGACCGGGGCTGCTCACGGAGGGTGTGGTTCTGCTCCATGATAACGCGCGTCCACACGTCTCCAGAGTCACACACGTGGAACTGGCCAAGTTCAAGTGGGAGACATTGGACCATCCGCCCTACAGTCCGGACATGTCGCCCTGCGATTTCCATGTGTTTGGTCCACTGAAGAAACACCTAAAGGGAAGCGATTCAACTCGGATGACGTACTCGAGGATGCTGTGAAGGACTGGGTTTCGTCACGGCCACAGGAATTCTGGGAACAAGGAATCCTGCGGCTTGTTCATCAGTGGGATCGTTGTGCTCAGGCCTATGGTGTATATTTTAAATAAAGTCTACATTTGTACCCACCGTGTCGTTTCGTACCTTTTCATTTGATCACCCCTTGTATAATTTTTTAATAATAAATGAACACAATTTTTTAATAAATTTGATTAAAAATACTTGCAGATAAATTTGATAAGTAAGCCGGCAGAAATATATTCTGCTACTGATTCTTATACAAAAAATCGCATTTCTCATTAAGCTTATCCTCTCCATTCTCCTCCACATCCACGTCTCAAATGCTTCTAATTGTTCTTCATCTTCTCCCCATAAAGAGCCACGCTCCATACAAAACATTTGCCTAGATCTTTCCTCAGCTCTTTATCTAGTTTTCCGGTTAATAGTCGCCTCTTCCTCTTAAACGCTTCCTTCGCTACAGCAATAAGAATTTTCACCTCTCCGTGGCATCTTAAGTCCTCTTGGATTATACTTCAAAAATATTTGAATTCTCTCACTTGGCTGGTAGTAGCTTGTCCTATGACAATATTTGCCAGTTAATATATATTAAAATATATGTTAAAATAAACTCTTTTACAGTTTCTTTTTTATATATATCTGCTTAACGTCTCCCTAACAGCGAGGTCTTTTAGAGACGGGAAAGGATGGGGGGCAAGGAATGGGAAGGAATTCCGCCATGGCCTTTTGAATGAAGCATCCCGGCATTTGCCTGGAGTGATTTGGGAAACCATGGAAAACCCAAATCTGGATGCGCGGACGGGGATTCGAACCGCCGCGCCGTCCGCCTGAATGCGAGGCCAGAACGCTTGCCGTTACACCATCACGCTCGGTCTTTTACAGTTTCGTAAAACGCTGAGAATCAATTCTTTAGACTCTTCTGGATCTAGAGAGACATTCGTCAATTTTACCACTATTTTACACAGGAAAAATAGTTTTTTTTTTAACTGATTTACCTCTCGCCTCGCATTCGGGAGGACGGCGGTTCGAATCCCCGTCCGGGCATCCAGATTTGGGTTTTCCATGGATTCCCAAATCACTCCAGGCAAATGCCGGGATGCTTCCTTCAAAAGGCCATGGCCGAATTTCTTCCCATTCCTTGCCCCCATCCTTGCCGCCCATCATTTCCCGTCTCTAAAGACCTCGCTGTTAAGAGACGTAAAGCAGTTAAAAGAAAATCAACGGCTCTCGGACTGAACTCGAAATCATCTCGAAATGAACTAGAAATGACTGAATAACTGAATTTCTGATGCTCCTGGTGGCTTTTATACCCCTCGAACACCTCAGATCAAGACTCCTTATAGCAACGAGCTTCGAGCGTTACCTTATAAGGCGATGCGGCAGCAAACCAACACTTAAATGTCTTCAGGCAGTGTCTCCACTCGATGAGGCACCAAAGACAATATAAAGTACGGTCCTTTGGCTCGACTACGATGCTACAGCCCTGGTCGTGATGCCTCACCATTCTTCAACTGCTCTAGAGCTGAACTCGAAGTAAATTCGAACTAAACTCGAATTCATCTCGAAATGAACTCGAAATAAACTCGATCTAAATTCGACCAACCAACACTTAAATGGCTTCAAGCGGTGTCTCCACTCAATGAGGCACCAAAGATAATATAAAGTACGATCCTTGGGCTCGACCATGACGCTACAGCCCTGGTCGTGATGCCTCACCACTCTTCAACTGCTCTAGAGCTGAACTCGAAGTAAACTCGAACTCATCTCGAAATGAACTCGAAATAAACTCGAACTCATCTCAAACTCAACTCGAAATAAACTCGATCCTATTTCGAAATGAACTCGAACTGACTGAATTCCTGACTGCCTATATAGCCTTCAGGAATCTCTTATCATGACCCCTTACTGTAACTAGCTTCGAACGTTAGCGAAAAAGGCAACGCGTCAGCAGAGTAACCATTAAATTGCAGATCCATGATCAGTATGATCCTAGTTTTAGAACGTGGCTTGGCATACCGACACCAGCCCGCTACGAACCCGTAGAAGGGCAGACGGTGTGCGCTGACTCACCGCGTCGAACTCATCCTGTCGCTGCATGTGGTGCTGGATGAACATGACGTTGTGGATGGCCTTCTCGAGCTCGAAGGGGTACTTCTTGCGGGCGGCGACGTCGCTGAGGGAGCCGTCGAGCCCGACGACGGACGGCAGGCCCCCGAAGGCGGCGGACCCGCCGAAGCGGTTGGTGGCGGAGTGGAGGCCGTTGCAGCCGCCGGGGCGCTGCAGGTGGTGCAGGTGCAGCGAGTGGCGAAGCGAGTCTGGCGACGACGCCGCCGACGACGAGCCGCCGCCCGCCGCCGCCGCCACCACCGCCGCGGCACTCAGCTTCGAGTTCTTGACCTGCCGCAGCAGCCGCTTGTTGGCCGCCAGGTCCTCCAGCAGCTGCTGCGGCACCCGCATCAGCAGCAGCTTCGGCAGCCGCCGGATAAACACCTGCCACACAACTCCACCACATCACCTGGCGATCACAGTCTCAGACGAAAATTATTATTGTGTCATCCGCAGCGTAACTTCTGTCACACACTGCCACATTACTGTAGTTATCGCACCTGCCAATCTTGATATAAAAGTCGATCAACGAGTGTGAAGTCGACTACCGACTGTAACGATCGAGAGTAGTGTCATTGTGTGTGCTATGGCGCGAGTTGCAGTAAACGTGCGTGCGGGGAAACGTGATTGTACCGAATAGTATAGCATCCTCGTGTTAAGGGATGTCTTCGGACGAGCTACCGCGTCGGTTAAGTGCCAAGTGAATATTATGTAAATTTAAAGACTGTTAATTGTGAATGTAGTCCACTACTGTAGGAAAAAATACAGTGTTGATCAATTTGTGGAAGTTTAAAGAAAGTTCACACTCGCGAAGAACAAGCAATCTTCGAGAACGATTGTTCAGGGCAATCCTTGTTACCTGTTAAGTACAAGAGAAAAATAAATATGGTTTGGTGGTCGGGTTGTAATTACTGAAAATCTTTGCAATAAATGGTGTTTTGAGTTTCATATACTTTGAGTGTGTTCGTGCAATTAAGAAACTTTGATAGAACAATTCCAACCCCACCAAACCAGGCGACCGTCTTAAAATTATCCCTGAATAATTCCCTGTAGCTTACGAAGTACCGATTGCCAGAAAAACATGGTCAGAACAGAAGACAATAAGTGGTGATAGTGCAATATATTCTAATCATCAGCTTGCTATATTATGTTACTATAGATATATTTAAACAGTATTTCTACAACACGACGTTTCGACAGCTATCGTCACCGTCTTCATCAGGTGATATTGTAAGTCGAAGTGGCTATTACAACAAATCTACACCCAATTTAGCACTAACCACTGTGACCTAATACTCTTTCAGAAGAAGACGGTGATGGCAGATTTCTAAACGTCAAACGTGGTACAACTTATCCGGTTAAACATGCAAGAGTAGAGTGGAGGACAGCGTACAAGCCTCACGTTGCTTGGGTTTTAGGATGTTTCTAATTTGGGGTTGTGTTTTTGTTGTGTCGTCCGTTTCATGAAGATCCATATAGTATCAAAAGATCCATGTACTATCAAAAGGAGTGGAAGTAAAAATGGGAGTGCTGCATGGTAACGTATTGGGACCATTGCTATTCATTATTCTAATGAATAATTTTGTTGATTGTTTACTACCTGAAATTAGATTGTTTGCAGATGACATAATGCTATATAAAAGGGTCAAAACGATAGAGGATTGTAAACAGTTGCAGGGTGATCTGGACAGGATATCTAGTTGGGTTGATAAACATGGAATGAAGATAACTGCAAAGAAGAGTCAGCTTATTAGATACACAAATAAAAAACAAAAGGTTAATTATGAATATAAAGTGGGGAAAGAATTGCTTGCTGAAGACTTGAAATGTAAATATCTTGGAATTACATTTGATAACAAGCTTAACTGGGCAGGACACATTGGACAGTTGGTAGTAAAAGCTTTCAAAATTCTGCACTTCTTTCTGGAAATTATCGCCGAATGCAATCAGTGACGGATATGATAAAGGAGCTGGAATGGGATTCATTGCAAGACAGGAGGAGGATGAGGAGGGTCATGGGAGTGTACAGGACGTATACTGGCGATGAGGCATGTAAAGATATTGGAGTAGGTATAAAAAGTAGTGCATGGAAGGGAAAAGATGACCCTGAGCAAGGGTTGGCACTCGATTTCAGGCACAAAGGTGTGGGAAGATTATTTTTTTTAGGTAAGGGTGTCAGGGATTCGAATGAGTTACCAAGAGAAATGATGAATATTTACCGAAAATGTTGAAAGAATTTAAAGATAAAATTTGTAGAGGGCAAATGTAGGTGGGTGCAGGATAGGGGGAAGATGGGGTTTTAGGGAAATTGCCACCGGAGCCTGTGCTCCATTTCAATTAAAGTAAATTCCTATTACTAAAAATTACTATTACATCCATTTTGTAAGTCGTTGTGTCAGACGAGTCTCTGTTACCTTGCGCACCCACGGCGCCATCTTGTGCGTGCTGGGCTTGCGGTAGTGCACGTTGAGCACCATGATGGTGATGACGACGGACAGCCCGACCAGCAGCATGGTGAAGAGCAGGTACTTGCCGAGCAGCGGCAGCGCCAGGGACGTGGACGGGATGATCTCGGAGATGAGCAGGAAGAACATGGTCTGCGACAGCAGGATCGAGATGCACAGCGCGATCTTCTCGCCAGAGTCCGCCGGCAGGTAGAACACCAGCACCGACAGGTACGAGATGCCGACGCACGGCACAATCAGGTTCACCGTGTAGAACAGCGTCTTGCGCCGCAGCGTGATGTTGAAGAAGATGTCTGGAACAGCCAACCAGCATCGCATCAACTTGGCTGTTGGAGAGGTGGTAGAGAGACGTTATGCGTGGATGAATTCTTAAAAGCAAAGAGTTATGGTAGGAAAAGCAGTATTAAAAGATCTGAAGTAAGAATGTGAGAACCACAGGGTACTGTATTTTACGGTATCGGTATCTCTATTGGCGCATTCCCACGATCCCTTGTAAACGGAGGCGAGACGGGACGGGACGGGACGCCATGGGAACAGGGCCACCTCTACTAGCGGAGACGAGACACAGGTACGCACTCTGAGTCGGTAAACATCACAGGTGTGTGTAGCGGTGCGCTGTTGCCATCGGTTTGCAGCAGTGGTGCGCACCCCTTCTGTTGCTGTAAAGTGCTCTGTGCCAAACGACACTAGGCAACGTGGTGGGGAGGTGGCGGCGAGGTAAGCTGCGACTAACCTGCGGCCCGCGGTCGTCCCTGCACTTCGGCTAATGCGGTCCCGTCCTGTTCGCCTCGCCTGCAAGGGATCGTGGGAATGCACCTTATAATGGATTGCATTCTTCTTTTCTCTTGCCAGCCAGAGCCTCTTCATCCTCTACCTCTGCAAAAACACGAAGCGCTGTGGGCGAACGGTAACGCGTTGGGTTCACATTCGGGAGGACGCAGGGTTCTAACCCCTGAATTGGATTTTCTATGGTTTCCGAATGCTGTTATGGTTCATTAAGACTATGGCTGAATTCTTTTCCTTCCATGCAAACAGCCCTTTCTCACGTCTAATGACCTCGGGGTCGATGAGACACAAAGCCATATGAAAAAAAGTTGCACGTAAACAGTTACGGCCTTATTTATTAACAATTAACTAACAAAGAAACAGCGCGAGAAATTGCCTGCCACAACATTGCTTATTTATGATGTGCTCGCAACAAAAAGGAGAAAAAAAGAAACTTCGAAGCATTTTATCATTTGGTGAATAATGGCTGCGATTTGTGGTAGCGGCAGAATTCATATCGCTTTATTTTTGCCGTCAGCGGCTGTCGAGCAGCAGTTAGTGGGGAGGAGATGGGGGTTGGAATAACGGCGCGCAATAGCGCGTGGACGTGTTCTCAATTGGGGGCGATTGAGTGTCGCGGCGGCAGGCGGACCTTTGTTCGACCTTTTGACCACCTGACAGGCTGCAGATGGCACCTCTCGCAGCCAATGTGCAAAGTAGCCCGGCACTATCTCCCCCCCCCCCAATCAAAACTGCGCCACACTTACACTATGATTACTTAACTGCAATCTACACTAATATTGTAAATGAGAAAGTAACTCTGTCTCTCTGTTTGTTTCGTTTTCACCACTAAACGGCTAAACCCATCTTGTAGAAATACTTGGAAATACTGTGTATGATAGGAAGGATATAGAATACGGTGACAGACAGACGGATAGGGTGTGTATATCGGTCGTTCAGGCTTTGTTTCTCTCGCAGTCAGTTTGTGGGACACCTTTTACATAATTCTAGCAGTAAAATTCAATGTCCAGGTGCATTAAGTCGCGAGTGGCAGCTAGTTTTTAATAAGATAAATGAGTTGTTCAAACTTTTCCATTTGATGCTTCACTAATTGAGATTTAGGCGTTTCTGCCGTTTGCGATTAAATACGTTACTTTACTTACGCGTTTCAGTTATATTATACTATCGGAGGGTCCGTATGAACGATTTTTGTATGTGCACTAGCCTCTAAACACATGAAAAGTGTTGCAATTTTCTTGATTTTTCTTCTCGTTGTAGCCAAACTAAACATAATTGCAATTAAATAATGCTCATTGCCTTGATTTATTAATGTTGTAGCTCCTTCATATTTCTGTGCAGTGAAATAACTTTTTTTTTTAATTTTTAGAGTTGTGTTTAATCATATGAGCTATGCCAGGACGCTCCGTGGTTCGGATTCCACGTTAAACTGTAGGTCCCAGAGGAAAGGAACTGGCCATCCTACCTCTGACACAATGGCTTAGTATGCCTCCTTCGTGAGGATCCAACCAACCTTCGGGTTGTGGACTAAGTTAAGTTAATGACATTAATCAATATTTTAGAAAATATTATTAAATGGACTTAAAAATTGGGCAGTAATGCTTCTTTCCGTGTTGGGTGCAACTAGAAATAGAAAATTAGGTGGTGAATCTAAAAAATAAAAATAAAATGTAACCAATACTCGATAACGAAGACATTTGGTTTGGTTTAAAATTTTATATTTGGTAGCTCACGGTAAGACGTTCCTGCAAAGTTATACGTTACTTACCCAACAAGTTTGGAGAAATGTTACAAACCGAACTCAGGTGTTGAAATTAAAACTGTGATTAATAGTTGAAAACTGTGATTCTTTTGCTGGGGTTAAGATTTCTTAATTTTTTTATTCGCGGTATGGCATTTCGACAGTTAAAGGGCTAAAAAACTGACTTATTCCATAATCCGAAGGTTGACTGGAAGCCATTCTGTGAGGGGTTAGACGACCAGATCCTTTCTCTTAAGCCAGCAGTTAAACGTGGAATTCGAAAGACACAACTCTTAAAAAATTCCTGGCCCCACCGAGAACCGACCAGTTAAAGGGGACTATCCACTATTTACTGGACACCCAGTATGCCTACACCTCAGGTTCGCTGACTTAAGTTACATTTTTGAATTAAGGCTCGAAAGCTACAATCGTCTAGACCTCCTTTATTCCCGCCTCTGGTACTGTTTTCGTCCTTACCTGGGTACGGCTCGGCGCAGCACGGGTAGTACTTCTCGTGCCGCTCGGCGGGTACTCCCAGAATGTCCCACTCGACGCTGGGGTAGTACTCGCGAAGGTCGATTCCCACCTGCACCTTGTTTTCGTCCTTACCTGGGTACGGCTCAGCGCAGCACGGGTAGTACTTCTCGTGTCGCTCAGCGGGTACTCCCAGAATGTCCCACTCGACGCTGGGGTAGTACTCGCGAAGGTCGATTCCCACCTGCACCTTGTTTTCGTCCTTACCTGGGTACGGCTCAGCGCAGCACGGGTAGTACTTCTCGTGTCGCTCAGCGGGTACTCCCAGAATGTCCCACTCGACGCTGGGGTAGTACTCGCGAAGGTCGATTCCCACCTGCACCTTGTTTTCGTCCTTACATGGGTACGGCTCGGCGCAGCACGGGTAGTACTTCTCGTGCCGCTCGGCGGGTACTCCCAGAATGTCCCACTCGACGCTGGGGTAGTACTCGCGAAGGTCGATTCCCACCTGCACCTTGTTTTCCTCCTTACCTGGGTACGGCTCAGCGCACGGGTAGTACTTCTCGTGCCGCTCGGCGGGTACTCCCAGAATGTCCCACTCGACGCTGGGGTAGTACTCGCGAAGGTCGATTCCCACCTGCACCTTGTTGTCACCGTATTTCTGGTTGATGTGCTTCAGGTCGATCTGGAAAAAAAAGGAAACGTTGTCAAAAACCCTTCAGGCAAATATTATTAAACAACGCTATACCTTTCATTACAGTTTGATTCCACGAGCAGAAAAGTTAATTTTACTTACTAAGGTTTATAATTAAATTTTCTAACTAGCAAAAAAAAAAAAAATACATTTGGGGAAAGAACATTAATCGTTATAAATATTGCCAGCTTCATAGCCCCGTTGAAAATGACGAGCCTAAAGTCATTTCTCCACAATTATTTAAGTAAATAGAATTATTTTAAAATAAAGCTCAACCAATTCCTCGTACGGTGGACTGTAACAAAACATTTCAGCTGTCATCCTTATCCACTTTGCATTTTAACAATGCCACAAAATGCACTGATATTGCCACTAGAAAATCAAAGCTTCAACTACACCCGCTTGCTTACGTTACACCGTGTGATATTAGTATTAATCGTGGTCCATATTGGATAGATCACTATCAATATTATTAATTTAATTGCTATGGAACTAACGCTCCGGTGGCAATTCCCCTAGTCAATAATTACACAATTTTATATTATTTTAAAACTTTCATTTATAGTTGCAGTGTTAAATTAGTCCCCCATTCACATTTCTGATTTACAAATTTTAATTTTAAATTTCTTAAGGGTTTTTGGTAAATTATTCATAACTTCACTTGGTAATTTGTTCCAATCCCTGAGACCCTTACTAACAAAAGAAAATTTCCCCACTCGCTTATGCATGAAATCACGCGCCATCTTGTGGTCATGGTCGCCTTCCCCCTCCATGCACTATTCCTAATTCTTTGACCAATATCCTTCCAAGCCCAATCACTGACGTATGCCGAATATATTTCCAGCACTCTCTTCACCTTCATCCTTTCATCCAATAACTCCAAATCAAGCTCCTTTATCATATCAGGTACTGACGGGGTCCTACGACAATTTCCACAAACAAATCTGGCTGCTCTTCTTAGCACACCTTCCAACTCCTGTATTTGATAGCGAAAATGTGGGTCCCAAACTACACCACCATATTCAACTAATGGTCAGACCAAAGTTTTGCAAGGCAAATCCCTAACTTCTCTGGTACACCCTCTCATCAACCCTCTCCAGTAAATGAAGGATTTTGTAATCTATTCCTAACAACTATCAACGTGAAACTACTTTTATTCATATTAAATAATGATTTCCCATACTAGAGCTCATGAGTATCACCTTTAATTATTCTTAAAAACTCGAATAATTCATTCCGTCTGTTGTACCGATGAATGCTAGTACAGTGGGACCACGGTAAGTCTAACTTCAAGGCAGAACCTAAAAAATTCGAATTATAGAGGTTTCGTCTTTTAAATGGTTTTAACTTGAAGAGGTTTTTGCAGGTACATGTTCGACCTGCAGAGGTTTAGATTCTATTCCACCTAATGTTGAGTTACAGAGGTGAAATGAATAAAAATTCGTGTTACAGAAGTACTGTTTATTCTCAACTTAAAAATTTGTAGGTATATGTAAACATAAAAAAAATGACAGCTGAGACAACATGCCGTTTCTTGTAATAGTGGTCCAGTAACACTAACATTTTGGTTTCTACTCTGCCTAAACCATTTAAGTAATCATTCTTCCAAGATGGGAAATTATACAATTCGTTGTCTTCTGCAGAAAAATTTAGACCGTTTTCAATTTTTTCATTAATTCTGATTCATTTTTTATTGTTGTTGACAGAGTACTAGCCGGTAAGCCAAATTGATCAGCCACATATTTCGCCTTTTTTTTTTTTTCACAGTTCTTTGCAGCTAAGAGCACTTCTAAATTTTCAGAGAGGCTCAAAGTTTTCAATTTATGATTCACAGTACTCATTCTTCAGTAATAGTGTTTGTGTGCTCTATCGTAAATTGACATGCACGCCGGTAGGACCAAACTGATTCTGAGATATTTAAGACTTTCTTCGATAGACCTCACACTAAAGCCACAAAATATATAACTACTGTTCTTCTGATTTGTGGTGGCGCATGTGTCACATATGCCTCATGTAACCAGCCCATACCGATCTATGATAATTCAAAATTCTATAGTTTGTTATAAAGTAATTATAAAATTTTGTTTTTCTATTATTAATGGCTCAATTAATAATGAAGCCTTGTTTCTGGAGTTAGAGAATTTCATTGTTGTCGCGGCACTGGAAAGGCTCGCCAGCTAGCTAACTGCCGCGCAGTACAAAACACTCGTCACGTAGGTATAAAGCATTCAGTACAGTCTGCGGGAGGTCGTTGAACACTATAGACCCGACAAAGGATGGCATGGTGCTGAGACGCCAGCCTCGGCTTGTATGAGTGAATAGAGTGAAAAGATGTATTATACAGATCATTAACAACTTTTGTATATTTTTCACTTGCTTTACGCAATGTTACATAATAAATGAAGTTTAGTGCATTTCGTATTAGGTCTTTTATTTGTACCATAGTAGTACCCATCATTTGAAGTACGAGGCATGTTTTTTTAAGTAAGTACCGTTTTGAAATTAAAAAATGACGTGCAATAAATATCAATAATTTTATTTTTACACGAAAGCCTGCACCTTACTCTACTTTTCTATATAATTCCCTTCAATATTGAGGCACTTGTCATAACGTAGTACCAGTATTTGAAAACCCTCCTCATACAAGTCTGCCACCTGACTTGTTAACCACTGCATCACAACTGTTTTGACTTCGTTATCGTCTTCAAGACGCTCACCGTCCAGGTGTTTCTTCAAGTGCAGGAACAGATGGTAGTCACTGGGTGCCAGATCAGGGCTGTACGGAGGATGATCTAGAGTTTCCCATCGAAAAGATGTGATGAGATCTTTGGTCTGATTAGCCATATGTGGACGGGCATTGTCATGCAGCAAAACGATGCACTTGCTCAACTTGCCACGTCTTTTGATCTGGATTGAACAGCGCAGATTGTTCAATGTCTCAAAATAAGCTGCTGCATTGATTGTCTCATTACGAGGCAGAAATTCGACAAGCAATACTCCTTTCCTGTCCCAAAAAACTGTGTACATGATTTTCCGGGCAGAAATCGTTTGCTTGAACTTTTTTGGGTGAATCCGAATGCCGCCATTCCACGGACTGTTGCTTTGATTCAGGTGTGACGTAGGTCACCCATGTCTCATCTCCCGTAACGATTTGGCTTAAGAAATCATCACCATCGTTGTGGTACCGCTCAAGGAAAGTCAATGCACTGCCTAAACGTTTGGTTTTGTGCACATCCGTTAACATTTTCGGTACCCAACGTGAGCACAATTTTCGATAATTCAAGTTCTCGGTCACAATGCCATACAAAACACTACGAGAAACATTAGGAAAGTCATCACACAAGGAGGAAATCGTAAAGCGCCTGTTTTCTCTCACCTTATTGTCCACTTTCTGCACAAAACTTTCATTAACGACCGAAGGACGCCCACTCCGTTGTTCACCATGCTCATTTGTGCTGCCATCTTTAAATGCTCTCACCCACTTTCTCACCATTCCATCACTCATAATGTTTTGTCCGTAAACTGCACAGATCTCACGAAGAATATAGATTGGTTTTAGGCCTTTAGCACAAAGAAATCTTATAACAGCCCGTACTTCACAGTCGGCGGGACTCATGATTATCGGAGGCATCTTAACCACGCAGTGAACAACGTAAACAAGGGAGAATTAGACTGTTATGGCGTCAGTGCGTAGGCAAGAGATGCGGGTACCCAGTGCGCATGCGCGGAACGCCGACCGTAGCGCTACAGCCATGGTGTGAAAAAACGGTACTTACTTAAAACATACGCCTCGTAATTAAGAAAGAGAACTGAATTTCTGAAAGATAAAGGAAGAATTTATTTGGTGACAGCAAGAGCAGTACGGACGTCAGAGAGGGCCGACTACCTACAACACGCCGTAATTACCAGCATATATCTGGCTCAACCTGCCATGACAGGTTATAAGAAGATAGCAGTGACCAGGTTATACTCTGTAGCCGCTGGGTGATATACCGTGGTTAGTGGTGTCGGTCTCAAGCATCCTGAAACGACTCTCGCTCTCTCGTTTAGAGCAGTGTCCACTTGTTTTGCATGAGCCGACGCTTCCTACACAAGGGATGCATATTCCGCTGCTGCAAAACATAGAGCCATAGCGGTGGTTCGGATAAACTCCCCATGTTGTGCCAGTTACTTATACTCCGTAGGCAGTTCATTGCACTTGCTTTTCCTTTCAACTGTCTGCAATGCTCCACCACCAGTGTGCACTAAAGTGTTAAAATATTAGAGATTTTTTCGATTGACTTAACCTTGATCAGGATGAAGCAGAAAGAGAGCAATACAGGCAATTTAGAAATCAAATAAAAAGGAAAGGCAGAAAAGGAAAAACGGCCACACGCAACGTGTGGTGAAGTAGAAAAGGAAATGGTCGTAGGTAAAGTAGATGTTGCCTGTAGGGAGATCAAACAAAATTTTGGAGAAATTAAGAAAAGAGGTCTATACATTAAAGCTGCAGATGGGAAACCACTTTTAAGCTCAGACGATAGAGCTAACCGATGGAAGGAGTACATTGAGAAATTGTATGATGGGGACGACTTGAACAATAGTGTATTGGAAAAGGGAGGCGATGTAGACACTGATGACTTCTTGTTTTGAGGAAAAAATTTAAAAGCTCTCAATAACGTGAAAGCCAATAAGGCAGTTGGAATTGATGATATCCCTAGGAGAGGAAGGAATCAAAAGACTATTCAAATTGATATCAGAAAACGATGAAACAGGAAAATTTCCGACTGATTTTAATAAAATATCATCTTAATACTTCCGAAGAAAGCACAAGCCAACATTAGTGAGATATATCGCACCATTAGTCTAACATCACATACTTCAAATAACTGACCAAACTAATATACAGAAGAATAGATACGGTACTAGCAGAGATAGTAAGTGAAGATCAGTTGGGGTTTAGGAAAAACCGTGGTACAAGGGAAGCAATTCTGGCTTTAATATTAATACTTGAAGGGCGGATCAAGTAAAACAAGGATACTTTTATGGCGTTTGTTGATTTAGAAAAAACTTTGGATAATGTTAGGTGGGACAAGATATTCAAAATTTTAAAGAAATCAGGTCTAAAATAGCGACATAGAAGAATACTTTAAAAACTATATAACAAGTGGCTATAATAAAAGCAGAGAATCACGAGAGAAATGCATCAGTTAATATTCAACTTGTATGTAGAGGAAGTAATAAAAGAAGTAAACGAAAAATTTTCTTGTGGTGCAAGTCTTCAGGGAGAAAAAATCAGTATGCTACGATTTGCTGATGATATTGTTTTGTTAGCAGAAAAGGCTGAGGATATTCAGAAGTTGCTGAATCGAATGAACAAAATACTGAAAGAAGATTTTGGACTGAGTATAAATCAAGGCAAGACAAAAGCGATGAAATGTTGCAGAAATGGTACCAACACTAGTAGATTAAATATAAAAGTAGGATCGGGTGCAATACGAGAAGTAAGTGAATTCTGATACTTTGGAAGCATAATTACAACCGATGCCCGAAGCAGGAAAGATGTTAAAAGCAGAATCACATTAGCAAAAACAGTCTTCATGAAGAAGAGATATCTTTTAATTTCAAATATTGGTCTAGAACTAAAAAAGAAATTTTTAAAACTGTATGCACTTTATGGTAACGAAGCATTGAATTTAGGAATACCAGATAGAAAGAAAATTAAAGCATTTGAAATGTGGTGCTACAGATGAATGCTGAAAATTAATTGGATAGACAAAGTAGGAATTGAACGAGTTTTGGAAATGATGGGTGAGGAAAGAAGGTTTGTGGAAGAGAGCTACAGAAAGAAGAGACAGGCTGGTAGGTCATATTTTGAGACATGCTGGATTGGTTAATTTGCTGGTGAAGGGAACAGTCGAAGGTAAGAACTGTAGAGGAAGACAGATATTAGAACATATGATGCAGATAATTGAGGACGTACGTTATAATGGGTATGGTGAGATGAAATGATTAACAGAAGAAAGGAAGGGAAGATGGATTGTATAAAACCACGACAAGAAGGCAAAGCGAATGCTGTGCGCAGGTAAACTACAGTTCAATCCATCAATATCTGTGTTATTATTTATTACTAAACTTACATTAAACAGCTGCGCGAGAAAATGCTCTTCAACGTTAAATACTCTTCAACGTTAAATATCCTTGGTAATTGGCGCTTGAGGAGGTATCGCATTCTCACTGATTCCGCCCTGAATCACTGCTGTGTAGTGCGATATGATGGCGTTGTTGGAATCAATACAATGGACGGCGTCGCCTTACGGCAATGGCTGCCGGTAGAGATCTGTGCTAATTGGAGCAGGGGTTGGGGGGGGGGGTAATATGATCGTCAGTTGTCGCCCAGTTAAATGTTCCTCTGCCGGCGGGCCACACACAGTGCTGCAAACTCTAAAAAATATTTTAGGCCAAATATACCGGGTGGTTCTAATTAAACTGTACCTATTTATCATGTTATAACTTATAACACGGAAACTGTTTACCATACTAGTAACAAACTTGGTGGCATTAATGTCCAGAGTATGGGGTGCATGATTTCCAAGGGTCACAGCGCCACCATCCAGTTCCAACTATGGCCACCAGGTGCCGTGATCAGTCCTAATGATTCGTAGTCTCACGCATCTGACCAGTGGAATCGATCGAATTATCGACCGATCATTTCCAAATGCTTGGCCGGCATGATCACCTGACCTCACTCCCTGTGATTTCTGGTTGTGGGGCTACCTGAAGGACAGGGTTTACCAGGGGAACATTCACATCTGAAGCGCAGCATATCAAGAGAAGTAGCCACCATACCTACGGACATACTTCGATCTGCTGTGCAGAATGCAATCCTGCTCTTTCAGATTCTTCTGGACACTGGTGGGCGCCATATTGAACCCCATTTGTAGCAGTAATGGTACCGGTATGCAATGGTATGATGTACCGTAGCAGCACATTAAAAGTGTTTCAATTTAATTGATTCAGCATTATTTCTCTTCCCCATTTCCTTGACGTTAATGCTACCAAGTTTGTTACTCGTACAGTAATTAGTTCCACGTGTTATAACGTGTTAAATAGGGAAAGTTTAATTGTAACCACCCCGGTACTATTAGAGAATGCCGAAAATATTCTAAAAATTCTAGGAAAAAAAAGCCAATAAAATTAAAGGGCGCCTTACCATGGCTACCAGAATAATCTCTACCCAAAGTTAACTGTACTCTTGACAGGTCTATCATGAATATCACTAACATACAACATTTCTATCAAAATGAAATCCTACCAAAACATAATTATACCAATGTTATTTCTGCATAGTAACGTCTCTTCCATTTACGAATCCTACGACACGCAAACTCTACGACAAACATCTCTACCGAATGTAATTAAGTATACCACATTACTCTCCATCAATTACAGACCTAGTAGTAACACGTCAAACAAATCGTAAGCCTACCAAAATTAAACATTATCAGAATAATTCTATATGCGCAAGCATCTTTACCAAAAAAATAAAATAATCTTTAAGGTTACTTTAACATTTTAACGGTTGCCAAAAAGGAAAGCTATTGGTGTAAGAATGAAAATTAATGCACGGAAGGAAAAAACTGACCATGACCACAAGCTGGCACTAGATTTGAGGTATGAAAGTGTGGGAAGATTCTCGTTTTTAGGTAAGGGTGTCAGGGATTGGAATAAGTTACCATGAGAAATGATGAATTATTTGCCAGAAAACGTTGAAAGAATTAAAGTTGAAATTTGAAGAGAGCAAATACAGGAAAGGAGGGGATGATAGGTGTGTTGGGAAATTGCCACCGAAGGTGTGCTCCATTGCAATTAAACTAAACAATTCTACCAGAGTTCAACCCTACCAGAAAAACCTAAATTGTCGTGTATTAGACAATGAAAAGAGCATAACATGAATCAGCTTGCGTCTGTAAGACACATATAGAGTTATCCAATTTTAATTTTGAAAATTATCTGAAACAAAACTTAAGTACCGGTATACATTTTGGTTAAAAATAAGAATAAACAATATATGTTTATGCTTTGTAACGAATTAATTATTTACATTTCTTAAACATTTTTTTGTTAAATCCCTTTACGTTGATACTTGATTTCCACTTCTTAAATGTATAAAGCAATCAACTCAAAATTAACAATAATTAATAACTATTTTTTGTGATACATTATTCTAAAAAATAAATGAACAATACTAAAATTTTAGTACTTCAAGAAAACCGTTGACTTATCAGACAAAAATTCCCAAAAATATGTTGTATGCTTAATCGAAATTTTTCATGCTGAATCAAAGGAAAATATTATAAAATTAGCCTAAAAATGCTATATTGGCAGCACTGACCACACGCAGCCAAATGCACAGGGGTGGATTACACAGCGGCTAACACCCAGACACTCAATAGTGGTTGGTTTCGGACCTTACTATAAGGAATGGACTTTGATATAAAGCTCGTATATTTACTTAAAATAATTTTTATAAAATTGACGTAGACAAAAAGGTGTATACAATGTATATAACATTAAATTTTTAGTAACACTAATAAAAGTTTAAGCTTGGTCATCGTGCGCGTAAAGAGATGGAGTCACGCTCCCAGGCTCCTGGTTTGCCGGCTACAATGGCCAGAGATATTACTACCAACTCGAGATTATGCACGTTATTCTATTTACCTATGCACCTGCCAAGAAATGAAATGCTAAAACTCTGAAAGAAAAGTATGTATTGTGTTTAAATTAACATATTGATTATTTAATTATTATTTGCTATTTATTTATGATTTTGGTTCGATGCAGACGGTTTCGTTAATTTTTTTGCCACAGATATGTAAGATAAAAGCTTTAATTTTGATCAGCAATGCTAGCAGAATTTGTGGTTAAATTATAACTAAGCCTGGTAGAGAATGACAACTGGCATTTGGTGTTACAGTAGAGAGAATTAGCTGTTACTTTAATATGTATGTATTTATTTTGTCACTAAAAACTTAAACTGGTGCGGATGAAAGTAGTTCCATATATATAGCCATCTAAATGGCCTGGATGAGAATTAAAACTAATAACATAAGTTGTTTACATTTATTTTTAATTCACCTTTGTTTCATCGACGCCATATTACTAAGTGCATAATTTCAGCCGCATGTTAATAGTTAATTTAAAAAAAATTTAATTACATTGCAATGAAGCACACGCTCCGGTGGCAATTTCCCTAAACACAAATCTTCCCATTTTCCTGCACCCACCTACATTTTACCCTCTACAAATTTTAACTTCAAATTCTTTCATCGTTTTTGGTAAATTATTGATCATTTCACTTGGTAAGTTTGTTGGCCGTTCAAAGGCTATACCGAAAAAGATTTCTAACGAAGCTGACCCTTATAACTTACTAAACAGTAGAATTGTTGTACGACATGTTCTACCTTTTTTTTTCTCATAGCCGGAAGGTGAGTTAAAAGTTTGCACAGAAGCAAATCGAAACTGTAATTTGTTGGAGAACACGGAAGTGCCTTTGAACATTCACGTTCTCAACCAAAGTTGTTACAGTTTTGTGGGTTGTTTCTGTCTTGCAACTAAACAAATGGTTTTTATGGCATACGCGTTTCGCCTTTATTCAAGGCATCTTCAGTGCCCTAGATAAACACATGTATATATACGATGATGTTGTTTGATTTTTGTACAGTTTTCTGAAAATATCAAATAGGTACTTACAGTTTTTATACATGCATTAACACGCGCAAGTTCGTGTTTCCATACCAGCTACTCTTTTCACACTATCACTACTGTCCAAAATTTGTGTAGGCTGCGTTTTAGATAATTTCACCGGCCACGAACTGTATATAAACTTTTTTATTGTTGTTGACATCCAAACGTCGCGAGCCAAAGACTATGTGTTGTCGAACTATTTCTTATTTTGAATCTGTGGTCAATAGCTGGATCTGTTCGACAACACGTAATCTTTGGCTCACGACTTTTGGATGTCAACAACAACAAAAAACTTTATATACAGTTCGTGGCCGGTGAAATTCCCTAGAATGCAACCTACGCAAACTTTGGACAGTAGGGATAGTGTGAAAAGAGTAGCTGGTATGGAAACACGAACTTGCGCGTGTTAATGCATATATAAAAACTGTAAGTACCTATTTAATATTTTCAGAAAACTGTACAAAAATCAAACAACATCATTGTATATATTTATATGTGTATATATGTTTATGTAGGGCACTGAAGATGCCTTCAATAAAGGCGAAACGCGTATGCCATCAAAAGCATTTGTTTAGTTGCAAGTCAGAAACAACCCACAAAACAGTTATCATAGCAACTAGGGACTCGGGCAGAAAAAATCACCAACATGTTAAAGTTGTTGCAGATATGTAATTGTTAAAGGGTAAAACATTGCAGAAACCAAGAAACATTTAACAGGTATTTGCAGCTTGTTGAAACATGAATATGAACTATGGCGTCTCGGCGCCCTGTGGAATTCAGTAGGTTGTAGATCAGATTAAGTCTGTCGGTGGAATTCAATTTGAAGTTTGAGTCAAAGATAAGGAGTTCATCGAAGTAGTTCCCAGCTCGAACGCCGGCAACTAGCTATCAGGGGAGAAGTTATTTAAACGTTGAAGGATGACACACAAAGACGGAACAGGTCTGAAACGTTTGGGAGTATTATGTGGTTTGCAGTTATATTGTCTGAAATGCATACACAACTTTTGATTGTAATTTTTGCATTGTTTTATAATTTTTATGGTTCTAAGAGAAATAAAATTTTATCTACGATACCTAACTGCTTAAAATCAAGGCCGAGAGAGTTTCCCCTTCAGAACCCATTTTACTCTGTGTAAGAATTTTCTTCATGGAATTTGACGACTAATGATGACTGAGAAAATACTATATGTTTTTTGGGTGTGGAAGGGGAAGGCGACAAAATTATTCACAACCAGTAGATCCGTACAACTGTACAGTTCTAGAATGATTTAAATGAAGATGTAAATTTAATTGTAAATTTCAACACATATACGTCTCTGATGTTGCAAAGATGAGAGTCTAACTACGTACATCCCCGTTTTTTTTTGTTTTTTTTTTTAAACTTATGAATTTACGCCTAGTCGACGTCGAGGTCATTAGAGGCGGAATGGGACTTGGGACAAGGAACGGGAAGGAATTCGGCCTTGGACCTTTTTATTAGAAGCATCAAAGCGTTCGCCTGGTGTGATTTGGGGAAACCATGAAAAATCCAAATCTGGATGCCCGGACGGTGATTCGTAACGGCATCCTTCTGAATGCTAAGCTAGAGCGTTAACTGCTCACCCACGCTACGTCCTTGAATTATGGAAAAAAGTTGTAGTGGCGTAATTCGCCCGAAGATAAAACTGGAGAGCGTCTCCGAAACGTCGCATAAAACAGACTCGCTCCCACAGTGGGAAGCCCGAGAAAGTTTACGCTAATATTATAAATGCGGAAGGTTTTCTTTCTTTTGGCTTTACGCATCGTCGAAGTGGAGGTCATTAGTGGGGGGGAAGGGACTGGGGACAAGGAACGGAAAGGAATTCGGCCATGGCCTTTTGAAGGAAGCAACCCGGCATTTTCCTGGAGTGATTTGGGTAAGCCATAGAAAACCCAAATCTGGATGCCCGGATGGGGATTCGAACCGGTGTCAACCTGAATGCAAGGTCTGAGCATTAACCGTTCAGTCACCACGCTCGGTAAACGCGGAAGGAACTTTGTTTGCTACGATTTCACGACTAAACAGCTGAACCGATTTTGATGGAATTTGACAATGCATCATTAGGAGGGATATAGGACAATTTTTTGTAGGAATTAATAATATATTTTGTGATAAAATTTTGAAAGTAACCGAACAGTGATAGACGGGTAGCATGAGGCATGAGTAATGCTGTGTGGTGTTATATCGGTCATTCAGGCTTTGTTACTCTCGCAGTTAATTTGTAGAACATCTTTTACCTAATGTAGAGCTTTCTATATCGAACTCCAGCAATAAAATTCAATAAAGTCCCCGCGTATGAAGTCGCAGGTAACAGCTAGTTTTGTTGGCACTGTGGAAGCTTCAATTCATTCAAATAAATAATAGTTTTTAGCTACAATTCAAGTAGTGTGACTACCTGGTCTCCGTCGTAGGTCCATGAGCCGAACTTCATGAAGCAAGTCTGCTGGTCGAAGGGGAAGTAGCGCACGTCGATCTCGCAGGAGGACTTGAAGATGGCGGGCGGCGTCCACAGCACCTTGCCCGTGTGGTGCAGCACCGCCTTCGTCATCGTCGTCACCACGTACTCCCCGTCCGCACTGAAACACACAACCTGCGGTCAGCCCCCGCGACACCGGGCACGAACTCACATTCTCAGTACTATCATCCCGGGATTGTTTGTTTGTTGATGATGATTATCACCCTTATCCAGTGACCAGACTGCGCTGGAGGGAGTTAATCCACTCCTCCCCTTGGGAAATTTAAATGGGGTGGTTTACCGTAGCGTTACCCAGTAATGGAAAACTAAGCTGTTAATGTATTTAGTCTGCATTTTTTCCCGGGGTGTTCTGTGATCTATGGTTAATGTACGAAATGGACTCTTTGGGTATGGAGACAGACAAATTTAATGGATGCCAGGTAATGACAATCAATAATGCTACGGATCGTTAAAGGAGAATAAACGCTTTGACGTCAAGAGAAAATATGCTAACTCACCAGCTCAAAATTCATATAATTTAATTAATGTGAAGTGTGCTATTTTACAGGATGATAAAGTCTGCTTGTTGGATCTATGCCAGCTTCATCTCAGGCTAAAAGTAAGAGAAAAATTCATTAAAAGGCAAATAAATAAAATTGGGCAACCTATTGTTAAGACGACCATAATATTTATTAATAACCTGTTTCTTTTTTTTAAATTATGGCCTTACCCCTCGCCGACGTCGAGGTCATTATGGACGGGATGGGACCGGGAACAAGGAACGTTTAGGAATTCGGCCATGGCCTTTTTGAAGGAAGCATCCTAGCATTCGCCTGGAGTGATTTTGGGAAACCAGAATCTGGATGCCCGGAGGGGTATTCGAACCTGCGTCTTCCCGAATGCGAGGCCATTCACCCACCACGCTCGGTGTTATAGCGACATTCATACAATTCAATAAACGTGAAGCGTGCATTTTTACACGATTATAAAACCTGTTTGTGTGCTTTGGTGGATTTTTGCCAACGCCGGCAGTTAGCTAAATAAATAGCAGGGAAAAATCACTAAAAGGCAAATAAATAGTATTAGTTAACCTATTGTCAAGAACACCATAATATTCATTAGTACAACCATATCCCACAACTTGTTAACTGGCACGTTTGAACAACTGTAATGTGTATGTTCTATGTAGTATTCTGATTTAATTGTGATTGAATGAAAACTAAATGTCACCATCCGACGGAATATGACCATCAACGGTGTTTTTAGACGTCACTACATACACTTCGTGAAGAGGTTTGGGATTCAACCGAGGACGTAGAATTGTGCACCGGCCACGCCCTTATCATAAAAATTTCTTCAGCTACCAGGTTGTTTTTTTTTTCTTTTTTGGGGTGTTTTGTGTGTCGTTTGCCTCAGCGGCTGTGTAACTTCTTCAGCTACCAGATTTTCTTTTTTGTGAATCGTTTGCCTCAGCGGCTGTGTAATTTTATCCCACTACCATCGGTAGTTTTTTCAATGTGGTAAGGTTATGGTTGGTTTTGGGGGCACAATTTATTACACTTTAGGGGAAAAACCATATTCGCCGCAAACCACCTTAACCTTTGAAGCGGGCCCTGTGGTAGTCATTAGCAAGACATGTTTCGTTTTTCAAAAATATTTTCGATAATGTTCCATACAACCTGCTCTTAACGAAGATCTGGGCATTCGGAAAATCGCAAGAAGTATTGTCAATGAAAACGCCATTTCTATACTGGGTGGTCTAAGTATGTCGTCGCAGTAGAAGAAGCGTCTACTTTTCCAGATGTTTAATCTGGCGTCCCTAAGGAACCATAATAGGACCTATTCAAAATTTTAAATAAAATGCTTCCTAGAAATAATTATATTGGTGAATAATTTTTGTTCTCCACCTTCGTTTCCTTTTTATGGTGTACAGCATCAACAGTTGCTCATAATGTACGTTTTATTACATACAAAACAAATTATATACACACACACACACATACGTATATATAACTATGTGTGTGTGTATATAAATATTTATTCGTGATTTTCTGTAACAACCTTCTTTTATTAGCCAGGGATAAAAAACTCGGAATATTGTTTCATTGTGTCGTGAATTCAAATTATACATCAAATCTGCATATAACTCTTGACGTTAAACGTCGTTTTACGGGGACAGTTACACGTTGGTGTCAGAAGTGGGATGGAAGCCTCTTGGCCCTTTGGCAGGTTGCGTGCGTTTGTGATGCGCCGTGCGAGCGAGCTTTTTCCCTCCCGGAGTCAGACGGAAATTGGAGGCGATCGGCCGTCGCGGGACTTCCAATCAATCAATCATCCGCAGCCCGGCCGCCGACGTAATTGATATCGAGTCTTGGTATCGACAGGTCCCGTGAGTCGACCCAAAAAGTCGACCTTAATTGCCTGTTACTGTCGGCGGGACCGGTATTAGATTACGAGTTGCTGGTACGTCGAAAAATTCTCAGAATATTCACAGACAAATATATCCAAGTCTTATTGTTCACTTCAAAATACGGGAAATTAGAAATTAATATCGAGTGCAATGCTATTGAAGAAGAAGGTAGGATTTAACTGAAACGCTTCTGTGGTTAATGATTTCACGAAAAGCAAACGATATTAAGTATGAAGGACTGGATTAATTGCCGTTACTCGGACAGTGTGTGTGTGGCAATACTTATTAAACTGCATACCGATAACCACCTGATTTTTTTTGCTGTAATCACTCTCTCGACTGGTTTGATGCAATCCTCCATCCCTTCCTATATTGTGCTATCCTCTTCATCTCTACATACCCATTACAACCCACGTCCTCAATTACCTGCTTCATATATTGTAATATCTGTCCTCTACAGTACTTACCTTCGATTATTCCCTCCAATAACAAGTTAAACAATCCTGCACGTCTCAAAATATGACCTACCATCCTATCAACTTTTTGTGTAAGTTTCTTCCATAAACTTCTTTCCTCACCCATCGTTTCCAAAACTCGTTCGTTTCGTACTTTATCCGCCCACTTATTGTAATTTTCAGCATCCTTCTATAGCGCTACATTTAAAATGCTTCTATTTTCCTTCTGTCTGGTTTTCATAAAGACTTTGCTTAGCTGCCAAAAAGTGCTTTGCTTCACACATAGAGTTTTAAAAAGGTCTTTCTGTATCTTAGATCAATATTTGAATTTAAAAGATTTATCTTTTTCATGAAGGCTCTTTTCGTTACTGCCATTCGGCTTTTAACATCATTTATGCTTCGGGTTTCAGGTGTAATTCTACTTTCTAAGTAGAAAAATTCACTATCTGCTGCTATCGCATCTGACCCTATTTTTATCTTTAATCCACTACTATTGATAATTCTTTGCGAAATTTTATAACCACCTCATTATTTGTGATAAAAAATATACCTTTGCACACAGTAGAATCCCGCATGCCCTTGGTTTTTTCGCTACTTCTTCGACAACTGGCAATGGGAACTTAACAGAACACACACTACGATCAAAACAAACTCGTAGCGAGAAAATGAACATCGCATCTGTGGCTTGAGTTATAATGTTTTTTAACCTCTGTACTCCTTTTTTTGTATTACACTAGAGTCCCGCTAATCCGAGAGCCAGTAATCCGAACGTTCGGTTAATCCGAACAAGGCAAAAAAAAATTAGTCTAAAGATGAAATATGTCAAAAGAATTAAGACACAGTTCATGAAAATACACTGCATTTAATTGTTAATTGCGCGGTTAACTGCTGAACATACACAGTACAGTACACACGTATTGGAAAAATTAGCAAGAAAACATTAAGTTTAAACAGTACATAACAATGAAAGAAAAACTGTCAAACTAACGATAATGGTTACCCCGAGCATGGTGGTGTAACGGCTAGCGTTCTGGCCTCGCATTCGGAAGGACGGCGGGTAGAATCCCTGTCCGGGCATCCAGATTTGGGTTTTCCATGGTTTCCCAAATCACTCCCGGCAAATGCCGGGATGCTTCCTTTAGAAGGCCATGGCCGAATTCCTTCCAATTCGTTGCCCCCCCCCAACCTTTCCCGTCTCTAAAAGACCTAGCTATTAGGGAGGCATTAAGCAATATAAAAAAAGATAATGGTTACAATGTATACAAGCGACCGCTTTATTTCTACTTTTTAGAAGACTAAAACTGAGTCATTGTTTTTTGGCGTAATGAAGACGGTCTGTTATATGACGCAAAGTAGCACCATCTTCTCGTAAACATTAAATCAGCAGGTGTAGCAGTGGTCTGTTGCTCCAAATAGCGTAGAGCGAGATGAAGGGCTTCTGCCGCGCCACTGTGTGGCACCAGATCTCCTCTGTCACATCCCGCCTCACTGTCACTTCCGTCACCAAGTCCACTTCTACCTGGTTTTGAGTCACAGCAGCCATTGTCCTCCTTCTTGTTCCCAATTGTTCCCATGGTGTACCTACTTACATGTTTGGTATACCTCATTCTAGAAACTGGTCACTGTAATTCCGGCTAATACGAACAAATCGGTAATCCGAACAAGGCCCAGTCCCAATTAGTTCGGCTTAGCGGGACTCTACTGTACTTGAACATAAAATTGATATAATTTTTATTTGTTACGGAAAAGTTTCTACTGGAAAGATAATTTCAGAAACGTACAAGGGGTGATCAAATGATAATGTAAAAAACTACGTAAAAACGTAACAGTTAAATATTTGCATATTCCGCCATGGGAGAACGTAGCGAGACATCTCGGGATGCGATTGGCGTCTCTGACTGGGATCGGAGCATGCGCGGGCGCCCGCATGCGCAGTAGAGAGCAGAGGCTCTTATCAAAAGCGGCGTCCAAATGATGCGGCAGTCCGTATGAGGACAGGATGGCGTACAGGTGGGGGATGTGTACTGTGAGACACTCCGATGCCTACGCAGGTCCATCAAGAACAAAAGACCGGGGCTGCTCACGGAGGGCGTGGTTCTGCTCCATGATAATGCGCGTCCATACGTCTCCAGAGTCACACACGTGGAACTGGCCAAGTTCAAGTGGGAGACGTTGGACCATCCGCCCTACAGTCCGGACATGTCGCCCTGCGATTTCCATGTGTTTGGTCTACTGAAGAAACACCTGAAAGGGAAGCGCTTCAATTCGGACGACGTACTCAAGGACGCTGTGAAGGACTGGGTCTCGTCACGGCCACAGGAATTCTGGGAACAAGGAATCCTGCGGCTTGTTCATCAGTGGGATCGTTGTGCTCAGGCCTATGGTGTATAATTTGAATAAAGTCTACATTTGTACCCACCGTGTCGTTTCGTACCTTTTCATTTGAACACCCCTTGTAATAACGATCATTTATATGTTTAATATGCTTCAGGATTTCTTACGTTTTCTGTAAACTTTCTCTGAGTTTTTAAAAAAACTTCCCAATTTCTTAGTTCTGTCAAAAAACAAGTATGTGACGTGGTTGTAGTAACTGTTACAGATCGTAAACTCCAGATGCTGTTCTGAGTTGACCTCCTGGAAAATCAAGATGGCCCCAGCTGTCGCTCAGAAGACGGCCTCTGTTGAGCACACTGAAGTTCCTCCGACTATTGATGTTGCTCATTGTCGTAGGATATCTTCCGTCAATCCGGTGTTGTGAAAGCAAGACTTCCAGCATCATTATTCCCTCTGCAGTTGTTTCTGGAATTAGCTTCCACAATTCCACGAGTTGTAATTCTCCTCCTCTGCTGTCTGTGGCATTTGATATAGCTCGGCATTTTTTCCTTTTTATAAATTTCTCCTTTCAAAATTTTGAGGCTAGATCAGCTGCCTCGTCCAGCAAATCGCACAAACTTTCGTCACCTAGTATGTCGACTATTCTCCTACCTTGTAGCCGAGCTTGTTGGTGTTCTCTCAAACTGGTGGTTATTCCACATTCCCATACCACGTGCTCCGGCGTACTCTCCTCACCACATTCGCACCTGCTTGAATCGAAGATAAATAAGAAAATAATTAAACCGCTAAGATTACCTCCGTTATAACCCTAATTTGAATCCACGTCGCTCGAACGCTCAACCACAAGGTTAATTATTCTCTGTGTAGAGTATCGCTATAATACATAGTAACACTTGCGATATGCTGAGCTCCTGGCTCGCACAGGTGGACAGTTCAAACGAAGGGTGACAGGGTTGCTGTGGTATGCGACCTTGAGGCAGGCAGTCCAGGACCTCTAGGGTGTGTGGAAAGCACAGTAGACGGCCAATTGTGTAGTTGTGTGCGTCGCCAGCCGACCGGACAGAACATGACGTGCGGTGCTCAATGTTAGATGTCGTCATCGGAGTGGATGACGCTGTCCGACGGCCAACAGATGGATCATCGCCTGGGAATACTACTGGAAGCAGACTTTTTTATTATTATTTATTATTTACCCTTCATTTATACAGCCTAATATCTTAGTAACTAAATTAGGCCCTACGTATTATTTTTTACATTGTTGATTTACATAGTGTTTTGTAAAAAATATTTACATGCAAGGAATTTGGCATACAGTTAGTTCCGTGACACTTTGACTTACTGTCTAATTAATTCTATAATATTACATTTGGTCTTGCTTACAGTAATAACAGTTACAGCTGCTATTGCAAATTTTAATGTTATATTGAATCACAAATATCGCTTATTGTTGTTATAGTGCTAGTGGTTTTTATTGAAATATTCCAGTTATTCTTAGAGTATCCCATTATTCAGTTAGTTGTAGTTAATCCAGTTTGTACATATCTTTCTGTAATCTATCATTTAGTTATACCGGATTACTGGGTAATAACAATTGCTTTTAAGTAACATTCACTTAATTATATGTTCTCAGCCACTACAGTCCTGAGCCAGTTCAAATTTGCAGCATCCTGGCTTACCATTAATATGGAAATTAACTCCCAAATATTGTTATGATTCATCGTGTATTTGTGCAAAAGTCAATGATCATTCCCTCTACTTTACAAACAAGACTGTTTTGGCCGTGGTAGAAGCGCTTTGTTTGCTGTAAGTGGTATGCTGACGTTTGCTCATTCTGCCACGCCATCGTTCTGACTCAGGCCTGCAGTAGGCTTGGACTGGAAGCAGACTTGGCGCCTTCTGCAAAAAGGTAACTCTACAGCAAAGAGTTGTCCTATTGATACACCTAGTGTCGCCCTAGAGACTTGCATCGCCCGCTGAGCAAAGCGAACGGACATCTAGCAAAACCCCTGAGATCTGATAGACAGTGAAACTACTGTATTACACGTCGATCGTTTAATTGTAATTGAAAAGTAATTGTTGTAATAAACGTCAGACGCACGTGAAAAGGTGTTGCCAACATGTGAAGTGAAATCCCAGTTCCCCTTCTCAGTTATAATATTGTTGATAAAAGAATTAAAATAAAATGTAGTTTAATTTTAAAAGAGGGAGTACAAACTGTACGCTTCACTACGTAGTTGGACGACCTCTCTAGTATAGAGCCCTCGAATCCCAGCTTCTGACACCAAGTACGTTGTGTCGTCTCTTTACACTCGCGTATGACGTTGCACAAACAGCGCGCCGACATGTTACATAGCGCAGAGCAATTCTTTTGCGTCGTTAAGCGATGCACGGTGTTCGAGTGGGTTGGCTTTACAGGTAGTCAGCAGATCCCTCACTACCGCCAGTCTAGCGCAAAATCCAATTAGCCACCCTGTGTGCACAGTGGCTTATTACCGCGTACAGCGCAGCCTTTATACATCCCCGACGGCATTCATCTAAAAATCTAGAGCCCTTAGCCGGGCCCTTTTTGTCCCTTCGTCTCGTCCTGTTGACACTATGACCATCACAACGTCCCCTTTCAGCCCGGCCGCTTTTTTATCGCAAAATTAGCTCCACGGACCGGGAAAACAATTTGAATAATTGCGGCACAAGCTGACGGACTGTGTGTACTCCGGACCGGTAAACAAAAGACTGATTCAATATGCGGTAACGTCAGCGCCGACGTGCCGGATTAGGTAGACGCGGAATGTAAATCAGCGGACGGCGCAGGCGGCGTGCATTTTAATAGGGAGATCTGCGACGCAGACCGCGCGACGCGACTGATGGTGGGTCGCCTTCAGCGCAGGGGCTGCCCTAACTTCGCCGTAGCACTAAATTCACTTACGCCGCCGCAGGAAACAGCGGCGGTTAGCTGGATAGCTACAGGTCAGCTGTAGCTCGCAGAAGACAATAACATACCATGTGTCAGTTATCCTGAAAAAGTTATATTTCCGAATCGTGTAATCGCAAAAGACATGCACCAGTTAAAATGGTTTGTGAGATAAAGTTGAATTTTATCCACATTAATATTCAACTCGTATGTAGAGGAAGCAACAAAGAAATTGAAAGTAAAATTTGAATGTGGCATATGTGTTCAGGGAGAAAAAAATCAATGTGGTAAGATTTTCTTCTGACATTTTCCTGTTATCCGAATACACTGAATATATGGAGAAGTTACTGACCGGGCTAAATATAAATCAAATCAAGACAAAAGTGATGAAACGCAACAGAAAAGATTGTATACGGTTATAGAAGAGAATAACATCCCTGGTGTAAGATATGTCTAAGCGTATTCCATTTCAGAATTGGATAAATATGAAATTCATGCATCTGTTAAAAAGGGTGTGGGAAAAATCGTAGTCTATAGTAGCCTGCTCATTAAAATTCAACTTGTGTTTAGAGAAATCAAGTAAAACAAATTTTTTAATGTCGCATAACTCTTGAAGTAGAGAAAAGAAATATTCCATGATTTGCTGATGACATTGTCCTGTTACCAGAATAGATTGAAGATATTGAGAAGTTACTGACTGGCAAAAATCAGAATACTGTAAGAAGATTTTTGACTGAATATAAACCAAATCAAGACAAAAGTGTTGAAATGCAGCAGAAATGATTGCCATAATAGTAGTTAAATATAAAAATAGGATCGGATGCGATAGAAGAATTAAGTGAGTTCAGTTACTTAGGAAATAAAATTACAAGTAATACACGAGTCATGAATGATGTTTAAAGCAGAATAGCAATAGCAAAAAGGCAGAAATATTTTAGTTTCAAATATTGATCTAGGACTTAGAAAGAAGTTTCTGAAGCTTATTGTGTGGAGCACAGAACTTTATTGTACCAAAGCATGGACTTTACGATTACCAGAAAGAAGAAAAATTAAAGCGTTTGAAATGTGGTGCTACAGAAGAATGCTGAAAATTAAGGGGACAGACAAAATACGGAATGTACTAGTTTTGGAAATGATGGATGAGGAAAGAAGTTTGTGGAAGAAGCTTACAGAAAGAAGGCTGGTAGTCATATTTTGAGACATGCTGTATTGATTAATTTGTTAGTAGAGGGAACAGTCGAAGGTAAAACCTGTAGAGGAACCCAGAGATTAGAATATATGTAGCAGATAATTGAGGAAGTGGGTTGTAAGGGTTATATAGAGATAAATAGGTTAGCACAAGATAGGAAGGGATGTAGGATTGCATCAAACCTGTTGAAAGACTGATGACAGTAAGAAAACCGTTTTTTTTTTTAGGTATGTTAAAGCTATAGCCCGTTCACTTAAGAGAGGCGGCTGAAGGTCACCCTGTTCTATCACCACTCAGTTCGCTTACCCATAAATGTGAAGGGAAAAGAGCTACCGCGCATGCGCAAACGTTTTCACAACGCATGTAGTACAATATTTTGTATCTAGTCTGATGTTTTATTTAATAAAACCGAAAATTTTAATTAATTGTGATGAGCAAATTGAGTGAATCGTATGTTGAAGAAATCTCATGTCTACAAACTACAAATTCATATTTAAATCAAGATAAAAATCATTTACATGATATCAGTGAATAAAATTTAGTGCTTCTGGTAATCACTTTTGGTTTTAAAAATTGCTTGTGACATTTCGAGAGTTAAATCTTTTTCTTTGGAGACTAGAAGGATGGCCCTGGAACTCTCATTTTGGCTTCACTACAGACAGGGTGCAGTATTCGTAACAATACGCCACATACCTCTGCTGTCGTATATTAAGAGTTTTCTAGTCTTAAAGAAACAATACACGTCAAAAATAATTTCTTTTGACTGTCGCCTAATGTAACAATCATATGATGGCGTTTATCTTACAGCGTTTTATTGTATTCTTTTTAAACAGGGCAATGCCTGCAACAATGCCTCTTGCCAGCGGTGTGCTCGGAGGAGAAGGAAACTGGACGGGGGTGCTGAGGTGATGGGCGGAGTGAGGGGAACATGACATTGAGCCGGCAGTTCAGAGTGAACTATTGTGCCCGTCACGAACGAAGGCGGGTCGCGCAGAGAGAGAGAGGGAAATAGGGTTGACATAGAATATCCAACGTTACCGCGTTTAACTATTCGCAGTACAGTTCTAAGGCTAGTATCAAACGCTTTAGCAGTTCTCTCTTGAGCTTTGGCAACGTCGCAGATCGGCCCTCTCACGTTTGATTCGCGCTTAAAATGCTTATATACTTTAAAATCTTGCTTTCTGGTTTGACAATGCAGAACCTTACGCTTATGTTGTTCATCTTCCATTATTTAGAATAGGAATTATTGCAGTGCTCACTGATTTATAACTGTACAATTCACAAACATATCGCATTCAACACTCGTGTTAACACGACAGGCTCTCGATTGTTACTGAATGTGATTGGCTACTGGCAGAATGATGACGTACATGCGCATACCCTCGCTAGACTGGGCCGCCATCATTCGTGACGCGCACTATAAGTATACACTTGGTGTTATTCCACCCCTCTCATAGCGCCGCGGTAGAAAGATTGCCTCCGCCACTTGCCGCCGCGTACTCACTTGTTGTAGAGGACGATGTCGGGCAGCCAGATGTGCTCCGACGGGACGTACAGCTCGGTGACGCCCCCCGTACTCCGCCGGGTCCCACCGGAACTTGTGGTCCTGCCACTCCTGAAACACGGGAAACAACACTCGGTAACACAACACAGACTGACACAACACAACTGAGGTACGGAGCAGTCACACATCATGTCCCTGCCCTTTAATGCCGCAGATAGAGTCTTCAATTTCATGAATCTATACCCATGTAGCGATGTCTGTCACACTCTGACGTCACGCTCCCCACCCCGCAACCCAACCAACAACGACCGGAGATGTTCGAGGTTATGCGTGTTATTTCTAAACAGTCCATTTCTCTGAGCATCCACGAGTAAAGACACTAAAAGAAAAGTAGGTATTTCGTAAAAATATACAGATTAATTATTAATTGCGCATTCTTAATTAAATCTCGTTCGATTTAGATTGTTCTTATACTCTCTGTACAGCGATAGTACTGTTACAGTAATCTAATAAGTATCTACATTACATCATTTTCAAGATTATGAGCGTAATTTGATGAAAGTTGTACTTAGCGAAGAAACGAATTGCTAAACTACTGCGTTCAACACGTCATTTTTGACGGACTTACAAGATATTTATATTCGATGTAGATATTTTCAGTCACTTTTATAATATACGCGAAGAAATTATTTACCAAAACGCTGAAATAAAAGTATGCACTGCGTTTAAATTAATATATTATTTTTAGTTGCTTTTATTACTGATGTCACTATACGCTTTTTTTACTTATGGCTTTACGCCTCATCGACGTCGAGGTCAAAAGAGGCGGGATGGAACTGGGGACAAGGAACGGGAAGAAATTCGGCCATGGCCTTTTGAAGGAAGCATCTCGGCATTCGCCTCGATAGAATTGGGCAAACCATGGAAAACCCAAATTTGGATGCCCGGACGGAGATTCGAACCGGAGCGGAGTCCTCGGAGACCAGAGCGTTAACCACTCACCCAACACGCTCGGTCATCCGTATTCCAGACACATGCAAATATTTCCAGTTGGTCAAATTTAGATAGGTGTACAGTGAATGTAATCGTGCACGGGTAGTGGAATCTATGAATTTCTAACAGCAACAATAGTACAAGTTGTGGAAATGCCAAAATGTGGATAGGACCACAATGACAACTCACACAATTTTTTACAGAATAATTCCCAACGACTTTAGTTTTATAAACAATTTAAGCTGCTTTCATAAGCGCCGATATACTGAAGGTATTATTCGATATTCATGGAACTATTTATCATGCTGAATCAGACCTGGACCAGGAATAAAACCAATATAACGCACTATAGCATAAGGTTTTGGGATTCCTAATTTATTTTTAATTTCATTGGTTCCCTAATTCTCAAATCATTAACTAAATAGGGGTTCCATCTGTAAAACCGAAAGATGTAAAACAGTAGAAAATAATGTAGGGAACATTACATCTATTTATTTAGGCAATCGCAAAGAAATGAATAGCCATTGTTGACGTGCTTGGCGGTTAGTCTACTATATAATTTCTTAAGGTCATTCATCACTGACCTCGATAGCTATTGGCTGGAGAACGGTGTCACCTGTCAGCCTTCGCTCGCTTAACATCGACCAGAGATCCCATTATAAGAAATTCATGGTCATGTTCACAAATTAATAGCAACTGCTTCCAAATTAATTGCCATAACACATACATTAAGTTATTAAGTTAGCGTTTCATAGTTTAAAAAATATGGATAAACTTTACGACAGAAAATAAAAAAATAAACGTGGATCTGCTTTTGAGTAACATGTTGCTAGTGCAGTCTCACATTCTAGATTCCACCAAGGGTGTTTTGGTTATTTGTGAAGAGGTATCGGTTCTTTCGCGGTTTTGATTATTTTAGTCCGAAATTTCTGCCAGTCTTCCGCAGGTTCTTCTTCCCATTTTTCTTTGATTTTGGAATCTTTGATTTTGCATAGATGGAATTTTGGAATCACTGGTGATTTTCTGTTAAATTTTCTTTTGGGTGTGAGTTTAATTTTTATTCTGGATAAATAGTGATCAGTATCTATATTTGCCCCTCTGCGTACTTGCACATCGTGAATTTCTTTTTGATAGTCATACGATATTGAAACAAGATCAATCTGGAATTCCCCTAAATGATTGATGGGTGATCGCCATGTTTTTTGTTTTTTTGGGATTTTTTCGAAGTGAGTTTGAGGTAATCTTGAGGTTGTTTTGCTGGCGTAACTCAATAAGTCGTGAGCCATTTTTGTTGGTGAACTTGTGTGCAACGTAATCTCCTACTGTCTTCTTGTATTTGCGTTCCCTGCCAATCTGTGCGTTGAAGTGACCAAGCAAAATTTTCACATCATCTTTCGGAATTTTGGCCATCTCTGTTTCAAGCTCTTCCCAGAACCTTTCTGTTTTTTTTTTGGGCTTTTTTCTACTGTCACCATTTGTTGGTGCATGTACATTGATGAAAGTATATTTTTTGTTGGTGTGTCTTATTCTCATGGTCATAAGTCGATTGTTGACTGGATTCACCTCTTTCACTGAATCCAAAATATTTTTATCTACAACAAATGCCACGCCTAATAGTGCTCCTCCTTGGCCAATTTTCCTGTTAGTTCCCCATTTAAAGATTCTTTAATTATTGTAATCTATTGTTTCCGAATCTGTAAAGCGCGTTTCTTGCAGGGTGAGGATTTGGATTTTCTGTTTATTATGTTCCGTTGTGAGGTTGTGTAATTTTCCAGTTTGAATGAGTGTCTGAATGTTAAAAGTGCCAATATAAGTGTGTGCTTTTCGTGAAAGTTTACCAGAGCACTCCGACTTGCTATCTCGTAAAAGTCCAAGCTCCCCAGAATCCGAATGCTTGGCTGCCACTTTGGAGTGGGTGGATCGTCCTCCAGGGGTAATTTTGCCATTACTTGTACGAGTCATACTTGCTTATTACTGATTTCCTAGCTTACGCTAGTATTGCTGAACCAGGGATTGTGAGTTCTTGGAACATGTTTACAGCCGCACCTCCTGGTGAATCGACGCTGACCACAAGTCAGACACAACATGGATTTCAGTTCTCATTTTGGTCCGCGGGTGGTATTTTATATCCCACCTACCCTGCATATCTGCCAGGCATTCCCCTATCCGCCACCTGGGGATATAACCTCACACGAGATATTATTATTATTATTTTTTAAAAAAGATTAGTTGTTAAATGCGTACTTTAAGTTACGAAAATAATCAGAATTTAAAAAAGAAAAAATACCGTTTTTCTAAGCATTCGTCACTCTATGGTCCCAGTAGAAAAATTGAGCTACGTATTACCATGATTGAATAAGAAATTCGGCATCTTTTACGTCCATACAACTCTTCTACGATTTAATGTTAGCTAATTTAAAACACGGTATTCTGTTTTAGGTCGAATGATCGAACCCTATTATGACTGTGGGAGACAGACCAAAAAATGAAAGGAGCAGGAAGATGTTTCTAATTTGTTTCCTGAACCTTAAAAAGTATCACTATATTTTTTTTGTTCTGAACGACCGGAAGAAATTATGGTTTAATGCTCCTCATTGTGTGACGTTAGTCGTAATATATTTCGCGCTGTCAGAATGCTGAGGTGACTGTATATATTTGGATTCAGTGTATATGAAATAGGGTTAGTGCACTATTCTAGGTAATATTGGCAGTCTAGTTGCTAATATGTATGATTTCGTAGAGATATGAAACTTATTTTCTCAAGAAACGTTAACAGTCTGGAACTTATTTCTACGCGCAACTATGATCCGGACTAGGGGTCTTCATTGAAAAATAAATCGATGTTGTTTCCTATGTGATGCTTCGAATAAAAACATCGATGCATCGAAAAAAATATTGATTTATATAAGTTAATAAAGGTTAGGAAAGCTGAAAAATGAATCAAACGTTAATTACGTAGAAAAATAAGACATTTATTTGAATCATATTTTCAGTTAGTTTTTTTACAAAGGCAGTTTTTTGATGTCTGGGATTTCTAAATTAGTAATCCGAATACAGGCAATATTGGGGATTCTTATCTGATTCGAATTTAGAAATCCCAATATTACATCTCTAAAATTTGCATATTTTATTAACCCACGTTCCTTGTAATCTGTTATATCGTTGATTTAAGGCTTGTGCAGCTTTCGAAAGAAGTCTTATCGATTGTACTGAGCTGGCTACCACAGTTTAATATTAATAAACCATTTTGTACAATATTGGAAACTTTTTTTTAATAATTGTACTATACTTCTAACGGATTTTTATCAAGCGGTCCAGCCGCGGTCCTCAAGTAGACAGACAGCCTATCAGAAACACTTTCTTCGATCCTGTTTGATTTCCAGTTTAGATGAACTAGTTTGTGATTATCGGTCCAAAAACTGAAATCTTCCAATGTTTTGACTGCAATATCTGAATCAGATTCTGATCGCTTTCCTTCCAGCTCCCTCTTAATCATATCTTTGATCTTATGAACAGAATTTGCACAAGCGATCAGGTTTTCAAAATGTAGTTACGTGAACCATCGGTCCCATAAGTTCGCGATAGCTAAAGACGAAACTTGTTCGATGGCACCTATCCGTAATTGATTTCTTTCAGGTTGAGCTTATGTACTTCCATCACCAAGAGTTCATCAGTCACAACTGTTCCGCGTTTTGAAATCATGCAATACCCCAACGGGATTATTTTTCCGTTGGTTTCATATTTATCTCTAGGAATAATCGACCTATCTAACATCTGTTTGCAGAAGAATTCTGGAGCATGTTATATGCTCTAACGTTATGAAGTTTCTAGATGGAAACGAGTTACTTACAGCAAACCAACACGGATTTCTGAAAAACCGATCATGTGAAATGCAACTGGCTCTGTTTTCGCATGACGTAATGAAGGTTATCGATACAGGATCACAAGTTGATGCTATTTTCTTGGATTTCCAGAAAGCTTTTGACTCTGTACCACATAACCGGCTTTGGGCGATGATTCGAGCGTACGGTATATCTGATCAGATTTGCGAATGGAAACGCGATTTTCTAACTGGTCGGTCGCAGTATGTCGTTGTTAACGGGAAAGTCTCTTCTGAGCTAGATGTTACTTAGGGCGTTCCTCAAGGAAGTGTAATAGGACCACTTCTTTTCTTAATTTTTATAAACGATCTCGGTGACAACGTTAATTGCAGGATGCGATTTTTTGCTGATGATGCACTTATTTATAGGGAAGTGAGTTGCTCTGACGATTGCTTAGAAATTCAGCGCGATCTGGATGTTATTTCGGAATGGTCAAGTAAATGGAAGCTTACACTTAACTGCAAAAAGTGCAAGGCTATGCAGATAAGTAATAAAAAGACCCCGTTTGCTGACGAGTACAAAGTTAACAATTCAGTTGTTGACACGGTTGATTCCCTGAAGTATCTAGGCGTTACAGTACAAAGTAACATGAAATGGGACTTGCACATAACTTCCGTCGTAGGCAAAGCTAATTCTAAACAACGTTTTGAAGGTCGTATTATGAGAAGTTGTAATGTTCAAACAAAGGAAATAGCGTACAAAACACTAGTGCGTCCGCATTTGGAATACTGTTGTGGTATTTGGGATCGGTATCGCAAGGGATTGATTGACACGTTAGAGAAAGTACAGAGGAGAGCCGCTCGATTCGTGACTGCTAGTTACAGTCCTTACGTAAGTGTCACAGAGCTGATACGTGGGTTGGGCTGGTATTGTTTGGTGGACAGACGACGTCATTTTCGTTTTAATTTGTTGGAGAATTTGCGAAAATCTTTAATTTACGAGTGCAATGAAATCTTCCTTCCTCCGCCAACCTGTTTAGGTCCCAATGACAGGAGGGATAAGATTCGAGAAATAAGATGCCCTACTGATACTTTTATGTATTCTTTCTTTTCTCGTTCTGTTCGGGATTGGAATGCACTGAATTAGGATTGGTGCTTAGCACCCTCTGCCACCCACAGTAATTGTGAATTGCAGAGTATAGATGTAGCTGTAGATGTTGTAGTCAGAGATGAGCCCGGAGGCACTCACTTAAAATAAAAAGGGAGGGGGGATTTAAAATATCAATCTGAAAAAATGGAAATGCATTAAAAATATAATAAAGGGGAGCTAAAAGGAACCAGAACCATGAATATTAGACACAAAATAATATCCCATTTATTGATTCTTATGGCTTATACAAGGCCGGGTAATAATTAACTTTACGTTAAACATAGTTAGACCAACAAAACAAGCAATACCCGACGTTTACAATCCGCCGATGAAAGCAAACAAAAAACTGAATGAAATATTTCAACAAATAAAAACAACAGCAAAGTTAACATATGAACAACATGGCAACACAGGCCATCAAATTGAAGCTAACATTTTACTGTAACAAAGGAGTATCCCAGGGGCGCCGTATAAAGTTAAAGAAAAGCATCAAAATGAATTTACAATTTGCAAGATGCTTGAAATTTACAGTGAAACATAAAATCAGCTAGCTCAGTGATTTAGTTGCGGGAGCAGAGTCTTATCCCAGTGCCGCTTAAGGGCTCACAAGTCCGTTAAAACCCAATGAATAGTGACACGTCTGTTATCCGGTACATTACCATAAAAGTATCGCCGTGATGGAGCGTGACATGCTCAATGTCACTGCAGCTGTGGAAGCCAGATAAGCGGGTACGACCGCGTTATTAGAACGACTTCCAGACAATGGCAGGCATGCCATATAACCTCTCGCTTCCCAAAGCAAGAGAGTGATCACAACCAGACAATGATCACCAGATGAGAGCGTGTCGGCTGACACGTCTGTTCAGCAACTCGTCCCGGCAGCAAGTGTCGCTTAAGATGGCTTCTTCCTTCTTCCTCGGAAAGTCGTCTCTCCACATGTAACAAACTCCCTAGAATTAGTACTGTGGACCCCAATAAACGTTCATGATTGGCTATCTACACTTGTCCGTCGTCACGTGTTTGATATCGCGCCTCGCATTCGCTGCATCCCTCCGCGCGTTTTCTGCCTGGCCTTCAACGAAGTAGCGGAGAGGGGTGAGTTCACCGGCCCCGCCTAACGGAATATAGCCGTTGTGAAGCTGTGGCGCCGCCAAGTCGGAGAGGCCACCCATTGTCCCACTCTCGAGCGTCCGAAAATGGCAGTTTTCAGCCTCCAATATTCACTACCTTACTGAGCCACGAGTTTTTACAGAAAATAAATTTACAACAATTATACCTCAGGCTGCCCTGGTTTAAATGTATATTTAATTTATCCATACAATCCCCATTATTTACGGTATTTACACGTCACAAGATTGAATATAATTAATAAAATTGAATATAATAGTAAAATTATGAATATAATTAATAACAATTTAATTATATTCATTGTGGGTGACGCTGTCACACCACAATGTAGATCTCCAGATATTTCTTTAGTTGTAATTTCAACCCCAGTTAACATATCGGCCATTATTTTGTTTACTTTCTATGAGCTCACAGAGCAGGCAAAGGCCATACACTATACAGACAAGTCTACGCGAATGTTGTATCATTGAGATCCATCCTACAGTGGCAAGACATTTCAAGAAAATTGTAGTTTTTTGTTGTTTTATCCATGTCGAACGAAAAATGTAATGCGGTTTTATGTGACAAAATTAACGTATAGCGATAGAATTTCCTGTTTTTGTTTCGTTTTAAAACTAATCCTATCGCGACGAAAAAACTGGTGCGTTATTTCGATGTATCGAATGAAATACATCGATGCATCGTTAAACATCGAGAGTAAGCGATACATCGAATTGATTCGATGCATCGAATAGTAAATATCGATGTTTTTCGATACATCGATGTATATCGAGCATCACTATTCCGGACTGACGACGATACCTGCCCTGCGTGCTTGACCCCCACGAGGCTTTGCGACCTTGTTGTTGGAGAGAGGACCGCCGCATCAAAAACAAGCAAAATCTGGTCACCTGTGACTCGAGGCACGTTCGCTTATGATTAAGCTTAACAGATGTCTCTTGTTTTGTTTGATACGTAGTCACGGAGCGTGGTGGTGTAACGGTTAGCGTTATCGCCAGGCATTCATGAGGACGCCAGTTCGAATCCCCTTCCGGGCATCCAGATTTGGGTTTTCCATGGTTTCCCAAATCACTCCAGGCAAATGCCGGGATTCTTCCTTCAAAAAGGCCATGGCCGAATTCCTTACCATTCCTTGCCCCCATCCTTTCCCGTCCCTAAATACGTCGCTGTTAAGAGACGTTAAGCAGTTAAACAAAAAAAAGGTAAGTTGACAGGAGACCGGACCCGTTGTCTAGTTGCTTAGTGGCAGCTGCTGTACGGATTTTCAATCCGCCGAAACGTTTTCTCTTTCATTGTAGTGCAAAAATTTACTCCGATGAAATATTTTTCTATATATATATATATATATTTATGGGTTTACAGTTTACACTTCGTCGACGTCGAAGTCATTAGAGGCGAAAAAGGACTCTGGAGAAGCAAATAGAAGTAATGTGGCCATGGATTTTTGAAAGAAGCATCCCGGCATACGCCTGCAAACCATGGAAAAACCAAATCTGGATGCCCGGACGGGGATACGAACCGGCGTCCTCCCGAATGCGAGGCCAGAACGCTAACCACTCATCCACCTTGCTCTGTAGCAAGTACGAACCTTTAACGTTTTCGAAACCACACGCCGTGGAAAGAAGACTTTAGATGTGAGCATGGGTTGGTTAGGTACGTGATATGGTGTATAATAATGAGAATTGTTAAATTTCTGGGTAAAACTATATGTGACAACCTGTACGTGGAATAAGTATTAAACGAAATAAAAGAAAAATTCTATTATGGCATAAGTGCTCAAGGAGAAAAGATCAGTTTGCTACGATTTGCTGATGACATTGTCCTCTTAGCAGAAAGTGCTGAGGATACTGAGAAGTTACTGGATGGCATGAAAAAAATACTGAAGGAAGATTCTGTACTACATATAAACCGAAACAAAACATAACTGATGTAATGTAACAAAGATAATAGTAATAACAGTAGACTAAATATAAAAATAAGATCGGATGCAGTAAAACAAATAAGTGAATACTGTTAGTTAGGAAGTATAATTACAACCGATCGTTAAAAGCAGATTAGCACAAGCAAAAAGAAACTTTCATCAAACACTGATTTAGAATTCATAAAGAACTTTTTAAACTCTGCATGGACTTTGGGAATACCTGAAAGAAAGAAAATCGAATAATTTTAAATATGTTACTATATGAGGACAGTGAAAATTAAGTACACCGATAAAATACGAAATGAACGAGTTTTGGAAATGATGGGCGATGAAAGAAGTTTGTGGAAGAGTCTTACAGAAAGAATGGACAGGATGTTAGGTCGCATTTTAAGCAATGTGGGACTGATTAACTTGTTAATGAAGTGACATCGTCTAAGGTAAGAACTATAGACGCAGACAGAAAATAGAATATACTAGATGACGTATGCGAAAATTTCGCGAATATACGAATGGTGAGGTTGGTGGTTTGTAATAGGATGATAGTAGAACCGCCTCATTTGTTTCAATTGTTAATTTGTTTAGTGTAATAGGTACGTAACAAAAGTCAACGCAGTGAAGCTCTTTATTAATATCTCTGTCAAAGAATTTAAAGTTAAAATTTGTAGAGGGCAAATGTAGGAGAGTGAAGGATAGCGAGAAGTTGGGGGTGTAGGGAAATTGCCACCGGAGCGTGGGCTCCATTGCAATTAAATTAAATTATGTGCTAGTGATATCTAGCAGTTTAGCACTTAACTGTCTCAAACGCGCAACATTCACAATTATTACTCTTGCCCTTTAAGAGTCAAATTATGAAAAATTCTTTCTTAATTTATAATGTTGCCAGAGTGAAGACCTTAATCTTTTACGTAATACCCCCGTCTCTCGATTTCTGTTAGATATAAAGGGAGATAAATAGCTCGTGACAGTAAAAAATACATTATGGAAATAATTATAATTTTACATTTTAAGGGTCGAATTCAGAAAAATTCCTTTATTAAAATATGGTGTGATCAAAGTGGATACCTTGGTCTTTGAAATGATACCTCATTTATCGATTTCGGCTAGGTATGAAGGGAGATAATGGCTGATAACAATAAATAAATAAACACCTAATATGTATGATAATGCAGATAATTGAGGACTTGGGTTGTAATGGGTTTGTTTAGTTGAAGAGGTTCGCGCAAGATAGGAAGGGATGGAGGATTGCATGAATGCAATCGAAAAACTGACTACAGCAACCCAAAAAAAAAAAAAAAAATATTTCTTTTGGTTGATAGTCGTAATAACAAAAATGATCGGCAATTGACTGTTTTACCACTGCAAACGTTTTTATTTTCTAATGAAGGAATTTTAAAATGTCTTAGCGTTCTACCTCAAGAACTTAAATCTCTAGTTTGGAAATATTGTATACTAAAAATCTTCAAATCAACTATCATTCATAACATGTGCTAATTTCAAGACGGAAACATATTCTTCTTAAGAGCTAAAGACCTGTTGAGATTTCTTTGTTAAATTTTAGATAGTGTCTTGAAGAAGTGAATCTCGTGATCAGTCTTCAGAGCTGTATATCTGATGTGCTTTGTGTTCATTAATGACGCCGTATTAAATAAATAAGGGAATCAGGTTTATCGCCGAGTTTTATTTGAGCTGAGCAGTCCTACCGATTTAGGTGATACATTTTGGTAATCAAGGAACAAGTAAGTTTCAGTATCACACATTAGAAGCAACCGAATGATATTTGCAAAATTCTACCAGACTTCGATGGCCAATTAGTTCCAGAGAGGGAAAGATTAAAGCAGTTAACAAGAGACATTAGCGGTTTATTGTTACAATGTGATTATCATTGATGCTCATTCGGATAATGTCGCAAAAACTCAACGTTTCGACTATTGTCTCTGCCATCTTCGTCAGATGACGCTCGACAATAGGCTTGTAATCGGCAGAAGAAGTGCTACAAGTCCTTCTTGCAAGTTTAACGTTGAACTGAAACCGGAATATCGTAGAGGGTGCAAGGGAATAGTAAAGCAACACACTGTGGCCTATATACATATATCGGATAACGCAAAAGTTGAATTCTCCTCATGGCTTGTAATTAAGAATTTGTCCAATGTTTCCATTGGATATATATAATACATATATAAAATTAATCACAAGACTCGTACCATAAGGGGTATTGAGAGATTAAAAGTTGAAAAAGAATCTTAAAACCTCTTCTCAACACTTTCCTTTTGTATCGACAGTTTAAATGTTTACTTCTAGCTTCACAGTTTTCTAAATTCCGTTACTGAGCATGTTGAACGTTCGACTCGTAAACGTCATAAAAAGTTTCAACACTAGAGGCTATCTCGTATTCACAAAGCCAGACGTTTCGTTGATTAAACGTTTTTATCGATATGTGAAGGAATTAATTTCAATAATTTAAAAAAAATCCAAGTTGGTAGGTGGGTTAAGGTTTAATAGTCAACTATTGTTAGATTCACGTGTAGCGCTTCACTTTATCTATGATTTGTATCTAGAGCAAAGCCTAAACAAAAAGGTAGGGTTCTCGCGAATTCTGTCTCCGACTGTACATATGTATCGAAACATCCGTTTCAGGTTATTTTAATGAAAGTTTATCAACGTTTTGTATCATTTTTTTCCGAGCCGTATCGTTGACAAAAGATACGGATTGCAGACTGTTTTATCGATGGCAAGCTTCATCGAACCGTTAATATTCCCCGCTGATACAACAATGAATAAATAACAAAACACAGTCAGTGAGATAACAGTCCGATCTGTTATTGAAATGACATGTCGGGGAGGATTACACGCTATCGAGTGGAAACGTTTCGCTCAGCCAGTGAAAAGGGAGATTTTTCATGTAACGTTCCAGATTCGATCGCACTAAGTCCCGTAGGGTTAGTGTGCTATATTTGTGCAGGATATAGCTCACATCGGCGTGTTACCACTTTTTTTTTCATTCGGCTCAACCGCGTGGTGAACAAAACCGATCCCGAAAAAAGAGAGTGGCGTATTTTGACGTTAAATAAAGCCAGCTGATCACCGGCGAGGCGTATTTCGATTTTGGGATTTGGCGGTATCGGCGGTTTGCCATGCGGAAATTCGCAGCCTCCCTTAGAGGCCCGTTAGCGGGCAAACAGAGGCACAATGGCGGCTCTGTTTGGCTTCATAACAGGCCCGCAGCAACGCCGGGACGACGGCTTGGTGTGCAGCTTATCAACTGTCCCAAGACAGTCCGACTACCTTTGTTAACATACCTATCGCTTTTCTATAATTACCTGGACGGGAATCTGTGTCATTTAACAGCCTAAACTTTTTTATTTTGTACTATCTCGTACCCGCGACTTCGTACGCGTGGATTAAGAATTTTCTTTCCAGAATTAAATATAGAATGTTGTTGGTAACGAAGGATCGGCCCCAAACAATATCGAGTCGAAATGATATGACAAGAAAGCTATCACTATATCATTGTACCGTCGAACCTGAATCAATTTCCAACATATTTCTGTCACCATTCGATAAGATCTCGAAATTTCGTGACTACAACTGTTAATCATACTGGAAAAAATATCCTGTGCCCTTCATACAGATTTCCTTATAAAATTCCATCACAACGATATAGCCATTTAGTCGTCAAAACGTAACTAAAACACAGAGACTTACTTCCGTAATTATAATAATATTACTGTGGTTCACACTCACACACTGACTGCGAACAACACCTGAGGGATCATTGACGTAAAAAAAGTGTACACCTACAACATTGCAAGACTACCTACGATTTGCCTCGCATTGCACCCCTAACTTTCCAATATCTACAGTTTAACATTCAATCCGAATACCCTACGGCCCAGGCCTGACTCTTACGATGAAAAACATTTTTTTAAATCTTTGAATCCACGGAGATTTGAACCAGAGACCAAGACGTTAGTAAACAAGCGATTTAACCACTAAGCTGACAGTCCACTACACGGAAACATGGTACGGAGACGACCATATCCAACATGTCAGTCTATCGCCGTATTTCGAAGTTATGAGACAACATTTTTTATATATACAGATAATTTTTCAACCAAATGTAGACAGTATTTTTCTCCTTGTTTCAAAGGATAAGTGTGCATAGTTTCATTCGAGATCGGATGAAAACTGTGAATTTTTATGAAGAACAAACAAACAAACAAACAAACCAACAAACAAACAAACAAACAAATCAACAGACAAACAAATATACATACATTCATCTTTATGTATAAAGATTTGATTTCGGAGAACTGAAATAATTTCTTGCTTTCTTTACACTGCTTACCATTACTGGTTCCAACTGCAGCGAGGACTTTTGCATAAAACGTATCTACTACCCATCCGAAGGGAGCGTCCACAAACTACGAGGCTCCATTTTCACCTCCCCTCCACCCCCTCCACCAAGGTAGCCTGGCGTGCCTTTTCCCTCGACAACCCCCCCCCCCTTTTCCCGTGTGTGGCACGCAACCGAGCGTTGTGGATGAGCGGTTAACGCTATGGCCTCGCATTCGGGAGTACGCGGGTTCGAATCCCCGTCCGAGTATCTATATTTGGGTTTTCCATGGTTTCTCCAAATTATTCCAGATAAATGTCGGGATGCTTCCTTCAGAAGAACATGACCGAATGCCTTCCCGTACCCTATCCCTATTCCTTCCCCGCCTCTAACTACCACGATGTCGACGAAACGTAAAGCCGTAAAAATAGTTTCCCCATTAAATTCAGATCACATTTTGTACAGTTTTCTCTTGGCAGACTATCGTTAAAATTATTATGTATATAATGAACAGAAACGATATATTGCTATGTATTTTTCAATAATTATAAATATTTCGAATGAATATTGACACTAGCCACTTCTTTAAGTCAGAATATTAGTAGTTATTATTATTATTACTATCCCATGATTCACTAAAAGCGTTTGGCGGATTGTGCATTACACCTTTCCGAAAGGGTAATGGTTTCGAAGGGATATACGGGATATGGCAGGAGGCACCTGTTGGCTATTGTGAGGAACCATCCCAGCATTCGCGTGGAGTGATCCGGGAAAACCATGAAAATCCAGTGCAGTCAAGATCCTTCTCTTCTTGCATGTACTACTAAAACCATTCTCCTTATCTCATTCGTCATTCTTCATTAACTGATAAAACAGAATATACCATACCTGCTTCCATCTTGCACTCCATCGCAATTAAATCAAATTAAATTAATAGTACCTATCATTATGATTAGAAGAACACTGCATCATTATAAGTCATATAGTTATGAGACAAAACTATAACAGCCTTCAAAGCCAGACTTTAAGTGAATTTGTATTTCATGAATTAGTTGTAGCAAGGTAGGGTTTCAGTGGATATGATTTAATATGTTTTTCTTGCAATTTATTGTGAATTGGTGAAAACGGACATTGTTTTATGGAAAGAAAGTATGTAAATACTGTTTTAAATGTTTAAGGATAGAACTATGAAAGAAAAATTGATTAAATGTTTGTAATTCCAAGTATTAAGGTGAGATACGATGTTTAAAAGTTTACGACAGTTTAAACTGATTTATGTAGATAATTTTGTGTGTAAGTATCTCTAGTTTCTCATTTTGGTGCATTTTGTAATGATTGTAATTGTTTTTAATATGGTTTTAAATGTTTAAGTATTGTTAGAGTTCGAGAAACATCTGTCGGTAGCCTTTGTAATATTCTGTGGAACTTATATAAGCGATCGGCAAAGAAGAGTTTGGAAGAGTAAGGAACAATTTTTATGTATGCAAGGAATCTGGTAGTTCAGTATTGTCTTTGAAAGCAATATTGAGTGTAATAGCTGGAGCTTGTGTTCTCATGTGCAACCAGTATCTTTGAAGTCTCATGTCTTCGAGAAATAAACAAAGTTATATCTGAAGGTTTATCTGGGATTAATTATTTCATTATTATTAAAACCCGAGATGCGTAATGAAATGATAAACTTATCTGGTGTTCCATAAACTTACTATTACGCATTTGAGCTATAATATTAGTGAGTATAAACCTGATATGAATGTTTTGTAAGTCTGTTGTCACAAAGAGCTTTAAACTGTCAGTAAGTCGTGAATTGTACTTACGTGCTCCAGCCACACGTTCGTTGTTAGGATCTGGTCCTTCAGGTTCTGCAACAAGAAACACAGGTTAACATATCACTCACTGAATTAAGGAGAAACACTTATAAATAACATTTCACATTGTGTTTTCTCGTATCGGGATTAATAGAAACTGTTTTTAAAGTTTGACAGACGGGTGTGGTGCGCTAACTCTCTGTCGCTGTTACATATCTTTAACAGCTGGCATTCCGAACTTGAAGCCACTTTTGCATAGGCAACCCAAAATTATTTAAATTTATTTAAAATACAAGTGAACGGTTTTTTTTTTTCGGAAAAAAATAGTTTTTGTCAAATTTGATTAAAAATACTTGCAGCCATATTTTGATAGGTAACCCGGCAGAATCTTATGCTACGCTAATTACACATAAAAATTGCTTTTCAATCATATAACAGAAGGACGTGGAAATCATGCAGCCGGATTTTAGGCTATTCGAAATATATGTGGAATCAGATCCCTCGTTACTGCACTTTTAGAACAATCAAGAAAGAAGTTTCTAAGGGAAGAATGTTTGACGTATACATGCTTGGCAACGTTTTCATCTACCATTGGTTACTTTGGCTCTATAGGAAAATTATATTTATAATTTCAATGTATTCGTAAAAGAGTATTGAGACCCTAAAATCACCGTAAATGTTTCCTCTGTCGTATCATCTGCCAGAGTCCTTCTTCAGCTCAAAATTGGAATGAAAGCCTTATATTTTGGAGCCGATTTGACTTGTACAATATTTGAATTGTACGTATAGTAAGTCGGTGACTTGCGTGTCGGATACTAACCATAGGCACATACAGTTATAATCCAAGATCTGGTGGCTTGATTTCTACGTCCATCTGTTATTTGATTTAAATGTAATTATTATACATAATTATTAGTATCATAATACGATTCTGTCGGTTTTTCTATCAAAATATGACTGCAAGTATTTTCACCGTCCTTCTACCACTCTGCATAGATGCTCACTACAGTAGCACGCCAACAGCCGACCAGCCTCGCCGTTTCCAAGATGCTCGTTCCCAGCCACCGCGCCCACAAACCACTGGTCCGTAATGTAAGAGAACTCCGGAATCCTAACAAGATCTTTTAGAATCCATGTCACTCCGAATCTCTGCTTTATTGCACTCCAAAGATGGACCACCACACAAAAAAACAAATGGTCATAATGATTTGGCTGATCAGTGTAGCTATGCAATGATCATCGCTGACTTTATCTCAGTATGAGACTGCGTACTGTTTGTTATAGAAAAATGTCGATTGCAAGTTATTTGATTAATACATAAAGTTTGTAAAATTTTTAATGATAAGTGTGAAATGAATGTTTAGTAGTGGAAGAAACGTGAGAATAATCATTTATTTTGAAATCGATTATAAGCTAAAAAGGGAAATATCTACGTCGCAAGTGCCAGCTCCCCATTTAATATAGTACTCCTAATTGATCTTCGATTATAAGATAAAAAGGTAAATATTTACGTCGAAAGTGAAAGCTCCCCTTTTAATGTAGTACCCCAAATTGATGTATCAATATCCATGCAAGCTTTTACGGGAACATAAGCTTTATAAATTCTCAGTACTCTCTTATCCTGTCTTCAAATGGCTACCATTATCCCCGATTTGAAATCGGTTTATGTCTAATTGACTAATTTTACTTTAGTTGACGTGGGGTACGTTGGCGATGATGTGTTGCGTACAGTTTGTGACACAATTTCTGGCGTCATTCGGTTACCATCCCCGTGCTTCTGCCAGTAATGATGTTACTCTGAAATTGATCAAACATTGTTAAACGCTCTCAGTTTGTTGTGCTCCTCGCTCGCGTAATTCTGTTTCGCTTCGGCAAACACAATTGTCACGGACTCTGCGACACTTCCAGGACCGCCTAACGTTTCGTTAATTATTCTGTCTGGGAAGCTACGATTAATATGACACGGATTAAATACATTTAGAATCCCGCTTTATGTGAAATGCGAATGACGATACCGATTAAAGTCCATAGTATCATAAATTTATGGCGAGACTTGGTCGGTTTCTTTCAGCATCACGCAAAGATTTTTGATGGTAAAACATTTGCGGTTTTCACAGCCGTCGTCATATTGCTATTAACTTAACACGCCACTTTTCTCGACGTTTCTGCCAAACGCTAAGGTCGTCATCAAGGGACTAGCCTCCTGGTGTGTCTGCTAGAGTCTTTATCAGACTCAGCAGGAGGCTAGTCTCCTGCAGAGGACTATAGCCCTCGGTTGTAACATCCGAAAATGGAGGAGTATGAATATTGCGAAGTTATTGATGTTTTTTTTTCACAGATTGAAAACTTAAGGCCTCACTTAAAATTTGGACGGTATGTCATCACGTTACCTCGATTCTAAAGTACACATTTCACAAACAAACTATTACACATAAAGTTACACGTTGTGGGAAAAGATAGAAACACAGGACTTTTCTCCAATAGGTTAAGTAATCAGGTGTAGTTAGATTTTGATCAAGAATTCAGTTTTTCCTCCTCCCTCTGTTCGTATTGGCCAAATCGAAGAAAGAATATATAAAATGGAATCATCACAGGAGTTCAGCAGGATAGAGTCGTGAAAAGACAACGTTTGGACAGTTGGCTCTGCTGTCTTCATCAGGTGTATAGCTTCAGATGTTGTTAACTGGGAACGTAGATACCAGATGACCCATGTGAAAACTTCGCAAATAAAATGCGATGAATAATGAACCGATCACTAAAATACCCAGAGTATATCCATACCATTGTGATATGTGTTGTTGCTATATAGCGTTATTGTTTACTTAGGAATGTTGTAGCAAAACACAAATGTTTCTCTAACTGAAAATGTATGTGCACAAAACACATACAGTTTACATATGTCTTTGTTATATGTGGTGCTCCTATCTAGCGGTAACATGATATGTCCACACTGACAACAGCGAAGCATAGAGGCTTGGCTCTGAACTATCTTATCCGCCTGACCTTGATAGTTAATACTTTTGTTATTTACGGGTTGAGTTACGATAAATTCCTTTTTTAATTTATGATTTTACCAAACCTGAGACCGTGGTGAAAAGATTGGCAGTTGCAATTAAACGTTAAAAAGTGCCATGTCATGCGTGTAAGTAAAAAGGTGACACCATTTAGCTCTGAATATACCATTAATGGTACTGTCCTTAGAACGGTGATTCCACTAAATACCTAGGGCTAACAATTCATAATAATTTTTCGTGGAGTGAGCATATCGAGAATATAATCGGGAAAGGAAATTATATGCTTCGACTTCTAGGTCGCAATTTAAATCAATGCACTCCGGAAGTAAAATCGATTGTATAGAAGTCACTAGAGCGTTCTCACTTAGAGTATTGTTGTTCTGTATGGGGTCTCCATCAAAAGGGATTGATTAATGGAGGCATTAGAGAGGGTCCAAAGAAGAGCCGCCCGATTCGTGACAGGTATATAAAGTTGTAGGGAAAGCGTAAGTGTGATGTTGAAGGAGTTAGGTTGGGAAGACCTGGAACACCGAAGGCGTTGCTCTCGATGGAAGCTAATTGAAAAATTCATGACAGACGTATTTCGGAATGACAGCCAGCAAATATTGCTACCAGCAACATTCATATTTCGAAATGACCGCGAAAATAAGATAAGAGAAATCAGTACCAGAACCGATTCTTTTTTGTACTCATTTTTCCCACGAGCGATTAGGGAATGGAATAGAAAGGAATTATCGGGCGAGTAAACTTAAAATCCTACAGGAGTAGCTTTCGATAAAGCACTCCGGCCATCCTGATCTGGGTTTTCCATGGTTTTCCCAGATCACTCCAGGCGAATGCTGGGGATGGTTCCTCACATTAGCCCATGGGCGCCTCGTGCCATATCCTGTATATCCCTTCCAAACTATTACCCTTTCGGATAGGTGCAATGCACCCTCCGCACACACATTTAGTGAATTGCGAAGTAATAATAATAATAATATGGGGTGCTGCTATTTACTGACAACAGCGAAGCATAGCGGCTTGGCGCTGAACTATCTTATCTGCTTGACCTTGATAGTTAATACTTTTTTTATTTACGGGTTGAGTTACGATAAATTCCTTTTTTATTTATGATTTTACAAAACGTAAGACCGAAGTCTTGAAAATGATAGGTCATTTATCGATTTCGCTCTAATCTGAAGGGAAATAAGGGAATGATGATATTTTTGTCCTTAAAGGGTCGAATAATGAAAAATTACTTTCTCAGTTTATGAGGTTATAAAAGTGGGCCTTAATCTTTAAAGCGAGTCCCCATTTGTTGATTTCGGTTGTGTTTGAACAAACGTAAATTGGATCGTCACAAAGAACGCGTTCCAGAACTAATGAATTCAATACACTCTACTACAAAGTTTGTGACGAAACCATGGACATTATGTATATTTTGTAAGTTGGTAATGTGATCTGAGATGTGCTTATAATGTCTTTGACGTTTTAGTCAGTCGGCTAGCGCGGAGTGATACGTAGGAGGTAGGCCGGTGGAAGCTAGCGTGTCGTGGTCGTCAGTGTATGTTCCGTGTAAACGCTGTAATAATCCGCTATCGCGGTATCACAGTTGTTCCTATGGACAGAATATTATGTGAAGAGTGCAGAAGTATTTTGTAGACTGTGTATGTTATTCTAAGTGATATAGTTTGCTATAGACTATTTATAGTGAACTGCTACAGTACTGTACCACGTCAATTGTTTAATGAATAATTACACAGCTTATTCTCACTATTTCCAACCGTATTTATACTCGAAACTGCATTCTTTGGGACGAAGATTAGTTTTAGTGTCTGGTGGCTTGCTTTTGGATTATGTAACTTCAGAAGAATAAAACTTAGTGAACTGTGAAAGCTGACACGTGTGTATATGTTGCTCATTACCTTCTTGCATGTTCTATTTGACTGTTATTTAATTAACCTATCCAAACAGCAACGCTAACTAGACCGTCGACCGGACGGCATTCGAATCATTTAATTAGAAGTAATAAGGTGTAAATGAAAGTACTGAACATTGTATCATCTAACATAGCTCCACAACTGCTATGTCATACATTTAATTTAATAGCCCCAATAAGCTTCGAAGCGGTTATAGGTTGTTACCTAGAATTTCTCAGTACGCATCATAAGTCCGGAGTTAAATTACGGTGTCGCTTACCTCGTTATGAAAAATGTGTACTATCCGATTGTCGATCCAACAGTAGCGTTAGATGCAGTTCATCCGAATCATCATTTTTCCTTAATGGCCGCATCTTCGGTTTCAGCCAGCCATTAAAAATCGCCCGCAGTGCCTTATTTAATTGGTGCTGTGCTGGAAATCGCTACCGGACTTCTTGCGAAATAAATGAATCTCATTAAGGCCGTATCCGTTTCGGTATTAATGGAGGCTTCGGCAGGCGCCCATTAATTCGACAGCCAGCGTAACAGGAGAGCGCGGTCGGTTGCCTACGTGACGGGGCATGCGATGCCTGACTGCTGCTGTAGCTGGCAGAACGGAGGTAGTGGGTTGAATCGAACTGCTGTAATAGACTATTATCTTCAGAGCAGAAAAGAACTGTAATATTGGATTTCAGTTAAAATTTTGGAGTTTGGGTTGGGAGGGGGGGGGGGAATGGAGGGAAGCTGATAGGTATCTCGTGGTTCATCATATATGATGAAATAATTAGTCCCAGATGCGCCTTCAGATTTAACTTTATTTGTTACTAGAAGACATCAAACTCCAAAGATACTGGTTGCACATGTAAACAAAAGCTCCGGAGATTACACTAGATACTACTTTCAAAGACAATACTGCTATACACTTTCGCAGTACTGAATTACAAGACTCTCTGCAAACATAAAACTTCAAGAACTCCGCTGACTACGTAAGAACTGTTCCCCAAAACTCGTCTCTGTCAATCGCTTATACAAGTTCCACAGAAAGTTCCAGAATATTACAAGGACTTCCGACAGATGTTTCTCGAACATTAAAAATACTTCAAAAATTAAAAACATATTGAAACATTTAAAATTATTTACAATCATTACGAAATGCGCAGAAATGAAAATTAAACATATTTACACACAAAATTATCCACGAAAATCAGTTTAAAATGTCACAAATTGTCCTCTAAACATCTTAGCTCATCATAATACTTGGAATTACAGAAATTTAATCAATTTTTCTTGAATAGTTCTGTCCTTCAACATACTGAATAGTATTTATGTGATTTCTTTTCATAAAACAAAGTAAAGTTACTCCAATTCACAATATGTTGCAAGTAAAGCATACAAAATTATAGTTAATCAATCCCTAGGTTGCTACAAATAATTTATAAAATACAATTCCATTTAAAATCTGGGCTTGAGAGCTGTTTGAAAGCATTGTTTTTGGAAATTATCGATAACCGAAATTAGTAATTTTTTTAATAAAGAAGATGGATTTTGAATCACTATGAGACACGGGAAAAGTGAAGGGAGAGCTGAAAGTGTTCACTTGTATATTGGTGACGAAGGTTGTAAATATGTCGGTGAAACAATAAAGAACAACACATGAAAAAGAATAGATGACAATGACTAGAAACTGGCATTTTATTTCAGAAATTAGGAAGTGGGGAAAGTTTTTCTTTTGCAAGTAAGTAAAGGGTTGGAATAATTTAACAAGGGAAGCAATGTATTATTTATCAGAAACGATGACATAATTTAAAATTTAAATTTCTAGAGGGCAAAACTGGGTGGGATGGGAAGTAACACTCAAAGATTTTAAGAAAAAGAGAAGTGGGAAATTGAGTGGGTAGGGAAAATTTGCCACAGGAGTATATTTCCCATTAAAATTAAATAAAATTTTATGAGATAACATTCAGAACAAGAAGAAAAAAACTGTTTTATGGCAAAAATTACCATGCTATTGAATACTGTTAGATGTATGTAAATTTCAAAAAAAGACTGGGATATTCTGGTTGAACTTTTTCGTTCGCATGTTTCTCAAAGAGTTTTGAAATTTGAGCTCTGAACTTTTGACTTCACATAAATGATTTCATGATTTAGATTGAAAGAATTAACAAACGTTGAAATATGCTTATAAATAATCATTTAATTTTCTTATTAAACGCAGAATATTGTGAATTACAACTTTATAAAATGAATAAGAGGTATTTTATAGGATCAAATAATAATTAAAAAATTGTGTTGTTTATAAGGTATCTACTTAAGCAAAAATTCTTTTAATTAGTATGAAGGATTTTTTTTTTTTTTTTTTTTTTTTTTTTTTTTTTTTTTTTTTTTTTTTTTTTTTTTTTTTTTTTTTTTTTTTTACTATTGAAGTATAATACTCTATTATATATACGGCAAGAAGATTCATCGACTTAAGGAATGAAATTTGCTGTTGATATATATTTTATTATTCGGTTTGGTCAGGCACCAATAATATCAGTTCCGAGACGAATTTAAGGGATTGTCTCTGAATGAAATACGAATTGGAAATAAAAGTCTCCGTTTGATATTTTCCGGTCGAGCCATTACTTGCGTCTAGGGAGAACCGGCGTCGTATGAAGGGTCCTAAATCATTGCGATAACTCTCCGAGGGTTTAACAGTGAAATATAGCGCACTGCACGTGAAGTATAGTCCCAGACTGGAGTGATAAATTACTCAATCCCATCGCCCATTTCTTAACTACCAACAATTAAAGAGAGACCCTCACTAACTCATCCAATTGTATCCTCATCAACACAGCGGAATTTCAGAAACAAAGAAATGAGATTTCAAAAACTCTTTCTTTGTTGGGTCATCCTTCGAACTCTTGTTACCGAATGGAAACATCTTGTTTGTAAATGTAGTAATTACTCCAAATCATTTTCTGAGCCGTAATGTTTATAATGTATTTTAGTTACGTTGTTGTAAAATGTTTGCTGTTGTCTGATACATTGCTGTTCAGAATTCAAGACTCCTAAATTTCGCTTGCCTTCATCTGATAACTGAAGAACTATGTGTAAGCTGGAGTCTTTGTTTTGGATATGGCGACAGCTATAAAATATTTATTCTTCTATTTAAGTGCTTTAAGCCCTATCGGCACTGCAGTCAGCCTTTAAAAAAGTTTCCACTGATGTGTTCAGTAGAATTTTCAATTCATTATTAGACTAATAACATGAGTAATATAATAGGTCGAGAAAAAACACTTACGAACTAATTACCAGTCGTACGTAAAAATTAATCATTATACAATTGAAAATGCACATATTTGTAGATAAATAGTACACAATGCGAAAGAATGTACATGTGTTAAAAGAGATAAGATTCAAAGATGTTTAAAGGATCAAATTTTATAATATATATAAGGAAATGTCAAATACAAATATTTTCATCTTTATTGTTTTTGTTGTTAAAAGATAGCAAAATAATGGGTTTTTTTTTTGAAAGGGTATACGAACGATTTTTACCGAGCGTGGTGGGTGAGCGGTTAACGCGCTGGCCTCGCATTCGCGAGGACGCCAGTTCGAATTCCCGTCTGGGCATCCAGATTTGGATTTTCCATGTTTTCCCCAAATCATTCCAGACCAATGCCAGGATGCTTCCTTCAAAAAGGTTATAGCCAAATTCCTTCCCGTTCCTGGTCCTCAGTCCCATCCCGCCTCTAATGACCCTGACGTCGACTAGGCGTAAAGACATAAGTAAAAAAAAAAATCTTACGATTTTCAATTATTTCAGCATTTTGTCTTGAGGTAATCTATACTTTTGACAGGAAAAGATAATGAGGTTTAAGTCACCCATCGCTGTGCGAGAGGGACTTTCCAAAAGCCGTATTCGATTTAAATGATTGGGGAATCCGCCATGATGGGGTTGACTTCTGTTAGTGCATGTGATGTAGCGCCTGTTAACACTCCAAATATAGTGCCAAGGCTTCGCGGGGTTGGTTTGTTGTAGACGGCCTTTCATTTGTATCGAACTGCCCCATTCCGTTTAAGATTATTCCTTTCCTCGCTGTTCGATGGTTTGGTTGAATTCTATAAAATATTTCCTAGTCGGCCATACAGGTTCAGATAGGTACATGCTCACATGTTACACTTCGATTTATAATATATGCCAACATATCAACGAATTTCTTCCTTTCCATTTGAAAAGGTAGGTCACCAACACTTTTCAAGTGTTCGTAAAAGAAACAGAGAACAACTCAATATATTTTCCGTTCTGGCCTCGCATTCGGGAGGACGGCGGTTCGAATCCCCGCCCGGGCATCCAGATATGGGTTTTCCATGATTTCCCAAATCACTCGAGCAAAATGCCGGGATGTTTCCTTCAAAAGGCCATGGCGGAATTCCTTCCCATTCCTTGCCCACCATCCTTTCCGGTCTCTAAAGACCTCGCTGTTAAGAGACGTTAAGCAGTTAAAAAAAAAAAAATCAATATATTTTCCATCAAGTGTGGCGGGTGAGCGGTTAACGCTCTGGCCTCGCATTCGGGAGGACGCTGGTTCCAATCCCCTTCCGAGCATCCAGATTTGTGTTTTCCATGGTTTCTCCAAATCACTCCAGGTGAATGCCGGGATGCTTTCTCCATAAGGCCATGGCCGAAATCATCCACTTTCCTTGCCCCCAGTTCTTTCCCGCCTCTAATGACCCCGACGTCTGCGAGACATAAGGTCAAAATAAGAATAAAAAACCCTCAATATTTTGGCAATAATTAAATTGGGAAAATTTTAAGGAAATGAGCTACCGCGTGATGTGATATCATTTATTTGTTAATTTTTATCTTTGTAGGATCAATTGTACCCGAGTTTAAAAATTAATTGAACAAAGTTTAAAAGTGACAAAAATAAATTTTAAAACTGATTTTTTAGGGTGAATGAACATGGCTGTATAACTTATCATTTTTTTTTGATCTTTTAAGGTAAATTTAAACCAAAAATGCTTGCACAGTGTCTAAATCAGAGAACAATAAGTTTTGGGAACAAAACACTGGGTCTGGTAGGATAAAGTTTTGTTGGTAGGAGATTAAGAGATGACCATGACAACACGCTGGCAGTTTATGTCGTGCATAGGGTAGTGCGAAAACATGATGAACTAACTACCGGAAACACTGAAACAAATTAAAATTCGTAAAGAGCAATAGTAGTTGGGTAATCGTATAGCACTTAAGGAATTTATGACAAAAAATAATCGTGAAATTACGTGTGCTATAAATTGCTACCAGAGCAAACACTCCATCGTAATTAAATTAAATAGTGGCTCCCTTTTTGGTTTATACCACGCCTTTTCATAATCCGCAAGTTTCACTGTATCGTTCTGACCCAGGCTGTTGAGCTGTTCGGTGTCTCAGGCGTCTGGCAGGTGTGTGCGCCTGCCGCCCGGCAGCCCGCGCTGCACTGCGGCTGCATGAATATTTGAGCGCCTCCGGTCAGCGGCAGTGCGGTCGCGCAGGCCACGTCACATCCGGTTCACTGCCCAGTCTACAAACAGCGGCCGCCACTCACACCTGTGACGTATGTGTCACATAACCAGCCCACCCCAATATCTAATATTACTGATTGCTTACGTTTTGTTCTTAAAGTTAATTATAAATTTTTGGTTTTCTTGTATTAATTCTACATCTACATACATCTACATATATACTCTGCAATTCACAAAATTGTGGGTGGCAGAGGGTGCTCAGCACCAAAGCTAATCTCTTTGCTGTGCATTCCAATCCCTAATGGTACGAGGAAAAAAGAATTCACATAAGAATCAGTCCGGCACCTTATTTCTCTAATTTTATATTTCCTGTCCTTCCGACTCAAATAGGTTGGTGGACAAAGTATTTCACTACACTCGTAAGTGAAAGTGGGAGCACGCGTGTTTTCCAATAAGTTTAAACGAAACGTGTGTCGTCTATCTACCAGAGACTCCCAACCTAATCTACTAATCAGTTCTGTGACGCTCTCATAAGGACTGTAGCAAGCGGTCACGAATCGAGCGGCTCTTCTCTGTACTTTCTCTATACTTTCGATCAATCCCTTAAGAAACGGGTCCCAAATGACACAACAATAATCCAAATGTGGACGCACAAGAGATTTGTACGCTATCTCCTTTGTTTGTTCATTACAATTTTTCAAGATTCGACCTATGAATCGCATCCTAGAATTTGCTCTACCTACTAAAGAATTAATGTGTATGCCCATTTCATGTTCCTTTGTACTGTTACTCCCAAATATTTCATACAATCGACCATATCAATAACTGAACTGTTTACCTCGTATTTTGAACAATTGGATTCTTTTTGTTAGTTATGCTCATTGTCTTGCACTTTTTACAATTTAGAGTACGTTTCCACTCAGCGCACCAAGCCAAAATAACATCCAGATCACGCTGAATTTCTAAGCAAACGGCCAAATTTCTTAATTCCCTATAAATAACCGCATCATCAGCAAACAATCTAAAAAGGCTTTTCACTTTGTCTCCGAGATCGTTTATAAAAATTAAGAAAAGAAGTGGTCCAATTACACTTCTTTGAGGAACACCCGATGTAAAATCTAGATTAGAAGAACTTTCTCCTTCAACGACAACATACTGCGACCGACCAGTTAGAAAATCCTTTATCCATTCACAAAGCTGATCCGATATACCGTACGCTTGAAGCTTCGCTAAAAGGCGGTTGTGTGGCACAGAGTCAAAAATACTGAAGCCTTGTTCCTGGAGTTGGAGAGCTCATTGTTGTTGCGGCGCGGGAAAGACTCGCTAGCTAGCTACCGCACAGTACTGTACACTCCCCGCGGAGTGATCGAATAATAGGCGTCGGAGGAGGTCGCAGAAGTATGTAGTACGGCACAGGCTTCTAGGGTGCTGAGGCACAAACTCTTACATGTATGATTGGATAGTTATGAGAGTTTTGAAGGATTGTGCATATAAATTCATAGTAGAAAAAAAAAAAACTTTGTGAAGATTTTGGTGTTTTTGGTTTGTTCCGCGACAATTACGAAATATATGCGATTAAGTGGATTTCTGTATTATTATTTCTAAAATTAATATTACCTATCATCGCAATTTGAGAAAGAGAAAAATATCAGAAAGAGATAAAAAAAAATCAGTTTGTTAATAGAGAGAGAGAAGAGGATAAGAATGGTAACTCTCTGGTTACTTGCTCGGTACAGACAGAGGACCTTCTGTGAGGTACGTGACAAGGAGAAAGTTTCACACCTGAAGCACGAGGCATTCGAAATATCGACCCAATTCGATCCTGGTGACAGGGTACATCGGAAGACAGGAGGATTGTGAAGAGGGCCATGCGGGTGTACAAGGCGTATATTGGAGATGGGGCATGGGAAGATATTCGTGTAAGAATTGAAAGTAATGCATGGAAAGAAAAGACAATCATGACCACACTCTGTTATAGGCACAAGGGTGTGGGAACATTTTCTTTCTTTAGGTAAAGGTTTCAGCGATTGGAAAAAGGTACCAAGAGAAATGATGAATAATTTACCAAAAACGTTAAAATAATTTAAAGTTGGGGTGGGTACATGAAAGGGGGAAGATGGGTGTGTTGGGAAATTGTCGCCGGAGCGAGCGTTCCATTGCAATTAAATTAAATTAAATTTGCTTACTGTAGTAACTTGGACAAATTAAAGGAAGCAAAATGTTAGAGTAGGAAATGTATTATCAAACGAGGTGGAAGTAAATATGGGAGTGCGACAGGGTAGTGTACTGGGACCGACGTAGTTCCTTGTTCAGAGGAGATAGTGGTATGTAACAGGATAAAAACAAGAGAAGGCTATGAACACCTGCAACGTGACCTGAATTGAACATTTAAATGGGTAGGTCGTCATGGAATGAAGATAAATCCGAAGAAGAGTCAGCTTATTAGTACACAGATAAAAAACTAAAGAATGTTTTGATTATAGGGTGGGAGAAGAATTGCTTGTTGAAGGCTTCAACCGTAAATGACTTGGCCTACAATAAACTCAACTGGGCAGAGAAAATTGGGAAGGTGTTATGTAAAGGTTGCAAAATCCTTCATTTACTGGAGGGGGTGATGAGAGGATGTACCAGTGAAATTAGGGAATTGGGTTACAAAACTCTGGCCAGACCATTGGTTAAATATGGTGGTGTAGTTTGGGACCCACATTCTGGGTGTCAAATACAGGAGTTGGAGGGTGTCAAAGGAACGTAGCTAGATTTGATTGTAGAAATTATCGTAGGACCAAGTAATCAACTGATATGATAAGGGAGCTGAGCTTGGAGGCATTGGAAGACAGGAGGAGGGTGAAGAGAGTGCTGGGAATGTACAGGGCATATGTTAGTGATGGGGCTTGGAGGGATATTGGTCGAAGAATTAGGTTAGGTGCATGGAAGGGAAAAGGTAATCATATGAAAAAGTTTGCACTCAATTCTATTCATATGGAAATTGAAAAAAATTTCGTTTGTGGGTAATGAAGCCTGAGTTTTGAAATAAATTTAATTTAATTGCAATGGAGCCCTCTACAAATTTTATCTTTAAATTCTTTCAAAGTTTTCGGTAAATTATTCATCATTTCTCTTGGTAACTCATTCCAATTCCTGACACCCTTACCTAAAAAAGAGAATCTTCCCACACCCATGTGCCTGAAATTACTTTGGAACTATAGAATGGCGCCCCTTCTTATAGAAATATTACACTCAATACACGTACCGAGCGGGGCGGTGTAACGGTTAGCGTTCTCGCCTCGCATTCGGGAGGACGGCGGTTCGAATCCCCGTCCGGGCATCCAGATTTGGGTTTTCCATGGTTTCCCCAAATCACTCCAGGCAAATGCCGGGATGCTTCCTTCAAAAGGCCATGGCCGAATTCCTTCCCATTCCTTGCCCCCATCATTGCCCCCCCATCATTTCCCGTCTCTAAAGACCTCGATGTTAAAAAGAGACGTAAAGCAGTAAAAAAAAAAAAAGAAATACTAAATACACTTCCGCAGTAACCTAGGTATCAAATTAAGCTGAATATGGGTACTCTTACACAAATATATCAAATACAATGAATATGTAGACAGGCTGTCAAAAGAAACCATCTCAAACGGACAAACATTAGAACTACCAATCCCCGTATCCGCATTGCTGCCAGATATTAAACAGAGAGCAAGGAATAGATGGCAAACAGGTTGCAACAATTCGATGCACCAGAAAAGAGCTTATTACGGCCGCATCCAACTATGTATCCCTTCCAAACCGTGGTTCCATAACTGGAAAGTTAACTCAATCAATATTATTAGCAGCCGATTCCACTGCGGCAACTTTCGCACTTCGGACAGGTCTGAGAGATTACCCCCTATGTGACAGTTGATCGAGAAGTAGGTGACATAAAGCATGTTCTGTTTTCACATCAATATTCAGGACTAAATTCTGAAAGACCTTACAAAGTGCAATACTTTTCTTCCAGCCAATTTACACATCTTGATCTCTTCCAACACCAAATATACAATACAAAATCATAATGTCGTTTTTCAATGATGGAAACATTCAAATATAAACCTAAGGAAATTATGGAACCCAATAGGAAACATGTTGGTGATTTTTTCGGCCCGAGTCCTTAGTTGCTATGATAACTGTTTCGTGGGTTGTTTCTGCCTTGCAACTAAACAAATGATTTTGTTTGCATACGCGTTTCGCCTTTATTCAAGGCATCTTCAGTGCCCTAGATAAACATATATATATATGCTGGGAACAAAGTTGGTACACTGACAATCGCATACAATCCGAACAGAAATACCCACGCAAATTATCATACGCTAGACGTAATACTAGAATCAGCGTGGTGTGAATGGTTAGGGTACAAGTACTCTGCATTGACGAAAATATAATTAAGTCACAGTGTCCGAAAAATCTCACTAATTATACGTCTTCTTCCTCTTCTCTTCCTAAAACCTCATCATACGTTCTCGGTGTTCTGTTTCCTTTGCTCCGTCCATTTTATTCCCGTTTTCTTCTGTATTTTAAATTTTGTGTTCATTCTTCATATTTTGTTCCTGTATTGTCCTCTCTCCTGTGTCATTTCCTTGCTGATCCCTGCATGATTTGAGACCTCTTCTATTTCATGGAAACAATTGATTTTCCTGTTTGACCCATTTACCACATCAAAAATCCTCTCTGTGAGTCTAGTGTGGTTCATTATCTGAAAATGTCCATAGAAATGTACTCGTAATCTGCGTCTTCTGTTCATGTCTGTCAGTGTATCTGTATGTTCGTATATTTCTTTTGTTAGTTTTTTCATCCATATGTCTTCCTTATGTATTGCTCAAAAATAAAATTCTATTTCGCTCAACTTGTTCCACTTCCGTGATACCTGAAGCCCCAATCCTGGTTATTTATGATGCATACAATACTTCTGGCAGTATACCACAATCACCCTCAACTTCAAATCGCACTAATTATATGTATTATATATATATATATATAAAAAAAGATAAAGCGTCATTTCATACAGTGAAAGAATTCTCGTATCGGTTTTTAATCATAGTAAACAACTAGAACGCACCTAAATTTCAAAATCCTCAAAATAGAACAAATCAAATGATATTTTAAATTAACGAGAAATTTGTGGTTTATAATTTATATCCAAAATTTTACAAATTGACTGCGCGAGAAAAGGTTATTGAACATAAAAGTTCGATCACGTATTAAATCGTTTAAATATGATGCAATGGTACGATGTTTAAAATTAACTGCTTGAACAATGAAGTTAATTTGTTAAGAAACGACGCGCGGTAACAGAAGCATGTAATATATTTTAACAAGAAGGAGAAGAAACGGGTCGGTGGGTCGCACTCTAACAATGGGAGGGCGCTAATTGTAAAATCAGATTCAATTCAAGATGTATATAACAGATAATTCCCGGCAATAAATTTCAACAATTATGCATATAATATGTTTTTCAATGCAGTTTGTTACAGAATAAAACCTAAGGCTTCTCGTTTCGACCCTTCCGTCCCCCGGTGTGGGAATCAACATCTGTCCTTTAGCTGTAACGGACGGTTTGCGATATTTGTATTTCATACCTGCAGAAGCAAATATTTTTATTTTTTAGATATAACTTTGTTTGCGAACAACATAATGAAATTCGATAGCGCCGCCTTTTCACAACAAACGGCATTTGAAAAAGTTATTATATGTATAATTGAAACTGATTGGCGGGATTTATCTGTATACACATTTGAATAAATAAAAAAATTGCCTTCAGCGAGATCCGAACCCGTAACGATGCGCTTATTAGGCAGAGCTTGCTCGATGCGCCAAGCGACCCATTTACATTTTCGAAAAGTAGAAAGTACTCTGATCAGCCAAAACATTATGCCCACCTGCTTATTAGTGTGTTGGTAACTTGGTACACCTTTGGAGCGCAATACAGGGGCGATTCGGCGTGGCATGGATTCGAAAAGTCCTTGTTTTGTTCCCCGAGTTGTCTGACACCAGATGTCTGCGCACAGGTAACGCAATTCCCTTAAATTACGGACCGGTGGTTTGTGGGCGCGGCAACTGGGAACGAGCATCTCGGAAACGGCGAGGCTGGTCAGCTGTTCTCGTGCTACTGTAGTGAGCATCTATGCAGAGTGGTTGAAGGACGGTGAAACCACGACTGGGCGACAAGGTGGTGGACGTCCACGCCTCATCACAGAACGTGGAGGTCGGAGGCTTGCAGGATAGGGGGTGATCTGTGGCAGAATCGATGTTCTTGTGCTCTGAAACACTTCTGGAAGCACCAGAATTGTACTCTTCCCGTCATATCTACCCCCTACCTGCTTTTTATATTCAGACTTTTTAAGTGACTTTCCAAAAGAAGTTTCACTTTAAAAAGAAAGGTGATACCGAATCGTTTATCCGTCGATAATGACATTGACGTTGACGTTATACAAAGTTCCCAACAAAAAAAAAAAGTTAATTTCGTACGAGCCACCTACGCTTCTCCTTTTCTTCTAATCAAATATTTCTCCTTTTTTGTTACTACTGTAACAACAATTGCAACTACACCTCGGTTTGGAGAGATGGTAACGAGAGAAATATTTACAACTTCAAATGATGGTGGGGACTGATACATCATTTGCCAAATCTCATTACTATTTTACTTCCAGAGTTGTGTCTCAATTTGATGTAATAGGTCTTGTAATGCTGCACACCGGGATTATTACAGAAAGTACCTTTTAAACTCTGGTTGATACATGTAAAATTATACAAGTTCTGCGGTCGAGGTAAAAGCAGAAAGAAGCTATGAACGCAGTAGTCCAAACATATCGGTGCGCTGTATCCCAATGTCGGCGTACTGTCGATATTGCCTGTACCTTCGCTCACTGCAGTTATTTGTTCGATGGCTCGAGTCTGTGATCCGAAAATATGAGGCAACAGGAAATCTGCCCGTGAAGCCTGTAATGATTGCTCCTCGAACTTCATTTCTCGTTCTGACAACGTCGCACAATCAAAAGGCAAAATTAAGTCCTTCACAAACAATGGTTCGTGATTTGGCCGCAAGTGCCAGTTGATTTAGTACCGTACCAGTGTATGCACTGTACTTAACTTGGACTGCCGTACGGAATGAAAGTTCTATCATGTGCTTACATAAGGAGTACCGGTATCACATACATTAGTTGGAATTGTAAAGAAATGTAACCAAACCCGGACTCCGGTTCCCCAGTCGGAATATAACATTATCTCGCTTCAATGGAGCTGCATTCTCGTATTTTTTTTTTTTTTTTTTTTTTTTTTTTTTTTGCTTATGGCTTTTCGCCTCGTCGACGTCGAGGTCATTAGAGGCGGTAAGGACTGTGGATAAGGAGCAGGAAGGAATTCGGACATGGCCTTTTGAAGGAAGCATCCAGGCATTTACCTGAGGTGATTTTGGGAAATCATGGAAAACCAAAATCTGAATGCCTGGATGGGGATTCGAACCGCCGTCCTCCCGAATGCGAGCTCAGACCGTTAAATGCTCACCCACCACGCTTGGTGCATTCTCGTAGCATATATTTGAACATATAGACATAGAATGAAATGATGTGGTCTGAAGTTTGCGGTGGTGTTCTGAGACGAGTATAGCGCCCGTTAGGCTAATAGAGCTTTCAGTAAGAGTGAAAGGTTTTGCAGACGTGCGTTAAACATGGTTTTTATATTCTGAAGGTATAAATAACAGCCTGTTCCCACAGTGTCTTTGACAAATACCAATCTATATCACTGTAACATTTGTTTACTCTGGCATCTACGCAACATTATTTTTAAATACCTGAAACTGCCATCGCAAAGAAGTCCTAAGTAGGACCCCTATATTTCATGTTAATAATTCGTCATTTGTTGGTGATTTCAATTCCTGTTTCAGATCGCCATACCAAGAAGAAACCGTCTTAAGAAAAAGTGTTGATTATTGTCGTTGATGGAACAGTAGTATCGAAACGTTTCACTTTTTTCTTAGAGTTTAAACTATCTATTTTTATGAATGTCAAATAAGCTTAATTATTTATACAGAAGAGTCAAATGTTAAAATAAAACTCATTCATATTCTTTTTAGTTTTAATGGATTTTTTTGGAAATTTTGTGCAAACTTAACAGGGATACCACCTTTTTTTTTTCTTTTTTTCGCTGCCTCTACGGCTGTTGTTGAAGTACCACTACCTTTGGTAGTATAACTTCTGGGTGTCAGTTGGGTGTTGTTTTGGGTACACATTTTTATTTAATTTTTGGGGGAAAATGGCTATGGACGCCGTAGGCGTCCTTATATTAAAACCCCCTACTGGGTTCGTGTGGTCAGTTGGGGATCATCGCCGTAATAAGCTGCGTTAGCAACTGCACCATTTTCCCCAACTGATTTTCACGTTTTGGTTCATGGATGCAGCATTGATGCACGCGCTGGTCACTTTTGTCGGTCGGCGGATGGTATTTGCCGTGGCTTGACGCCCTTTTCTGTGGGACGCCCGGTCCTTCGACTGTTCGGGCATGGCTGGGTTGATGTTGACGTCTTCCGATGGCGGCTTGGAGCCTTCTCTTCACAGGACATCCCCCGTAGCTGGCGGCGTGGTGAGAACCGCAGTTAGCACATCTCGTCGTTGCTTCTCTCTGACGTGAGCATACCAGGTTGCTGTTAACCCGCCGCAGCGGACTCAACACACTTGCTTGTTGCAGTACGAGGCCTTGTGCCCGAATCCTTGGCAGCGGAAGCATTGTTGTACCGCTGCCATCGGTTTCCTCCTCTTTGGTTGATTTTTGAAGTTCCGTCCGCTCCTGTTCGTGTCTTGGTTGCTGGCCAGGTCGATGTCCTTGGCTTTTGTGGGCACGCCCCTGCCTGGTGCTGGGCGTGTTGTGGAATTTCTGTTTTGAGGTGTTTCGATGGAGTCTTCTGGAGATGATTCTGCGTGTATGGTCATTGCTGTGTGCCTAGTATTCTCTTGGGAGTCCATGCTGTATTTTATATTCCTAGTTTCTAGGAATTCCTTGACGTCTTCTAGATCTTCTTGGCTCATACAGGTGACAAGCAGCTGAGTTTGCGATGAACATGCATGCACCATTATTGTCTCTTCCTTAAGGGATTCTTGATGAGGGACGTTTCTGATCGTCGTGACTGCTGTCCTGTAGCTTGGTTGAGTTTGGTTATTGCTCGATGTTCTCACGGTTAGATGAAGCCAGTGTCTCTTGCTCCATCGCTGGTCCTACGTTGCTGCTTGAGTTTCGGTGACGGATATAGAGCGTTCGATGAAGATCGTCGAAATACTCATCCTCCTTGAAGTTCTTGGAAAAGACGAGAGGTAGTTGAACATATCGTGACCAATCTTCCTTTTCCGAGATGATGGGCTTGGCGTTAGGTGCATTCGCTGGATCCCAGAGTGTTTGCATCAGTTTCCTGAAGTTCTTGCTAGGGATTTCCCATACAAACAGTTTCTTCCCTGTTTTTACTTGGAGTTGCACTTCGAGCGGGATATCCTCGGCGTAGTAAAACTTCTCCCACTTTTCCGGTGTGAGCAGTCTGAAATTGTATTTGTTGCCTCCGCCCTCACAGTGGAAATAAATGACAGTCTCGATGTTTTTGAAGTGGTCGACATCGACCATTGCGGATGTCGGTGTTAACCATGATATCCACGATGAGTCTTCCGCTTGAGACATTTCCGACCAGGATTCGTCTTGGTGAATCGAAGCGGGAGTGTCGTACGCGGCGGACCTCCCGCCGGCGTTATCTTCCGACTGCTGACGCGGAGTACTTGCTACCGGAAGCATAGGCTCATTGTCCCAGCCTACCCGTGGAGCATCATGGCGGCTCCGTGTGCCAGGTGGTAGCGTGGAGCAACCCTCCCCCAGTGGGAGGCCACTCGAGGCCGTCCGCTCCCCGCGGTTGCGCGATGGTGTCTGGGTGCCGGTGCTGCGTGCTGCTGAAAGCACAGGCTGCTCAGGTGGTGCGCCCTTGCGGCGCGCCGCAGTACCAGGCTTCAGCTCCCCTCCGTTCGGAGAACCAGCCTTACCCGCGGATTGATGCGAAGCGCTGGCTGCAGGCCGTAGCTGGCGAGGCGACGGTGAGTCATCCCGGTGGCGCGCAGGCGAGACTGGTAGTCGCTTCTTTCCCATGTTCCCAGAGTCGCCAGAATTGGATGCTAACTGTTTCTAAAAACGCGGGACGCAGGCCCCCATCGGACCGGCCACGCTGGAGCGGTAGTTTGAGTGACGTCACTCCAAACGGCTAGCGCGTTCTTCGGGAGCTATTTATAGGCGACAGCAGTTCCAGCCGTGACAGTACTCTGAAGAAGGCCACAAAATGATGGCCGAAACGTTAGTTTTCGACAAATTGACGCGGTTCAACCCAGGCAACCAAGATTACATCGACAACGACCGCAGAAGTCTGCGCACCCAAATGGACATCAGTTTGTGAATACTACCAACGCAACGTTCTCGTCGTTGTATTTTTTTTCCTTTTCGTTTCAGCCAACTATGGACTAAGACTACAAAACTTCATTTCATCTTCTGAGTCTCCTTCCTCCGTCTCCAGTACTCTTTCATTCTCTGGCTCACTCTTGCCTTTTCTTCCTCTGAAAATTCCGTCTTCTTCCTGGTTGGTTTTTCTTCAGTCAGATACTTTACCTCCGCAATTTTTCCTCTGATTATTTCCCTGTCTTGGATGTCTTCCATGCTGATCCCACATCTATTTAGATTCTCATGGACCTCCTTCACCCATGGAACTTGAGTCTTCCTGTTCTCTTGAAAGTTGATTATTTTCTTTGCTATTCTTTCTGATTCCATTCTCTTGATGTGACCATAGAAAGCTAATCTCCTTTTCCTAATTGTGATTGATACCTCGTCGTTGTATATTTACATATAGTATATTAATTGCTTAGCCATACGACAAATAAAAAATAACAGCTCAATTCCTATGAAGACTTGTAGCAATAGTACAGATTATTTTTTCTTCTCGCATTTAACATCTATTGATATGAGTAAGGTACGGATCTTTATAACCAAGAAATAGAGAAATATGCAGGAAAATATGACCTCAAAATGGGTAAATATGACATAAAAATCACAAAATATGACGAAACATTTAAATTTACCACACATCAAAACATGATCAATTATACATCATTTATTTTATATATTAGTGTCGCTTTCATGTAGACAGCATAAGTAGCTTCCGTGCACTCGCTGCACCATTGCGAAATTAAATGTTAAATTGTTTTGATGAAGTCGCTTTAATTTCAAATAATTTACAGGATAGAATTCTTTCATCTGTACTAAGATACTCCTCTCTAAATTCCCTTACGTAGCATCGCACTTTCAGATTTTTTTTTTTTCTTTCCGGTATGATGGTATGTCTACTCACTGATCCACTGCAGATTTCACTATGACTGAGGGTATTTCACTGAGATATTGATTGACGCGGATCGATACAGGCATGCTTCTGCTGCATTGTCGAGGTTAGAAGGCAGGCGGAATATAACGTTTAGAGAGTGATAATAATGTATAACTTTAATTATTGAGTGGTGATTTCTGACCATAGTGAAAACTAGTTTTTTTCTCCACCTGTATAGCAGATGAACAGTTCTGTGAATAATTATCTTAATTTCTTCTCATCTATATCTAGTTAATTCCCAGTACTATTAAAGAACTACCAGATTTTTCCTATACTGGCGATGAGGCATGGAAAGATATTGCAATAGGTATGAAAAGTAGTGCATGGAAGGGAAAAGATGACCATGACCACAAGCTGGCACTCGATTTCAGGCACAAGGGTGTGGGAAGATTCTCTTTTTTAGGTAAGGGTGTCAGGGATTGGAATGAGTTACCAAGAGAAATTATGAATAATTTACCGAAAACGTTGAAAGAATTTAAAGATAAAATTTGTAGAGGGCAATTGTAAGTGGCTGCAGGATAAGGGGGAAGTTGGGGGTGTAGGGAAATTGCCACCGGAGCCTGCGCTCCATTACAATTAAATTAAATATGACCGTATTACCATAAGTATTATGGAAAAATGACCAAATCTAGGGAAATGGTCTGAATATGCATTTATATACTCTATAAAATTTAAATACAATCAGAAACGTTGAATCTGTGTTTAATTCAGAAATTCAGCTCAAAATGAAGGCAGCAAAATAATATGACTTATCTTAAAGATGTGAACCCTAGATATGAGTATGTTGTGAACTAGCCTGGTTCAGATAGTCAATACAAGTCTGTGTTCTGCGAATAATTCCCGTCGTTTTAATATTCAGTATAGGGGCTGTAATTATCAACAAAAATATGGCGGCGTTAGTGTCAACGCGCTGATCTGCGTGTGTGTGTGTGTGGAGTCTCATTTTCCGATTGGTTCCTCGGTCGCCAGCCACATGTGGCTCTCATTGGCTACACACATAATGGGGGCCACAGCGTGTTTTATCTTGATTAGTTCGTGGGCTCGGATCATTCCATTGGCGTTATACGCAGCTCGTGCGAATACCAGTGTAGTTAATAAGCAGAGTACCGCGATGAAACGAATAAAACGGAAACGGTAATACTGTCCGGCAGAAACAAAAAACCGCCCCATTAATCCCGGTTATGGTCGGCTGTGTGTTTTTAGCGAGCTACTCGATGTCAAAGTGGAACGAACTCGGAGTGTGACACGGTTCTGCTTGACGGGTTATCGGGTCTCTGCGAATTAATGTATAGACAAAATCTATAGCTCACATGTACTTGCTGCAAACATGTGGGTTGTCTATCGAACGGTACGTCTAAAGCCTACTTTATAAACGATTTAATCATTACATTATAAGTATAAAGTACCTGGATATTGACTCTAATTATTTTGCTTTTGTCTGTTCTTCTATCAGTTTCAAACCCGTATTAGAGTGTAGGGTGATGGACTTGGTTCGATTCCTGTTGCCCTCCTCAGTTTGACACTGTTCCTAAGCGTAATTAATAATAATATTTAATTTAATTGCAATGGAGCACACGCTCCGGTGGCAATTTACTACACCCCCATCTTGCCCCTGTCCTGCACCATCCTACATATGCTCTCGACAAATTTTACCGTTTATGGTAAATTATTCATCACTTCTCTTGGTAACTTAATTCAATCCCTGACACACGTACCTATTAAAGAGAATCTTCCTACACCCTTGTGCCTAAAATCGAGTGCCAGATTGTGTTCTTTGTTATCTTTTCCCTTCCATGCATTACTTTTAATTCTTACACCAATATCTTCCACGTCTCATCACCAATATACGGCTTGTACACTCCCATGATCCTCTTCACCCTCCTTCTGCATTCCAATGAGTCCTATTCCAGCTCTTTTCTCATATCCGTCACCGATTGCATTCTGCGATAATTTCAAGAAAGAAATCTAGCAGCCCTGTTTTGCACCCTCTCCAATTCCTGTATTTGATACGCAAAATGAGGGTACCATATTCGAGCAATGATCTGACCAAACTTTTGTAACCCAATTCCTTTACTTCTCTCGTACATCCCCTCATCACTCTCTCCAACAAGTGCAGAAATTTGAAACCTTTTAATACCACCTGTTCAGTGTGTCCTTCCCAGTTAAGCCCGTTATCAAATGTCATCACAAGATTTCAAGTATTCAATAAGCAATTCTTTCCCCAACTAATAATCATAATCAACCTTTAGCTTTTCAGTTGCATCTAATAAACTGACCGTTGTTTGTTGAAAAATTAGAAATGTGAATAACTCTTAACAGGAAGGTGAAAAAACCGGCAAGTAAAACATCATGCGGTTCCAAGTCTAAATTTCCTGTCTATTGACCCACCGTTTACGTAAAACAAGCGACATGGATCAATCGTTTAGGCTCAGAAAAATTAATACAATGAAAAGGAATAATAAAAGTAATTGCTAATATTATTTTCTTGAAACGCCAAATTTTATTTTTTGGATCGGCACACAACTCGTTAAATCAATCCAAAAACAAGATCACCTTCAAATAATATGTGAGTGGGCACTTTCCCGACGTATTCATGAAATGAAATCTTCACTGGAGTTCAGCCGGATTAGTATACCTGATGAAGGCTGCAGAATCGGTAGTCGAAACGTTGTCTTTTTACGACGCTATCTAGCTGAACTCCTGTGAAGATTTCATTCCTTCTAATAATGTTTGACTGATGTTCAGGAGTTCTTTTCTCCTACACAACTTGTCAAAACAACCAAAATATTCTTCTAAAGTCAGCAATGAAAACACTATGGCCCAAAATCAGACTTTATAAGTTTTAAAATGATCTAAAATGGTTGATAAACGAGTAGCGAAATGCTAGCAAAAGATAGCAACTAAACGGTACCTTCAACGCTTAACTATCTTTGACATCAGTAAAAGGTTTCAAAATTCTGCACTTGTTGGAGAGAGTGATGAGGGGATGCACGAGAGAAGTAAAGGAATTGGGTTACAAAACTTTGGTCAGATCATTGCTCGAATATGGTAGTGTAGTATGGGACCCACATTTTGCGTATCAAATCAGAGAGGGTGTAAAAAAGAGCTGCTAGATTTGTTTCTGGAAATTATCGCAGAATGGAATCAGTAACAGATATGATAAAAGAGCTGGAAAGGGATTCATTGCAAGACAGGAGGAGGATGAGGAGGGTCATGGGAGTGTACAGGGCGTATACTGGTGATGAGGCATGGAAAGATATTGCAATAGGTATGAAAAGTAGTTCATGGAAGGGAAAAGGTGACCATGAACACGAGGTGGCACTCGATTTCAGGCACAAGGGTGTGAAAAGATTTTCTTTTTTAGGAAAGTGTGTCAGGGATTGGAATGAGTTACCAAGGGGAATGATGAATAACTTACCGAAAACATTAAAAGAATTTAAAGTTAAAATTTGTAGAGGGCAAATGTAGGTGGGTGCAGGATAGGGGGAAGTTGTGTGTGTAGGGAAATTGCCACCGAAGCGTGTATCCCATTGCAATTAAATTAAATTAAATATTATATTATCTGTTAATATCTCTTGCTTAGGGAATTACGGCGGATTACGTGTTTCGAATTTAAAAAAGTATCTCCTTCACTCTTAAATTCTTGTAGACAGACTTCGTCGTAAACGAAAACAAGCGCACAGGGGTCAACCGGAAGATAACACTTTGCACAGTGGCGCTGCAGGTGTCGAAAGTATAAACTAGTAACTTCCAAATCTCTGTTGGGCTCACTCTACCGACTCTCGGCTGCGGACAATCCAATTGACTTCTGCCGGAGTGGAGCGGCTATCAGCGAGAGATTGGCCCTCGCAATCAGAGAGATAAATTTTCGATCTCGCCGAGGACTCTGTAAAGGAAACTGTCGGTCCCAGACGACTCTGAGAACTGCCGCTGATAAATGAAATCCGCCAATATCGCGACCTGCTGCCACACGTATGCTGTATTAGTACTGCGTGACTGCGTGCGATGGAAAGGGTAGTTTCTAGCACAACTACATTGAAGGTAAAGGAAGAACCCATCACTCACCATAACAAGATTGATTACGACGAAGGATTGTACAACCTATAATCTATGCTACATAGCTGACCAAAGCGAATATTTCACTCACTATTGCGATCAGTCACCGAATGGTAACATAATTATATGCAAATAAATGAAAGTTTAGTATTTATTATTGAAATTTATTTTACTTTGAAGAGAAGTAATAAATATCAGTATTATTGTAAAATCTTTTTATCATTACATACAATGTCTTTTGGTCTGTCTTTGGTGCCCCTTGGCATCGTGGAAATTTTCTTCTCCCTCTTGTTATTTTAAGCTAGCATAGAAGTTACATTTAATCATAATACAGCCATCTCGTTTGTCAGAGATCGTCTGCTAATAAGATAGTGCGCACGTACCAAAGTGAATAATAACCCGGCTGATAACTCCTGTCGTCTTAGACATCTCCCAAGCTAAATGTTATTAAAATTAATTACATAAATAAATAAGAAAATGTTTGCATTACCTCTGCTGGTGATGCAGATCAATTGTTGTAACGTGTATACAATTCCAACCGACACCAGCCGTACATGTTGGTTAAACAGATTGCAACAGATGGTGTCTTCTACTTTGTTTATGCAAATACGATTTTGAAGTACAATTTTTCAATGAAAACATTATTTTTAATCTATTTGTTTATTTTTCGTCATTAGCGGGGAACATAATCTTCAAAATGATATCTCTATCACTAATTTTGATGGCATATTAAGGGAGATATGGCCTACCGACAAACAAACAAACAAAAGAATCGTTGAGAAATAATATGAATGATTGTAAACATCCAAGTGTTTGTTATGCTATGCAGTAAAAACTAGCCCACAAATTTTGATCAGATTTTTACAGTTTGAGTTCTTCCTATTTTGCTTAAAATCTGCGAAATGTATTATGACTCAACGAGAACGGGGGCGAAGAAAGATATGAAAGTAACTTCTAAAGGGGAAAAAAATGCGCCAAAGATCACTTTTAGAAGAACACTCCCTACTAGAAGTTATCACTAAAGATCACTCTTTGACTCTTTAGATTATTTTTTGATTTTTATTTTGGTGATTTATTTCTCCAGTTTTGTGTAATAAAGTGAATTACAATAAATGGAATACTTTAAGTAAATAGAGCGGCCGCGTAGCCCCCAGGCCCACTCAATCTGGTATCTTTGCACGCGTCGTCACCAGTATACTGCATACATTGTACAGTCCCTGCACTCTGATCACCACCTTCCTGTCTTTCACTGAATCCTAATTCAGTTCCTTCACCATATCAGTTGCTTATTGTGTTATTCGCTTATTTCTTGAAACAAATGTAGCTTTCCATTGAGCACCCTCTCCAAATCTTGTATCTGATACCCAAAATGTGGACCCCATTCTACACTACCAGTAAAGGTTTTGGCAGGACTATGTAACCAAATTTTTTCGCTTTCCTGCTAAATTGCCTCATCGTCCTTTGCAACCAACGAAGGATTTTGAAACCAGATTTGCCTGCCCGACTGGCTTCACTAATGCCAAGATAATCAGATTTACTGGCTTCAACAAGGAATTCCTCTTCCTCCCCATATCAGTCAATAATTTTTTTTTATCTGTATATCCAGTAAACTGTTTACTCATTTATCTTCATTACACGTTGACTTAAGCAGCTAGTTATGTGGTCCAGATGCCCCTGTAGTTGTTCATAGACCATTTCAACTCTACTGTTTAACATCAGATCATTTGAAAATCAGCTAAATTTTTTAAATAACTCCGTCTCCAAACAACTGTTTTGGTGAATTTGATTTGATTTGATTTTATTTTACTCTTCGGACGCGTTTCGCCCTTGTGGTACACGGCATCATCAGTGGCTGTAAATGTGGTTCTTACATGTGTGTTACTGCAATTACAAACTACAGTACATGTGTGTGTGTGTGTGTGTGTGTGTGTACATGCTGTACTCACAGATATAGTGGTAATCCTCACATGCCGATCTCTGAGAACAATGTATATAGATATAAATAAAGATTTATACTGTAGATAGTAATTGTAATAAAACACATGTAAAAACATACATTTACGGCTCCTACGCTGGGTACGGGTTGTTTCTGCGCCAAGCCACTTAGATTTTCATTTATGTTATTTGTCACAGTTAAAATAAGATACAGAACAGTCAACAGCGTGTAAATATTTTATTTCCGTCCTTTATTTATCTCTGTATTTGATTTACGATAGTCTGACCGGAGAAAACTGTACAAACTGTCGTCTGGAATCAATAGGGAAAAAAAAGCTACGTGTCGCGCGGGTAATTGGGGGGGGGGGGGGTTGGAGACAAAAGCCACGTCAGGCTACGTGGGGTGGGGGTGGATTCACAGGAGCTACGTAATTTATGGACGCTCCCCAACTGAGACAATGGGACGAATATCTCATCTCATCATCAAATATTATTGTCTTTGATAACGTTTATTCAGGCACATAACTTGGACCATATGGAGCATTACAACTCATACAGTTGATAAGAATGCAACTTCACAGATATGTTAGGATTAGGGCTGTGTTCATATCACGGCAAATTTTTTTTCCTGCCCCTTTATATATTATGAGGTAATTATCTCGACTGCGAGAAGTATGTTTTTTCGTCTATTGAGGATTCTTGGAACAATACTACTGCCCGGGTTTTGATGGCGTTCCGTTCCGTATAAAGTACAACACGCGGTCCGTGTAGTAAAACAAGTTATGTTTCATCCTGATATAAAGTCGCAAAGCTTTGAAATTTATTATAAAATATCCGGGAATTGGTATCCTTTTCACGCAATTCAATCAAAAACTACTGAGTGTGGTGGGTGAGCAGTAACGCTCTGGCCTCGCATTCCGCCGCCGCCGTGAGCATTTTCTGCTTTTCCTTTGGTAAGCAGTTGTGGTGAAGTTTGTTGTCATTAGACATTTCCTTCAATCTTACAGATTTAGTCACTTTACTGGTGGTTTGCCTTTTGGTTGCTCTTTGTTTTTCTCAATTATTAGTTAGAATTGACAGTGGTCTTTCGTGTTTGTCAAAGGTAGTAAAATACTGGCCAAGATTTGCTATTAGTGGGTTAGTCGACTTTCGTGATGTCCTATAGAAAGATTTGGTAATTTCCATAATTCTTTCTTGGAGCATTGGGACACCTGCTGCTTCGTGCAGGTCTGCTGTGGGAAATCGGTTTGGCACATGTAGTGCTCGCCGAAGTGATCTGTTCTGCATCGTTTGCAAACGGTTTATTTGGGCCTTGGATGCATATCCCCACACAGGGCACGCATATTCAATCACCGGTCGTATTAGGCTACAGTATACACTGACGCCGGTGCAGGCTGACAATGAGCTATCCCTGTTGAGTATTGGGTATAACTCTTGTAGCCTAGCTGCAACTTTTCGTCGTATCTCCTCAATGTGATGTTTCCAGGTTAGACGAGTGTCCAAAATCACGCCGAGGTATTTAGCTGTGGTTGTCCATTCGATGTCTTCACCATTTAGGTGTAGGTTACGCATGCGGTTTTGCCGACGGTCACGCTTCCCCAGGCGCCTGGTCAGCATAATAGCTTGAGTCTTTGTCGAGTTTAAAGTTATTCTCCAACGTCTTGCCCAGGCTTCAGTCTGCTGGAGGACTTCTTGTAATCTTCTGATTGCAGTGGCTTTATTTCTGTGCGCGGTAAAGAACGCAGTGTCGTCTGCATATAGGGCAGTACGTACTGTGGCTGGGGCTGGTATATCCGCGGTATATAGATTATACAGTACCGGACCTAGGACCGAACCTTGCGGTACTCCAGCTCTTATGGGGCGGCGACTTGACATATTATTGCCAACCCTCACTTTGAAAGATCTCTCAGAAATATAGCTCCTGATCAGCTTTACAAGAGGGCCGGGGAAACCCTGGTTATAAAGTTTGTAGAGCAAACCGCTATGCCAGACGGAGTCGAATGCCCGTGCGACATCTAGCAATACTAGCGGGCAGTAGCCACGAAAATTGAAGGTAGTAGTGGCACGTTCCACTATTCTCATAATTTGCTGGCTTGCAGAGTGTCTTTTTTGGAACCAAAATTGAAACTCCGGGATGTTCTTTTCGGTCCTGATGTGTGCCTCTAGTCTCTTTAGCAATAATCTCTCGAAGATTTTACTCATTGAGGGGAGCAGGCTGATAGGGCGGTAGTTCTGGGGGAATGTCGTATTCTTCCCAGGTTTTGGCACAGCAACAACTGTAGCCTGCTTCCAGCATCTTGGATAGTGCTGGCGGCGTAGAACTATGTTAAAGATTTCTGTGAGGTGTTCAATCGCCTGTAGTGGAAGGTTCTTCAGTAGTTGGTTGCTTATATTGTCAATTCCTGGAGCCTTCCTGGGGTGTAGTTTACTCAATATGTTTCGAACTTCATCAGGTGTGATCTCTTCTATTATGTAGTCGTCGTCCTCAGCTGCTAGAAAACGGGCAAGTCTTCGGCGGATGTCTGCAGATTCTTCTTCATCATTATCTTGAGAAGGTCTGAATTGCTTCTCAAAGTGGTCCGCCAGAGCATTGGCCTTGTCTGAGTCGCTAAACACAAGGCCCCTTTCGCCATGAAGTGGGGGCAGTCTGGTACGCCGCTTTGTAAAACGTCGGGTCTCTACCCAAAGGTTTCCGTCTTTAACGTCTAGGGAGGCCAGACGTGACGACCACTCTCGGTTTCTATGCTCTTCGAGCGCCGCTTTCAGCTCGCGTTGGAGTCGATTTAGTAACCGCCTTGTTTCAGGGCGCCTGGTTAGTCGCCATTCCTTAGCCACCCTGTTGGCCTCGCATTCTGGAGGACTCCGATTCTAATCCCCGTCGATGATTCTGTCAGCGCCGTATACCTTCCCGTTCCTTTTCCCCAGTCCCATCCTGCCTCTAATAACCACAACGTCGACAAGGCGTAAAGCCATCAGAAAAAAAATAAAGAAATATCCATGGTATAGTAAGTATGATGTTGTTAACAACGAGAAATTCATTTTGCGTGGCGTGTTATAAAACGTGTGTTTCCTTCTCTATCATTATTGGTGATATTATTAGTTTAATAGCAGAGCGTCATTTGTGATCCCTTCATCAATAAAATTGTACCACAACAAGGTTGCAATTTTACTGTGAAATAGCCATGCAATCTTCATTCGACCCTCGTAACTAAGATTATAGAAGTATCTAGAAAAATAAGATATGAGTTAAGTGGGTAGAGTAAAAAGTAAATCTCTTATATGATCTAGTAGAATGTTTATTTTACTGTCTTCTATACTTGCTTTTCTATTTATAACGGATTCTACTGCAGAGATTAATGGCACCTTTAGCTCTTGAAATAGATTTAATATTGGAAATACAAGTTTTTTCACGGGCAGCCATTCTTCCAATACATCTTTCGGTGCCGTGTACGTCTTAACCTATGCTATATGTCCTCCAGTTTCAAACAGGACATTTTACCACCTACCAATTTTTGTTTTAAATTATTTCAGCGTTACTGTAATATTTTTAATTATTCTCATGCTAATTTATCCAATCCCTGACTCCCTTACCTAAGAAAAGATAATCTTCCTGCACCCTTGTGATTGTAAACGAGTGCCAGCTTGTGATGATGGTCATCTTTCCCCATTCAAGCTTACCTCTTAATTATTGCACCAATATCTTTCCACGCCTCATCACCATTATACGCCTTGTTCACTCCAACCAACGTTTTTACCTTCCTCCTGTCTTGCATTGAATACCAGTACAGCTCTCTTATCACATCTGTTACTGATTGTGTCTACGATAATTTCCAGAGATAAATCCAGCAGCCCTTCTTTGCACCCTCTCCAACTCCTGTATTTGATACTCAAAATGTGGGTTACATACTAGACTACCATATTCAGGCAGTGGTCTGACCAAAGTTTTGTAACCCAATTCATTTATTTATCTCATATATCTCCTCTTCGTTCTCTCGAACATGTGAAGGATTTTTAGCCGACCCCGGCAGCGTAGGGGTAGCGAGCTTGCTTCGCGTTGCAGGGGTCGCCGGTTCGAGTCCGGCAGAGGGCATGGGTGGTTTTAATTAAGTGTTGTGTTCGTCTTGTGTCGTCCTTACAGAAATGGAATATAACCACAATGAAATAAACGTATACATTGTAAGAGAAACACACACGTTGAGCTGCCTGTATGGCTAACATGGCCAAATGCCATTTAAAAAAAAAAAAAAAAAAAAGGATTTTGAACCCTTTTCCTACCACCTGTCCAATGTGTCATGCCCAGTTGAACTTGTTAACAAATGTTATGCCAATATATTTACATTTCAAGTCTTCAGCAAGCAATTCTTTCCCCACCTTATAATCATAATCAACATTTAGTTTTTTTATCTGTATATATAATAAGCTATCCCTTCTTTGATTTTACCTTCATCCTGTGTTTACCAACCCACTTAGATATCCTGTCCAGATCACTCTGCAGCTGTTTACATTCATCTACCGCTTTGATTCTATTACATAGCGCTATGTCACCTGTAAACAATCTAACGTCTGGTAATAAACCACAAATACAATCATTATTGTTTTTTCCGTAATTTTCACAGAAAAATCTAGCAGCCCATCCTTACACTCCCTCCATCGTCTATATTTGATACTCAAAATGTGTGTCCCATACTACACCACCGTATTCTATGAATGGTATGACCAATGTTTTGAAACCCAATTTCCTAACTTCAAGGGTACGTTCCCTCATGACAATCCCAAATAAATGAACGATTTTGTAAACTTTTCATAATAGTTGCCCAATGGTTATTATCAAATGTTATTCCACGATATTTACATTTGAAATATATGGTAGTATCATGATTTATCCTTAATTACACCTACTGTGACCCAAAATCAACGTCCAGTTCAAGGAAATAGATAAAACATACGTAAGCATGCTACACACATGTTCCTGTAGCTATATCCAACTCAAAGTATTTTTATTTCTTTCAATGGTTACTTATCATAGTCATTATGATAGTATTGTATTGTAACAAACACCAGGACTGGCTGCCTTTATTTTATCGTAGAATGAAAGATTGATATATCTTAATACAGTAAAAATAGAAGTTGTAATTGACGAGAATGCTTGTTGATAATTTAAAACCACCATTTGTGAAAACTCTGCTTATTTTAAAATATCATTTAGACTTCAACAATGAAAGCAAGAAAATCTAAGTTGGTTAAACTATTTCCTTTGTTATGCATTTTTGTCGAATACACACAAATACAATTAGGGTTTACAAAATAATAATACCGAGTTCTAACTTAAGTACGTTCTAAAAATTGCCATAGAAATCGGGATGATATTTGCGTTAACGATTTGGAACTAAATTTAAGGCCGATTGCCTGAAGAATCATATCAAAGATCTAAAAGGAAAGGACATCGTAAAATTGGGGCGACGATCTATAGGATCCATGTGATGTCGATTGCTCCTGATCCTAACAGATTTGGCAAAACTATTCTCAGAAATGTAAATATATATATATATATTTTTCGTCCGTAAAATGTTCTGCCTGCAAATCGAAAAACGTGTAAATCCGGACATGGAAACCTAATCACGGAAGCCCTCTGTCGTACTTGATATTACACAACAAGCTGTGCCAAAGGCGAAATTTTGGGTCACGGGCCTTCCGAAATCCATATCCAGACACGGATTTGAACCAGGGACATTTCGTTCCCCAGGCAGACACCTTAACCACTGAGACAACAGACCACTACAGATACACTGCTAACATTAGCATGTCGGTGACGCGAACTAATAAGATTTTACCAAACCCAAAAATCGCCCAACGTGCCTAACGTAGTTTTCACTTGAAAAACTAAAATTATAACTTAGTCCACAAACAGAGGGTTGAGTCGAATCTTCCTGAAGGAGTAGTACCAGGCTGTAGTGTCAGATGCGGGAAGGCCAATTCCTTTCTTGAGGAGCCTACAATTTAACGTGGAATCAGAACCACGGAACGTCCCGGCGTAGCTCATGTGACTAAATACAACTCCTAATGTTTATGCTCACCACGAGATTTAAACCTGTGACATTTTTAGTACAGTTAACATGTCCTTTGAAAGCAATGTGCGTTCCTCTCTTTCTATATTCCAAATTACTATTATCGGTAAAGATGTATAAAAAGAAATAATATCACAGAACCGCATGCGGCTCCGGAGCCGCGGTTTGCCTACCCCTGCTCTACGTGAAAGTTATCAGGTTAAGTAGTCCCATGTAACATTTATGCAAAATGACCGTAACATTGCACTGCCTATTTGGTCACGTAAGTACCAATCTGACACATTGCTCAAGTACTAGTAAAAGGTTTGAAAATATTGCACTTGTTGGAGAGAGTGATGACGGAATGTACGGGAGAAGTAAAGGAATTGCGTTACAAAACTTTGATCACACCATTCCTTGAATATGGTGGCATTAAATGGTATCCAAATTTTTCGTATCAAATACAGGAGTTTGAGAGGGTGCAGAAAAGGTCTGTTAGATTTGTTTGTGGAAATTATCGCAGAATGCAATCAGTGACAGACATGTTAAAAGAGCTGGAATGGGATTCACTGGAAGACAGGAGGAGGGTGAAGAGAGTCATGGGAGTGTACAAGGCGTATATTGATGATGAGGCATGAAAAGCTATTGGTGTAAGAATTAAAAGAAATGCATGGAACGGAAAAGATGAGCATGACCACAAGCTGACACTCGATTTCAGGCACAAGGGTGTGGGAAGATTCTCTTTTATGGGTAAGGGTGTCAGGGACTGGAATAAGTTACCAAGGGAGGTGATGAATAATTTACCGAAAGCGTTGAAAGAATTTAAAGCTAAAATTTGCAGAGAGCAAATTTAGGTGGGTGCAGGAAAGGGGGAAAGATGTGTGTTTAGCGAAATTGCCACTGGAGCATGCGCTCCATCGCATTTTAACTAAATATTATTATATTATAAAGAAAATAAAAAACGCGCCATTATCAATTCAACCACCAGGGCTTTATATATATATATATATATATATATATATATATAAGCAATGGTATAATATTGCGTGCTGTAGAAACATGTGGTATGGTATAAAATCAAAACTGGAAACTGATTATTAGAGAAAATAGACTAGAGCTGTAATTCTTAAGAGTATTAGTAAATGGTGAAAGTAAAATGAAGAGTAAACACTGCTGTCGTTGCGGCGTGTTCTTGCAATGAGTCAGCGATATTTATAGTCTCCGCGTCTGCTGCAAGCGCAATCTACCAGAGTGGTTCGCCATAACGGACCACCAGGGTCGCCACTGCAGGAACAAATAATGCCCGTACAAGCAGTAACATCCGCTCTAAAGCATGTTCATTGCGGCCGTGGAACAATTTCTAAAGTGGCCTATAAAGAAACTATCGGTAGTGCGTTGTGAGTTAATAAATTGATAACAATTCAGTCGGAAACAGACTTAAAATTTCTCGAGTTCATTACACTCTGTTCGTTAATTACTGGTAATTCAATGACAAGTTATTTATAAATGAACTATCGCACATTATCTTGTTGATCTCGTAGACTTCAGAGGTGATTGTTCTTATCATAACTATGATTGGTTAATAATTTACATATCGTCTGTACAATTAAGTTTGCCGCTACCTTGGTGAACGATATCTGGTTGGCATCGTTCGATTTCTGTTGAGGATGTAAGATTTTGTGTAAAATGTGATTAAAGTTAAACGTTTTTCTTGAAGGCTTACTAGGCATTGTGAACGGCATAATTCGTTGCTCTGACCTAAGAGAAGTTCAACAAACATTGGTCGGCTTACTGGGAGCTGAAACTTCTACGAGATGAATTAAGAGCGGTTTGTGGGACACGAAGTACAAGAATTACTCTCTTTTTTAGTAGAATCGCGTTGCAAACTTGAAATTAAAAATGTTATTCACATATGAAATTTCTTCCGAATCGCTAGAGCCGTTTCAGAGATGGTCCTGTTTGCTATCTCATAAATTGCTTTTAAAGAAAAATCCTATTATCATTTTAAATAGAATATTAATGATAATTATGAATGGTGAATTATTTAATAATTATTTTAAAATGATTGTTTTATGGAGGTTCACTTTGCTAAAGAGACCATTGTGCATTTTAAACATGTTGTAAAAAAGCAATGATAACGATTTAAAAAAAAAAGGTTTTTGCTATTGTGAGCATACAAATAATAGACAGAATAAATTAATTAAATATTTTTTATTTCGTTAATTAAACAGATTGTTCGAAATGTCCACCATTTGCTCTAATGCATGCCCTAAATATAGTTATCTTAACATTTTAAGATACAAAAGAACATTGTTTTAGATTACTCAAACAGCCTTGGGTAAATTACAAAAAGGCTAAAAAAAATAATAATTTAAAAAAATCAATATTTCGAAGATGGTGAGACAGTTACTGAAATAACAGAGGTTGCCTAAAAGGCTACGTTGCGCTACGTGGAGACGAGGGGGGTTCCGAGCCAAACAACGTAGCTTTCCATTCATATCATTTTTCACAATTAAAATGAGGTACTGAACAAACAACAGCAGCTGAATATTTATTTCCTTCATTTAATTATCTCCGTATGTAATTTAATATTGTGTGGCAGGAGAAAACACTACAAAATGTCTTATGGAATCAAAAGGGAAAAAAACGCTACGTGCTACGTAAAAGGAGGCGTGGGGGGAGGGGGGGGGTTGATGCTAAAGCCACGTTGGGTGACGTGGGGGTTGGATGTGGGGTCCACATGAGGTCAAAATGGAGCCACGTGGTTTATTGATGCTCCCTAGCTTTATTTTGCCGTGAACACGTGGGATCGGGGTAAATGCATAGCCGCAAACAGTACTGGATGCTGCAGGGAGCCATAAATGTTTCGCATCGCCTTCTGCTGGAAAGTCGCTGTCACGTGCAGACTGGTGCTGTCGGCCGCCGCTAACCGGACCGGAAGAAGAATGCGAGGAGGGCGAGCCAAGCCGGTATCGATTGGCAGCGAGGCCTCGAAACAGGCGGCGTCGACCTCGCAATCTCGACGACGGAGCGGCGGCACGCGGGGAATGCGCGTCCGCGCCTTCCACTCCGCCACCTGCACGACAGGCCGCTCCGCATGGCTGCCTACCTGGTGCTGTGCAGGGTGTCGCGAATCAGCCGCGCGCACAAGACAATTGAGTGAGTTCACCTAGCGACCAAGCACTGCTTGGCGCGTAATGTGAAGTAGGGATGCAATGGAGCTCCGCATCCGGAATTGCGGAACTTCCGCATAAGATTCTACCTTCACTTTCACATCCGCAACTTTTAATGCGGAAGTACAGCGGATGTTTTGTTTACACTGCAATACATACCTGGTGGTTATAATCAAATTTTCCCTATTAAACAAGTTATAACGCGGAAACTAATCACCACACAAGTGAAAAACTTGGTAGCATTAATTTCACGTATATGGGGGAAGATAAATAATGCAGAATAATTTCAATTGAAACACTTTTAATGTGCTTCTACGGTATATCATACCATTACCTGCCGGTACCATTACTGCTACAAAAGGGGCTCAATATGGTGCCCACCAGTGTCCAGAAGAGTCTGAAAGCGCAGGATTGCATTCTGCACAGCTGAACGAAGCATGTCCGTAGGTATGCTGGCTACCTCTCTTGATATGCTGCGCTTCAGATCAGCACATGTGTGAATGTTCCCCTGGTAAACCCTGTCCTTCAGGTAGCCCCACAACCAGAAATCACAGGGAGTGAGGTCAGGTGATCATGCCGGCCAAGCATTTGGAAACGATCGGCTGATAATTCGATCAGGTGAGTGAGACTATGAATCACGATGACTGATCATGGCACCTGGTGGCCATAGTTGGAACTGGACGGTGGCGCTGTGACGCATCGAAATCATGCACCCCATACTCTGGACATTAATGTTACCAAGTTTGGTACTCGTATGGTAATCAGTTTCCGTGTTATAACGTGTTAATAGGGAAAGTTTAATTACAACCACCTGCTAAATCTTATTATTTCCTGTTTGTACGGGAATCTCCCTATTGCCGCTTAGCTAATAAAACTGTGGTTATTTAACTTTTTATTATACTCTAATAAAGGTAGCAATGAACTGAACGGTGTTTTACATAAGCACGAATTTACAAGTTTGAAGTAAAGCGGTCTATTCACTGTCAAACTTATAGGATATCCGAGTAGAAGTACCGTAGGATGCGCTCACCCATTCATGCTATCAGTGGGGGTGCAACAAGATGCTCCGAGCAGTCCTTTCCGCTCGTACTTTCTAGCGATACACCACGTGTCCTTATCGCACACTTGTAGGATATTTCCTCCTAACATGATCCAACGCCATAGCCTGTTGGACGGCAAGGAACCGTGTTGGTTGACTGGGACTGCAACCACTTCCAACACGCCCTACGTGTAGTACTGCAGCCCTTCTCACGCCCCAAGTAGAGTCTTACATCGGAAAATCGGATCATCGTAGGTCCTACAAGTTGGACCGTGAATGTGCCACTAGAGCGGTGGAAAGGCGGGTGGCGGGCACAGAGATGTGCGGTGGCGTGGCCTTGTGCTCAACGCTTCAATAGTAGAGCCACGTCGTAGGTCCTACAGGTTGTACTGTGAATGTGCCGCTAGAGCGGTGGAAAGGCGGGTGGCGGGCACGGAGATGTGCGGTGGCGTGGCCTTGTGCTTGAATTAGTCGAGCCGCGAACTCCGCAAAGGTCATATGGTAAAGATTGTGTTGATGAAGCGTGTGTATTTATTTAAATAATTTAATTCACTGGTTAAATCATCCCACGTTTTTTGTTGTTGAAACATGTGGCAGAAAATAATAGCCTATGACTGTATTAGATGGAAATTTTTCTTATGTAAAATGTAGAATTTGTGATAAAAATTTGTTTATTTTTATTCATTAGTTTATTTTTGAAAAATATTAATATCTAATTAATATAAATTTATTTTTACACATCCGCTTCTGGAAAACATCAGCTTCTGCAAAACATCCGCTTCTGTAAAACATCCACTTCTGCAAAACATCCACTTCTGTAAAACATCCGCTTCTGCAAAACATCCGCTTCTGTAAAACATCCGCTTCTGTAAAACATCCGCTTCTGCAAAACATCCACTTCTGCAAAACATCCACTTCTGTAAAACATCCACTTCTGTAAAACATCCGCTTCTGCAAAACATCTACTTCTGAAAACATCCGCTTCTGCAAAACATCCACTTCTGTAAAACATCCGCATCTGTAAAACATCCACTTCTGTAAAACATCCGCTTCTGCAAAACATCCGCTTCTGTAAAACATCCACTTCTGTAAAACATCCGCTTCTGCAAAACATCCGCTTCTGTAAAACACCCGCTTCTGCAAAACATCCGCATCCGCGGATGTCAAGCACTGAATATCTGTATCCACATCCGCTAAGATGACCTCCCATGCAACCCTAATGTGAACTACGCAAGAACGCTTCTGCGGTTCGGATGCCACGTTAAACCGCAGGTCGCCTACACCAAGTAGGAGCACCGGATAAAGTTAAGGCAGGCTGCTACGAGGGCGGAATGCCAAGCCAACAATCATTACGACTACATGAATTTACTTCAGCATCATCCCATTTACCTTTAGTTTGCCATACTAAAATTATAAAATTCCCCGAATGAAGTTGGCAGAGTAACGCTGAGGTCTTAATACTGCCTCATCTGAGTGTCAAGATGTATTGCCGGATATCACATTGCAGTGTAATGTGTTTCGGCAGGTGAAGGGGACGCGGTGTAGAAATCCTGCCGCGCGCGCACCGCCACTTCACCGCCGGCTGGCCCACCAGCCCGAGATCCTCCGCCGCGAAACTTAATTACGCACGTGACTGGGGCTCCGATGGACCGTAACGATATTAAAGACGGCCGTATCAAAGACAACGCGCCTAACCTAATAACCCGTCTCGTTCCGCATTCCACAGCGCGGCCTAACCTCATCACCGCGGCTCACCTGCTCCGCCAATCGGCGTTGACCTCCCAACCAATCTTCGTCATCTGACACCTGCCGAAGTGCACTGACGCGGGACTCAAGTCTTCCTCAGACTCAATTACCAAGTCAGATACCCGCTGTCTTCAGCAATATCCACTGTCAGATGGGGTAGAAATTGGCTTCTGCTGAAATATGACCTGAACAGGTCGAAGATTGTTTGCAGATGATATAATGCTATATGAAAGGATAAAAACTGTAGAGGACTGTAAACAGCTGCAGGGTGATCTGGACAGGATATCTAGCTTTGGCTGGTCAAAATTGGATGAAGATAAATGCAAGGAAGATTCAGCTTATTAGATACACAGATAAAAAACTAAGGGTTGATTATGAATATAAGGTGGGGAAAGAATTGCTTGCAGAAGACTTGAAATGTAAATATCTTGGCATTACATTCGATAACAAGCTTAACTGGGCAGGATACATTGAAGAGGTAAAAGGAAAAGAGTTCTTTTTTTTAACTGCTTAACGTCTCTTAACAGCGAGGTCTTTAGAGACGGGAAAGGATGGGGGCAAGGAATGGGAAAGAATTCGGCCATGGCCTTTTGAATGAAGCATCCAGGCATTTGCCTGGAGTGATTTGGGAAGCCATGGAAAATCCAAAACTGCATGCCCGGACGAGGATTCGAACCGGCGTCCTCCAGAATGCGAGGCCAGAACGCTAACCGTTACACCACCACTCTAGGTTAAAAAAAAAGATTTCAAATTTCTGCTCGTGTTGGAGAGAGTGATGATGGGATGTACAAGAGAAATAAAGGAATTGGGTTACAAAACTATTTTCAGACCGTTGCGTTGTTTGAATATGGTTGTGTCGTATGGGACCCTCATTTTACGAATCAAATACAAGAGTTGGAGAGGGTGCTAAAAAGGGCTGGTAGATTTGTTTCTGGAAATTATCGCAGAATACAATAAGTGACGCATATGATAAAAGAGATGGAATGGGATTCATTGCAAGACAGAAGGAGGATGAGGAGGGTCATGGGAGTGTACAGGACGTATGCTGGCGATGAGGCATGGAAAGATATTGGAGTAGGTATGAAAAGTAGTGCATGGAAGGGAAAAGATGTCCATGACCACAAGCTGGCACTCGATTTCAGGCACAAGGGTGTGGGAAGATTCTCTTTTTTAGGTAAGGGTGTCAGGGATTGGATTAAGGTACCAAGAGAAATGATGAATTGGATGCTTTAACCAACGTTCTTTACTTATCGCTGTTTTAAATGTTGTTGGTGTCAATTTACAGTTGCTCGAGTTCTTTTCTGACTAGCCTTGTAAGTTTTCTGTTAGTATTTTTCTGTCTAGAGACAGTGTTGAAGATTTTACAGTTGAGTCTATGATTGTCCATCCCAACTATGTGACCATTGATCTCCTTTTTCTCATGGCTGTTGTAATGCTCTGCAGTTGTTGGTATAGGTCTTGATTATGCCAGAGTCTGTTACTTTACTTCTCCTTTGACTGGACCCAATATTTTCTCAAGATCTGACGGTTCCCTGTCTAACCATTTTCAATGCACTCTGATGCATACAGTACTAATGGTCGAACTACAGTATTATAGTGCTTGAGTTTCAGGTTAAGTTAGAGGGATTTAAATCCAAACATGTTCCTGAAAATGACGTATGTTTAATTTAATTTAATTTCAATGGAGCACACGCTAGGGTGGTAATTTCCATAAACATCCATCTTCCCCCTTTCCTGTACCCACCTACATTTGCCGTCTACAAATATAAACTTCAACATTCTTTCAACGTTTTCGGAAAATTATTTATCACTTCCCTTGGTAACTTATTCCAATACCTGACACCCTTACCTAAAAAAGAGAATCATCCCACACCCTTGTGCCTGAAATCGAGTGCCAGCTTGTGGTCATGGTCATCTTTTCCCTTCCATGCACTACTTTTCAAACCTACACCAATATCTTCCCATGCCTCATGACCAGTATACGCCCTGTACAATCCCATGACCCTCTTCATCCTCCTCCTGTCTGCTATGAATCCCACTCCAGCTCTTTTATCATATCTGTTACTGATTGCATCCTGTGATAACTTCCAGAAGCAAATCTAGCAGCTCTTTTTGCACCCTCTCCAAGTCCTGTACTTGATACGCAAATTTGGGTCCCATACTACACAACCATATTCGAGCATTTATCTGACCAAAGTTTTGTAACCCAATTCCTTTACTTCTCCCGTACATCCCCTCATCACTGTGTCCAACAAGTGCAGGATTCTGAAACCTTTTCCTACCACCTGTCCAATGTGTCCTACCCAGTTAAGCTTGTTATCAAATGTAATGCCAAGAAATTTACATTTCAAGTCTTCAGCAAGCAATTCTTTCCCAGACTTATATTCATAATCAACATTTTGTTTTTTATTTGTGTACCTAATAAGCTGACTCTTCTTTGCATTTATCTTCATCCCATGTTCGTTTCAGTTTGGTACACCTGCTATTGGTATGTAAGTCCTCACTGATGGTTGGAATTACTTTTAACTAACGACGTGATGAATGGTTAGCAATAACTCGGAAAGAGTTTGATGTTAAATTTCGTAAACATAAAAGTCAGGTGGACGGTGATAATGCAATTTAAGAAGTGCAAAACAGGAGAAAAGTCTGAAATTGGAATGTAGCTGTGTGGGTAATTTTCATGCGGAGCATATGCTCCAACCAAATGAAATTCAGTTGAAACAGCGATTATCTAGACAAATTACCGTATTACCTTTGTGGTTTATGATCCGACCTGAAAAATTAGACACGTAGCATAGAATCTAAATAAGTCACGAAACCTTCACTGCCATCATACCTAATGCTAGCATCTGTGAAAATTTGTTTTGCTTGTGCGACACAAGTCAGTTAACATTCCACATTTAACTGTAATGCCATAACAGGCAGATACCGAATGATCACCAAGTCGAATATTTGTCACCAGCTCATAAAGTGACTCAGATATATTCTCGCTAACGTACAGTAACAGAATTTACAATTAACATATACGAGATGTGTTCAAAAAATAACGGAAATTTTCGTTTTTTTTGGAAAGAATTTCATCTAATCTTCTACGTCGATGCTATCGCCTTCAAAATAGTCACCGTTTGATGTTATATACTTATGACAGCGCTTATTCCGAACCCCAAAACACTTCTGGAACTCGATCTTTGGGACAGCTTCGAGCTATTTCAGCGATGCACTTTTAATATAAAGGTTCTTTATATTATTCCGAACATGGCTGCCGAGTATGGAGGCTGGTGCATCACTACGATGCTGATTTTTGCCAAAAATTCGTGAACATGCAGCCCTGTGTGGGCAGGTGCATTATCGTGGTGCAAAAGCCACGAATTGTATTGACACAGATCCACACGTTTTCTTCGGACTACTTCCTGCAAACGGCGTCGAACATGAAGGTAGTATTCCGTATTGATAGTCTGACCTAGTGGAAAGAATATTATAAAAATGAAAAATCTCCGACTGTATCAAAACACGTGTTATCTTTTTAACAGATGACAAGAGGCTAAAAAAGCGAATATATCTCAAAACGTATAGACACTTTTAAGACATGTTTGTCAAGACAACAACGAAAAAATTATGCCAATTGGACTAACATAACCCGCAAAATTTCAAAGTTCCCGTTAATTTTTGAACACTCCTCATATAAACATATACAGTTATAGAAAAAAAAATACAGCTTTTTATTGTTACTTATTGAGCATGTAGAACCCATGAACTTCGCATTTTTATTTTTGCTTTTTTTCTAGTTTGTTGCTGTCTGTCATCTATTACTGTTTTAAATAATTCACTTCAACTTAGCATATCCAACGTATCATACTGTAAGAACCCTCAAACCTAAAATAAAATGTACAGGTATTTTATGAAGCACTTGTGGTAAGCTAAAGTTAGGTTGAATATGATCTAGTATGTTTGTTTTGCAAATCCTGTAAAACAGTGTATATAGACTTTATTTTATGTAAAGAAATTATTTAAATGCCATTTAATATGCTTAAGAACAGAATTGTGCAAGGGAATTGCTTAATTCCAAGTATTAATGTAAGCTACGATGTCTAAAGGATAATTTGATACAGTTTAAAATGATTTCTGTAAATAATTTTGTATTTAAGTATCTTTAATTTCTATTTATGACCATTTTGTATTGATTGTTTATGATTATGTATTAGTTCTGATTGTTTTTAATATGTTTCAATTGTTTAAGTATTGTTAATGTTCGAGAATTATCTGTCGGAATCTTTTGAAGTGTTCTAGAAATTTCGAAAAGATTTATATAAAAAAAAAACATCCGAGACAGAAAATTTTTCGCAAAGTTTTCACCGACTCAATTTACGACGGCCAAGAACTGTATTGTCTGTGGAAGAAGTGTTGTATACAATCGCTGGATTGAATGTGTTCATATAAACATTATCATTTACGTCGTGTTTTATGAAAATAAAAACAAATGTTAAATTGAACTTTGGGGTGTACTGATTATTTGTCATATTAGTTAAATCATCAGCTCTCTTACAACACGTTTCCCCTTACCAGTTCTTTCTTCGAATACAATTCTTTCCGTCGCTCATTCTCTCCACTAACATATTAAAAAAATCCGGCATGTCACAAAACATAGCACACCATCCTGTATCATGTCTTTCGAACTATTCCAGAAGTTTAATAATCAGCAGGTTATTTCTCCAGGTGATTAGTAGCAGTAAAGGATTAGCGGCAAATGGACGGCAAGGAATTTGGACTTGGCCTATCGAACGAACATTACCGGGTCTTGCATGGATTGATTTCGTATCCCGTGGAAAGTTGAAACTAGGATTACCGCTCATTGAGTCTAAACCTCGCACTCCGGAATGAGATGAAAGGCCATAACCAGTCACGCACCACGCTCCGTCAAATTATTTGTTTGTCCTGTTATTTCTGAACAGCTAGCCATAGCACCGCAATTCAAATTGATAATTCGCACAGACACAATCTACTGGGATGTCTTCTATCCCAGAGTATGAGGAAGTTCATGCAAAATCAATTCCATCTTGTAACAGCCCTCATACCTGAATTTTGAATAGTATTGTACTGTATGAAGTATTTGTAGTGAGCTCAAGTTTGCTTGAATATGATCTGGTATGTTTTGTAATTTCTTGTAAATCAGTGTACATAGACTTTGTTTTATATAAGAAAATTATTTTAAAGTCCATTTAATATGTTTAAGAACCGAATGGTGCAAGAGAATTTCTTAAATGTTTGTAATTCCATGTAAGTTACGATGTCTACAGGACAATTTTCTACAGTTTGAAAGGATTTCCGTAAATAATTTTGTATTTAAGTATCTCTAATTACCATTTCTGATCATTTTGTAATGTTGTTAAGTAATTTTGTATTAATTCCGATAGTTTTTAATATGTTTGATTGTTTGAGTGATTGTTAATTATCGAGAAATATCGGGCGGATGCCTTTGAAGAATTCTCGTAATTTCGATAGAGACTATATAAACAGATCGGCTGGACAGAGCAGTTAGTTGACATCATTCAGTATTCAGTGTTACAGAGAGTTTCATTCAACCAATTAGTTTTCCAAGTTGATTTCACAGAGATTATCTTTGCGACTATTTAGAAGTGCATCTCTGTATTGTATCTATGCTTGTGAATATCGCTGACTTTGTTTTGAAAGCAATAAACAACTCTTCAACATAACCTTTTTGGTGGACTTTTTAATTAGTCAATATAGTAATTAAACCACCGAAGACAGTAATAATCTCCTTCCAGTTCATCTATGGTTGTCTTCGCTGATGATGTGGCGTTGTTGGATGTTTCACTTCCGGGTTGATGGCATATCTTGCTATGGCCCGAGTCGGCAGCAGGTTTTGCTGCCGCAGTAGCTGCATCATGGTGTTTAGTTGGCATCTTCTGTCGCTGTCAGGCTTAGCACCTAGGTGGTGCTGCTCAATGTTACCACCTTAGCGATTTTGTCGCTAGATTTAGTGAATTTTGAAGTTCGACAGTGATATTTTTAAATATTTTTTCGCTAAAAGAATATTTGGTGATTTTTAATGACATTCAACCTTGCACAGTTTCGAAAAATATACTCGCTTCCTTTCAACTACATTATTTGGGAGAAAATGAGTCTTTCCAGTATGGAAAATTAGGCAGGGATAAGACAGCAAAATAGTAGATCTTACCTGACAACTCGGTTTCGATGAGAAAAAAATTTACAAACCCCTACAGCAATGGCACAGTATTAATTATATTCAGTGTACACTGAATTTTTGGCTGAAGTTCGAAAATACAAGAATGCTGCTGGAAGAAATACCTTTTTGGAGTTACTTGATTTATCCATACCCGCTTTATCACTTCCTCACTCGAATGCCGCAGTAGAAAGGACTTTCAGTGCAATGAACGTTGTTAAAAACTAATTGAGAAATAGGATGGCAGTAAATACTCTTAACAGCATTGTTTTTATAAGAAACGAGTTAAAAATTCCGACTGATGTCATTGCTATAATTGGTAAAGATGCTAAATATTCTTTTAAAACGAAGACTGGTTATTCAACTCATCCTTCCACATCTGCAAGTTCTGCAACTCCAACGATAGACCAAGATGACGAATAATAAATACCGATTGAAGAATTTTATTTTGATTTTAAAATACATTATTATGCTGAATTTAATGAAAATACTAATTATTAAAATATTTTTATATTACTTACTTTACCATTTTCATTTATTTTATTTAGCGATTTCTGGCGAATCGTTTAGTTCTAAATATCTCGTAATCTAGTTAGTTTATCGATCAGGTCTTGTGACTTTTGTTTTCCTAAGGTGGCAACACTGGTGCTGCTGCTGGAGGATCTCGTACTATTGCGCGAAGTCGGTGTTTTTTACTGAATCCGTGGGTCGATGTGTGTTTTATGCTGATGGGGCGTCGGCTTTTCTACGCGCGGCTGTCTCTTCACTGGGCACCCACTGTAGCAGGCAGGGTGGTTTCCACTACAGTTGCAGAATGTAGGTGTTCCCTCTATTGGAATGCTGCAGACCGCAAGATTGTGAGTGCCCGCGCACCTCACGCAGCACTGCTGTCCCGTGCAGTCGCGGGCCAGGTGTCCATGGCCCTGAAATCCAAAGCATTGAGCCAGGGCGAGCGATGGTCTCTTCTTCTGTTCAGGAATTCCGTCAGGCGACGAATTTGCGTTGGGTGCTGCGGTAGGAAACGCCGACCCTCTTTAACCGGGAAGCAAAGAAGGTGATTGTCTGTCTCCCTGGAGAAGGCGATCACTAGTCCTGTGTAGTTTCCTTCGTAAACTGCGGTAAGCGGAAGGACGGATCTCTCTTCAACCTGCTGAGCCTTGGTGATTTCTTGTGCTTCGAGATTATTGTCAACCACCATCGCTTTAGGTGTCGTGTTGATCTCAGAGGGGGGTGGTGTGACAGCTTGATGCTTGGGTGTTTGATAATTACTTATCGGAAAAATTATATTGAAGATTCCTTTTTCTTGCAGTCATTTTATGTCGTGGCACGAGTAAATTGTTTCATCGAAAACATATTTACCGTCTTATCTATTTATTCCATACAAGCTGTTGCACATATTATCTCACTATGAATTTGATGTTAATGTATGAATTTACAGTGTTTGTCTCTATAATTATCTCCGAAATTCCGCAATGTTTTTCAAACTACGGAGGACACAGGGTAGGGATGGGCATTTAAAAAAGTATATCGATAAATATCGAAACGATATTTACAGACACTATCGATATACATCGGGGAAAAAATATCGATATTTCGATATTTTTTGGCTAAAGGGAGTAATTATCTAAAAAAAAATCATAAAACACATCAAAATATTTAAGAAAATTCTGAAAATTATACAAAATTTTATTAATTTATTATTTTTGTTAATCAATCAAACCAGTATTCGTCTGATATGGATATTAAAAGGACTCTCTGTTTTATGTGCTCCTCCGTCAATCTACTGTTGTTCGGTACAGCTAAGTTGACTGCAGAAGCCACTCTTTCGGACGACATAGAAGAAACTTGACATATAGGGTATTTCAGCGCGATTTCCGAAAGCACTGGCTTGGAGTGCTGGCAATTCACCCAAAACTTTACTGGGTCTGATTTTCTGTCTATTAACGGTTGGTCCAGATACTGCTTAAACTCATTAGGAACTGAGCCAGTGCTTGGAACCTCTTGCATAACAGTAGTGCTAAGGGATAATAGCTTTTCATGTGTGGACCAAATTGATATTTTAAAAATATCGATATATCGATACATCGATATATTTTGCCCACCCCTAACACAGGGGACAGATCAGAGTTAGCATTACAGAAAGGGGTGAGTGGCCTTTCTGCTTCCGTAAAACAGACACTCTGGAGGATGGAAACCAAGAATGTTTAACATTACGATGCAATTTAAATATGTTGTTCCTCCGTGAATACCCATACCGGGATGTGACAAAGCTTAGACATTAGGACAGACTTTGAGATATCGCCAGTGAGTTCAAATGGTTACCATCGTTCCTTTCATTCCACATCAAGTCTGTTTATTTCATCCATCTTATCGCCCTTTGCAAATCTCCTTCATCTCTCAACAAAATCAGATAAACACAATACGTTCTGAACTAAGACAGATATGACGGAAATAGTGAAAATATTCGATACAGCTATTATTTCGAAACTATCATACACCTGTTAACCGCAATGCAGAGCGTGGTGGGAGAGCGGTAACGCCCTGGCCTCGCGTACGGGAGGACGTAGATTCGAATCCCTGTCCAGATTTGGGTTTTCCATGGTTTCCCCAAATCACTCCAGGCAAATAGCAGGATGGTTCCTTTAAAAGGCCATGGTCGAATTGCTTCCCGGTCCTTGCCCCCAGTCCTTTCTCGACGTCGATGAAGCTTAAAGACATAAACAGAAAAAAATCACCATCCTAACTGCACAAAACTTAGAAAAAACATCAATTTTGCTGACGATGACCCAATTTGAAAATCAAATTTCTTGATCCTTAACAATTATGCACAGTCGAATGGATCAGAAACTTCACCAGATTTTAAAATCACACTTTTGCTGAAATGTTTCAACGGCTGGGTAGAACTGGTCAGGGAAACTGCATTTCTATTTTTCTATAACCAAAACAGGCCATTTATATTTGGAAATACTATGATGTTGTAGCAACTGTGTTAAAATTCCACCGGAAAACATATCTTATCAATCGCTAAGCATATACGTAAATAATAAAAAAAATATCTTCCCCATTCCAAAAAAAAAACAGCAAAAAAACAAAAGTTGTTTAAAAATGCAATTAGGGTTTTTGGATCATACTTCGGTATTCACAAACGCAAGGTTATAATAAATTACTACTATATTGATGTGTGAGTGGCGACATTCCCGGCGTATCGATACAACAAAATCTTCTCGGGTGTCCCACCGGATGGTGGTGTAAAAACACGACGTTTCGACAGCTGACTCCGCTGTCTTCATCAGGTGTCGAGGCAGAGACAGTCTGCTGAGAACTGCTAGATACCTGATGAAGACAGCAGAGTCAGCTGTCGAAACGTCGTGGTTTTACACCACCATCCGGTGGGACACCCGAGAAGATTTTGTTACTATTATATTTCTACCACATAAGGTTCGGTAACCGAATGCCCATGAAACACGTATCAACCGAAGCAAACCAAATTGTTTTAACTAAGAGCCTGATAATATGCGTGCTCAACACGAACATGGCTGTTTTTTTTCTGTCATCAGTCTTTTGACAGGTATTTTCATTACTCTATTTCCTCCTCTTTTAGCCAATAATAATAGCAACAAAACAAACTCAACAAGATGAAAAAGTCTTTCGGACAGACCTGCAACGTCTACAACAATAATTACGTAGGAATCCAATCAAAAATTAGACATTACAATACAGTTATTAAACCCAACAGAAACACTAAACTCTTAAGAGGGAAATCGAGAACATTCAGAAAGAAGAAGAATCATCAGGAAAATTATTGGACCAACGAAAACGGAAGAAGGCTACAGACTAAAGTCAAACAAAACAGTAGAGTCCCACTCAAACATAGCCAACGACATCAGAAAACGCAGACTAAAATTCTACGGTCACATCTACAGGATGCCAGATCACAGATTAGCTAAGCAGACATTCAAACTCATGCAACCATTAAAAATGCCCAACAGCTGGTTCGATCAAGTAAGACAAGACCTGGTAAAAGTAAATATCAAGAGATCAGAAAGCATAGATCGCAAAATCTTCAGACAAAAATATACATCTGGGTAGTCATGCCAGAAAAAAAAGCCAAGAAGACCGGCAAAACTTGGAAAGAAGACAGAAAACTTGCCTTCAGTAAACGGATGCGAGAATACTGGAATGGCAAAAGAAACTCGGGCAGAAAATGACTAAATTTTGCCCGATGTTTATAGGTCTGTTTGTATAAAATAATAATCGTATACAGACATGTGTATTCCTATATTTCACTTGGTAGCTTCATCTACTTAGCGCAGACCTCTGGTGTTTATCTGTGTTAGTAGACTCGAGTCTCGCATCGTGCGATATGGTGGGTGTATGTTGGCAGTTGAGGCGGTTTGGGAGATATGTTGGTTCCAAGTGGTTGACCGAGGGCATTTCCATATTTCGACCAAAGACGTATTTGTCCATACATTTCGCTTTGCAGCCACAACCTAGCTAATACCTCTGGTGTTTGTGTGTCCCATCGTGCACTACAGTGGTTGCAAGCAGTTATGTGTGGAGTGTGGGAGATACGGTGGTTGAAACTGATCGACCAACGTGTTCGAAGAAATCTCTGGATTCTTCTAGAATTTTATTCAATGTATTAAAAATTTCTAGAATATGACAGATGTTCAGTTATTTACAAACATAAATAACTTACCTGCCACATACATTTAGTGTGTCATTTTACAGGGAGTAACATAGGTTACTTTTCATCATGGAAATATTTAAGGTTCCGTGAAAAAAAACATACAAACTTCAAATTCTTGGCAAACAGGAACGATGTAGTTGGCATCAGCAAGTACTAAAATAAATAACAGAAATCTTCAGTTCTATCAAACGAAATCAAAATTAATTGCAAAAACGACACTCTTCGATAAGAAGACTTTTTTTTTTTTTGATGATTACATGTCTTCGGAAACGCTTTGCGTCTTTAATGCAGTGGTTTCCCGTTGCCTTCTGCATCCCCATGCCGTTGATAATTCCTGATTAACAGCGGTTAAAGTAAACTTTCGTTGCTCGTTTAAGAATCTGGTACACGTTGAAACGATTTGGATGAAACATCTACCATGCTCGCATTTAGGGATTGGTGCATTAAGAAAGGGAAGTTCGGATAGCCCCGCTCACTTAAAATTAATTGCAAATAAAAATAAAATAAACACGTTTTCTGTCTTTATTTTAATCTTAAAATTATACTGGGAATTCTGCAGTCATATTAATTAGAAATTATAACTTGTTTTCAACGAATTAAATTAAAAATATTTTCGCCTTAATTTTTGGCAACACAAAAGTTGTCGGGTTGCCCCGGACACAGTAATAAATGGCGGTCTAATCGTTTTATGGCCTTACAAAAATCGCAATAATAATGGATATCTGATGAATCTACACTCCTGGAAATTGAAATAAGAACACATTGACGCCGGTGTGTAAGACACACCATACTTGCTCCGGACACTACGAGAGGGCTGTACAAGCAATGATCAAACGTACGGCACAGCGGACACACCAGGAACAGCAGTGTTGGCCGTCGAAGGGCGTTAGCTGCGCAGCGGTTGGGCACCGCCGCAGTCAGTGTCTGCCAGTTTGCCGTGGCATACGGAGCTCCATCTCAGTCTTTAACACTGGTAGCATGCCGCGATAGCGTGTACGTGAACCGTATGTGCAATTGACGGACTTTGAGCGAGGGCGTATAGTGGGCATGCGGGAGGCCGGGTGGACGTACCACCGAATTGCTCAACATGTGGGGCGCGAGGTCTCCACAGTACATCGATGTTGTCGCCAGTGGTCGGCGGAAGGTGCACGTGCCCGTCGACCTGGGTCCGGACAGCAGCGACGCACGGACGCACGCCAAGACCGTCGCATCCTACGCAGTGCCGTAGGGGACCGCACCGCCATTTCCCGGCAAATTAGGGATACTGTTGCTCTTGGGGTATCAGAGAGGACCATTCGCAACCGTCTCCATGAAGCTGGGCTACGGTCCCGCGCACCGTTAGGTCGTCTTCCGCTCACACCCCAACATCGTGCAGCCCGCCTCCAGTGGTATCGCGACAGGCGTGTATGGAGGGACGAATGGAGACGTGTCGTCTTCAGTGATGAGAGTCGCTTTTGCCTTGGTGCCAATGATGCTCGTATGCGTGTTTGGCGCCGTGCAGGTGAGCGCCACAATCAGGATTGCATACGACTGAGGCACACAGGGCCAACACCCGGCATCATGGTGTGGGGAGCGATCTCCTACACTGGCCGTACACCTCTGGTGATCGTCGAGGGGACACTGAACAGTGCACGGTACATTCAAACCGTCATCGAACCCATCGTTCTACCATTCCTAGACCGGCAAGGGAACATGCTGTTCCAACAGGACAATGCACGTCCACATGTATCCCGTGCCACCCAACGTGCTCTAGAAGGTGTAAGTCAACTACCCTGGCCAGCGAGATCTCCGGATCTGTCCCCCATTGAGCATGTTTGGGACTGGATGAAACGTCGTCTCACGCGGTCTGCACGTCCAGCACGAACGCTTGTCCAGCTGAGGCGCCAGGTGGAAATGGCTTGGCATGCCGTTCCACAGGACTACATCCAGCACCACTACGATCGTCTCCATGGGAGAATTGCAGCCTGCATTGCTGCGAAAGGAGGATATACACGGTACTAGTGCCGACATTGTGCATGCTCTGTTGCCTGTATCTATGTGCCTATGGTTCTGTCTGTGTGATCATGTGTTGTATCTGACCCCAGGAATGTGTATATAAAGTTTCCCATTCCTGGGACAATGAATTCACGGTGTTCTTATTTCAATTTCCAGGAGTGTATATAAACACAATCTTAATTGGTTCTGTCTTAGTTTCGTAGCACAGAATCAAATCTTCTTAAAAATTTCTCGAAGCACGAAACATTCGGTATGTTTTAGTTGATTTGCTTGGGAAAGACTTTGAACACTTTTCTTTGTATCCAATGTCTTTATACCACCTTTACCTTTTATTCCACATTGCGCTTTTTACTGCCTTTACTTTATCGCCCGTCCTCTCCACATATTTTATGTGGTGAAGATGTCGCTCTTTTTTATTTTTCGAGCCCCCGTTACTATGCGTTTATTTGACGAATCATATTCAATGATCTCCAATGAATTTTGACAGGAGTGACGAAAAACTTCTGCCAGGAGCAAAACACACACTAGTGTGGAACTCACTAAGCCCCTAAATGTAACTTTGGGATACGAAACTCATGCGTCAGTAGATATAGCGAGATGAAACATAACACAGAGTTTAAGTCAAATTATAAGATATAAGGATATGAAAATCTGTTACGTCGACTAATTATAACACTTCCTAAAATTCCTTTAATTTCACACCATGTCTGTTTATTTCTTAGTATTTTTTACTTCATTAAATGCTGCCCTTCTGTCTCATGATACTACAAATATCCTTTACTAGCTCGTACCCGCGACTTTGGAAAACATGTTCATTTCGCACTTTAACTGTCCATTTGATTTTGAACGGCCAGTCATAGCACCACATTTCAATTATTTAAACACAAGTCAGTACTTTTATTCACGAAGAGCCTTTATTCGCGCAGTCGTTTCATGTACTAACCTGTATAAATAAAAATTGAAAACCTTACTAATTATATAATATAGTTTATTTTTCTGCAGCCATTTTAATCTAATAATCAAAGGTGTGGTTCAACGTTATTGTATTTACATAGCAAGTAATCCATATTGTCTCAGCAGTAATCTGTATATATATATATATATATACTAGCCCGTACGCGCGGATTAAGAATTTTTTTGCCAGAATTAAATATAGGAAGTTGTAGGTAACGAAGGATTGGTCCCAAACAAAATCGAGTTGGAATAATATGTCAGGAAAGCTAACACTATATCATTGTACCGTCGAACCTGTCTCTTGAAGAGAATCAATTTCCAACATATTTCTGTCACAATTCGATATGGTCTCAAAATTTCGTGACTACAACTGTTAATCATACTGGAAAAAATATCCTGTGCCCTTCATACAGATTTCCTTGTAAAATTCCATCACAACGATACAGCCATTTAGTCGTCAAAAAGTAACAAAAAGACAGAGACTTACTTCCGTATTTATAATAATATTACTATGGTTCACACTCACACACTGACTGCGAACAACACCTGAGGGATCATTATAACGTAAAAGAGTGCACACCTACAACATTGCAAGACTACCTACGATTTGCCTCGCATCTGCCGTTTAACATTCAATCCGAATAACGTATTGCCCAGGCCTGACTCTTACGATGAAAATCAATTTTTAAAAATCTTAGCCTCAACGGAGATTTGAACCGGAGACCACGACGTTCGTAGCGAGCGCTTTAACCACTGAGCTGTCAGTCTACTACACGGAAACACGGTACGGAGACGTCGATATTCAACGTGTCTGTCTATCGCCGTATTTCGAAGTTATGAGACAACATGTGTTATTTATACAGATAATTTTTCAACCAAATGTATACAGTATTTTTCTCCTTGTTTCAAAGGATAAGTGTACAAAGTTTCATCGAGATCGGATGAAAACTGTGGATTTGTATGAAGATCAAACAAACAAACAAACATACATACATCTTTATATATAAAGATCTGTCAAGGAAAGAACGTATGTATTCTATGTTAATGACCAAAACGAAAGCGAAGACGGAAACAGGAAAAATAGTCGGAAATCCTATTACTTCGAAATGATCACGTAGAAGTTCACCGCAAACTATTAGTTAATGTGACTACGCAAATCTTACAAATCAAATCAATTTTGCCTAATACTAACCAATTTGCAAATAAAATTTGAGTATTCTTCGGATTTATGCAGTTTGTTAAGTCAGAAATTAGCGTCTGCGATAGTATCAAACCCACACTTTGCCACAATGTTTCCGCAGTTATAGGGAATAGATGAGAAAAATCCATATTTATGGTTCTATAACTAAAATGGATAATTTATACTGTCTTTCCTCGCAAATATTCTGTCTTTAAACAAATAGTATTCAAATTCGGTGGGAATAAATCTTAAAAAATATTGTACCAGAAAAACTGGTTAGTGACGGTTTTCTTTACTCTAAAAAGGGGGGGGGGGGAGTATCATTGGACGGATCACAAAAATCAGTCACATTTCCAAACTACGTTACTAGGTTGTAAGATTATATCAAAATACTTGTTACATTACTTACACAATGCACATATTACATGTTTAAATTCCTGTATCTAAAGAAATATGGATTGTTTTACCTACGAACGTTGTTGAAGTCGTGCTGAACATGACCTTGGGAATGTTATCTTTTTCTATCATCAGTCACTCGACAGGCTTCCTGCATTTCTAATTCTTTTCCCGTTATTGGCTAATCCCTTCATCACAGCATATGCACTTCTCAATTACCTGTTTTGTATTCGACCGCAATTCTTTCCGTCAACTGTTTCAACCACCAAAAAATTAATCAGTCAAGCAATTTTTTAAATGTGTTGCACCATTTTTCCCGTTCCTGTAGTAAAGTTATTCCATAGATTTTATCTCCTCGATCTTCATTTCCAAAGAAGGTAATTTCGTCCTCTTAATTTTGAACGTCCTACCACAATATTTTAAACGCCTTCATACATGTCAATAATCTTACGTTGAAGAGCATTTTCTCGCGCAGCTGTTTTATACAAAGGTCGATATAAATACTAACACAGACATTATGAGGTATTGATCACTATATAAATTTCTGGGCTGTCATTCTTTTCGAAATTGTAATTATTTTTATTTGAAACTAGTCCGTACGCGCGACTTCGTACGCGTGGATTAAGAATTGTTTTTGCCAGAATTAAATATAGAAAGTTGCTAACGAAGGATTGGTCCCAAACAATATCGAGTAGGAATAATATGACAGGAAAGCTATCACTATATCATTGTACCGTCGAACCTGTCTCTTGAAGAGAATCAATTTCCAGCATATTTCTGTCACCATTCGATAAGGTCTCAAAATTTCGTGACTGCAACTGTTAATCATACTGGAAAAAATATCCTGTGCCCTTCATACAGATTTCCTTACAAAATTGCATCACAACGATATAGCCATTTAGTCGTCAAAACGTAACAAAAATACAGAGACTTACTTCCGTATTTATAATAATATTACTGTGGTTCACACTCACACACTGACTGCGAACAACACCTGAGGTATCATTATAACGTAAAAAAGTGTACACCTACAACATTGCAAGACTACCTACAATTTTCCTCGCATTGCATCCCTACCTTTCTAATACTACAGTTCAACATTCAATCCGAATAACCTACGGCCCAGGCCTGACTCTTACGATGAAAAACAATTTTTAAAAATCTTAGCCTCCACGGAGATTTGAACCGGAGACCACGACGTTCGTAAGCAAGCGCTTTAACCACTAAGCTGCCAGTCCACTATATGGAAACACGGTACGGAGACGACCATATCCAACGTGTCTGTCTATCACCGTATTTCCAAGTTATGAAACAACATGTGTTATTTATACAGATAATTTTTCAACCAAATGTAGACAGTATTTTTCTCCTTGTTTCAAAGGATAAGTGTGCAAAGTTTCATTGTGGTCGGATGAAAACTGTGGATTTGTATGAAGAACAAACAAACAAACAAACATACATTCATCTTTATATATAAAGATTTTGTTAGTGTTTTCTAACCAATTAATTCCTTCCTTTTTGCTGTTCTCAGACTCTTGACTGGTTTCATGCAATCCTCCATTCCTTCCTATCTCGCGCTAACCTCTTCATCTCTACTTACCCCTTACAACACACGTCCTCAATTATCTGCTTCAAATATTCTAATCTCTGTCTTCCTTTGCAGTTCTTACCTTCGACTGTTCCCTACACTAACAAGTAAACCAGTCCTTCATGTCTCAAAATATGACCTACCATCCTGTCTCTTCTTTCTGCAAGACTCTTCCACAAACTTCTTTCCAAAACTGGTTCATTTAGTACTTTATGCGTATACCTAATTTTCATCATTTTTCTGTGGCAGCACATTTCAAATGCTTTAATTTTCCTTCTTTCCGGAATTCCTAATGTCCTTGCTTCGCTGCCGTAAAGTGCTGTGCTGCACACATAGAATTTTTAAAAGTTCTCTCTAAGTCCTAGATCAAAATTTGAAACTAAAAGATTCCTCTTTTCCATGAATGCTGTTTTTGCTAGTGCTATTCTGCTTTAACATCATTCCTGCTCCGGCCATCGGTTGTAATTTTACAAAATTCGGTAACTTCTTCTATCGCACCAGACCCTATTTTTGTAATTAATCTACTTTAATTGGTATCATTTCTGATATATTTCATCATTTTTATCTTGCTTTGGTTTATATTTAAACCAAAATCTTCCTTCAGTATTCTGTTCATGTTATTTAGTAACTTCTCAGTATCCTCAGCCTGTTCTGCTAATAAGACAATGTCATCAGAAAATAGTAGCATACTGTTTTTTTTTCTCCTTGAACACTTATGCCACATTCAAATCTTTCTTTCAGTTCCTTTATTGTTTCTTCTAAATTCAATTTGAATATTAACGGGGATAGACTACAACATTGTCTCACACACTTTTTAACTCATGATTCTATACTTTTATTAATGCTACATGATTCTTATACAGATTACATAGTTTTATTTCGGTATTTTAGGCGTGACTTCCTTAAAATTTTGAACATCTTGCCCCACCTAACATTATCAAAAGCTTTTTCTACATCAAAAAGCGCCATAAAAGTAGTTTTCTTTTTCTTCATCTTCCCTTAATGTATTAATCTTAATGCCAGAATCGCTTCTCTTCTATAGCGGTTTTTCTTAAATCCAAACTTTTCTTCACCTTATATCCCTTCTACTACACTTTCCATTCTTCTGTATATTATTCTGGTAATTAATTTTGAAGCATGCCAATTTCAGACTTATATTACGATAATTCTCACATTTTTCAGTTTGTGCTATCTTCGGAACTGTGAAGATGACACTTTTATTAAAATTAGTGGGAATCTTTCCTGTTTCTTAAATTTTTGGTATAATTTTGAATAATCTTTGAATTCATTCTTCTTCTAAGGATTTCAGAAGTTCTGCAGGAATTTCATCAATTCGTACTGACTTATTTGATTTCAGATCATTCAAAGCTCTATCAAATTCTGTCCTCAAAACTGGATCACCTAAGTCATCAATGTCGACATCGCCTTCCTTTTCCATTACGCTGCTGTTCAAGTCGTCCGAATCATACAGTTTCTCAATGTATTCCTTCCATCGGTTAACTCTATCGTCTGAGCTTAGCAGTTTTGCCATTGGCACCCTTAATGTTTATTCCACTTTTTTTTTAATTTATCAAAAATTCTGTTCGATCTTCCTATATGCAACATCTACTTTACCTACAACCATTCCCTTTCCTACTTTTTCAGACATTTTCTGCAGCCATCTTTGTTTAGCTTTTTTTGCATTTTGAGTTTATTGGAATTTTAAATTGTCTGTATTGCTGACTTCCTGTTTCATTTTGAGCCTTTTTGTACCTTCTCCTCTGATCCATCAACTAGAAAATTTCTTCCGTGATCCAAGGTTTCGGGTGGCTTGATCCCTAAAGCCTAATGTTTCTTTTCAAGATTTCATTATTTAGGTCTTCAATACATTCCATTCGTCCTCAGTTGAGCTCCTTTCAGAGTTATTTCTTAGACCAAAGTCTACCATTTCTGCGAACTTTTCTGTCATGTTAGATTGTTTCAGTTTATTCACTTCCAGCCGGTCTTTCTTGTATTGCATGTTTATTTTCTTGATTTTCAGCCTGCACTTCGTAACTGTTAGATTATGGTCAGAGTCTATGTCTACTCCTGGACATGCTTTACAGTCTAGAACTTGATTCCTGAGTCTATGTTTAACCATGATATAATCTAGCTGATATCTGCCGCTTCCAGGTTTGTATCCTTTGGTAACATCATTAAATAAAAAGGTATTTTCGAAATTAGACACCTAAATGGAAAAATTGTGAATATTGATGGTCATCACCATGCGAGGTAGTTCAGAGCCAAGCCGCTAGGTTTTGCTGGCGTCGATAAGGATTTGTCACCTACCGGTAGATAGCAACACATAGAAATTTTCGCACAGACCATGATGACATTACCGCTGGATATTTCAGTTCAAAAATAAAAGGCTGTTACTACAGAATGTGATAGTTCAGTGCCAAGATGCTAGGCGTCGCTGACATCTTTAATGTTCGATTACATTACCGCTAGATAGCGGCACGAAACATGAAAAAAAAAATACGAATAAATTCTGTGAGTTTTCTAGAATAATGATCTATTCGGGTATTTTTCTTCTTCTATGACAATTAAGCTTTTCCCGGCGCATAGATGAAATACTTACAGAAGCCAGGACTCGCTCGCGCAGTCACATATTTGCTTCGTTATGACAGCTTACCTGACGAAGGCAGCCGAGGTTGCTACCGAAACGTTGTGTAATGAGTAAAGTAAAGAAACTAACAGGCAGAAATCCCGAGAATCATTCATTTCATCTTTCTTCCTGTTAGGGAAATGTTTAATCATTTATAATTGTTTCGTAAAACATTGTGTTTTGCTATGCTACATACCTATTTCAGTTGACAAATAAACAACTGCTATTAATGAGGCGGTTCTTCTTTCATTATACTAGAAACCACCAACCTTGCTATTTATCGTATATCATTCCCGAAGTGTCTGCCCGATCCATCCAGTCTCGGTATAAAAATAGGAGACGATATTTGGTTTTGGAGAGCTGACTGCTTGTGGCCATCAGATAGACTACCAGAGCAGTAAGACTGCAGGGAAAGTAGAGTGAAGTCTCGTAGTTGTCGGAGCGAGGGAAGGTTCTGGCCCCTTGACCGAGCCAAGTACATGCACGATGGCGTCTCAGGGGCACAAACTTCCAAGATTAGCTTGCGCCGTGACCCGACCACCTGCACGGAGTTGGCTCTTCCAGGACTTTGGTAAACACAGGAGACGAGCGACTTCTAGCAGAGAGGACCAACAGCGGAGCGACCCTGTTCATGTAACAAAACGGGGAGTCTACGATCACCGTGGGGCCGGTATATGCTTACGGATTCTTATGTAACTCGACGAGACAAACCGAAAGTGATTAATAATATTCTTTGGTATCTCGCTTAGTTGTCGAGAGATATGTTACCTCAAAATTGAAGTGCTGTCTGGACCAGAAGAAACAAATTTTCCGAACTATTACTAATATTATATACACAAACATACTACAGCAGTATCATGACACGTATACGAATATAATTTGTTCTAGGGCAACGATGATGATCTATTAAATCCAAACGCGTATACGAAAAACAATGTTTTTAGTTTAGCTGCAACAGACGGATAAAAAACCATTAGAAACTCTTTGTTCTTTTTTTTTTTTAGTTTTTTTTTTCCTGAGGAATGGAGGAAATGAACACTTGTTGTGTAGAACATGTTTAGGGCGCGGCGCAGTTAGATAACAACAAGCAGACACCTGCTAGTCTGTAAGCAGTGGCGGCGGCGGAAGTTTAACTACTTGCTGTAATGGGGGCGACAGACGTCGCAGGTAGACGCCGACGTCGTTACCGAGGCGTCGCTCAAATTGCTGCTAAATTAATTGCTTTGAACGGCCAGATTGCCTCCATTGACGACAGACGCGAATTATTAATTGGGCCGTCTCGCCGGAGCGCGACGCCTTAATGTGTAACCAACGCCGGCGTCTCCCGCGCCATTAAAATGGAAGCGTCCTAAGGCGACAAATCCGACGCCGCGCCTAGACACGACCACAAGTGCCTAAGAGACGGTAAATCTACGGCTCACTACTATACTACAGGCTTAGATTGTAAAGTCCTGTCTCCCTGACGCCACATTAAAATGGAAGCGCGGGGCATAGACACTGCAACTCCAACAACGGGGGCATATGGGATGGTCTCACTTATTGTTTACTAGCATTTACCCGCTGCTTCGCATGCGCAGGTCTTGGCGTGTATGAAAATGCTATTCTCTTTTTTATTTCAGTACCAATAACTTGGAGAAGCAAAAAACATAAATTTCATTCAATTTTTTTTCTGACCAATATATTAATGCGCATGTGACCGAAGCTATGGTTTTCGAACGGAATCATTAACCAAGTTTGTGGTTAGGTTAAAATGGCCTGGACCAGAATGACAATTCACTGGCTTTGTTAGAGGATAAGGCATAATGGATTTAGTTTTGTTACTTTCGTGGTGCAGCATCTGGTTTTAGGATGCCTAGTTAATATTTTATTTGGTTCCGTCGTCATTCACTCAATAGCACGACTGGCGATAAACATTGCAACTCTAAGCAAATATTACAAAATCAGGGCTTTGAGAGTTATTTAATAGAAAGGATTTATTTTACTGACCGTCGTTTAAACAGGAGCCAAAATATGTACACACGTTCCTTGGGCGATATTATTCAAGAATATTTGTGCATTATAGCTACCAAATATATATTAATCGAGTAGCAGAGGCCTACATCGTAATATGGGCAGTTCCGCACATGTAATTATGAAAAAAGTACGTATTGTTACCTGTTGATATTTATGGCAGCTGTTACTCAAACATCTTTCTTCGAGGGAAAAAACTGAGATTCGTATCCATAACAAAATGTAAGGAAGAAGTATTTGGGCATTAGCATCATTTATTGACCAGCGTTTCGCGATCACGGAAGACATAATGTATTTAACTGTCTACCAGAGACAATATATGTCTGCCACATCAGTAACGTAACGCATTTCGCATGGTAACTGATACGATGCAAGTCAATGCTTATGTTTGATTCACGCATTTCGTTAATTTAAAAGTACTGCGGTCCAGAAAACTGAATAACGATTCTAAAAGAATTGAACAAAATCTTGAATTTTGTCAGATTTTAGCGAAAGTAGTGCACCTCTGAAGTACATAATGATCCATTACCCACGATTTTCCTTATAGAAAGGTTTTTAACTGCTTACTACTTGCCATTGTACATGTAAATCATTAGCTATTTCACAGATTTTCATTCGGACCATTACCTCTAAAAATTTGAAAACCCCATCCAAATTGCTGCGATAGATTTTGAGGGGCTCCCCTTCAAATAAAGAGACACAAGCAGCTTGCTTACAGATTTATAGTACTATGGATTATGAGACAGGTTATGATGTTACTAATTTGTTTTTTCAACTACCGCTTAAACCATGTACGGTTCTCGCTTATATATTACCTGTGACTTCGTATGGCGGACTTAGAGTTTTATTCCTGTAGATATTGATATAGAAAGGACCGCAGTAATTCACAGTCCTTTACCGTTTTGATCCTATTGTATAACGTTATGTCATCTGCATTCAATCTAACCTCTTACTGTAAACCATTAACAAAGACATTTTTTTGTAATAATGAATAGCAAAGATTGCAATACACTACACTGTAGCACTCACATGTTCATTTTCACATGTTTCGATATTGTATTTCTTTTGAAGTTGGAATTTGATTAGTTGTGTAAAGGTACCATCTCCTTATTGCGGTAGGAATATTTCTCTTTAACTCCTAACACTATTAACACCACTTTTTAGTGTTAAGTAATTCTCATAGTACCCTTTTAAAATATAATAACTATTAAAACTGTGAGTACTTTCGGAAAAACGGATGATATGCTTTATTTGCAAGAAGGCACATTTGTTGTACGTTATGAATGTTTATACACCGAGTCAATGTTAGACTTCTGAACGAAATATTCTTGAAGTTAAACAAATTTATTTTAATTGTCTACCGTTTACAGTGTAACGATTTTGGAGTAATTAGATCAATGATACTTAAAATTTAAAAGAGTCGGATATATCAAAAAATAGGCAAGGAAACTTCATCTATTTGATCAAATGCAATCAACCATTACCGAATAATTACCCACACTTTAGCGTCTGTTTCCGAATAAGTCCTTATTTTATATAATTTACTTTCACACAAAAACATAACTTCTCTAGTTTTCAAAACATTTTTTTTTTCTTTTGTGTCTGGTTTTACGCCTTGTCAAAGTCGAATTCATTAGAGGCGAGAAAAGATTAGGCGCAAGGAACCGGAAGGATTTCGGCCATAGCCTTTTGAAGGAACCAATCCCGCATTAGCTTGGAGTGATTTGACAAATCATGGATAACAGAAACCTGGATGGCTCGACGGGGATTCGAAGCCACGTCCTCCCGAATGCCAGGCCAAAGCGTTATCTCTCACCCACCAAGCATACGTTTTTTTTTGAAAAAATATTGTATCTTCTCCAATATTTATTTATCGCATGATTTATATACTGTACATATTTTACAAAAAAAATATTAAAAAATCGTGGACAGTTGCGCACATCACAAGCTTGTAGTCTTATCTCTAAATCTGAGGTGTTGATCCTTTGAATTGTTTTAAACACTGCATGGTGGATGTCCATTATTGTTCCTCTGTAAGCTCGAACAAGACATTAGAATACCTACTTTAGCTGCCATACACATAGTGTTTGTTGATTTCATTAGAGATCCGAACTCTAACTTTACGAGCATCTATTTGTATCAACCTTGTTTGGAACTATGTAAGATGTAAGTATCTAATCGTTCAAGCAAATATTGCTGATACTACACATAGTGTTTTACTAGTGGTATTCTGCAGTGTTTGTGCAGTGCATCTCATTTTCCGTTTGTCCTGGCGACCGTGATATCTAGCAGTGACGCCGAGTTCCTCCTTCCTCCGCGAGTGAGCGTGGCCGTGTTTGCGGTTGCCGTGGCAACTCGTCCTCGTCTCCGGTCGCCAACCGCAGGCAAAGAGGCAAACAGTGAGAGTCAGTCGGCAAAGCACAAAGGACTCTCAGGTGTCGCATGCCACAAGCGACTTCTTACTGATGTTGGCCCGCGGGGGGTACACCTCGCAATCCTTTGAACTCGCTCCAGGGATGGTACTAGAGCATCAAAGTGAAATACCGCTTTGTACACCCCGCAACTTGAAGCGCTTGTGCGTCAGCATTCCACCTTCTCTCCACTTTACTGTAAAGAAAATCTTAAACGCTATGTCTTTGCCAAGACAAAACATATGTGCAGGAGATATTATTAAGAGAAGAAACAGGCATCCGTCATTCCATCGTTAGACACGTTTGAATGAAATCTGTACATATACACACTATTTCTAAAAGACTTTTTTTTTGTCACGAGCAATTTATCTCCCTTTTTACCTAACCGATGTATTTTTTTCTTTTTTTAAGTTATCGCTTTACGCATCATCGAAGTCATTATCGGTGGAAACGGACTGGGAGACAAGGAATGGGAAAGAAATCGGCCCTGGTATTTGATAAAAGCATACCGCCATTCGCTTGGAGTGATTTGGAGAAACCATGGAAAACCCAAATCTGAATGCTCGGACGGGGATTCGAACCCAGTGCTAGGCTAGGGGCTAATAGGCGAAGCGTCCCGAAATAATTACTGCATTGGCCGAAGCATAAATGAAATGGATAAATGAAGTATAATTTTAAAGATTAGTGTCTCGGCTATGGCAACATCATATTTTAAGAAAGGATTTTTTCGGATTCGACCTTAAAGGCCAAAAATATTAACGATCAACGTCACGCAAATGATACAATTCAGGGCCAGGCCACTGGGCTTCATTGGCATCGATAAAGATAGAACTCTTTACCACTAGATAGCAACACTACAAATCACAGATACAGAGTTGCGCTGTGTGTGTTTTGTTCAGCTTAATTTGGTTCTGGTGTGGTTTGAGGTCAGGTAAGGGATAGCTTCATGTGTTTACGTCAAAGCAGAGAGTTGCAGGATAGTATACAGGTGGAATCAGAAAGGAATTACAATAAATAGCCGTTTCTTCTTTTAACCGGCTACAAACCAGAAACCTCGTTATTCATCGTATTTTAATAGCGTATTTTCGCTCGGGTCAGTATTTTGCTATACAGCTTGCATATAAACATTTTATTTTAGAAATTTTCGCACGGGTCATCAAGTGTTAGTAAAAATGTGACTTGGAAGTTGGCAACATAAAACCTGTGAAATATAATACATGAACGCATTTTGATAATTTCAGGAATCAAAAAGTAATAGCAGACGCCGCTGCAGAAATATATAGAAAAGAGTATTTTAATATTATAGTGTGTCGCACCTGTATCAGAAAGTACTGACGCAAACAAAGTAATAGGTGTTAAATATAACGTGCTCAGTGAATATCGAACGCTTATGATACTTCCGAAAGCATACTTGAAAGCCTAGAAGTTTCCAAGTGATTCAATGAAAGATATGTTAACACACATATCTGTTTTGTCAATAGGATGATTGTTATGATTTTTATGTATTATTATTATTATTATTGCAGCTACATAAATCCTTATTTTACGATGTATCCTCTTTAAGTCTAATGAGCTATATATTAGAATTTAATTCTACATAGTTTTGTTGTAGTTCTTTCCAGGCTGATCGATCTTGAGCCACCCTCTTCCAGTTCACGCCTGTATCTCGACGTATATCCTTATCCCAGCGATCCGGGGGTCTTCCTATTGCTCTTTTCAGGTTCCTTGGTATCCAATCCAGCACTGCCGTAGTCCATCTATCACCTCTTTTGCGAGCAATATGACCGGCCCATTGCCATTTTTGGGTCATGACTCTTTTTAAGATGTCTGTCACTTTAGTTATTGAACGAATGTCCACGGCCCTTTTCCTGTCTCTTCTTGTAAACCGGAGCAATGCTCTTTCCATACTTCGCTGGGCAGTTCTCAGTTTTTGATTCGTGTGACTATTTAGGGTCCAAGTCTGGCAGGCATATGTCAGGACCAGTAATACCATTGTTCAAATACCTGTTGTTTTTTTAAGATGTAGTGGCATGTTCGATTTAAAAACGATAGAATTTCTTCCGTATGCTCTCCAGTCCAGCTTTATGCGTCTGTAGATCTCAGGTTTTGAGTCGCCATTCATGTTGATCAGTTGGCCAAGGAAGATGTACTGACCAATACTAGCATCTTTCGTGTTTGCCTTGTCTTTATCTTTTTCTGTATACTGTATCGAAATATAAACCGATCAACCTCTTGGAGATAAAATATTTCCAAGAAACAAAAATGTTTATCAATTTCTTTTTCAATTTACTTAATGGAAATTGGAGACTAGATTGGGGATGAAGGAACTTTACACCATATTGTCAGTTTAAACAATACCGAATTGAATCTTTTAATTTTTCCTTCCTTCCGGCTGAAGCACCAGAGGACGGTTAGTATAGAAAGGCGTAAAGAACAATTTCTAGCCTACCTAACATACCCTGTCAGTCCATGCTGTAGAAAGTTACGTAGAATGTTAGACCAGATTTGGGTTTTCCATGGTTTCCCAAATCACTCCAGGTGAATGCCGGGATGCTTCCTTCAAAAGACCATGGCCGAATTCCTTACCATTCCTTGCTCCCATCCTTTCCCGTCTCTAAAGACCTCGCTGTTGAGAGACGTAAAGCAGTTTAAAAAAAAAGAATGTTAGAACGTAATCACAAATGATAACAAATAGGATTTAGCCTAATCTGTGGGAATTTAGTTTTTAATGATAACTGTGGGAGATAAATTATTTAATTGAATTGCAATGAAGAACAGGCTCCGGTGGCAATTTCTCTACACCCCCATCTTCCCCCTATCCTGCACGCACCTACATTTGTCCTCTACAAATTTTGTCTTTAAATTATTTCAACGTTTTCGGTAAATTATTCATCATTTGTCTTGGTTGCACTGTCCGTATATTCCTATTAATGACAACTTTTCTGCCTCATTTATTATGTATCAAACTAAGGCTAATACAAATTTCTCTACAATAATTCACAAATTTCGTTAGTAATTATAATTTCAGATTATTTCTACTTGGCTGTTCGTGTGTTATAAGATGCATGTATATATTTTAACCTCTGGAAATTACACTGCAGTTGTAATAAAAGCAGACACATCACTGTTATCGGATCACAAAGCTTTTCATTGAAAATGTTAGTACGAAAATGTAGAAACGGCCGGAATTGTCAGTAGATGCGTCCGCTACTGTATTCGCCATAGACAAGACCAGAATATGTTTGAGGAAATTATTTGATTATGTTTTTTAAGATCCAAACCGTGACGAAATAAAACAAATCATGACGGTAACATATCGCGGTTTGCGGTGGTATTATCAGGTAATTCAAAGATAAAATAGTGCAATAAAACATGCAATTTCTGTTTACAATATTAATCCATCATAGTCAATGTCGAGGGAGATGTAACTGGGGTAATTCCCAGTGTGGATTAACATGATTGTATGCCAGTTTAGAGTACGGAATTGTATGTTTTGTAGGTGAGAGATGGAAAGGAAGGAGAAAATGACACCAAGTGTTATCCCTTTCGTACCAACAATGTCGTACCCATATGTTCTTATCCTGTGGCATATCTTACGATTCAGTAGTGATGATGAAACATTTTTCTATAATAAATTCTAGATAACTTACAGCTCATCCATTTTTATATATACAAAATAAATTCGCATAGGCAGAACAATGTGTGCCGGGTTTTGCTAGTCTGGTGCACCCTCCGGTGGTATTTTCCCTAAACTCCAAATTTTCCCCGTACTTTATCCCAATTACTTTTGAGTTCTATTAATTTCTACTTCTAATTCATTCAACGACTTTCGTAAGTAATTCCTAATTCATCTTGATAACTAACCTACGTAAGAAAATCTTCGTGCACCCTTATGATTGAAATCGAATGCCAGTTTGTGGTCGTGGTTATATTTTGCCTTGTATGCACCTATCTTGATTCATCCACTAATATCTTTCAGCTGATATCTTTCCACGCCTCATCACCAATATATTGTTGTACACTCCCATGATCCTCTTCACCCTCCTCCTGTTTTCCAATGAATCCCATTCCAGCTCCGTTATCATATCTGTTACTGATTGTGTTCTGCGGTAATTTATGAAGACAAATCCAGCAGCCCTTCTTTCCACCCTCCCCAACTCCTGTATTTGATACTCAAAATGTGGGTCCCATACTACGCTACCATATTCAAGCAATGGTTTGACGAATGTTTTTGTAACCCAATTCCATTACTTCTCTCGTACATCCCCTCATCACTCTCTCTAACAAGCGAAGGATTATGAAATCTTTTCCGTTTGCCTGTCCAATGTATCCTCCCAGTATAATATATATATATATATATTTCCGTTTCAACTATCTATGGACTACGACTACGCAACTTCATTTCCTCTTCTGAGTTTCCTTCCTTCGTCGCTAGTGCTCTTTCATTCTCTGGTTCACTCTTGCTTTTTCTTTCTCTGAAAATGCCGTCCTTTTCCTGATTGGTTTTTCTTTAGTCAGATTTTTTCCCTCCGCAATGTTTCCTCTGAATAATTTCCTGTCTTCCTTTCTGATCCCACATCTTTCCAGATCCTGATGGACCTCTTTCACCTGTGGAACTTGAGTCTTCCTGTTCTCTTGAAAGTTGAGTATTTTCATTTCCATTCTTTCTGGTTCCATTCTATTGATGTGTCCATAGAAACCTAATCTCCTTTTCTTAATTGAGTTTGATACCTTTTCAAACTTGTCGTATAATTCTTGGTTCGAACTCAAACGGAAATTAAACTCGTTTCCTGTCACTTATTTTGGTCCCAAGATTTTCCTTGTAAACTTTCTTTCTTTCTGTTCTATTTCCGTCAGTCCCTTTCTGGCTAGTGTTTCTGCTGCGTATAAACATTCTGGCTTCACTACGGTACTATAGTGCTTGTATTTCGCCTGATGTGAGAGTAATTTTGATTGGTATATTTTTTTTATTATTAAAGTACCAGTACATTAAAAGTAGTGGAAAATTATCTCTGATGTATGATGAGTAATTTCATTAGTTGTGAGACACTTCCTGATATTTTTGTGAGTTTCAGGGGACAGGTTATCGACTGAAGGCAGGTTATAAGGTTGAGTGCTCACGCTGCGTTAACAAGGTAAGACGACAGTGAGACGCACTTAAACGCGACGAGAATACTCGTTGTGAACCGGCACTATGAAACATTGGCCTGAACAACCGGGAGTTGTTCTGTTCTGGTATATATGAATAATTACTATGAAAGATGGGCTACGGCAGTACTGGATTGGACTCCAACGAACCTGAAAAGAGCAAGAGGAACACCCCCGGATCGCTGGGATAAGGATATACGCCGAGTTACAGGCGTGAACTGGAAGAGGGTGGGCCAAGATCAATCAGCCTGGAAAGAACTACAGCAAAAATATGTAGCAGTAACTTTGCATAAATATTTTTGAATAAAAATCCGTCTTCTAACAACTGTTTTTATTATTAACGTTCATCTACCAGACGCGTTTCGCCCTTCTGGAGTGGGGCATCGTCAGTGGCTATAAGTAACATAATATTTTGATCATATTTGTGTATGCGTCTAAGTACATTAATTATATACATATATTCATGCTGTAATATTGTAACATCAATATATAGAATTATTATAACAGACTGAACCTACAAATGTTACAATATTACAGCATGAATATACTATGTATATAATAAATGTACTTATTCGCATACGCAAATATGATCAAAATATTATGTTATTTATAGCCACTGACGATGCCCCACTCCAGAAGGGCGAAACGCGTCTGGTAGATGAAAGTTAATAATAGAAACAGTTTATAGAAGACGGATTTTTAGTCAAAAATAAAAATATGTAGAATTACTCGTAAATTCTAATATATAGCTCATTAGACTTAAAAAAGGCTGCATCCTGAAATAAGGATTGACATAGCTGCAGTAATAATAATAATACCCTACAGGTATCGATGATTCTTTTAGTGAGCGAGAATTATTTTTAGCTCGAATGGCATGAAGTACTGGTCGGTAAGGCGTGTTGAATTGTAAACTGGACCAGAAACACCATGAAGTAGAAGTAGTTTCGTTTGGATGACGTGCTACAAGGAAGCGCGCGAATCGTTTCCGGTAGCGCCGTGTGGAGTCTGGGGCGGCGGCGAGCCTCGAGATATCGATCTCTCGCAGGAGCGGGCAGTCGGCACACAGAGAGAAGAACAGGTTGCTGCTGGGCGGGCGGGGGGCGGAAGCTGTGCGGTCGATGCTACGGCCGGAGTCGCGGTATCGCTGCAGGAAGAGCTGTGTCGGCACACCGGCGCCTTATCGGCACGCCGCGCCGCCACTCACACACACCTGTCGTGCGGGCGGCGTGTCTCCAGGCGAACACAGGCCACTGGTCGCCAACGGGGAATCACTACCTACCTGCTATGGGTTCCAGCTCACAAAGGTATAAAATACAATGAACAAGTGGATACTTTAGCAAAACAGGCCATCCTCAACGGATTTAAAGATGATATGAACCTCCCGACGTCAGATATAATTCACACAATCAAAAAACGAGCCAAAGAAAAATGGCAAGAAGAATGGAGAACATCTCTAACCACCAAAGCATCGCACTATGGAAGCATCCAACCAACTATTCCACCTCAACCGTGGTTTTATAAATGGATCACAAGCAGACGACTAACGACAATGATTTCCAGGCTGCGGTTCAACCACGGAAGATTCCCCAGCCACCTGTATCGACTAGGTCTCAGAGAATCTCCTCTCTGTGACTGTTCAGATCAGACTATAGGAGACACCAACCACATTATATTTTCCTGTAGAAAATTTAAACGGGCCCAGGATACCATGATCAAGGATTTAGTCAACATAGGAATCCCTCTTCCTACCAATCTAATCCTACTCCTAGTTAGCGATGACAAAGCAGTGTACAACAGCCTTATTAGATTCCTAAAAAATGGAAATATAGAAATCTAAGACCTCATCATCAAAAAATAAAAATGTCAATAAGCATAAAATGAATTGTATAAACGACTACAACCATTCTGTTTTATTCCTTAAAGATTACGAGTAGAAAAGTATGACTTAAAATTGTCATCAGTATAATAAAAATTGTAAGTAGCCTAAGTACAACTATAATTAGCATAAGCAAGATTGTAAATAGTATAATCAAACCTGTCAATAATTAAGCATAATGTATTATCTTACAATTCACGGATGTATGGTCATATAACCGAACGTGAACAAAAGAAAATAATAATTTAGACGCATGAATACCAATGTCGGTATTGCCTCACGTATACCTGCAATATGACTTGAAAACGAATTGTATCAACTGCTACTGCGATTCGGCTTTATACCTGAAAGTCTTTAATTACGTTTAGATAAATTCTATTTAAAATTGTAACCAATATAATCAAAATTGTAAGTAGCATAAGTATAACGATAATTAACAGATGCAATATAATAATGAGTATAATCAAACATGTTATTAGTTAACGATAATGAATCATGTTACAAGTGATGGCTGTATGGTTACATAACCGAATGTCAATAAATAAATAAATAAATAAATATAGTGCAGAGAGACAGGATACGAAAACAAGTCTGCGATACTATACAGCACACACACTCCAGACAGGTCTAATATATCCAGACAGGAGAATACTTTATAAAATGTATAAGAATCAAGTCTTTTTTTTGCTGTCGTCAGTCTTTTGACTCGTTTGATGCAAGCCTCCATTCCTTCCTATCCTCTGCTAAGCTCTTCATTTCAACATACCCCTTACAACCCACGTCCTCTATTATCTGCTTCATATATTCTAATCTCTGTCTTCCTATACAGTTCTTACCTTCGATTGTTCCCCCCACCAGCAAATTAACCAATCCTGCATGTCTCAAAATATGACCTATCACCCTGTCTCATCTTTCTGGAAGCGTCTTTCACAAACTTCTTTCCTCGCCCATAATTTTCAAGACTCGTTCAATTCTTACTTTGTCTGTCCACTTAATTTTCAGCATTCTTCTGTAACACCATATTTCAAATGCTTCAATTTTCTTTCTTTCCGGTATTCCTGTAGTGATCTAGGCGATCACTTGCCCAAATACTTCGAATTAATTTCTCAAGTCGGTATCCAGGGCGGGCGAGCATGGAAAAGTTAAGCAATAGAGCTATGACCTGGGAAGTAGCACGCATATCAGCAAGCCAGTGGCCAAGCGGCTGTCCTTATTGCAAGCTGTTAAAGTTACTCCATACAGCAGGTTAGCGAGGAGTATTGCCCTCTCCACATAGTGATGATAGGAAGGGGGAGTATCTATTTAAACCCTGGGAGCAGGGGTCTGTCTGTCTCTCTACGAAAGTCTTTCAACGAACCACATCGACGCCGAGGGCGTCGTCGCCGGCGCCGCCGGGGCGGCGGTAGCAGAGAAGAAGATGGCTGTCGTCTGCTACTAAGGTGGGCTCTGCTGCGATAGCTGGTGTGGATAGTCAGAGGGGCATATTCATGGGGACAGTTAAAGAGTCAATCATTTGGTCGTATTCATGTGGACATTCAGATATACCATCTTTTGGTCCGAATCATTTGGGCATAGTCTTCAGGGAGATTATCAATAGTCCATTTAGTTTGGGCTGCGAGGCGCCCATAACTTACATGCTCGCCCTGTCCTTGGCCCTATCTATAATGTTTTGTTTCAAAGCCAATGCAACATTGTAAATATTCGCCTATGTCACCAGTCATTGCTCATGTGAATAAATATGTAAATAGGTAAATGCCGTTTACCGTAATTTATCCTAGCTTCCTCAGCCATTCCACTATTAATATTTGAATGTACTGAGCCATAAGACCTGTCAGGTGTTGCAGTAGGAACCTATGACGAATATTCATATCAGAACTATGGTCGATCTCCTATGGTCGACCCTTATCCACGGCTCCAGGGGAAGTTACCCTGTCTGGTCTTATCACTAAGCTTTCAGGGTCACTACAAGAAGGGGTTAAAATTGTGGTGTCATGATGTGGGGTGCACTTGCAAGGAGGGCGTGCAAGTGGTTCGCAAGATCACTGAATATTTCGTCCTATGTAGGTTCATGATGTCAGTTCAGGGTTTCTGTCCTTTGGCCAGCCCTGCGTCAAACAGATGTCACGGCTTGGGTATAGTTATGGTTAGAGTAAACGGCAATAGTTAATCCACATCCACTATCCAGTATCCCACAGAAGACGTCGTAGGAGGAGGAGATGGTGCGATTATGGAAGCGGCCGAGCGGAGTTGGAGGTAGCCACAACGCAGCATTCAGCAGGCGGGTCGTCGACACGAGCCATCGCCGCAACAGCAGGAAATCGCCGAGCGAGCAGTTTGGGTCAGCAATCTTAAGCAGGCCACAAGACGCAAGTAAGTTCGCAAGCAGTAGGCGGAAAAATAACGCAAGATCCAAGTATCAATGCCTCAAGGAAGCTCTCTTTTTAAAACAAGAAAGTGTTCATGCCCTCAGAATTTAAGTTGCTAAGGAAACGTGCAGCAGTATAAAATTTTAAAAGATGTGTAACGGTACTAATTAATGCGTATTTCCATGAAATTAGTTAAGTGAAGAAGATGTACGTAATGTCAATAGTTTAACTTCAACTACCAGAATTATAAGTTATAAAGATACGATTGTAAGAAAATAGAATGAAAGCAGATCTAGAAAATGCTACAATCATTTTGATAATTTTGACTATTCAAGTCCAGAAGTGGAAGTGCGTAGTGTTTGTTACTGTCTGAAGAGCAGAAATAAATGTGGAAAAGTACTTTCGTGAAAATTGTTGCTAGTAAGAAATAGAATATCTTAAATTGTTCATATATTTGGAATTAGACTCCCGCATATTACGTAAATCGATGGTCTAATGGTTTACCCTTATAATGTAATTAATATTAGAAGTTTGAAAGAGAAAATGTATTTATTCTGTAATCCTGAATGACTAGCTGAAGGAGAAGTTGTGTTAGCTAGAATAAAATATTTCTTGATGTCGCGATGCTAATTGTTACAAGTACAATGAACACTGAAGCTAATGTGATAAGTGAAGAGGGAGTTATTATTTGATTATTGAATCCATTTTAGCAGTTGAGTAAAGGGGTATACGAAATTATCAGTAATTATATGCAGTTGAAAAGTACCTATTAATTAAGATTATAATAGTTAAAGAAGAACCGTTGGGAACGGAAATCTTTATAAATGTTTCAAGTTCATGCTAATGATTAAAAGAAAGTGTACAAAGAAGTTTATGTAATCGGGAGTTAGAATGATGATTTCATAAATAGGAGGACCATTGCAAATTAAAAAATGCTAACAGTTACGCGTGATTTTGGCTACTTGACTTTGAAAGGGGTAATAACATAAGAGTTTCTTTAATAACAAAAATAAACAGCACTTCAGGGGGAGTAAAATTCAGAATGGGTATAGTTAAAATTCGGGTGAAAACCAGCATGTTAATTAATCTTAAGAAGTGAATGCATGTTCGTAAGCTAAATGAGATTTTATTGGTGGTTAGGTAAAGACTTCAATTGAAAGCGTCAATTGAGAAAGTTAATCTTTGAACATTTTAATATAGAGAAATTCATAAGAGACGAAAAGTACAGAAACGTAATGAACGATGAATTATAAATTATAGTAACGAATAAAATCGCATGTTGGTAACTAAAATATTGATGTAAGAGTGTTCAGCTGTTGTAAAGATTATCGTACGTGAGTTACATGGGAATTGGTCATTATTAAGTCTTAGACTCTAATATATAAGAATCGAATGACTTAAAATAACCTGTTATAAAGGAAACTTCAATACAAGGGTATAGTGTACTAAGAGATCAAGAAATGCGAGGACAGCGCATTCATATTAAAAGAGATTATCAATAAATTAAAGGGGGCTTAACACAGATGTATGGAAGTAATGGGCAGTAAAATAAATAAAGTTATAGAGAGGGGCAGTAACACGGGGCACAAATGAAATCATAATGTAGAGCAGAAAGATCTAGGGCCAATAAGTAATTATATGAGAAATTCTAGAACTTCTGATCCTAGGATGTGGATCGAGTGGATGGTTAGGTGTTAAAAAAATGTAGCTAGGAGATTATAAGGAGGGATCTAAAAATGGTCTCCACAATACAGGGAAGAAAAAAATAGTGGGGTTGTTTGCAGTGCGTTAAAAATAAACCTTGGAGGTTTAAATAAAGTCGCTTAGGGTGGCGAAAATTGCAATAGAGGGGAGTCGCCCGGGAGAGGCGAAAACTGGCGAGAGTTGAAGGGGTTAAACGATGTCGCCGGGGGAGGCGAGATTTGAGGAGAATTGGGTGAAAATAAGTAAACCTGGGGCAACACACTTGAATCCACTTTAACGCGGGAAGTGTATGTCCAAGGTGCCTGTGAGGAAATAGGAAAAGGTAAGTGGTGACTAGGTGTTGCCAATGTAAGCATGGTGTCAGTGGACTTAAATGTCCCTATGCTGACGAAGGAATGTTGTTAAAGATGGAAGGAAGGTTGAGTGAAGCAATATTATAGAGAGGGTAGAAGTAAGTTATATATGATGTAACTGGTAGAATTATTTGGCGGGTAGTCGGTAATTAAGGAGAGATGACGAAGGGGTCGTCATTGGAATTATGGAGGAGCTGGAGGTAATAGTAACGAAGCGGACGTTACTAGTTAACTGGCGCAAGACGATTGGAGGTCGTCACAAGTAAATGGAGGATAAAATAAAGGTATTGCAGAGGGATGCAGTATCGGGTGAGGGAAGTGAGGTAGGAGAAAACCTCTAGGCGAAGGGTGTTAAGGAGATTATGGGGAGGTAGGTGCGAAGTCTACCATAAGAGAAGTATTGGGGAGGCAGGGAACTCCTAATGTTAATCCGTACTACGTGAGGTACGAAGAACCCTGGGTGGTTATAAAATAAAAGTAAGGGGCAAATGACTCCATATTATTCAGCCGTGCACGGGGAAAGTGTCACGAAGAACCAAATATGGTGGAACGAAGACGTGAACCGGGTATGGTTACGCACAAAGGTCGAGGGGAGTTTAGGTGGGAAATACCGAACTGTGGAGAGTTCGGGCTGACGTTCAGCGGGTGTTGCTGTCATCAGCTAAACAGTAAGTGTGTCGCTGGCGAAGCATGACGTCAGAAGTTGAGCGGGTAGTACGGCGGCGCAGTGGAAGCGCGTAAAACTATATGAATTTTGAATATAAAGCTAAATTACTTGATAAGGCGTAGGGGAAGAGAAAATTGTAAGCATTAATGGGGTGAATCAGATAAAATATCCCTTATAATTATTGGTTGCTAAGGAGAAGTGGAGTTGGAAAGAATATAAATGTATATAATTATAATTCAGCATAACTGCCCATTTACATAGAAGAAACAGCAGAGATGTTATTAAAGGGAATTTAATTTATGGGGACGATTTAAAGTAAAGAAGGTAGTATAGAAAAGGGTAACTTTTATGAATTAAAATAAAATAAAGGAGTAAAATGAAAAGTATTTTGTATAGTAGAGACGAGAGGTGTATTCTACGCATATGCAAGTCCGTACAGCAAATGATGAGAATAAGTTAGTTCCTAAGTGTTAACTGGTGTATCATTGAAGTAATGTGAATCCTGCAGAATAAATTAAGAGTTGTGTTAAAAGAGATGTAGTCATGTTATGTGGATAATTGTTGTACTCAATGTATTAAAATGTTTGGGGAGAATGTGATCTTAGTTCCTCGATGGGATATTGTGAGAAGGTTAAATTAACCATTAAGTATAAATAAGAGAAATTAAGTGGAGTTAATGAGCTAACCAGTCATTGTGCATTTTTGTAAAGGCATCAAGGAAATAAGATCACATTAAACTATTTTGGAGTGATTACATGGTCTCGAGTCATATGGTAGAAAAGTAATGTCAAAGAGTAAATGCACATTTAAATCATAAGGGAGTAGTGAAAAATCAAATGAAAAGTCATCATTGTTGTTGTGTAGAGTATCTTCATAACTACTGAGTAAAGTGGGGTTCTGAGAAACTAAAGATTTAATGTTAAGGAAACAGAATAAGTTGAAAAAAATATATTGTGGAATTCATGGAAGTCATTGGGGAGTTGTGTTACTAAATGGTTATCAATAATTGTGAAGCAAAAAGCGCACGATCAACTCTGATATAATAAGATGGTACTAAATCTCAATAGAAGTGGAAATGCAAATTGTTCTAGTGAAAATATGTTGAAGATTGTATATGGAGGTGTTAACTGAAGTGTGAAGAATCATTGTATGTATAGAATTAAGAGGATGTTCCACTAATGCAAAATTTTACGAGTGTTCTAGTAACCTGTAACTTGGCTGGAGTGGTGAGTGAAAACAAGTAAGACGCTGAGCTGTCCTTACAACGCAGAGCTGACGTGACGTCGCGAATCATGTCAACTGCTAACGCAGCCGCGCGTAGTATCAGCTGGCGGGGACGCCCGTATCTGCTGAGCCACGCCAAACAAGAGTCGGCAAGGTCGACACCGCCACCACAAATCAATCCAGTCCAAATCAAAACAAAATAACACAGATAAACCATTCTAATTGTATTCAACAACACGCCAACACTTCAGTAACACGAAGAAAAAGAAATTGTAATTAGTTTTAAGGAAAACCTGTATTTAGTTTTAAGTAATTTTGCAAACTGCGTTTACAAAACACGTCCTCCGTAGACTCCGGACGTGGCGAAGGGGGGGACATGTAGTGATCTAGGCGATCACTTGCCCAAATACTTCAAATTAATTTCTCAAGTCGGTATCCAGGGCGGGCGAGCATGGAAAAGTTAAGCAATAGAGCTATGACCTGGGAAGTAGCACGCATATCAGCAAGCCAGTGGCCAAGCGGCTGTCCTTATTGCAAGCTGTTAAAGTTACTCCATACAGCAGGTTAGCGAGGAGTATTGCCCTCTCCACATAGTGATGATAGGAAGGGGGAGTATCTATTTAAACCCTGGGAGCAGGGGTCTGTCTGTCTCTCTACGAAAGTCTTTCAACGAACCACATCGACGCCGAGGGCGTCGTCGCCGGCGCCGCCGGGGCGGCGGTAGCAGAGAAGAAGATGGCTGTCGTCTGCTACTAAGGTGGGCTCTGCTGCGATAGCTGGTGTGGATAGTCAGAGGGGCATATTCATGGGGACAGTTAAAGAGTCAATCATTTGGTCGTATTCATGTGGACATTCAGATATACCATCTTTTGGTCCGAATCATTTGGGCATAGTCTTCAGGGAGATTATCAATAGTCCATTTAGTTTGGGCTGCGAGGCGCCCATAACTTACATGCTCGCCCTTGTCCTTGGCCCTATCTATAATGTTTTGTTTCAAAGCCAATGCAACATTGTAAATATTCGCCTATGTCACCAGTCATTGCTCATGTGAATAAATATGTAAATAGGTAAATGCCGTTTACCGTAATTTATCCTAGCTTCCTCAGCCATTCCACTATTAATATTTGATGTACTGAGCCATAAGACCTGTCAGGTGTTGCAGTAGGAACCTATGACGAATATTCATATCAGAACTATGGTCGATCTCCTATGGTCGACCCTTATCCACGGCTCCAGGGGAAGTTACCCTGTCTGGTCTTATCACTAAGCTTTCAGGGTCACTACAAGAAGGGGTCCATGTTTCACTACCGTAAAGAGCTGTGCTCCACACAAAGAGTTTCAAAAACTTCTTTCTAATTCCTAGATCAATATTTGAAACTAAAAGGTTTCTCTTTTACATGAAGGCTATTTTTGCTAGTGCTGTTCTGCTTTTAACATCATTCCTGCTTCGGCCATGGGTTGCAATTTTGCTTCCCAAGTAACAGAATTCACTTACTTCTCCTATTGTATCTGGTCCTATTTTTATATTTAATCTCCGAGTATTGGTATCGTTTCTGTTACATTTCATCACTTTTTTTATTTATATTCAGTCCAAAACCTTCCTTCAGTATTTTTTTCATGGCATTCAGTAACTTCTCAATATCCTCAGCCCTTTCTGCTAACAATACAATATCATCAGCAAATCGTAGCCTACTGATTTTTTCTCCCTGAAAACTTATGCCACATGGAAGTTTTTCTTTGTCTCTCTTTATTGATTCTTGAATCAAGTGTAGTGCCAATAATATTCCTGGGTAAGCAAATAATTTTACTGCAACACAGTTACTTTTAATTTGCGCTGTGCATTCTCATTTTCAAACGCAATATTAGTACATTTTTAATGTACTTTTTTATATGTGATGTGCTAGTGTCAGTTTCTGATGGACATTAGTAAAGCTTTTGTAGTTTTCATGGGAATAAAAATGTGGAGTGTTGTACTAGATCAATAATTTTCAACTAAATAGATGTGCAATATTTATCTAATCAAACTTACGTTTTTTGAACACGCCACCACAGAAACTCAAACGTACACACCAAGTGTGGTGGGTGAATGGTTAACATTCAGGCCTTGCATTCGGGAGGACGCAGGTTCGAATCCCCATCCGGGCATCCAGATTTGGGTTTTCCATGGTTCCCCCAAATCACTCCAGGCGAATGCCGGGATGCTTACTTCAAAAAGGCTATGGCCGAATTCCTTCCCGTCACTTGTTTCTAGTTCCATCCCGTCTGTAATGACCTTAACCGTTGACGAGGCGTAAAGCCAAAAGTAAAAAAAAATCTCATTACATTAAACGTAGGTATTATGTGATGTGATGTACACTGTTTGATAGTTAGCGTTATATAAACAAAGCAAAGATCATTCAGTCTGTGTTGGCGTGTTTTAAGAAACCTTCAAAAACATAAGTTTGATTAGATAATTTTTCCACATCTACTTAGTTGCAAATTATTGAACTAGTACAACATTCCAAACTTTCATTTCCAGGAAAACACCAAACGTTTTACTAATGTCTAGCAGAAACTGACACAAGTACTTCGCACATTAAAAATGTACTAATATTGCTTTTGAAAACGAGAATCACTTGTCGAAACGCGTCACGCAAAGCGTAAATTAAAACACCATCAAAAGTAATTGTGTTGCAGTAAAATTATTTGCTTACCAGTCAATTGAAAACAGTTACAGACTTTCATAAGTTCATTTATTGTGGATAAAGTAAAGATTAAAATTCCTCTGTGGCAAAATTCTAGTCATGCTAAGACAGTAGAAGTTGCGCTCCACAGAACATGCCGGCTCATCACAGGTTGCCTCAGACCATCGCCTGTGGAGATACTAGCTGGCATCGGCCCTGGAGACATACGCCGGAAGTTGCCACCAGCGTGGCAAGGCTTAGAGTGGACCAAGACGCCAGACAGCCTATACATGGCTATATACCAGCGCCATCGAGACTAAAGTCACGATAAAGCTTCCTGCGGACTTCAAAGCCACTAAATGGAGCACCAAGCAATGAAAGAATATTGGCTTGGGAGAAGAAGGTGCAACATGATATTGAGTGGATCAAGCCAGAAGAGGGTCTACCACCTGGGTCTAAACAACCATGGCCCATATGGAAGTCACTAAATGGGCTTCGGGTATGAGCTGGCCGTTCCAAAGATACTCTTGCTTCATGGGGATACATGGGAGAACAGCCAGATACCACATGTTCGTGCGCGGAGAGAGAAACCGTGGTACATCTGCTGTCTTGTCCACAAATCGGAATGAATATTTTCCAATTTGACCTCCAATCAGCTACTGAAAAACCTATGGCATTGGCGGAAAAACTATCACATATTTGATGTTGTCATCGACACGAGAAGGAGAATATTAAACTTAAATGTAGAGGAAGCAATAAAGGAAGTGAAAGAAATTTTTTTTATGTGGATAATTGTACAAGGATCAAAAAATGAGTATGCTACCATTTGCTGATGACATTGTCTTGATAGCAGAACACGCTGAGGATATTGAGAAATTACTGAATGGCATAACCAAAATACTGAACGTTTGTACCAAATATAGATCAAAGCAAAACAGAAGTGTTGAAATGTGGCAGAAACGATATCAATAATAGTAGATTAAGCATTAAAAATGATCGAATGCAATAGAAGAAGAAAGTGAGTTCTGCTACTTGGGAAGTAAAATTACAATTGATGGCCGAAGCAGGACTTATGTTAAAAGCGGAATACCAATCACATAAAGCATATTCATAAAAAGAGGAATCATTTAGTTTCAAAAATTAATCTGGGATTCAGAAAGAACTTTTTTAAATTATATGTGTGAAGCAGAGGACTTTATTTTAGCGAAGCGCGGACTTTAGGAATACCAGAAAGAAAGAAAATTGAAGCGTTTGAAATGAGGTGTTATAGAAGGATTTTAAAAATTAATTGGACGGATAAAATACGAAACGAACAACTTTGTAAATGATGGGTGAGAAAAGAAGTTTGTGGAAGAGTCTTACAGAAAGAAGAGACAGAATGCTAAGTCATATTTTGATACATGCAGGGTTGGTTAAGTTGTTGGTGGAGTGAACAGTTGAAGGTAAGAACAGCTGAGGAAGACAGAGATTAGAATGTATGAAGCAGATAATTGAGGACCTGTGTTGTAAGGGGTATGCAGAAATGAAGAGGTTAGCACAGGATAGGAAGGGATGGAGAATTGCATCAAGCTAGTCGAAAGACTGATGACAGAAATAAAAAAAAAAAAAAAAATATAAATAATAAATGTCAGATGCAGGAGCCAAAGTGAAATAGAAGTAAAGATTCTGGACGTTGTGGATCATTTTCTTCAATTGCTGATAATATTGATAAATAAATTACGCCAAGTCAACTGGCTTTTTGTGTGTATATTGATCTCCCGTACGCGTTTCACTTCTTTTGCAGAAGCATCTTCAGCGGGGTTTCCTGTTAGTTACGTACAAATGTTATAAGTTGGTTATGTTGTGTTTGGTACAGTGGAATTAAATTTTAAAAAATTAAAAAACATTTATATACTAATTACACTGTACCAAACACAACATAACCAACTTATAACATTTGTACGTAACTAACAGGAAAACCCGCTGAAGATGCGTCTGCAAAAGAAGTGAAACGCGTACGGGAGATCAATAAACACACAAAAAGTCAATTGCTTTGGCGTAATTTATTTACCAATAAGTAAAGATTGAAATGACTCTTAAATATGTTCGGAATTATATAAAACGAAGATTATAAGAAATTTGAAGAAAGATCGCGTCAAAAGGAACCCAAGAATCCTACAAAGTCCGTGGCCGAACAAACGGGAAAACATTGACAGCGTCGGAAAAAATGAAGTGTACGTGTTAGCTACCACAGACCTATGATAAATGTGATAAACTTGTAATTTACCTATTCCTTAAGTATTATACTAATCATGGCATGAAAATAAATGCAAAGAAGTGTCAGCTTATTAGATACACAAATAAAAAACTAAAGTTTGATTATGATTACAAGGTGAGGAAAGAACTGCTTGTTGAAGACTTGAAGTGTTAATTTCTTGGCATTACATTTGATAACAAGCTTAACTGGGCAGGACAAATTGGACAGGTAGTAAGAAATGTTTTTAAAATTCTGCACTTGTTGGAGAGAGTGATGAGGGTATGTACCAGAGAAGTAAAGGAATTGGGTTACAAAACGTTAGTCAGACCATTTCTCGAATATGGTAGTGTAGTATGGGACCCACATTTTCAGTATCAAATACAGGAGTTGGAGAGGGTGCGGAAAAGGGCTGTTAGATTTGTTTCTGGAAATTACCGCGAAACGCAGTAAGTAAAATATATAATAAAGGTGCTAGAATTTGAATCATTGGAAGACAGGAGGAGGGTGAAGAGGGTGATGGGAGTGTACAAGGCGTATATTGGTGATGAGGCATGGAAAGATATTGGTGTAGGTATGAAAAGTAGTGCATGGAAGGGAAAAGATGACCATGACCATAAGCTGGCACTCGATTTCAGGCACAAGGGTGTGGGAAGATTTTCTTTTTTAGGTAAGCAGGTCAGTGATTGGAATAAATTACGAAGGGAAATGATGAATAATTTACCAAAAACGTTGAAATAATTTGAATTTAATGTTTGTAGAGGGCAAGTGAAGTTGGGTGCAGGAAAGGAGGAAGTTGGATGTGTAGGGAAATTACCACTGAAGCGTGCGCTCCATTTCAAGTTTAATTAAATATTATATTATACTCTATGAAACCACTGTATTAAAGAGATTGGTAATTGAATTATGTATTGATTCAAAACACTTGTTATGATTTTATCACGACGTTTACACATAAAAATCTACGGCGTGGACCCAAACTATGACTTTCTGTGTCTTTTTTATTTTTGTTTTCGTAGTCGTTGTAGTGAGTGATGAGTTGCTTCCCTATCCTTCCTTAGTGTCATTGCCTTAAAACATTTTTCGACCCCGGCTGTGAGTGAGTGATGGAATAAGAACTGGCGTTTTCAACCGCGTCAGTGAAGGTACGGCGAGCTGTACGGATATGCCCCCCCACCAAGCACGATTTCCAAGTCACGCTCCTCTCTCGCCTACGTGCACTGCATATTCCCTACGCCACGGCCCGCCGTGTTTGGACGAGCGAGGAACTTGTCTTCTGCAGTGCTCTGAAGTAGCATTTGGATTCAGAACATACATCTGGATGTATCCAGTTAAGTCGAAAATTCTTCGCGGGTGAACTACAGGACGAGTTCTGCCACGCCCGACGTTTCGACAGCTGCCCTCGATGCTATCATCAGGAGAAATGTGTCAAAATGTCGCGCATGGCAGAACTTAATTGACAGAACACCAGAGAAGTATTTTTAGCAGCAGTACACTGAGAAGATTTAATTTCTCACATACGCAGTTAAGGTTCCAGCTACGGCAGTTGATGAGGCCCTGAACTAACTTCAATAAACAGTTGCTGGCGGAGCACTTATGATGATATGTGTGGTTTGACAAGTCGGTACATCAGCTGCATTAACAAAGAAATTTCTAACACATAGATTTCAGGCTTTTCAACGATATTGAGTCGTGAACGATCCGTAACTGAAAGTAATAGGTGAAGAATAATGTCTAAGAGAATCATAAGTGGTTCTGTTAATTTTCGAAGTATAGAGTGCGTATTGATTTTCTCTTCGCAAAGTCGCTTTTTGATTTTCGGAGAAACATCAATACTAAAATATACGCTAGCTTGGTCATCATGTTGTCACGGCCTTTGCTGACAGGTTAATAGCGGACAGGGATTTTTTCACTGTCTGTCCCTAGATGTTGCTATTATTTTAAGTATTTAAGGTCATCTTTTTACGTTTCTGTAACTGTTCAATTTGTTTCACCGAACGTGGTGAGTGAGCGGTGTAGATAAGGTCTGGAGGATGCGACTGCGAATCCCTACCTGGCCACCCAAATTTCGGCTTCCAGTAGATTCCAGAAGTCAGGTCAATGTCGGTATGGTTCTTTAAAAACGCTATGCCTGAAGTCCTTCCCGTTCCTTGCCACCAGACCTTTTCCGCCTCTGATGACGTCGACGTCGACGAGGCGTAAAGTCATAATCAAAAATAAATTACCGGGAATGTGTCTGTCAGCCCAATTTTCATGCAGAAAATACAAATTATGAATGGATTTTGACATTTCCGAAGCTAGAGATCCGAGTTAAAATGTGACGTATGTCTTAAGACGATACACCCTTCCTACACCCTTGTGTCTGAAATCGAGTGCCAGCTTGTGGTCATGGTCATCTTTTCCCTTCCATACATTAGTTTTATTTCTACACAAATGTGTTTTCACGCTTCATCAACAATATACGCCTTGTATTTATTTATCGTGAAATCTCAACCTAGGATGGCTGCGCTTTGTTACAAGACGATATTATGAAAATAATTGCGTGGTGTAAAGATTGGCAGTTGGAGTTAAACGCTAAAAAGTTACAAGTCATGCGTGTAAGTAAAAAGGTGACACCATTTAGCTTTGAATATACAATTAATGCCTCTATCCTTAGAACGGTAGATTCCGATAAATACCTAGGGGTAACAATTCGTAATAATTTTTCTTGGAATGAGCATATCGAGAATGTAATTGGGTAAGCAAATCGTATGCTCCGATTTCTAGGTCGTAATTTAAGACAGTGCATTCGGGAAGTTAAATCGATTGCAAACAAGTCACTAGTGCGTCCTCACTTAGAATATTGTTCTCCTGTATGGGGTCACCATCAAGAAGAGCCGTCCGATTCGTGACAGGTATATATAGTTTGAGGGAAAGCGTAAGTGCGATGTTGAAGGAATTAGATTGGGAAGACCTGGAACACTGAAGGCGTTGCTCTCGACAGAAGATAATTGAAAAAATTCACGACTGACATATTTCGGAATGACAACAAACAAATATTGCTACCAGCAACATGCATATCTCGGAATTACGGCGAAAATAAGAGAAATCAGGGCCATAACCGATTCTTTTCTGTATTTATTTTTACCACGAGCGATTAGGGAATGGAATAGAAAGGATTTACCGGGCGAGTAAACTTAAAATCCGACAGGAGTAGCCTCCGATAAAGCACTCCGGCCATCCTGATCTGGGTTTTCCATGGTTTCCCTAGATCACTCCAGGTGAATGATGGGATGGTTCCTCACAATATCCCATGGGCGCCACCTGCCATATCCCGTATATCCCTTCCAAACTATTAACTTTCGTGATAGGTGCAATGCACCCTCCATAACACTTTTAGTGAATCGCGGAGTAATAGGAATAGTACTCTCCCACGACCCTCTGCACCATCCTGAACCCCATTCCACCTCTCTTATCAGATCAGTTACTGATTGTGTGGTGCGGTAATTTCCATAAACAAATCTAGCAGTCCTCCCTGTATTTGGTACTCAAAATGTGGGTCCCGTACTACAGCACCATATTCGAGATATGGTCTGGCCAAAGTTTTGTAACCCAATTCCTTTATTTTCTGGTACATCCCCTCATCACTCCCTCCAAAAAGTGTATAATTTTGAAACCCTTTCCTACTACCTGTTGTAACAGCCCTCAAACCTAAAATTAAATGTAATTGTATTTTATAAAGCATTTGTAGGGAGTTAGAGTTTGGTTGAATATGATCTGGTAGGTTTGGTTTTACAATTTCCTGTAAATCAATGTATATAGACTTTGTTTTATGAAAATAAATTATTTAGAGGCCATTTAATATGTTTAAGAATAGAATTATGTAAGATAATTGCTTAAATGTTTGTAATTCCAAGTATTAAGGCAAGTTACGATGTCTAAAAGAAAATTTGCTACAGTTTAAAATGATTTCTGTGAATATTTTTGTCACTAAATATCTTTAATTTCCATATTAAATTATTATGTATTAATTCTGATTGTTTTTAATATGTTTCAATCGTTTAAGTATTGTTAATGTTCGAGAATTTTCTGGCGGAAGCTTTTGAAGTGTTCTAGAATTTTCGGTGGAGTTTATACAGGGCGTTCGCCGGAAAACGCAACCCTCCCAGTCTGTTGCCGTCGGCAACTTGCTCGGATAGCGGAACCAGCAGTTTCCGCCACACGCCACCGTGAATCACCGCACTGTTTAACACCTCCGCTGCCCCAACAGTGCAGTGCAGTGACCCTTACATTGTTAAGAACGGTTTCTTTGCATTGTAGATAGTTTGTGACTTCAGTCTCTTATTAATCAGTGTTGTGAATAAACGTTTCTTTGCGGTTTGGCTGGTTTGGGGCTTCATACTCTTACTAATCTGTACCGTGTTTGAGTGTGAGTAAAATTATGGTACGTTACAGTTTGCAACAAAGAATATTTCTCTACGATACATATGTGAAGAAGAAGTCGTTTAAAAAGTGTCGCAGTAAATTTCGTCGAGAATATCCTGGCGCTTTACTGCCAGCTAAATCAACAATTCTGCGTCTGGTTAAAAAAGTAAGAGAAACGGGTTCATTTTTTAACAAAAAGAGACTGTCGGTCAACCGTATTCTCACAGAGGAGAAAATTGACGATATCGCTTTTCGACTAGAACAGTCACCCAAAAAATCATTAAGTCAGTTAGGGCAGCGTGTGTCTCGAAATATGTTCAGAAGATGTGAAATGTGCATTACACAAGAGTGTCAACACTTCCAGCATCTTTTATAAGGTAAGCTAATGAATTACGTCACATTTAAATGCTTAGCACACAAGTTTATGAAATAGTCCGCGGCCGACGGTCGAACAATGCCGGGAGCTGACCGCTCGCTCGCCGCGAGCAGTTTCTTCCTTGTAGCGCTAACAGTGGGTTGCGTTTCCCGGCGAACGCCCTATATAAAGCGATCATCCAAGACAGAGAAACAGTTTTTCGGCAAAGTTTTTCAGCAACTCAGTTTGCGATGGCCGGGAACTGTGTTGTTTGTGGAAGAAGTGTTGTATGCAATCTCTGGATTGTATGAATGCATGTAACCAGTATCTTTGACGACGTGTTTGAGAAAATAAACTAGTTTAAATTGAAACGTATCGTGGACTACTTAATTATCGTATTAATTAAACCACCACGAACAATCTATCACTGTCCATTGTGTGCTGCCCAGCTGAGCTTTTTATCAAATTTTATGCCAAGTCGCATTTCAAGTCTTCATCAAGCAGTTTTCTCCCCTCCTTATAATCATAATCAACGTTTAGTTTTTATCGGTATATTTTTACAGTTTAACATCAATTATCCAGAACTATTTTCCTGAACACTGAATAAATACTTCGCTTTCACGAAAAAAGTAGCGTTTCCCTAAATTACTATTAGCGGTCAGTGAGTATAGCTTTGCTGTGTGAAACAACGCCTTGGGGAACGAAGTACTCCTATATTTATGTTTCCTAATTAATAATTTACTTAGTGTCTTCTATGGGCTTCAAAGAGTGAATAACCAAAATTTAACGAAGAAGCTTGTAGGTACCATAAACTTTTACGAAGTGTGCTGAGTTATTGTAGTGAAAAGTATGCAATATCTAATTTGTATTGTATCTTTGGTGTTTCTGAAGATATGTTAAGAATTTCTGTTTCTGCTCCATCGTCATGAAGCGTAGAGTATAAGACATACCGTATATTTACAGTCTGATCCTATGATTTCTGCTTTTTAGTTTATTAGTTTTTCCGGAATAGATATAGGAGGACTAAATAAGCTAAAAGAGCTGGAATGGGATTCATTGGAAGACAGGAGGAGGGTGAAGAGAGTCATGGGAGTGTACAAGGCGTATGTTGGTGATGAGGCGTGGAAAGATATTGGTGTAAGAATTAGAAGTAATGCATGGAAGGGAAAAGATGACTCGATTTCAGGCTCAAGGCTGTAGGAAGATTCTCTTTTTTTGATAAGGATGTCAGGAATTGGAGTAAGTTACGAAGAGAAATTATGAATAATTTACCAAAAACGTTGAAAGAATTTAAAGCTAAATTTGTAGAGGGAAAATGTGGGGTTGTGCAAGATAGGGGATGATGGGTGTGTAGGGAAATTGCCGTTGGAGCATGTGCTCCATTGCAATTTTTTAAAATTAAATTAAATTTTATCGAGTGTGGTGAATGAGCGGTAACACTAGGGCCTCGCATCCGAGGGGATGCAGGTTCGATTCTCCGTCTGCAATCCAGATTTCGGTTTTAAAAGGTTTCCAGAAAAGACTTAAAAACAAATTGACAAATAGGATGGCTGTAAATACTCTTAATAGCAATATTTTTATTCGGAATCAATTAATTCTGAAAAAAAACTTCTGCAGTTACTAGCTTCCTGCTGATGTGGTTGGTAAAGATGCTAAATATTCTTTTAAAACTAAGACTGATGATTCATCTCATTCTTCCACATCTGCAAGTTCTTCAACTCCAACGACAGACCAAGATGATGAAGAAGAAATACCGATTGAAGAAATTGTTGATTCTTAATAGAATATTATATTCAATTTAATGAAAATACTAATTATTAAAATATTTTTATATTACTTACTTTACCATTTTCCATTATTTTATTTAGCGAATTCTAGCTAATCTTTTAGTTCTAAATATCCCGTAATCTAGAGAGTTTTTACCAGCTCTAGCGACTTTTGTTTTCATAAGGTGGCAACATATTGGAGAAGAGTAAATTTTCCGTCAATCAGCCGCTAATTCTGTAGTAAGGCCCGTGTATGGCTACTTAACCATTGTATTACCACACTCACTGGAAGTTTTGCAGTGCATTTAAGGACTTATGAAACATCTATTCTAAATTCAAAACTGAAATTCACGTCAATGTTATAGACTCGAGATGACACAATCTGTACAGTTTTTGCAGTAATTCTCGTCGAGTGAATTTGAACGCAACGAAAATGAATCAAGATGGAATAGTCGTAGTTCCAAAATATGAAAGTATTATTTTAAGTATAAGTTTAGAAGGGTTGAAATGTGAATGACATACACTGTACTCATCTGAATCAAAAATTTTATAGTGTATTGCATTCATTAGCATCATACAGTAATTGATTGCGGTTTATCCCTTTCTTCTGATGATTACTAATATTATTACTTTTGCTTTCTAATTTCCTTTAAGTATAAAATACCTACCCAACCCATCTATCTTGCCCTTTGTAAATTTTAAATTCTTTCAGCGTTTTTGGTAAATTATTGATCACTTCATTTGTAAGTTTATTCCATTCTATGACTATCTTAACTGCAAAAGAAAATTTTCGCATTCCCTTATGCGAGAAATCGAGTGCCAGTTTGTACTCATGGTCATATTTTACCTTCCGTGAACTACTTTTAATTCTTCAACCAAGATTTTTACAAGCATCATCAGCAACATACGCCTTGTACACTCCCAGCATGGCACAGAGATTAAACCGAAATTAGAAATCGCATACACCAATTAATCTAAGTCCGTCCGAATTCAGCACACGAATTTAGCCGAATGTTAGTACATACCATGCATTAAGTTACTGCTCAAGTAAACAGCTAAAGATTCTCGCTGGATTAAACGAAACTTCCATTATGAAGGGAATGCAGTTAAGTGCCTTAATTAAATGACTCAAATTAAAATTTATGATAACTGATGGAGGAAAATAAAATATATCTAGAACTGCAGACATTCACGCTGGCATTAATGCATCGTCAACATCCTACAAATATTGCACATTGTTGTATGAAAAAAAAACACATTAAACCATTTAAAACATATATACGCACTGAAACATAGATTCAAAATATAATGATGACGTTTTGAACATGTTTCTTAAAGTGGAGCACTTTTAAGAATGATAGGTTATTTGGGAGTTAATCCTAGGAATTTGGTAGCAAAATATGACAGAAAATGCTATATCTTTGGTGTATTGAAGGGGAAGATGACAAATATGTTTACAATCAGTAATATGAGTATCATTTTTCTTCGTGTTGAAACCGTTTACAAGTGCAGCAGTTACATTATATGGAAATATCAATTAAAAAAGACTGCATAAAAAGCAGTGATGTGCATTTACAGTTAACAATGGAAATTAATTATACTGTTGGAATGTTAGTAACTAACAGGCACGGCTGGGCACTAAACCGTTAATCAGTTAATCGTTAATTAACGAATTTAACAAAATTGCAAAAAATTTAGCTTTTAAGTTAACTTACAATATCATTAACGGTAATCTTAACTTCCGTTAAATTCAATTACCGTTAACTTTATCTCGTTACCTTGGTAGTCGACGTCATTTGGTTTGTTTGAATTGCGCGCCACACCACACTCGTACATTCGGCTTGTTGGATGGTGAACGGATTAAGTGTGCTAGTGTGATGCATATACAACTGTTATGCTAGACATGGCGTGAGTATGAGCAGGAAGGCTAGAGTTTTTTTAGCGTTTCTATTTTACGTGTGGGGACCGAAGCTCACTACTCGTCTCAAATTCGACCGTTGATTGATATGGATATTTTTATAATCTAACTTTTTTACTACCAGGAAAATGTAACTTTTTAGTTGGTACTGCTTTGGTTTTGGTTGGTGAAATAAATTAAACTGACATCTTGAATCCGTTATAGAAAGCAGCAACGCTAACAACAGCAATGAGAATATTAAAAATCCTTGGCCACATTTGTGTGATTATTATGCATTTAAAATCAAGACTGGGAGAAAAGTTGATTTATTAATTTATTTCTCTAAACTTTCTACAGTCAAGGCTCACATATCTAGCCTTAATAATATTAAACAATATATGAAGTGGATGCATAAATCTAAATGCGAACAGTTACAAGAAAAAATAGAAGCAGGGTCAACTCGTGGAAAATAACAAATTCAAGCCTTATTTTTTTTTTTTTTTTTTTTTACTTATGGCTAAGGTCATTAGAGGCGGGATGAGATTGGGGACAAGGAACTGGAAGGAATTCGCCCATGGCCTTTTTGAAGGAAGCATCCCAGCATTCGCTTGGAGTGATTTGGGGAAACCATGGAAAACCCAAATCTGGATGCCCGCATTCCCCCGAATGCGAGGCCAGAACCTTAAACGTTCAACCAGCACGCTCGGTCAAAGTCATCTTCAAATGCTGTGGTTTCTGATGAAGATAGCAGCAGAACTGATTTGTTTTCAACTCCTTCTGCTAATAAAAGTATACGTCAATAAAACATTTGGTATTACGGCTACCGGCTCCGTCGTATTCGAAGCTGGTGTAGATCGATCTATTGTAAACCTTTTCGTTGCCAATACGATTCCACTATTGAAGAATCCGATGCGTTTGGGAAGCTGGTTATATCGTTGAACCCCAGCGGAAACTCAATATCCAGAGTGACGTTGGGTAGACGCATTATTGACACACATCACGGTGCATAGCATCCCGGAAGTGTTTGCAGTAATACCTATTGCCATACAGAAACATCAGTTCCACTTTCATATGGTTAACTTTTAACTGTTAACTTTAACTTGCGTTAAATTTTAAAAAATTTAACGCTTTAACGATTATTGAAGTTAACTGTTTTAGTTGCGGATTAACGATTAACGAAGGTTGTCAGTTGTCAGTTGTTCATAATATTATTGGTTTCTGAATAGTCGTATGTAGTGTTCCACAATTCCCAAACTGTTCTCACATGAGATTAAAGTGAAGATATAAAACCAAATATGGTTTACGATGGTAATACATGAAGTTAACTGCAATGAATATTATTTGTAAACAATCATCTAGCCAGGAGAGAAACTGGTGATATTCTGATTTTATTTTATTAAAGCAATAAAATATCTGCACAGATCCAAACGCCGTGTTTGTGTTTTAATAATCCATCTCATTATATATTATGTAAATAAATCGAAGGGTACAACAAATGTTCCCAATCCATAGTATGCGATATTGTATTAAAAAAAAACTTAAATTCGACAAAAAGAAATTCTTTAATATATAGAGTAACACACACCTGTGGAATTGTGCGAAAAATCCAAATAAAGCATGATTGTAGATTTCGTATCAACCAAAATATAAAAGTCACTTATTTTCTATGAGGGTAATTCTAAGATTTGCCTATAGCATATCTAGACACAAATTGTCAGATGATTAATTTAATTTTTTGCACTAGTTGCATGTAGAACAAATTTGTTTGATTATCTGAGAATGACAGTGAAATAGAAGAGTGAATACACAGCTTTAACTAAAATAAAACGTTTAAAAATTTATGTAAACAATATATTTAAAGAGATTTTTCTCAAAAAATTAGAGTTCAATACATATCTGACATTACTATATATGATATCTTACCGCATATTTGTGAATGACAGTGAGTTAAAAAATAAAGTAAATCTATAGTACCAGTGTAGAGAAGTAGGTGGCTATCACAAATTAAACATATATGAGTAGAGAATTAATAATTTTACAGTATACTGTAGCTAATAATAAACTAGAAGCATTAAATTTTTAACCAATATAGAATAAAGCCAAATATTCCTTTGACTGTAGCTAATACTAAACTTGAAGCATTAAATTTTTAACCAATATGGAATAAAACCAAATATTACTTTGACCTATACAATTTATTACATCTAAACGATATTTGGGACCAAATAAAATTAATGTAGGAATTTGAATAGTGTTTAAAAAAAAATCTAAACATTCTCACACAGAAACATAGTTAGGACCTCTAAATGTTTGCATTTAATTTTATTGCTGTCTGTGGTTGATGTATTTTTATCTCGAATTCTATCCACTGTTTAAATTGTATATTTAATAACCGTTTGACCAAACGACATAAGTATACTGCAACATATTTAAGATTGTTATATCAGGCTGTTAAAACAGAAATGAACTGTTCAACCATTTGGATAATTTTTCATTTAGAAAGTGATTCTTCTTTCATAAGGAAGCCTTATTGCCATGATAAAAATGAAATGTATTATAAGAAATACTTTATAGAACTTGTAGCCAATTTGCAATTTTGTATAAGTGCTATTAATGTAGCTGTGAAAAATAAGCGTATACGACATTGCTTAATAACTTTTAATTTCTTATACTGTAAAATTTTAAGTCAGTCACAAACGATTCACATTTTATCCCGATAAACTTTCAGACCTTAACATACCTACCAGATGGTACTGTTTGCTTAGATACTCACTTATAATACCACACAAAGAAATTATTAGATACTAAATTGATGGTATAGTACATGAAATATTTCATTTTCTTCTATATTTTGAAGTTTATTTTCAGTAGGTAATACTTGACTTTCAACATTTTTCACGACTTAAAAGCAAGTAGGGAAGTGTATAGTTTATGTGTCATTTTCAGAAATTTCTCAGAATGAATAAGTGGCAAATAAAGAGGACTGCGAATTCATCTCCTTTGATGACTGACGTTTGTTCGTAAATCCTTTGCTTTAAACGACCACTCTTGGCCATTGGTTACTATTGACCAGTATAGATAATATCATTGTCTACATATCGAGTATTAAATATATCTTCCTTTCTGTTTTTTACTAGTTTATAACTGTGTTTTAATCTTATTTTGGAAATATTTACTCACAATTCATTTTTTCTTCGTTGCAGAAATCGTGTATCATGGCACGATACAGCAATCATCTGCAGTGACTGTACCGAGAGTTAGCCAATGGCAATTCCTACATTTCACAAGTACAACACACAACTGGCATTAACCACACGGAATTCACAGATTCATTAACACTGTAAAAATCTGTGAAATGTAGGCTCCCAACGAAACACGACAATATCGTTCTCCATCGCCACTCTCCCCCCACCACTATACCACCCGTCTCGCTTTCGGATGCACTGTTTTGTAAATACTGCAGCCATATTAATTTCACAGATATCGCTGTGAACAGTAAGGGCTAGTGTATATGTGCTGATAGCTTCTCGCAATATAAAGGATTTAAAGCTGAAATTTTTTTTACAGTTTATCGGCGGTTGTAGGAAGAGTGTTATACAGGCTGTTTTTTTTTTATTCGCTAACTAAAACCGTTATTCGTAAATACGCTTTAAATAGTAAGTCAAAAGTGTGTAAATGCAAGAATATGTAGCGTAGTGTTTGAAGTACAGGTCTTGCACTTCGTTGAGAATTTCACTAAATGTGTTATATGAGAGCTGTTTTTTATTCGGTCGCCATATGAAAGTGCTATTGGAATCTTTGTTTGGAAAAGCAAAGCATAAGGGTGTAGATGCAGTGATATGTACCACAATGTTTGAAGTTCAGGTTTTATGCTTTTTAGACGATTTCATGTATGAGAGCTGTCCTTTATTCGGTCGCCATATAAAATTTTCATTCCAATCTTCGTTTGAAAAAATTGGGTATTAGTGTGTTTATGCAAGAATATGTAGAATAGTGTTTTAATTTTTGGTTTTTCACTTTATCAACGATTTCATGAAGAGTGTTAAATGGGAATAGCCTTTATTCGGCTGCCACGTAAAACAATTATTCGGATCTTTGTTTGAAAAAAAGTAAACCATAAATTTGTAGCTTAGTGTTTGAACTTAAGGACGATTTCATGAGGAGTGTTATATGAGATCGCTCATTTATTCTTTTGCTACATAAAAATATTATTCAGAATTTTGTTTTATAAAGCCGTGTGTAAGTGCAAGCAGTGTTTGTAGTGTTTGAAGTTCAGATTTTGCACCTTGTGGATGATTTCACGAATAGTATCCTGTATTTGGTCGACAAATATAAATGTCATTCAGGTTTTTTTATGTAAGGTAAAATGTGTAGATGAAAACATGTAGTGTAGTGTTTAAGGTACTTAGTCGGATGTGGGGGTAGGTAAACGACGGTAAGCCATAGTGTTTGAAGTTCAGGCTTTATTTACACTTAAGGAAGATTTCATGAATGTTATATGAGAACGATCCCTTATTCGGTAACCACATAAAATAATTATTCAGTACTTTGTTTGATAAAGCTTTGTATAGGTGCAAAATTATCTGGCACAGCGTTTGAAGTTCAGATTTTACACCTTGCGGACGATTTCGCGAATAGTGTCCTGTATTCGGTCGCCAAATATAAATGTCATCCAGATTTTTGTTTGAAAATGGAAGGCAAAGTGTGTAGGTATAAGAATACGTAGTGTTTAAGGTTTTTGGTCGGATGTGGGTGGAGGAAACCAGACGATAAGTCATAGTGTTCGAAGTTCAGGTTTTACACTTACGGACGATTTCGTGTTATATGAGAACAGTCCTTTATACGGTCGCCACATAAAAATGTGTTGTATTCGTTCGCCAAATGTAAATGTCATTCAGATTTTTATTTGCTTATGTAAGGTAAAGTGTTTGAGGTTTTTGGTCGGATGTGAGGGAGGGTAAGCCATCTCTGCTAATGATGCCTAAGACGTTCAGGGAGGGCTGACAATAGGCTGCCTAACAGGTGTTCTGCTGTAGCATGCACGCCGCAGGCCGCCAGCGATCGACACTGAGTTCCACTTACCAGGTCGATGAGCTGCGAGAGTCGCAGCCCCAGCTTGACGAGCACGGTGTCGGTGTTGTTGCTGACGGGGCGGATGAGGCGGTTGTAGTTGCTGAGCAGGTCGTCGTAGAGGCGCTTGGCGTCCGGGTTGGCTACGGTCCCCGCGACGAGCAGCAGAGGCAGCAGCCGGACAGCCGCCATGCCTGTCTGCTACCCTGCCCCTGCCTCGCTGCCGCGCAGCGTAGCACCGCGTCGCGGTGCGGATCGGGCGGTAGCTCGGCGCGCCGCCGCAGCCGCCCGGCGGCAGCACCGTCGCCCGCGCCGGCACAGTGGTCATCGCGCCCGGAGTGGGGGGCGAGGCGAACAGGGCGCATGCGTCGAGGCCCGAGCTAGGGATCTCGCTCGGCCTGGGCATACTCAGGCGCCTATTACGAACACTGCGGCCGCATTACGGTAATTCCCAACTAGAGTTGAAACGGAGCTCCGCTTCCGCATCAACAAGTGCGGAACCTCCGCTTCAACTACTGCGGAACTTCCGCATATATAAGTGCGGAACTTCCGCATATATAAGTAAGGAACTTCCGCATCAGCATTGTAAAGGTTTAAAGCCTTGCCAAACCGAGCATGATGGGTGAACGGTGAAACTCTGTCCTCGCATTCTAGAGGACGCTGTTTCGAATCCCCGGCCGGGCATCCAGATTTTGGTTTTCCATGGTTTCCCCAAATCACTCCATGCTAATACCGTGAGGCTTCCTTCAAAAGACCATGGCCGAATTACTTCACGTGCATAGTCCCCAATTCCATCCAGCCTCTAATAACCTCGACGTCGACGAGGCGTAAAGCCACAAGTAAAAAGAAAAAATGCTTGCCAACTTTTCAAGTTTCCATGACCGTACAAATTACCACGGAGAGGGGAGGCTGTATGTTAAAAAAGTAAAATGTACAGAGAAACTCATTTCTTATTCTTACAAATATTTGATATTATGACAATCGCGAAGTAAAAAAAATAACAAAAATGGTTTTCTCAAGTTACCTTCTGCAGTCGCATCATGCTTCACTGCTCTGATGACACCAAATTTCACCTTGAAAGAAATTTTGCATATTTAACGTGTTTCTGTTTTTTTTTTTTTTTTTTTTTTTTTTTTTTTTTTTTTTTTTTGGTAACTCACTCATTATATGTTTATAACGTAAAAATTAATACCACTATTCAGTCTTTAACACTCCACGAAAAAAATGAGCACGACAAGGTCTCTTCGACTTACGACAGGTAGTTGAAATAGTAATCCTGACTCTTCACGATAATCAGATATGCGACCTCGTTCAATTACTACACATCTGAGAAATCAGTGCAAGGGCTGCTTTTATATTAAACTATGAACCCATATTTTTTTTTTAATCAATAAACCACATGTAGTGAACCGGACACTGACAAATTGCGCTAGAACCGGACAGTCCGGTCAAAAAAGTTGGGCACCCTAATCATTGAGCTCATTGTTTTATTTTTGTATAAAATTCAGCCCATCAGGGCTTAGCTTCAACTGAGCGTGGAGGGTGACCGTTGAGCCCTGGTCTCGCATTTGAGAGGTCCTGTGTTCGAATGCTCGCTGAGCCTTTTCATAGTTTCTCCAAGTCATTCCAAGCGAATACCAAGACTGTTCCTTCAAATGGCCATGGATGAATTTCTGAACATTGACTAGACGTTAAACAAACATAAGAAAAACCTCCGGGGATGTTTTTTTCGGTTCTATAATGACAGTAACGTTGATTTGTGTGCTGTATTGTTAGGTATGCAACAAATTGCAAGTTTGAACTTGTATTTAAAGTAGAAGCGGTGCTGTTACGGGATCTTGTGCTAACCATCCCATTAGTTGAGCCGCGAAATGCGCCAAGTATTTGGCCAAATACTGTTTTGATAGCGTATGCGAAATAAGTTATTTAATTTAGTTCACGTATCACATCGTCGAGCGTATCTGTTTTCTTGAAATATATTTCAAAAAATATAATAACCCACCTCAAATCAACTTGAGATCTACACCTTCTTCCCTACTGTGATCTGAGCTATTATTTTGGGTTGTTGGCTTCGTCAAGGGGGGGGGGGGGAGGTACGGAGGAGTAGGTTAAAAATCTACGCTGGACTGCGTAAGGGGAGTGGAGGGGGGGGGAGTTTACAGTTAAGCTACGTAGTGTTTCGTGGCGTGGTAAAGACCAGCGCCTCCTTTCGAATTATAGACCAATCAGTTTATTCCCCTCCGCATATAAAGTGCTGAAGCGAGTACTTTTAATACGAATTAACAAATGCTTGAAAACTGGCAATGCGTAAAGACTAGTTTGGTTTTGAAAATAGAGCAGGCAACACAAGGCAGCTTATCAGATTCAGCTTTAGAAACTCGACGGTGGCTTTCTAGACTTAGAAAAAGCCTATGAAAGGTATGACACACAAATCTTATAGCCGAACTAGGAACATAAACACCAATACTTCCAGCTAATTGGAAGCTTCCTGCGAAATAGGCAATTCATATTGTCAGTTGAAGATCAAAATTCATCATTCTATCTTATCCCAGACGGTATACCTCAAGGGTCGGTCCTGGCACTAGTGTTATTCAAGATCAACGTCAACTGCATTCAAATGCCACCATATGTTAAAATAGCACAATTTGCAGATGATACAACTATATACGCGTTGGGCGGGAGACACGATCTAAACGTCAATCACCTTCAACATGTCCTCCATCAACTCTAGAAATGTTGCCGAATCAATAAACTGAAAGTTAACCCATCCAAATTTCACTGGAAAAACACCAATAATAGAAAAAAGCTACCCATCACGGGTCAAGAAATAGAATTGCAATAAGAAACAAAATTCCTGTGAGTCACCATGGATAAAAAGCTTCTCTTTCAGAAACACATCTTAAACAGGAGAAAACAGGGCACAGCTATACTTAAAAACTTATTCTCAATTCTGTGTAGTGTTCTCCGAAACACTTGTGCCTTCACCAGCATTGTACTCTATTGTCAGATCTCCCACAGATCGTCGCCTATCCCGCTTTACAGAGCGGGCAAGCCTCCGACCTCCACGTTCTGTGATGAGGCGTGGACGTGCACCACCTTGTCGCTCAGTCGTGGTTTCACCGTCCTTCAACCACTCTGCACAGATGCTCACTATAGTAGCACGCGAACAGCCAACCAGCCTCTCCGTTTCCGAGATTCTCGTTCCCAGGTGCCGCGCCCACAAACCATCTGCCCGTAATTTAAGGGAATTTCTTGACTTGTGCGTGGACATCTGGTGTCAGACAACTCCGGAAACCCAAGGACTTTTCGAATCCATGCCACGCCTAATCGCTGCTCTGTTGTTCTCCAAAGATGGATCAATACAATAATAAGCAGGTGGTCATAATTTTTTGGCTAATCAGTGTATAGCATTGCAATCAGGAAAGTTTGTAGTTTAATTTTCCCTTTAAAATTAAAAACTTCAGTTTTTACATTTTTCATTGCCGACTTCCTTAAAAGTAATCGTGCTCTCAAATTTTTATTCTATTTCCTTTCTCCCGGTGTTGCCAACTGTTCCGTAATTAAAGTAAATACACCGTATTCAGCATAGATCTACCACCTACCGTAGGGTTATAATTACGGTAGCAAAATACACCGCAACTTAAGGAATCGTTACTTTTAGGTAATTGTGATATATTATTTAAATTTCACGAGTTTATCGACCGATGATAATGTATCCTTAGTTTTATTTGGGTAATTATTTTTTATTCTGTTGTCAACACTATTTTTCCCCTTTATACACGTTTACGTTTTGAGAATTCCCCAACATGAGCTTAGAGATATTACGCTAACAAGTTTGGTAGGTAATTGCCGTATTTGATTGTAGATGAATACTCAGAACTTTTGAATTAAGTATGTTAGTACTCTTAGCTGACATGACATTTTTGAGATTCTTGAGTTGTTATATTGATTTTGAATTTGAAAAGATGGTAAATGATAGAGACAGCGTCTCTGGGGAAGAACATAACATAACACCAACGCCTGCAAAGAGAAAGCGTTACAAACAGAAGTTTTGGGAAGAATTGTTTTTTTTTTTTTTAATTGCTTAACGTCTCTCAACAGCGAGGTCTTTAGAGACGGGAAAGGGTGGGGGATAAGGAATGGGAAGGAATTCGGCCATGGCCTTTTGAAGGAAGCATCCCGGCATTTGCCTGGAGTGATTTTGGAAACCATGGAAAACCCAAATCTGGATGCCCGGACGGGGATCCGAACTAGGGAAGAATGGTTGCTGGACAAAGAAAAGATAAGGATTTAACAAAAGCGGCATGTAGTTATTGCAATATGGCCGCCGTAAGTGTAATCACGCGCCAGAAACAAGGAAATAAACACATCAATAATCTGAATAAATGCAGTGCTTCAACAACAACAACAAAAAATCTATGGTAAGTGGTTTTAAATCCATGCTGGTTATTGAAAAACAATTGATTAAGTCTTCTGAAATAAAATTAGCTGCTTTCGTTGCTAAGCATAAAATTTCTCATATTGTTATGTGTCATTTAGCCGATTAGTTACCGAACTTGTTCCCAGATTCTCTAATGGCCAAAGATATTAAGTTAAAAAGAATTAAAGATCAACCTGTGATAAATAACTGTATTGACGAAACTGAAAAATAAAACCTGATCACTGAGTTGAAGTCACAGAATTTTTCAATTTTGATTGACGAAAGCACAGATATTGCTGTAGTAAAAAAAGTGGCTGTAGTTGTCAGGTATTTTGTATCCAATAAATGCGAAAGTGATGAATCGTTTTTGGGATTTAATTCAATTATTTGATGAAAAAACAGCGGATCGTGTTGCAAATAGAGAAAAACTTTACAATGGTGTTGTTAATTCATCTGAAATTCCTATTGAAAAGATTATAAGCTTCGGCTGTGACGGATGCGATTCAATGATGCGCTATTGGGCTCTAACAACTCAGGTTGAAGCCGATTTCGTCAACGTTGTCCAGGCATAATTGTGTTTAAATGCATTTGTCGTTCGGTCGATCTCTGCGTTAGTGATGCATACAAAGAGCTTCCACTTAATTGTGAAAAATTGGTGCGAAGTATATATAATTAATTTAAATCCTGCAGCAAAAGACAAAGTGTGTTTAAAGAGTTCCAACATTTTGCAAAGGTGGATGTGCAGAAAATTCTTATACCAGCCCAGACTCTATGGCTGTCATTAAACGCAGTAGTACAAAGAATCCATGTGAAATGGAATGGTTTACCTCCATATTTCGATAGCAAATGGCTAATAGATTCAGAGTGTCATGAAATCCATTCTTACCTAAATTACCCAATTATGAAGGAATATTATTATTTTTTGGCTTGGTTTTGCCAAAATTTACAGTATTAACTAGCTATTTCGAAAGCGAATCTGTTTTGATTACTAAACTGGATGAGAAAATGACACTCTGTATATAGAGCTTTTACTATTGGTTTTGAAGAGAAACTATGTCAATTCGGTTGTTGTAGAAACCCATACACCCAACAGAAGAAAGACATCACAAAGACTTCAAAGACATATATCTCGGTTTAGGTGTTGGAAAAGAACTAAACTCAATTGAAAGTGAATCTGAGAAAGATGTGTAGAAATTTTATTACTAAGGATTCTGTAGGAATCCGTAAACGATACTCTGTTAATGATAAAATTATGACAGAAATTGCAAAATATGATATAGAGAGAGCAATTTCCAATTACAGGGAAGATCCGGTTTCAAGTTTATTGAATCTTTTGCCAAGAATCGCGCCAAAGTCATTGTAACATCAACAAGAAGTCGATGACGAGTGGCGGACGTTACCCTTTTACCTCAAGGATTTGAACTCTAGTCAACCTCCTGACAGGTTTTGGCACCAGGTAAATTTTCAAATAACCGTAATGTGTAAAAATTGCTAAGTAAGTGATTGTTTTATCAGTTTTATAGTATACATTATTTATTTTTTTTCAGGTAGCACAACTAAGTGATCACTATGGAGATAGCAATATTTATTTTATGCACTTGCCGAAATTTATGTTGGCTATTTTGAGCTTACCACACTCGAATAGTAGGTGCGAACGATTGTTTAGTAAAGTTAATGACATTCAAACAAAAAAGCTCAATAAACTCATAACAAAATCCATTAAGTGAAATCTTTTTTCGCCGCGGGCAATACAGCGACACGGAAAGACCGTATGAATCTTAAATCCACTAACGCTATGATACATAAACATATTATTGATTTGTATAAAAATGATGATGTTACAATTAGACTATCTGATTCAGATTAAAGATAGATTTTTTTTCAAAAAATTCTAGCATTTACTTTTTTTCTGTAGTAACATTTAATTTTTTACCGTATTTTAAATATAAATTGCAACAAAGTTTCGTAAAATCTATCATATTTTTTTTATAAATTCTACAATCAGTTTGATTTTAGGGTTGGTAACACTGCTTTCTCCCTTCTTGTATACGAGTTAAATAAAATAGTCCCACATTTATGTTCAATAGAAGAATGAACTAATTTAATCAACAGCAACGTCACTTTCGCCATTGCTACTTATTTATACCGTAACAAAAAACGACTGTGCGAGAGAAAGGTACAAATTATGAGTACCGACACGTATGAAAGATTACTAATTGTAGTGCTATGGTTGGCTGTTAGAAATTGAGTGGCCATATAATGTGAGAAAGTGACATGATTTTTAAAATTAAAAATAACTATGAAAATTTCTTACCAAAGTGTTACGAAATCTGTGACAATAAGCTTATTAGAACAAAGGACCTTCCAACAGCACGTTACCAAAAGATAACTTCACTGGGTGATGCTACAACTGCCATTAACACTACGATAGGAGTAGTCTGTTTAATTTAATTACAATGGATTGCACGTTCCAGTGGCAATTTCCCTATACACCCATCTTCCCCCTTTCCTGCACCCACCTACCTTTTCCCTCTACAAATTTCAACTTTAAATTCTTTCAACATTTTTTGGTAAATAGCCATCATTTCTCTTGGTAACTTATTCCAATCCCTGACACCCTTATCGAAAAACGAGAATCTTCCCACACCCTTGTGCCTGAAATCGAGTGCCAGCTTGTGGTCATGGTCATCTTTTCCCTTCTATGCGTTACTTTTCATTCTTACACCAATATCTTTCCATGACTCATAACCAATATACGCCTTGCACACTCCCATGACCCTCTTCCTGTATTCCAATGAATCCTTTTACAAATTTTTTTACAATATCTGTTACTAATTGCGTTCTGCGGTAATTTCCATAAACAAATTAAGGAACACTATTTTGCACCCTCTCCAACTTCTGTATTTGATACTCAAAATGTGGGTCCAATACTACGCTACCATATTCAAGAAATGGTATGACCAAAGGTTTGTAACCCAAGTCTTTCACTTCTCTTGCTCATCTGTTGTCACTCTTTCTGACATTTGGATAATTTTGAAACATTTTACTACTACCTGTCCAATGTGTGCTGTCCAGTTAAGCTTGTCATTAAATGTAATTCCAATATATTTACATTTCATGTCTTCAGCAAGCAATTCTTTCCCCATCTTATAATCATAATCAACCTATAGTTTTTTATCTGTGTATCTAGTAAGTTGAGTCTTCTTTACATTTATCTTCATCCCATGTTTACCAACCCAACTAGATATCATGTCCAACTGTGCAGCTGATTACAGTCCTCTACAGTTTTGATCCTTTTATATAGATATAGATATAGATAAACTAATTCGTACGCGTGGATTAATAATTTTTTTGCCAAAATTAAATGTAGAAAGTTGTTGGTTACGAAGGATTGGTCCCAAACAATATCGAGTCGGAATAATATGACAGGAAAGTTATCACTATATCATTGTACAGTTGAACCTGTCTCTTGAAGAGAATCAATTTCCAACATATTTCTGTCACCATTCTATAAGGTCTCAAAATTTCGTGACTACAACTGTTAATCATACTGGAAAAAATATCCTGCGCCCTTCATACAGATTTCCTTATAAAATTCCATCACAACGATATAGCCATTTAGTCGTCAAAATGTAACAAAAAGACAGATACTTACTTCCGTATTTATAATAATATTACTGTGGTTCACACTCACACACTGACTGCGAACAACACCTGAGGGATCATTATAACGTAAAAAAGTGTACACCTACAACATTACAAGACTACCTACGATTTGCCTCGCATTGCACCCCTAACTTTATAATATTTACAGTTTAACATTCAATCCCAATATCATACGGCCCAGGCCTGACTCTTACGATGAAAAACAATTTTAAAAATCTTAGCCTGCACGGAGATTTGAACCGGAGACCACGACGTTCGTAAACAAGCGCTTTAACTACTGAGCTGCCAGTCCACTACACGGAAATACGGTACGGTGACGTCCATATCCAACGTGTCTGTCTATCGCCGTATTTCGAAGTTATGACACAACATGTGTTATTCATACAGATAATTTTTCAACCAAATGTTGACAGTATTTTTCTACTTGTTTCAAAGTATAAGTGTGCAAAGTTTCTTCGAGATCGGATGAAAACTGTGGATTTGTATGAAGAACAAACAAACTAACAAACAAACCAACAAACATACATTCATCTTTATATATAAAGATTATGTCATATGAAAATAATCTAATTTCTTTTAATAAACCCAATACACAATTATTCGCTAGAATAATGAACAGCAATGGTCCCAATACGCTACGCAGTTACTATGAAGTTGTATGGTAGGCGTGGTCAATCAAAGTGCGTACCTTGCGTCCCAAGGAGTGTTATAGCATTAAACGATATGAATACAACATTACGAACGACTTAAAAATAAGTAGATATTCGTTAGAACGAGTGTAGTTGCACTTTTTTGTATTTCTGTTATGACTTGGAATGTTTTGGTGGCATAACCACTTCTGAGTTCTGTCATTAACATGCCTATTGTACTCGTGTTCCAGTCGCCTTGCATCCATCCAGATTTTGGTTTCATTCCCGGTGTACGCCGGGTTTGTTCTTTCAAAAGTCCATGGCCAATAAACCCCTTACTGTTCCTTGCACCTCATCGTCTCGCGGCTATAAAGACCTCGACGTCGACGAGCGATAAAGTGTGTGCATAGAAACGTCTCTAGTCACGTAATGATTAGATAATAAGGATGTATGTAGACGAATAATCTATTCACATCAGTTTATGACTAAGTTCGCAACAGGAAAAAATATGAAATTCATGATTTAATTTATAATTGAAAAAATTGCATTGGAGCACACGCTCTGGTGGCAATCTCCATACACACCCATCATTCTCCTTTCCTCTTCCCACCAATTTTGTCCTTGGCGTATTTGAACTTAAAATTATTTAAGTATTTTTTTATTTACCCCTCATTTATACAGCCTAATAGCTAATGACTAAATAGGCTCTACATATTAATTTTTTAATTGTTGAGAACTTAGTTTCATGAAAAAAAATATGCAACGAATTTGTGTTTATTGTTTCTGGTAGTTCTTTCATCATTTCTCTTGGTAATTTATTCTCATCCCTGACACCCTTCCCTACGAGAGAAAATTTTCTCATGCCTGAAATCACGTGTCAGGTTGTGGCCCAGGGTATCTTTACCCTTCAACGCACCTCTTTTAATTGTCCCACCAAAATCTTCCCATGCCTCATCAGCACTATACGCCTTGTACAATCCCATGGCTCTCTTCAAATGCATTGACGCAAGAGAGGCGTCAAGCAATGAGCAAATGGATAAGGAGGTTTTGGGAAGTTAAGAAGAACAACAAGAACAAGAACGAAAATGAAAAATTAATGGTTCTTCCCGCCCCTTATTGAGTTATCCGATAAAATAAAAGTGCATTAAAAACTGAACACAGTAATTAGTTTATATAGAACTTGCCTGAGAGGAATACTTCATTAGTTAAAGCAGAGACATATAATGAGCAATCAAATTAACCGATCGAGACACCCAGTAATTACAATCATTACAACATTTGTAAGCTGAGTAAAGGCATAGTAGCAATTACTCCTTAGTCAGCAGCCAGAGATATAATTTACACAGCACCTTGTCCTACAGGTGCCGGTTGCCAGGAATAGTTGTAGAATTTATGGGGTGACGCGTCGGAAATTAATCGAGGTCGCCGGTAATCGAAATAATCGAGATAAGCAGAGTCGAGAGGTGAACAATGAGAGCTACTGTCTTCTCAGGTATTCCAGCTCCAGTTATATAGACTACGATAAGATATCTACAATCTTCACTTTGCAACCCGAATTTAGCAAAATTGAAATCGTTATCAAGTCAGGTTCGATATTCAGGTTGTAAGCTTTCCAAATGATTAGTATGGTTAAACAGCTGGCGAAATTTGCCAAGGCCGCCCTCGAAGAACCAAATCGATTATTAACAGTACACACTAAGGGAGCGTCCATAAACTACGTGGCTCGATCTAGGGGGGGGGGACAAGGGGAGGGCTCGAAAGCTATGTTGGGGTACGTGGGTGGGGGGGGGGACGAGTCAGGTCACGTAGATTTTTATTCATATTATTTGTCACAGTTAAAATGAGGCAGAGAACACACTACAGCATGTGAATATTTATTTCCATCAATTAATTATTTCCGTATGTAATTTACAATAGTCTGACGAGAGAAAACAGTACAAAATGTCTTCCGGAATTAGGGAAAATGTTACGTGCTACGTGGGGGAGGGGGATAGAGGCATCGCCCGGTCGGGATACAAGTGGGGAGGAGGGGCGATGGGGGGGGTCACAGGAGGCCAAAATTGAGCTACGTGGTTTATAGACACTCCGTAATTGGAGACGACGTCGTGTTTTGGGTGATTCTGGCCCATACATCATGACTCAACACATGGCAGTCGTCAGATTTGACAATTTTAATTAATACAGTTAAGTACGCACAAACGGAAAACCGAGCGTGGTGGGTGAACGGTTAACGTTCTGGCCTCGCTTTCGGGAGATCGCAGGTTCTAATCACCGTGCGGGCATCCAGATTTGGGTTTTCCACGGTTTCCCCAAATCACTCCAGGTGAATGCCGGATGCTTCCTTCAAAAAAGGCCATGGCCGAATTCCTTCCCGTTCCTTGTCCCCAGTTCCATCACGCTTCTAATGTCCATACCCGTCGACGAGGCGTAAAGTCGTAAGTAAAAAAAATAAATAAATAAATGTAAAGTATTCTTAGGAAGCCAAAAATGAAAACTGCACTGTTCAAATCAAATACCATTGAATTTAATAAACACGTCTCCTTGAATCATGTTTATACACACTCATAATACATCCAGATAATTTTCTACTGGTTTACAGCTTCCCCACAGTGAAGCCTAAACTTGAGTCATGCGACATTATCTACGCGGTGCAAGACACACTCGCCTGGTGAGCGAACATTTAAAAATACGCAAAATATACTGCAAAACAAAACAGTATAAATTAACTATGCTGCCCGAACTATAATTCGAAATACTATCTCTCAATATCCGGAGATATTAAACAAGTTGCAGAAATTTATACAGTTAGTTAGGATACCTACAATTAATAAAATAAAATAATAACTAATTGGGAGGGTTGTGATAGTTTAACAAGGTTTAAACAAAACGTTTTCCTTTTATAAAAAAAAGAAAGACAGCATAATAATTCTGAAGTATTAATCTGTTCAGAATGCAGTGAATCTTAATGTAGTATGTACTTCCTAGAATGTACCGCTTTCTTCTTTTACTACTATCACTTCGCGATTAACTGCAAACTGTTTAATGGTGGGAGCGTGGACGTATCCTACATCCACATCCATACTCCGCAATTCACAAACATTGTGGGTGGCAGAGGGTGCTAAGCACCAATCATAATTCAGTGCTTTCCAATCTCGAATACCAAGAGGAAAGAAAGAATACATAAAAGCGCCAGTACGGCATCTTATTTCTCTAATATTATCCCTTCTGTCGTTGGCGAAAGAAGTATTTAATTGCACTCGTAAATTAAAGAATTTATCATATTCTCCAATAAATTCAAATGAAAACGACGTCGTCTGTCTGTATCAATTCTGTGATGCTTTCATAAGGTCTGTCACGAATCGAGTGGCTCTCCTCTGCACACTGTCTATTGTGTCAATCAATCCCTTGCTACACGGATCCCAAACTCCAGTAATCCAGATATTATCATGAAATAAAATCGTTACTTTAATTTACAATATTTCATTGTAATATGAGTCTTCCAATCTTCCAGACACATTAGTTTCACTTTTTAATGAGATTGTGTCTCCGTTTAATATTTCATAAGTGCTTCTTCAAATTTTTCAAATCGAATCCTTAGTGTTAAATACTAGGCAGGTTCATACTGTGGGCACATCAGGTTGCTCATTTAGGAATTTTTAGCCTATAAACTCACATCTGTTAGTCTAAATTGATTGTAACTCATTATCGTATGGCACTACTTCGGCAGCTGCTTGTTAAAATAATAATAATAATTTAATAAGTTTCTCGATTTTATTTTTTACGGACGCTTTTCTCCGCTCGAATCCTCTGCGCTTCATCTGTCTGTTATTAGGTTTTGTGCAGGTGAGCAGCTAGCAAACCAGACCAGAGAGGTGTAAGTAAAAATTGAGTGCTGAGGATTCCTCATCGAGAGTCGAAACGCTTCAGTAAAAAAATAAAATCCAGAACAGTTGCATCGGTTTATTTATTAAATAATAAATATTATACGTAACTCATTGTTTATCCTTAGACTCTCTAAAACATATTTTTGGTTTGAACTTCTTTTAAGAGTTTCAATAACGCCACCCAGCCCTCACATTTTAAACAAATATTTTATTTTATTTAGGATCGTAATTTTTCACGGCGTTGAATATTAATATATTTTTCTCGGGCTTCCAGCCGTGTTAATATATCATATGATATTAACACGAGAAAAATATATTAATTTTATTTTATTGTTATTTTTTGTCTCTAAAAACGTCCAACTTGATAAATGCCAGAGTGTTGAGCAGGTCACCCAATTGGTGAGTTTAAGTTTTCCCCACGCATAATCTTCCCGTCACATGTAGAATGACATCGCATTTCAAAAAGAAATGAAGGAGTTCCATGTCATGTTGGCATCTGCTGTGGTAATTAAAATTCCCAAGGCAGCACAAGTACAGAGTGATCATATACCTAATGCAACCCGTCAAAGCTGAGTGCTAGCTCCACGTGCCGAAGGACGCCGGTTCGAATCCGGGCGCGGGCATGGATGTTTAAGTGTTGTGTGTCTGTGTGAATGTCCGGTCCGTCCTGTGGCGTCCATATATTGAAAAAATACAATATACATACTGATGACGACATATACACTGAAAGGTATAATAATTACATCGAGCTGGCTGTATGGCCTCCGTTGCCAAATGCCATTAAAAAAAAAAAAAAAAACGTCAAAGAGCTTATTTTCCTCGTGTTCCTTGTGCGATTCTTGAACCAATTCAAGTAAGTTATTGGTCAAAATTGATTTCAGAGAGAGTGAAAGTTTTTTTTATTTTTTTTTTAAATGAATTTTTTTAGGGACAAGAAAAGAATTTTTATCACCAAAAGCCACTACAGCGGGTCTCGGTTCTTGCTGAGATACGCGCATAAATTTGATGGATTTATCTTGAGTTTGAGAAGAATTAAAGAAATACGGAAACAGTACGGTTATGTAGTAAGGCCTAGATAGGTAAAACAATATTGAGAAAATGCTTCAAGTGAAGTGATTTGAAATGGAAGGCTGCCTGAAGATTCATTATAATAAAAACGTTAAATAAAATCGGCCTCAACTTAACTGTTAAACCCTTCTGTGCAGTTGGTTGCATCAGTAAACCAAGCAGACTGGGACGTAAGTTCTGTTTACTAGCGCTGGAAATACTGCTTAGACGTAACGTCTACACCCATTGAATGATTTCAATAAACCACCTGAACTATTTTTGAAGTTCGCAACTTCCCGTTACCGACATGCTAGGAAGTGACGTCACCGAGATGCTATGACGTGTTGCGCATATGGTATGCGCTTTGGACGCTTTATGGATGGGTAAAATTTAATGAGTTTGTATCGCCGACATGCTAATGTTAACAGTATATTTGTAGCTGTAAAAATGAAGTGTTGCACTTGGACAGTCAAGAAATTACAGTTTATACTCGTATCTAATACATAAAAATCAATGTTTTCTTTCATTTTTATAATGTACTTCACATAAACATAGTTTTGATCATATTTTGATGGAACTTTGCATACGTATACTTTAAAATAAATAGAAAAATACTGTTTAGTTTTGATTTATAAAAACCTAAATCCTCTCTTCCTTCCCCCACCCCCAACCTTCATTTCTGTTAACGTTGTTCATACAAACAGTTTTTTTTTTAACTGCTTAACGTCCTTTATTGCGAGGTCTTTAGAGACGGGAAAGGATGGGGGCAAGGAATGGGAAGGAATTCGGCCATGGCCTTTTGAAGGAAGCATCCCGGCATTTGCGTGGAGTGATTTTGGAAACCATGGAAACCCAAATCTGGATACCAGGACGGGGATTCGAACCGCCGTCCTCCCGTATGCGAGGCCAGGACGCTAACCGTTACACCATCACGTGAGGTAAAAAACAGTTTTTACTCCGATGTTTAATACCCGTATACTGCAAAACAAGAAGATCTGGTAGCTCTGCGATTAAGGCGCTTACTTGAGAAAGTTTCTTTCTCCGGACGCAGGTGCTAATCCCGTACTGAGCAGTAATTTTTAGGAGTTGTATTTGATTAAATGAGCTACGTAGGGACGTTCCGTGGTTCTGATTCCACGTTAAACTGTAGTCCCCCTGAGAACTGAGAATAGTTCGAGAACTTCCGGTAACCTGAAGTGATCCCGACGGGTCGGCCAATCCGGTTCTGCTGGAAATGCCAGACGGACCAGGAATGGTTGACTGTTCGGGATAATAACGGTGGAAGGAATAGTGTGGTGAATACAGAAAGATGTAAGTAATAATAATAACAGTTATATCGTTCCAAGATGTAGCGTCCTTAGCTGGCGTACGACAACATAATCATCATGTAATTGATAATCAAGGAACTGTAAATGCTTACAAAGCCGGAGCCAGGTCGTGTTCGCCACGGAATTTACAGTGGTCAGCAGTGCCGATACAGCACCTAGCGGGCGAGGTTAATGCTTCACAGGCCGCGCGCGTATTGAGCACAAACTGACGCAAATATAAAGGGGCAGTGTTTGTATTACTAAAAGGCATAAAAATTGCCCAATGGCATTGAGGAAAGATATGAAATGTTACCATCCCTTTAATATAGTTAAAAAAAAACTTTCAAAAAAAAAAAAACAAGTCACAAATTAATAGTAACGGAATTTCGATAACACACGAAAAGGTTCAAGGCTGTAGAAGCGAAGCAGGCAGTACTAATGTATGCATGTAGAGACTTTAAAAATGTATTGTAAATCCCAGTAGATCTGTATCTTAAAAAATTGTTGTTAGAAATTCATTGTAATACAACCTGATGTAATGTGATCATGTATTCACTAACCGACAAAGAACTGTAAGCTCGCACTGTAATTGTCAAATAACTACCAATGTAAATATTGTTATTCATTTACTAACTGACTCATCTGTAACGTATATTGTTGATTATTTAATAATTTATCATTTCGTATCAGTTACCAATTAGCTAAGTGAAGCGGAAAATATGCTAATTGCTTACATAAATCTTTCTTAGACTGTAAGATTGTAAACTGTTAACATGGTTTCGCCAGAAAACAGGTTTGGCCTGCCTCCTCGCGGTGACGGGAGACTGTGGAGGCTGAGAGGACAGATTAACCAGCGACACTGGCGGAACCTTTAATAAATAATAAAAAAATGTATGCAATAGGGCCTAATTTAGTATCTAGATATTAGGCTGCATAAATGTGAGATAAATAAAAAAAAGGTCCCCTGAGGAAAGGAATTGACTTTCCTGCCTCTGACACAATACTTTGGTACAGTTCATCTCCTTCGAGAAGATTCAACCAACCTCCGGGTTGTGGATTAAGTTATATTTTTAGTCTTTGAAATCAAAACTTCTTTAGGCAAGTTGGGCAAATTTTTGATGGGTAAAATATAATGAGTTCGTTTCACTTACATGCTAATGTTACAGTATACCTGACCTCTACCTGTGGCACAGCTTGCTGTGTAATGTGAAGTACGCCAGAACCCTTCTGTTGTGCTGATTCCACTTTAACTGTAGGTCCACTGTACCTTATGCACTACCGAGTTAGGTTAAGGCGGCTAAGGAAGTGGCGGAAAGCGCAGCCAGTAGAAACCCTGTCACAATGTAACAAGGTCATTACGACCACACGGCAATATTATTATTTAGTACGGTATGTCTGTAGCCATAATTATGGCGTGTTCTGCGTATGATATTCATAGTTTAAGTTTTCACTTCTTTCTGCAGTTCCCAATGACTGCCAATTGTTTTTTTTATTATTATTATTATTTTAATCTCTGCCTTTCTCTACACTTATTACCTACACAAATTAACCAATCCCGCATATTTTAAGATATGACCTACCTTCCTGTCTCTTCCTTCTGCATCTCTTCCACAAACTTCTTTCCTCGCCCATCATTTCTAAAACAGGTTTACTTTGTACTTTGTATATCCATTCCATTTTTAATTCTCACAAAGCAACACATTTCAGATGCTTCAATTTTCGGTTATTTTCTTCTTCTGGTATTCCTAAAGTCTTTACATTTCTACCATACTGTGCTCCACACATAGAGTTTTAAAAATTCTTTCTTAGTCCTACATCACTATTCAATGCTAGAAATCTTTATTTTTCATGAAGCCTCTTTTTGATAATGTTATGCTGCTTTTAACATAATTTATGCTTCGACCATGATGTGTAATTTTACTTTCTAAGAAGCATATTTTATTTTCTTGTCGTATTACATCTGATCATATTTTAATATTTGCTTTTATTGGTATCATTTCGGCTACATTCCATTACTTTTGTGTTGCTTTGGCTTATATTTAGACAAAAATCTTCCTTTAGTATTTTTTTTATATATACCATTCAGTGCCTTCTCAGAACTTCTGCTAACGGGTCAATACCATCAGCAATTCTAAGTATATCGATTTTTTTTTTCTCGTCGAATACTTATGTCACATCCAAATTTTCTTTTATACCCTTTATTGATACTTCTACGCATTTTATATATATATATATATACAGATTACTGGCTGTATAAATATAACAACGTTGAACCACACCCTTAATAATTAACTTCAAATGGCAGAGAGAAAGTTAACTATATAGTATAATTACTTAAGTTTTCAATTTTTATTTATTCATGTTAATACATAAAACGACCGCGCGAATAAAGGCTCTTCTATACTATTATAAATCTGTAAGCAAGCTGCGTTTGTAGTGAGGCTTGATCTCTAATAACGCAAAAACTACCGCATCAATTTGCATGGTGTTTCCAAATTTTTAAAGCTAATGTTGCTGATCAACATCTGCAGAAGTAGCTAACGACTAATATGTACCATGGGAAGAAGCATGTAAGTAAAAAACTTCAGAAATGTGAAACTGTAGACCACAGATAATTATACACATTCAGACGGTCACTCCTTTCATAAAGAGACCTGACAAAATTTAGGATTTCCCTTCTTTTTTTTTTTACTTCTGCGATTCATTTTTCTGGACCGCAGTACTTCAAAATAAAAATAATACGTGAATCAAGTATAATCAGCATTTACTTGAATCGTAACAGGTCTGTTGAATTACGAAAAAGTTGTATTACGAATATTGAAGACGTATTGTCTCTGGTAGACTGTTATACAGTTTGTCTCTGGAACAAAATTGCTACGTGAATTCTGTACAATACAGTCACAATAAGCCAATACTTAATACGATATTCAGTTTTTTCTCGAAGAGCGATGTCTGAAAAACAGCTATTATAAATATCAGCAAGTAATAAAACATACTTCTTTCATAATGACTTGTGGGGAATTGCACATATTTGGAAGTACTTTATTCGATTAATATGTCTCGTGGCTATAACGTGCAAATATAACTAGGCATCCGAAAATTCAGGTACATGCGACTCAAATAATTACATAGAAAATACGGATATATTGAAAGAAACTCAAATAAAAAAAAATTCAGATCCTAATGCTACACCGCGTAAATTATAAAGCTAAAAGAATCGTCCCTTTGGCCTATAACAAAGCATATCAGCTGTCATCACTGTCCAGGTTGCATTTCAATCGATTTACAACTTGCGATAATTTTGCCACTCAGAAATAATTGCTTGAGTTACATGCACATTAGTACATATACTGTACCGTGATCCATTTTATCATTTTTCAATTAATTATATCTGACTGAAATAATGACAATAATGATACGACGGTTTGAAACCAAGATTAACTCCAATTCACGTAAATTTCTATTTTAAAGCAGGAATAATTGATGGTGTATCAACATAAAATAAAAACCAATATCCAAACAGCAAAAAATAAATAAATCAGAAAAAATTGAGATGCTGTGATTATTGGTAACGAATTTTTTTTCAAATATAACTAGGCATCCTAAAATTCTATTCTACACCACGTAAATTTTAAAACTAAACCCGTTATGCCTGATGCTAAACAAAACGAGTCAATTGTCATCTGGTCCAGGCGGTTGTTTCGCCAGGTACTTACATGCGACTGAAATAATTCCATAGAAAATACGGCTATATTGAAAGAAACTTAAATTAAAAATGTTTCATATCCTAATGCTACACCGCGTAGATTATAAAGCTGCAGGCATCGTCTCTTAGGCCTATAACAAAGCATCATATCAGCTGTCAGGTTGCATTTCAAGCGATTCACAACTTGCGATAATGTTGCCACTCAGAAATAATTGTTTCAGTTACATGCACGTTACTACATAAACTGTACCATGATCACATCTCGACATTTTTGGATTAATTATATCTGACTGAAATAATGACAGTAATGATACGACGATTTGAAATCAAGAGTAGCTCCAATTCACGTAAATTTCTATTTTAAAGCAGGAATAATTGATGGTGTATCAACATAAAATAAAACCAATATCCAAACAACAAAAAATAAATAAGTCAGAAAAATTGAGATGCTGTGATTATTAGTAACGAATTTTTATATTTCAGCACACTTCCAAGAGGACTAAGTCGTAGATTACTGCTATATTTACATAAATTTATGGCACCGCGGTTATGTTGCAATCCTCGGTATCCACATTTAAAAAATAAACTTTTTTAGTTAAGTATCATGGAAAGAATATTTTTCATTAAATCCACAGATACATCCTTAACAAAGCTTATACCTAGCTATATAATCCCAGGCAAAGTTTACACATAAAATCGCCAAAAAAAATTACACATAATGATTATAATACAGCTTTCTTAACGTTACAACTGTTATATATCCATTTAAATTTTCCGTACCACGGTTAACGTGGAATCCTCCATATCAGCATTTAAAAATATTATGTTTTAGCTGAGTTAAATATTGCTTTCAGAAATAATATTCGGCTAAATGAGAGTGAAATAGACCGACAACATCGTCTGCAACGTCAAAGAGAACTAGATGAAATAGCTAGAGCAAATGAAAGTAACCTGCACCGAGAAAAGCGATTGACCCATTCCTTCCTCCATGGATTGACCTACAACCGGGTTCTATACGCTAAATCCATAGCTTCTGAAAGCGCACAGAAGAAAGAACGTCGTTTGAACCATGAAAGCCTTTCTAAACAATAAATGTTTATACTTCGCACAATAATTACAACCACGAATTACTACTGTTAATTTTTCAGGAACCTTTTCTACTATTGAATCAATTGCATCATGTTAAAATATGAATAAAACAACTCTCTGACATCAGTATGAAAACCGAACCTAACGTATTAACCGAAATTAAACGAAACTATTCAGAATACATTAACAGTTCATGCCTTTCCACGTTAATGTCTGATAAGAGAATAAATCGGTAAATAATTTCTACACCTGCCAAGGCACGCGCGCGTGAAGCAGCGGGCAAATGCTAGTCGTAAGTACTGACTTGTGTTTAAACAATTGAAATGTGATGGTATGACTGGCCGTTCAAAATCAAATGGATGGTTAAAGTGCGAAATGAACTTGTTTTCCAAATTTAAAGTAACTGAGAAACTGAATCACGAAAGTGTCACGGAATTGGGTGCTATGAGCCTATTAGATCAAATGACATTAAAGACAGGAGTAGTTACTGGGAGGTCAGCAGAAGGTGCATTTTTCGGGAGGCGTGGCCAAAAAAGTGTATTCCTTGAGCCCAAAGGAGGTTAATGCATCAAAACTTGCGGATACAATATCGTAGCCGACTTTCTTCGTCTTCAAATCAATAGGTGTTTCTGAAAAGATTTTTTTTTTAATCATTGTACTTTTTATATTTATTAAACGTAATTCGATTTTTTTTAGATAAAACCACTTCTGAATAATTTCATATAGTTTTTTTTTTTTTTTTTTTTTTTTAATGTCATCAGTCTTTCGACTGATTTGAAACAATCATCCATCCCTTCCCAATTTCCCAATTTGCGATAACCTCTTAATCTCTAAGTACCACTTACACCCAAAGTCTTCAATTTTCTGCTTCATATATTCTAATCTCTGTATTCCTGTGCAGTTCTATCTTCGATTGTCCCCTCCACTAACAAATTCTGTAAGCCTCTTCCACAAACTTCTTTACTTACCCATCATTAACAAAACTTGTTCATTTCGTTCTTAAACTGTCCATATAGTTTTCAGGAACCTTCAATAGCACCACATTTCGATTGCTTAAGTTTTGCTTCTAGGTATTCCTAAAGTCCATGCTTCTCTACCATAAAGTGCTGTGCTCCACACATTGAGTTTTAAACATTTCTTTCTAAGTCCTAGATCAATGTCTGATTCTAAAAGAATCCTATTTTTCATGAAGGATCTATTTTCTAATGCTATTCTGCTTTTAACATCATTCCTACTTCTGCAGTCAATTGTAATATTTCTTCCCAAGTAACAGAATTCACTTACTTCTCCTATTGCATCCGATCCTATTTTTATATTTAACCTACTATTATTGGCATCATTTCGGCAACATTTCATTACTGTTGTATTGCTTTGATTTACATTTAGTCCAGACGCTTCCAATCGTAGCATACTGATTTTTTGTCACTGAATACTTATGCCACATGAAAATTTTTCTTTCACTTCCTTTATACTTCCTCTGCATACAAGTTGAATATTGGTTCAGATAGACTACAACCTTGTCTCGCACCATTTTTAACTGGTGCATGTCTCTCGTGATTCTCTACTTTTACTGTAGCCACTTGATTCTCATATAGTTTGTAGAGTATTCTATTATCTCGACATTTTAGACCCGACTTCTTTAAAATTTTGATCTTGTCCCACCTAACAATACCAAGATCTTTATCTTATCTTGATCCGCCCTTAAAATATTTAAGCTTCCCTGGTAACACAGTTTTTCCTAAACCCTAACTGATTTTCACCTACTATCTCTTCTGCCATCCTTTATGCACGCATTTAGATCCTCCTCCAGCTATCCAAATTTTTGTTTCACTCTAGGTGAACGCCAAGTTGGTTCCTCCAAAATTCCACTGCCAAATCCCTATCCCGTTCTTAGCTGCTCATCTTCTCACAGCTAAGATAATATAGAGGTTGACGAATCGCAAGGCGCGAGGAAAGGGAAGTCTATGTTGCTACGTAGTGTGAGATGGGTTATGCTTACATAGTGAGTTCTAAACTGTGATTGAACTTGTTGAGGGTATTCTCGACCCGATGGATAAAACTTCGTTAGTGGACAATCATACTATCTTATTTTATGTATTTATTTATCAATCTTGTTTCATGGATCTCTACTGTGGAAGGACCTCTGGGATGTGAAACATGTCATGGTTAATACACATACATGCAATATTAATCATGATCATAGTAAAAACAATTATTTGTTACAAATACAAATAAAGAGAATAAAAATAAAAAAAATAATTTTTGTAACTGAATTTTGAAAAAGTCATATTGAATCCAATCAATTATTTTGTTCAAATTCTTGAATGTAGTGGAAGCAGTTGCCAATAAGATAATCTCTCAGTTTTTCTTTGAATATACCTTTATTATCTGCAAACTGTTTTATACTATTGGGATGTTTAATTAACAGACGTATACCAGAATAATTAACTCCGCTTTGTACTAATGACCATGATGTTTGTGTTTTATGCAAGTTATTTCTGTTTCTTTTTATTGAAATTGTGTACCTGTGAAATAGAAGTAAACAGGTTAAATGATCAAAGACAAAGCACATGAGAGAATATATATGCTGAGAAGTCATTGTAAGAAAATTGAGTTTTTTTAAAAAAGTTATCTGCAAGAAGTTCTTGGTTTCACCCTACACAACACCCAATAGCTCTTTTCTGTGCTATGAAAACGTTTTTACTTTGTGAAGAGTTTCGTCAAAAAAATTTTGTCATATGACATCACTGAATGAAAATATGAGGAGTACACCTGTTTCGTTAATTCTACATCTGCTGTTAGCGAAAGTGTTTGTATTGCAACGATGGCACTACTTAACTTCTTCAGTAGGGAAGTGATATGTTCGCACCAACAGAGTTTCTCATCTATTTCATTAAAACGTTAAGTACAATTGTAACATATGGTTATTTTATGATGCACAACATTTTTTTAAAAAAATTAAGAAATTATACTTGGAATAATTATGTTAAGAAATAATTAATGATTTGTGTATATTTTTTAAAAAATTTATAGTAACGAGTATTTCCACAGACGGTATATATAAATTGTATGTCGTTAGAATAATATAAGTCTTAGTTTTTTATTGGTATTAGTATCTTTGATTGTTTGGTGGTTGAAAAAAAGAGAAGGGGAAAAAAAAAAGATTGAATGTTAACTAAAAACTTAATATGTGAATTTGTAATAATTATTACTGAATTGAACTTAAGATATGATTAAAAAGAATTGCTACAAGGTATATTCACCTGGTGTACTAATTTAAAAGTAACAAGGAGGTAACACAATACAATTACAATCATTAGTACAAAACATGTAAGTTGAAAAAATGCAAAGTAACGATTACTTATTAGAGCGTAGTCTGCGAAATAATTTACACAGCGGCATATCTCACAGATGCTGGTTGCCAGGAATTGTGGGTCCTTCTTCCGAGAGGATTTATGGGGTGACGCGTCGGAAATTAATCGAGGTCTCCGGTAATCGATATAATCGAGATAAGCGTAGTCGAGAGGTGCACAATGAGAGCTTCTGTATTCCCGGATATTCGAGTTCCAATTACAGACTCCGATGCGATAGCTATAAACTTCAGTTTGTAATCTCAATTCAGTTAAAACTAGCAGAGTTCCCGGTGTTGTGAGGTCTAGTTGGCGTCGATTTACCCACACGCCATTTTTATTCCGGAATTAAAACAAACCTAGATTCACCCACACCCAAGGAAGAAAGGAATGAGTTGAAGTTGATGTACCAGTAAACTATTTTTATTCGTCCAAATAGATTCATGTGGACCAAGCTTCATTGATTTCCGGTACTGAACTAAACGGTAATTTAGGAGCACAGTTCTAAGAATGGGGTGGTTTGGATACTTTAAGACGGAATGTCTGTTTTCATTTTTGTCCAGGTTATATTTCAACGTAATTACATTTGATAATCCTGCTGTTCGAAAATCGAAACATTAACCGCATTAGAACAAACCACATACATAAAAATGTATCTGGAATGTGTCTGTTTATTCTAGCATCGCGCATAAAATTCAGTATTTGAATGGATTTTAAGAATTTGAATGCTTGGGGTCAAAGTTAAAATTTATCGTTTGTCTCAAGACATTACGACGCATTTACTTTACGAATAACCTAATATTACCTGAAAACTGATGAATCGATTTAGCCAGAGTTTTCACAGTATCAAACAATGAGGTGTCCCATTATGCTGACTCATCTGCCACTGGGAGCTAAAAATTTTATTAATATGTTACTTTATCTGGCACTGGAGCACCAAATTAAAATATACTCGGTACCTGCACAGCTGATATCAGGTATTCATAATCGTATATCAAGTATTCAGAACTAAGGAAGATATAAAAAATATATTCATTATTTTTGATTTGTTTCAGGGAGATACAAACTGCAACGCCATTTTCTTGTGAACAGAATGCCAGAGACGGTAGCCAGAGACATTGTAGTTGTGCTGGCAGAGCTTGTGATCAAAGTAAATCTCTGTCGTTCTGGTGAATATGGCGACAGAGTTTCCGATCGCCGAAATATCTTGCAAAAATACGCTGCTCACTATGGTTGTCACCCGAGAAGACTATATTAATACAACAATGTTTTTAGTGAATTGCCATGATTTTGTACATACATTACCCATGTAACTCTGAATAAATATTTAACAGCTTCCATAAAGATGCAATATTTTATCGGGATTGGTAATCTTCACATTCAATTAAAATATTTGGTAAGACTCCTTGGAAAAGATTAATAGATGATTACGCAGTGGTGTAATCAATTATTGTAATTTGCACTCAGGCCTGAGTAATTACAGTTAGCCGCTAATTGCAGGGATTAACACGAGACAGGTGGGGAGCATAGCAGCCACACTACAGTCCTTCTCCATTACTAACCTTAATGGCTGTGTCTCACAATAACTATTTCTCTCATAGAAACAGTTCCTTAAGATTCAGCAGTTGCTGGGCAAAATAATAAATTAATATTTAACAAGTACAGGAATGATGTTAAAAGCAGAATAAAAATATTAAAAAGAACCTTCGTGAAAAAGGGGAATCTTTTAGATTCAAATATTGATCTAGGACTTTGTAACAGCCCTCATACCTGAACTTTACATAGAATTGTATTTTATAAAGCATTTGTAGTGTGCTAAGTTTGTTTTGCAATTTCTTGTAAATCAGTGTATACAGACTTTATTTTATTAAAAGAAATTATTTAAAGGCCATTTAATATGTTTAAGAACAGAATTTTAAAAGAGAATTGCTTAAATGTTTGTAATTCCAAGTATTAATGCAAGTTACGGTGTCTACACGACGATTTTGTACAGTTTAAAATGAATTGTGTAACTAATTTGTGTTTAACTATCATTAATTTCCTTTTTCCGACCGTTTTGTAATGATGTTAAATGATTAAGCACTGTTTCTGATTGTTTTTAATATGTTTAATTGTTTGAGTAATTGTTAATGTTCAAGAAATATCTCGCAGAAGCTATTGAAGTGTTCGGGAAATTTCGATAGAGCCTATATAAAGAAATCAGCAGAAGGACAGTTAGTTAGATTATACAGATTCACTTTGAAACTGCGAAGGACTGCGTCAGTAGTATCTCTGGATTGTATCTATTCATGTCAACAATATCGTTGATGTTGTTTTGAAAATAAATGAAAGTTTAAACTGAAATGCCTTGTGGACTACTTAATTACTGTATTAATTAAACCACGAAGAACCTGACAACTTTGAAAGAACTTTCTAAAATTCTAGTGTGGATCCCAGCACTTTATGGTAGCGAAGCATGGACTTTAGGAATACTGAAAAGAAGGAAAATGGAAGCATTTGAAATGCGATGCTACAGAAGGAAGCTTAAAATTAGGTGGACACATACAGTACAAAATTGACGTTTTTTGGAATTGATGAGTGAGAAAAGAAGTTTGTGGAATAGTCTCACAGAAAGAAGAGACAGGATGGCAGGTTGTTTTTTGAGACATGCTGGATTTGTTAATTTGTTAGTGGAGGCAACAGTCGAAGGTAAGAACTGTAGAGGAAGACAGAGATTGGAATATAAGGAAATAATTGAGGACGTGGGTTGTAAAGGGTATGGTGAGATGAAAATGTTTGCGCAAGATAGGAAGGGATGGAGGATTTGATCTAACAAGGCTAGTGACTGATGACAAAAGTGCACCAATGCAACTTTCACGATTGTCAAAATCAAGTTTACTTTATTTGTTTTGGACATTGCTGAAATTCTGAACAAAGCAGTGTATCAAAATGGGATGTAAGGTCACAACTGCCTTCAGGTGTAATAAATCACATATAAATTGGAACCATTATGGTTGTTGACCAACTGCCACACCTTGTAAAGGAAAGGTAAACATATCGGTGACAGCTGACAATGCCGGGACTAGAGACATGTCCGGAAAAAAGTAGCAACAACGGTTGAATTGGCTTACTTATCTACTACATAATTTCCTAAGCTAAAGCACTCACTCAACTATATAGATACAAACTGGAGAATGGAGACGCCACGAGTCGGCCTACACTCGCAAATTAACAGTGGCCAGAGATATTTTTGAATATGGAGGTTAAGGGTACAGCTCGATAATTAAGCAACTATTACGATTAATTACTAGAATACATACATTAAATTTTCTTTTCGTAGCATTTTTTTCTCAAAGAAAAATATGGAATATACGGCTCAAAAAAACATGGAAGTGCTAGTATTCAGTAACATATCGTTACTGAAAGTAAAGTAAAAAACTTTAAATAAATCTTAAATTACTCATGGTTTCTGCTGTAAAAAGGAAAACCAATTGTCATTCCAGCCTAGTCTACATTTCAATTTAATTAAAACTTTCAATAATGTTGCGGCTTGACCGAATTTTATACATTATAGTTTACTGGATTTTTCGCATTTTACTGACCACTTTCGTGAATGGTCTTTGTTCGTGTTAGTTGTACGGGAGTTATTAGGTTATTTACACTACAGATATCTTAAAGGTAGCCAGATGTGCCACTATACCTTATCTTGAAATATTATTTAAATTGAGCCTGGATACTTGCTGCTTACCACAGGACTGCAAAAGTGCGAAAGTAGTGGCGCTACATAAAAGGGGGGGTGCGAAATAGAGTCGAAAATTATGGGCCAATCACTTTGACATCAGTGGAAGGTAAATTAATGGAGAGATTGATATGCAACCACATCAGAAAAATACCGGCTGTTTCAAAAATGACCGGTATATTTGAAAAATCAATCAAAAAAAAACGGACAGCAATAGAAATACACCGTTTGTTGCAATATACTAGGAGCAACAGTAAATTTTCAGGCAGACAAACTTTAGAATTTAGTTACAATTTTCAAAAACAGATGGAGCTGCAGTTGATTTGAAAGATATAGAAGTAAACGCAGTCTGTGAGTTCGCCATTCTGTAAGTCGTCTATCTGTTGTAAGCGTGTGCTGTTCACAGATTGCAAGTTTGCTGTGAAAAAATGGTGGAAATTATCGTACTTTAGATTTTTCCAGACTGCAGCGCCAACTGTTGTTGAAAATTGTAACTAATTTCGAAAGTTTGTCTGCCTGAAAATTAACTGTTGTCGCAAGCATATTGCAACAAAAGGTGTATTTCTATCACTGCCCGTTTAGTTTTTATTGATTTTTGAAATATACCGGTCATTTTTGAAACACCCGGTATGTGAGGAACGTAAGTGTTTTTCAAGTGGGCAACATGGCTTTAGGCAAGGATATTCATGCGAATCTCAGTCGGTGGGATATATGCAAGATATTTCAGATGAAGTGGACAATTGATAGTTTAACTCTAGGTCTGCCAAAACCTTTTGACAGAGTGAGAAATAAAAAGGAAATAAATAAGGTAAAAACTGTTGTAGTGGATGACAAAGTGATTTTCTGGGTAGAAGAATTTAAAAAAAGTTGAAAACAGATAGTTGGGGTAGGAGATGCAGTATCGGTTGAAGCGGAAGTAAAAATGGGAGTGCCACAGGGTAGCGTATTGGGACCGTTGCTATTCATTATTCTAATGATAATTGTGTTGATTGTTTACCATCTGAAATTAGATTGTTTGCAGATGACATAATGCTGTATAAAAGAATCAAAACGATAGAGGATTGTAAACAGTTGCAGGGTGATCTGGACAAGATATCTAAATGGGTTGGTAAACGTGGGATGAAGATAAATGCAAAGAAGAATCGGCTTATTAGATACAAAAATAAAAAAAAGTTGTTTATGATTATAAGGTGGGGAAAGAATTACTTTCTGAAGAATATCTTGGCATTAAAAGCTTAACTGGGCATGACACAATGGAGAGGTGGTTGGAAAAGTTTTCAAAATTCTGCACTTGTTGGAGAGAGTGATGAGCGGATGTACGAGAGAAGTAAAGGAAATGGGTTACAAAACTTTGTTCAGACCATTGCTCCAATATGGAAGTATGGTTTGGGACCCACATTTTGAGTATCAAATATAGGAGTTCGAGAGGGTGCAAAAAAGGGTTGCTAGATTTGTTTCTGAAAATTATCGCACAACGCAATCAGTATCAGATATGATAAAAGAGCTGGAATGGGCTTAATTGCAAGACAGGAGGGTGAAGAGGGTCATGGGAGTGTACATGGTGTATACTGGCTTTGAAGCATGGAAAGATATTGGTGTAGGTATGGAAAGTAGTGCATGGATGCGAAAACATGACCATGACCACAAGCTGGCACTAGATTTCAGGCACAAGGGTGTGGGAAGACTCGTTTTTAGGTAAGGATGTCAGAGATTGGAATAATTTACCAATGCAAATGGTGAATAATTTACCAAAATCGTTGATAGAATTTAAAGTTAAATTTTGCTGAGGGAAATGTAGGTGGGTGCAGGAAAGGGGAAAGATGGGTCTGTATGGAAATTGCCACTGGAGCGTGCGCTCCATTGCAAATTAATTAAAAGTGGACATCAGACCAAATGTGTTACCGAATCGAGTATTCTGGCAATGCATTTCTTCAGATTTGCTCAACTATTTAGTAAAGATTGAATGTGTATTAAGTTCTCTGGCTGCTACAGACATTGTGACCAAAGACTACATTTGAGTGTTTGCCCAGCATCAATCAAGAACACCTTAATCATTTGGCAGTAATTGCGCACACCCTTTAGACAGAAATTCTTCAAAATTTGCAGAGTTGTCCTTTAGGGTCAAATACACGTCAAGTTGACCATGACTACAACCAAGCACTCGATTTAATGCAAAATGGTGTGGGATGATTTTCTTCCTAGGTGAGGGGATCAGGGACTAGAATACGTTAGCAAGAGAATTGATGAATAGTTTTCCAGAAAACGTTGAAACAATTTAAATTAGAGGACAAAGGTGGTGGTAAAGAAGAAAAATGGATGTGTAGGAAAATTACCACGGGAACGAGGGCTCCACCGGAATTAAATTAAATTATGTTTGTATTTGAGCAACATCAAATCTACGACTTATGAAACAATTACACGATAGCGGGATCGCCTGTGTCAGCGTATGATGCGTCCATTAATACTTTTGAGCTCTTAATGCTCAAGTGATTTAATTCACCCTAAGGTTGAAACACAGGTCAAGATCGTTTATGGCCAGATCAAATCAATCTATATATATAAAGATGAATGTATGTATGTTTATTTGTTTGTTCTTCATACAAATCCATAGTTTTCATACGATCTCGATGAAACTTTGCACACTTATCCTTTGCAACAAGGAGAAAAATACTGTCTACATTAGGTTGAAAAATTATCTGTATAAATAATACATGTTGTCTCATAATTTCGAAATACTACTGAATGGCGATAGACAGACGCGTTCGATATGGACGTCTCTATACTACTTTTCCGTATGTCTGTCAGACAACTCAGTGGTTAAAGCGCTTGCTTACAAATGTATGCGTTGCGGTCTCCGGTTCAAATCTCCGTGGAGGCTAAGATTTTTAAAAATTGTTTGTGATCGTAAGAGTCACGCCTGGGCCGTCGGTTATTCGGATTGAGTGTTAAACTATAGATACGACAAAGTTATTGGTGCAGTTCGAAGCAAATCATAGGTAGTCTTGCAATGCTGTAGGTGTACACTTTTTTACGTTACAATGATCCCTCAGGGGTTGTTCGGAGTCAGAGAGAGAGAGATTGTGTGTGTGTGTGAACCGCAGTAATAATACTATAAATACGGAAGTAAGTCTCTGTCTTTTTGTTACGTTTTCACGACCAAATGGCTATTTCGATATAGAAGGAATTTGACAAGAAATTCTGTATGAAGGGCACAGGACATTTTCTCCAGTATATGTTTAATAGTTGTAGTCACGAAATTTTGAGACCTTATCGAATGGTGACAGAAATATGTTGGAAATTGATTCTCTTCAAGAGACAGGTTCGACGGTAGAGTGATATAGCTTTCGTGTCATATTATGCCGACTCGGTGTTGTTTGTGACCAATCCATCGTTACGAACAACTTTCTATATTCAAATCTGGCAAAGAAATTCTTAATCCACGCTTACGAAGTCGCGGGAACGAGCTAGTCTGTTAAAATCTTTGACATTAAAAGCTGTAACTATGAAGACCCGAGATAGGTATGCATAAAAATGGTCATGGGCTTACACTAGTTAATTAATAATTTACAGTTCCTTTAAAGTTTGAGGCTTTTTTTCGTATCATGGATTGCTTCTGCCCCATCTTAAATTATCGGACTCTCTCCTTCAACCTTTTTTTTTATATATATATAACTGGTTAACGTCTCCTATAACAACTAGGTCTTTAGAGACAGGAAAGGATGGGGGGCAAGGAATGGGAAGGAATTCGGCCATGGCCTTTTTGAAGGAAGCATCCCGGCATTCACCTGGAGTGATTTGGGGAAACCATGGAAAACCCAAATCTGGATGCCCGGACGGGGATTCGAACCGCCGTCCTCCAGAATGCGAGGCCAAAACGCTAACCGTTACACCACCACGCTCGGTCCCTCTCTCTCCTTCAACTGGACATGTGTCCAGCCAGTGCTGATTCACTTAGTAACGCGTAATCAGTGTGTTGGAGTGTGTACCCACATACCCTCCTCGCGAGCGCCCTTTTAGGGCCTGAAGCCCTGAATGCGGGGCACGCCTGGCTCGCCGAGCGGCATTCTTGCTCAGCTCTGTGCGGAGGTCGAGTATTAAGGCAGGAATGCATCGCCCATGCTTTACATCCCAGCAGGCCTGGCCCGCTAGTAGCGTTCACAAAAAAAAAACTCCAAGCGTTTCCCGTGCACTGATGCCAGATAAATGTTTCGCGGTTTTGCCATTCTATCGGGAAATGCCCAGCAGGAGTTTTAAAGGGTACAGAGAAGGGTAGACAAGTTTGCTGGTGGGAACTACCGCAGATATCATTCACTAACTCACATTGCTGAGGAGCCGTGTTGGAAGTCACTGGAATACAGCAGGTGGCTGATGAGAGTGTTAGGGTGCGTTTATGTTGGAGCTGCGATAAATGATGAGAGCGGCGATAAACGCGGCGACAAGAGCGGCGCTCAGTTTCATTCTTCGCGCAGTGTTTATATTGGAGCTTCGATAATAGCGTAGAATCGTGTTTTGTATTGCATGATTGTCAACCGGCCAGACATGTTAGAAATCTAGCTCATTCCTTTCGTATGGGAGTTCGATTGCAACAGTCTTAGAAATTGTAAGAGAAATAATTATAGAAAATATTTCAACCACTACATACTTCCAGAGGAACAGGAGTTAATAAAAAAAATTAATAAAAAATAATTTAAAAAAGTGGCTGCAGATTATTAAATTGCCAAATTTCATGGGCACTATCGATGGAAAACACGGCAGTTACTTATCCTGCACACTCTGGCTTCATGTTACATAAATACCAGAATTTTTTCTATGGTTCTGCAAGGATGGATCAATACTAACTATAAATTTATAAAAAAATGAAACTGGAGGTTATGGTAAACAGAGTGACGGTGGTACAGTTACATCTGATGCTCTGTATGTATCTTCAATAAATGTAAGATTGAATATTCAAATCTCTCTGCCAAATTCTGAAATCACTGAACTTCATTTTTTTATAGCTGACAGAGCTTATCTATTTTTAAATAAGTTTTTATAGCCTTATGTACAATATATAGATGCAGGCAGATATTTCAATGCTAGGTTGTCAAGATCACCGTCAAATGTGTCTTTGGCATAATTTATTCTAAACGGAGAATTTTAGCCACAACAATAGAAACCTCTGTAGATGTAGCTGACAATTTGTTTGCTAAATAATGTTATTATTGACAGAGAAAGGTATTGAACATTAACTTAAAGAAACTAGCATTTCAAATCATAAGAATTTGACTTCAAGAAATATTGAAAGGCCAAACAAAGCTGCAGAAAATACCCGCATCTTACGGTATATAAAATCTAATTTTCTTAAAATTCGAAATAAATTAATACGAATTTCTACATATTATACATTTACATTGATATTTAAAATTTAAAGTACTTTTACTAGAAAAATATTTTTTTCAGTAAATTATGTACCATTTCCCTTTGGCTGTATTAATATTTTATCTTTGTTTTTTTACTTTAATCTTAAGTTTATAATGCAAACACATTAAAATGAGTTTCAATTACGGACATTGTAGTAATTAAAATCGTTTATAATTATGTGTTGTATTATATTTAGTGGCCATTTCCTCCTGATATTGGCTAGAACGAATCTGTTATGGTTATTTTAGTATTTACTGTACCACAAAAAGGGACCTACTAAAAATTTCACCGATCAAATGGTCGACAGCCATCCCTGATAATAGCGAAGAAAATGCTCGCAGCGATTAGCGCTGCTCTCCTACTATGAGTTGCTGTTTTTTTTTTTTTTTTTTTTTTTTTTTTTTTTTTTTTTTTTTTTTTTTTACCCGCTACTGTCTGTAGCTTTATCTACTGTATCATATTGGTTGGTTTTGGGATCATAATATACTCGTTAGGGAAAAACCCGGGTTTGGCCATTACATAATGACCTTAGAGGGAAACCATTGCTTATTCTTATCGCCTGGTGGGGATGAGCGTAGTTAACTACTGCGTGAGCAGTTGTACGACCATCCCTAGTTGATTTTCTTGTGGCTGGCATTGACAACGGTTGTTGTGTAGATGCTCACCGTGTCTTGTTAGGTGGTTATGATTGGTCAGGTGGCCGTGGGTGGTCTTATCCTTCGTCGATCTTGGTGGCGTCGTGATCTTCTCTGTGCTTGATGGCCGCTTGCAGCTTCCTCCTCAGTGGGCAGCCCCCGTAGCTGGCCGCGTGGTCCATGGCGCAGTTGGCGCAAGTTGGTGTCGCTTCGCGCGGTCTGGTGCACACCAACACGCTGTGATTTTCCCCGCAGCGAACGCACCGAACTTGGTTCCGGCAATCCTTCGATCGATGCCAGAACCCCTGGCACCTGAAGCATTGATCAACAGTTGACAATGGCGATTTCTTCCTGCGGGGATTCTTCTTGGTGCTCCGGCCGTTTTGTTTCTTGACTTGGATATTGGCTGTCTCAACAGCTTTGATTTCTGACGGCGTTGACTGCTTGGGTTCTGTGGTTGGTGGGAGGCTTTCACCTCGGGTGACCTCCGTTCCTCGGTTGGTTGCTTCCTCTGGTGAAGCAGTGTTTGGGATGCTATCACTTTTCGGAAGCCCTGCGCCTCCATACTGGACGAACTGGAATTCAATGCTGTGGCTCTCGAGGAAATCCTTAACCGCCGCTAACTCTGATGGGCCCACATGTTACGAGCAGGTTGCCCGGTGTCAACCCTGTCGGCGCCCGCGATGCCTCGTCTTGGTGGTTTGCACTAGGCGTGGCGTCGAGGTGCTTGGGAAGGACGGTGTTCTTGGAGATTCCGGTCCTTTAAGACCATCGGTAGTTCCGTCTTTTCTTGAGGTTTGCAATTCATCTTCGCGGCTAGACGAAGATGAAGGTTGGTGTGGTTCGCAATATAGCACTCGATGTAGGTCTTCAAAATAGTCATCCTCTCTGAACTCCTTGCTGAGGATGACAGGAAGGCTGACAAACCGTGACCAGTCTTTCTTCTTGTCAGTGATGGGCGTGGCGAGGTGACCGTACTTTGCTCTTCGCGCTGCTCCAGTATAAACACCTCCATTGTCAACAATGTTTCACTTCTCTTCGCTTTGCTAGTATCGCCTCTCTCATCGTTTATCGCAGCTCCAACATAAACGCACCCTTAAAAGTGTATTTAGCGTAGAAGAGGTAGGGTAAAAAAGTTTCAGGAATTGTCGGGAAGCTGGCAACACTACTGAGGAAGGTGCTGTGCCGTGCAGGAAACAGTTGTCGTTCGTTTCGTGCGTGTGGTGTATGGTATTTCTGTCTTTCGTCGGATTGTGAAATGTCATCTTTGGAACAGCGTGGCAGTATCAATAGCAATAGTAAGCACTTATAGCACATTCCGTTTGTCATGTAGAACCTTAAAAGACACACCAGTTATCATTCAGCAATACTGCCACTCCAGTAGCAAATAAAAGCGAAAGAAACAGGTACCTAATACGCATATAGTTGATTAGAATATTGTTGCTCTGTATGGGTTCCCCATCAAAAGGGGCTAATGGAGGCATTAGAGAAGGTCCAGAGAACAGCCGCCCCATTCGTGACAGGTGTATATAGTTGGAGGGAAAGCGTAAGTGCGATGTTGGTGGAGTTAGGTTGGGAAGACCTGGAACACCGAAGGCGTTGCTCTCGACAGAAACTCATCGAAGAAATCACTACTGACATATTTCGGAATGACAGCAAACTAATATTGCTACCAGAAACATTCATTTCTCGGAATGACCTAGAAAATGAGATAAGAGAAATCGGGGCCAGAACCGATTCATTTCTGTACTCATTTTTTCCACTAGCGATTAGGAAAGGGAATAGAAAGGATTTATCGGGCGAGTAAACTTAAAAACGGACAGGAGTAGCTTTCGATAAAGCACTCTAGCCATCCTGATATGGGTTTTTCCATGGTTTACCCGGTTAACTCCAGGCGAATGCTGGGATGGTTCCTCACAATAGCCCATGGGCGCCTCCTGCCATACCTCGTATATCCCTTACAAACTATTACCCTTTCGGATACGTTCAATGCACCCTGCGCCACACACTTTTAGTGAATCGCGGAGTAGTAATAATAATAATAATAATAAGTATTGTTTGTTTTTCTTCTATTTTAGTTCATTCACTACTTTACTCTTAATTTAAAAACATATTTTTTATTTACAGCTACAAATTACAACACTCTGCATTAAAATAGTTCTTTAAACCTGCAAAAAATGACAGTGACTCTTTTATATAAAAAAGTTCACCAAACAGACGTATTTAAAGCAAATGCTATTATGATACTTCTAAATTGCTAAAAGTGGGTTTATTTTCTTTTCCGCAGCAATTTTATCTTCAAAGAGAACGCAATTTCACGGATGTAACATATTAAAAATGAAAAGCGAAAACAACACACATTTCCGTTTCCATTAAATTAGCTGTTATCTTTTTAAAAATGCAGTGGACGAAAACACTGAACCTAACACTTAGTCTTGGGGGGCACAGAAATAAACAAGACCGGCGAGCCTCCGTAGCCGTTAATTAACTCCGATCTGCAGATCCGGGCACGGTTACAGAGGCCAGAGATAATATATGAGCTATCAAATATGTATTACGGCCGGAGATACAAAAAACATTCCGCGCTTTTTAAACGACCAACGCGGAGCGATAAGCACAAGGCTGCACGCGTAGCAATGCTGGCTACCACCGAAATGGGCGCGGGTTAATAATCGCCTCACACGTAAAAGAATGGCCCTATACATTAATCCAACGTGTTCGTAATGGCACCATCGGCTTGCTCAAGCAGAGAGTTGTACAGGGGTGTGTGCGTGCTGGGTTGTAATGAATGGAGCGCGCTAGTTGTAACGGCTCGGTCCGAGAGGGCAGGTGATACACTCGGCTGTCCGTAGGACCTCAATCACCGCTCTTGTCGATGGAACCGCCAGATGCGTGTTGCGGGAACGGACAGTCTCCCAGGAGATTAATGGACCAGCTGCGCTGTCCATCAGTCAAGCTCGCTTACGGAGCCACTGAATCGCCACGTCTCACTTGTTTATAAGCCCGGTCCATTGGCTCCGTCCCGCGCTGACATGGGTACCTGGTTCCTGCCCTGGTGCCGCAACCAACAGAGACAATGGGGCGGACTTTATTGGTGAGATGTTGCAAATAATGATCCAACGATGATTATCTCAGTGACGCAACAATGTGTGTACGTGTTATCGTTTTGTGTGTGTAACTGTGAATACACTGATCAGCCAGAACATTATGATCATCTACCTAATAGCCGGTATGTCCACCTTTGGCACTGATAACATCGGCGACGCGTCTTGTCATGAAATCAATGAGGCCTTGGTTACATCCCTGGAGGGAGTTGGCACCACATCTGTACACACAAGTCACTTAATTCCCGTAATTTTCGGGGAGGGGGGCGATGAACTCTGACGCCACCTTCAATCACGTACCAGATGTGTTCCATCGGATTCAGATCTGGCGAGTTGGGGAGCCAGCACATCAACTGAAACTCTCCACTGTGTTCCTCCAACTATTCTATCATACTCCTGGCCTTGTGACATGGCGTATTATCTCGTAGAAACATGCCACTATCGGGGGAAAAATGATCGCCATGATCTGCAACCAGTGTAAAATACTTATTGGCCATCATGGCCTCTTTCTCGAGCTCCAATGGACTCATGGATGCCCAAGTGAATGTTCTCCAGAGCATAACTTTGTCGCCGCCATCTTGTCTCCGTCCCGCAGTACACGTGTCAAGATTTTTTTTAACTGCTTAACGTCTGTTAACAGTGAGGTCTTTAGAGACGGAAAAGTATGGGGGAAGGGCAAGGAATGGGAAGGAATTCGGTCATGGCATTTTGAAGGAAGCATCCCGGCATTTGCCTGGAATGATATGGGAAACCATGGAAAACCCAAATCTGGATGCCCGGACGGGGATTCGAACCGCCATCCTCCCGAATGCGAGGCCAGAACGCTAACCATTACACCACCACTCTCGGAAGGTTTCAAGAAGCTGTTCCACTGGGAAACGAGGGATTCGCACCCTCATGTGTTTAAGGGTGTCTACATCGTTTGAGTTTTGTAGCAGTAATTGTTGTTTGGTTAAAAATGGAGCCTGGACTTGAATAGTCTTGTTACAGGATACACCAAGAGGAATTTAGTTATTATTGGTTATTTATAAGCAGCTTTCAAGAGCACCATGTAAGTCAGGTCATGTACCGCAATGTAAACTGCTCCTGAACATCTTGGACAAAGTTATCTGATAACATGATAACCGTACCCATGGTCATAAACAAGGTAGCTCTATTTTGGCCTCTTCTGAACCTCCCCCCCCTCCCCATGTGGCTTTTGCCTCTACAACCTGTGGCAGATCAGACGAAAGAGTACAATTTTGGTGTTTTAGAGCCCAAAAATAGCGATTCTCCATCGGATCACCCTATCCTGCTTTGCAGAGTTGGCAAGCCTCGGATCTCCACGTTGTGTGATGTAGCGTGGGTGTCCACCACATTGTCACCTACTCGTGGTTTCACCGTCATTCAAACACATTCCATAGATGTTCATTACAGTAGCATGAAAACAGCCGACCAGCCTCTCCGTTTCCGAGATGCTCGTTCCCAGGTACCGCGCCCACAAACCAACGGCCTGTAATATAAGGGAATTTCGTGACCTGTGCGTAGAAATCTGGTGTCAAATACCTCTGGAAGCCTACCAAGGACTTGTAGAATCCATGCTACGCCGAATCGCTGCTGTATTGCGCTAGAAAGGTGAAGTAATATGCTAGCAAGCAGGTATTTTCGCCGATCAGTGAATTCTAAGAATACAATAATTATTTTGACAGCATAAAGTAGTGTGGTAATAATGAGGTATTATCGTGTGTCGTTGTGAGGTTTGGTTACGTTACGAGATATTTAGTACCTCGGCAGTTATTCACTACAGTGGTTAGAGCCGCCTTTTCGGTAATAACAACTCATAGTAACGCATAGACCGCTCCTCAAGGGGATCGTTAATTATGCCTTTACAGGCCGTTATCTCTCGACTCTGAATATTGCTCCTCGGGGAAAAGTGGTTCCAAGAATAGTCGATTCCGGCTATAAATTTAAGTGCTTTCGAAGTTGGACCGTTATTGGAAATGTGTCAACTGTTTACGAGGAATTTCTAGGATGGTTAGATTGGTGTCTGCACTCTCAAATTCATGGAAATCAAAACAAACTTGAATTGCTTACATATGTTTCATAATGAAGCAAAGTACGTGTTTTTTATTTTAGTGATTCCTCTGAAATAATACAGGATTTTAAGTTAGAAGAGGTATCACCAATTCCTTCACCATATTTTTAAAGTCGGTTCACAACAGTGTAAGTAAAAATACCTTAATCGTTCTCACAATCATCAAACAGAAGCCTGAACATGCTACGAAACGTTTGTACTATCAAATTCACTTCTTCCGCGGAACAGTCTCTTTAAATAATTCGACTAAATGCAACACTTATTAAATGTATTTTAATTACTGTGATCCGTTTTATCAGGGCCACAGGAATTACCCACACGGGTTTGTATCCGATATCCTGGATCTGTTTTTCGAGTCTTTAACTAAAAGAGGGTTTCGTAAAAATCAACAATGAACTGTAATAATATTGATGGTAAATTTTGAGTTCTAAGACAGAATTTGAACTTCAGTGTCTTTTCTAAAGCGTCTACTACAATTTACACTATTTCCCGCTTTTCTCTACATTCTAGTGTTGATTTACTTCAGTCCAATATCATATATAATCTGAAAATTCTAACGCCCATTTTTTTTCTTTTATGATACCATCGAAAACAATTACAATGTTATCTTTCAAAAGCATTAAATTATTATAAATTAAATATTATATATATATCTATAAATATTAAATAATTATTCCTGCTATTGAAACCTTTTTTAATCGTACACATGAACTCTTCCGGTGCTGAAATAAATAGTGTAATTTAGTTTATTGCGATGCAGTGGAAATTTCCATACACACCCATCTTCATCCTTTCCTGCACCCACCTACATTTAGCCTGTACAAATTTAAACTTAAAATCTTTCAGAGTTTTTGGTAAATTATTTATAATTTCTCTTGGTAACTTATTTCAATCCGTGACACCCTTGCCTTCGAAAGAAAATCTTCCCACACCCTTGTGCCTGAAATCGAGTGCCACCTTGCGGTCATGGTTATATTTTCCGTTCCACGCATTATTCATAATTCTTGCACAAATACACTCCTGGAAATTGAAATAAGAACACATTGACGCCTGTGTGTAAGACCCACCATACTTGCTCCGGACACTACGAGAGGGCTGTACAAGCAAATATCAAACGCACGGCACAGCGGACACACCAGGAACAGCAGTGTTGGCCGTCGAAGGGCGCTAGCTGCGCAGCGGTTGGGCACCGCCGCAGTCAGTGTCAGCCAGTTTGCCGTGGCATACGGAGCTCCATCTCAGTCTTTAATACTGGTAGCATGCCACGACAGCGTGTACGTGAACCGTATGTGCAGTTGGCGGACTTTGAGCGAGGGCGTATAGTGGGCATGCGGGAGGCCGGGTGGACGTACCGCCGAATTGCTCAACATGTGGGGCGCGAGGTCTCCACAGTACATCGATGTTGTCGCCAGTGGTCGGCGGAAGGTTCACGTGCCTGTCGACCTGGGTCCGGACAGCAGCGACGCACGGACGCACGCCAAGACCGTCGCATCCTACGCAGTGCCGTAGGGGACCGCACCGCAGCTTCCAGGCAAATTAGGGACACTGTTGCCCCTGGGGTATCAGAGAGGACCATTCGCAACCGTCTCCATGAAGCTGGGCTACGGTCCCGCGCACCGTTAGGTCGTCTTCCGCTCACGCCCCAACATCGTGCAGCCCGCCTCCAGTGGTGTCGCGACAGGCGTGTATGGAGGGACGAATGGAGACGTGTCGTCTTCAGTGATGGGAGTCGCTTCTGCCTTGGTGCCAATGATGGTCGTATGCGTGTTTTGCGCCGTGCAGGTGAGCGCCACAATCAGGATTGCATACGACCGAGGCACACAGGGCCAACACCCGGCATCATGGTGTGGGGAGCGATCTCCTACACTGGCCGTACACCTCTGGTGATCGTCGAGGGGACACTGAACAGTGCACGGTACATTCAAACCGTCATCGAACCCATCGTTCTACCATTCCTAGACCGGCAAGGGAACATGCTGTTCCAACAGGACAATGCACGTCCACACGTATCCCGTGCCACCCAACGTGCTCTAGAAGGTGTAAGTCAACTACCCTGGCCAGCGAGATCTCCGGATCTGTCCCCCATTGAGTATGTTTGGGACTGGATGAAACGTCGTCTCACGCGGTCTGCACGT
>JARYHS010012519.1:225679808-225713675 GCA_031002005.1 Vandiemenella viatica | reverse complement strand
CAGGACAGGATTCGAACCGAGGACCTTTCTATCTCCGGTCAGACGCCTTAACCACTGAGGCACTGTCGAGATTTAATGTTTATACGAATTCTTTCTTCCCTCGTGACATTCGAGTTTGAGATACACCCGTAAGTTGCTTGTCTATGTTATTCACAGCAATGTGTGACAGAGAGTATGTGTCACCCACATAAATATATTTCTCATCTCATAAACATTAGCAACGTTTAAAGGTATACATGCTTTGGCATGGAATTTCATAAAGTGTAAGGCAATAAATGGATATTAAGTGAAGACTCAGGTAAAGAAGGGGGGGGGGGTAGGATGTGAATGCAAGAGAGGCCTATGACACACATGGAATCATAAGTATTGAATGATGTATATTGCAATAAAATGTATTTTAAAATTTCAATAAATCTGTAACATTTATCAAGAAATTATGTTTTTTATTTAACGAATCCCCTACCCAACATTTTTTTTATATTCCTTGAGTATGAATATTTTTATAACGAGTATGAAATACTAGAAATAAAAAGAGAACAGCGTTTTAAAACTGACATATCACAAAAGGCGTGTTGAGGCAACTTGGAGTGGGTATAAAAAAAATGGCAGCTACAAATAAATGACCTTACATAATGTACAACGAACAGGACTTGTTATTTGAACCAATAATACTGTTTGCAGAAGGCAACAATAGTCGCGTTCGGTATCATTGAAAGACATGATGCAGATGAAATAGAGCTCTGTGAGTGTATAAGTAACACATTGGTAATGAGGATGTTGGGATGAAATAAATAGCCAATAAATATCACCGAAAATTCCATTAAATGTGATGATATGAGCAATAAGACAGTTGGAGTGGTAAAAAAAATGGCTGTTAGATCCATAGAAGGAAATGACCTTACAAAATGTGTATGAGGTATAAGAAAAAGATGAGTGGGGGGGGGGGGATTTTCAAGTAAGGACTTATTGGTGACAAATAATAGTATTTGCAGAAGGAAACAATTAGTTTTGCCAAAAAACTATGAAATTAAATAATTTTTGAAGTTAATTTATGGTAATTTAACAATCAAAGAATTAAAATACTTCAATATATCAATAACACATGACAAAATACTAGGAAGAAATTTCATAACGAATGTTAATAGCAAGCAAGTGGATTTCCTAATGTTATTCTTGATAGCGGTGTCCTGTGACGTCGCTAATTGTGCGCTGAAAATAAAATGGCGTGTGATACTTCCACTGTTCGCCTGCGGGAGCGTTGTGTCAGAAATACTCAGATTGAGTGTCCTTGCTGTCGCGTCATAGGTTAACGGTACATCCCAGAAATAGTCGTGCAAATTGAGGTCAGCGGTGATGACAAGCCGTGCGGTTGACAGGTGGCGGCGGGGAGGGGAGGGAGGTCCCCACCCCACCTCTATGACGTCATGGGGAAAACCAGAAAATTCCTTGAAAATATGTCTTATTACTACTGTCGCTTGCTCAAGCTATGCTTCTCGCGCATTATGTTAGTGTATAATTGTTAATAAATTTCGTTTAGAGAAAAATCGTATTATTTAGTATAGATGTCCATTTTCTCTGTCCTATTACTTTGTGTCTGCTTAAATGTTTCTGGCACCAATTTATTTTGCCTTCTGTTTTGACATTCCTTGCGGGCGGTAAACTGGCCTAAGTTGTAGCTCTAGCAGAGCACGAGCAGCTAAAGTTATAAGACCCCAAGAATCGGATGCTCATGCTGAAGGAAGAAGAAACGTCCAAGCTGAAATAAACCTGCCCTTAGTCCACACCCCCCACATCTCCTCACCTTCGTTTGTTTTTAAGTATGTTGGAAATTCATTCTCTTCAAGAGATAGGTTCGACGGTAGAATGATATAGTGATGGCTTTCCTGTCATATTGTGCCGACTCGGTGTTTTTGGGACCAATCCTTCGCTACCAATAACTTTTATAATTAGTTCTGGCAAAGAAATCTTAATCCACGCGTACGAAGTCGCGGGTATCAGCTAATGCTATATAAAAAGATCAAAACTCTAGAGAACTGTAATAAGCTGCACAGTGGGACAGGATATTTAGTTGGGTTGGTAAACATGGGATGAAGATAAATATAAAGAAGACTCAACTTACTAGATAAAAAAAACTGAAGATTTATTATGATTATAAGATGGGAAATAATTGCTTGCTGAAGACTTGAAATGTAAATATATTGGAATTACATTTAATGACAAGCTTAACTGGACAGCACACATTGGACAGGTAGTAGGAAAAGGTTAAAAATTATGCACCTGTTGGAAAGAGTGACAACAGATTAGCAAGAGAAGTGAAAGACTTGGGTTACAAACCTTTGGTCAGACCATTTCTTGAATATGGTAGCGTAGTATTGGACCCACATTTTGAGTATCAAATACAGAAGTTGGAGAGGGTGCAAAATAGTGTTCCTTAATTTGTTTATGGAAATTACCGCAGAACGCAATTAGTAACAGATATTGTAAAAAATTTGTAAAAAGATTCATTGGAATACAGGAGGAGGGTGAAGAGGGTCATGGGAGTCAACAAGGCGTATATTGGTTATGAGTCATGGAAAGATATTGGTGTAAGAATGAAAAGTAACGCATAGAAGGGAAAAGATGACCATGACCACAAGCTGGCACTCGATTTCAGGCACAAGGGTGTGGGAAGATTCTCGTTTTTCGATAAGGGTATCAGGGATTGGAATAAGTTACCAAGAGAAATGATGGCTATTTACCAAAAAATATTGAAAGAATTTCAAGTTGAAATTTGTAGAGGGAAAAGGTAGGTGGGTGCAGGAAATGGGGAAGATGGGTGTGTAGGGAAATTGCCACGGAGCGTGCAATCCATTGTAATTAAATTAAACAAACTACTCCTATCGTTGTGTTAATGGTAGTGGTAGGATCACCCAGTGAAGTTATCTTTTGGTAACGTGCTGTTGGAAGGTCCTTTGTTCTAATAAGCTTATTGTCCCAGATTTCGTAACACTTTGGTAAGAAATTTTCATAGTTATTTTTAATTTTAAAAATCATGTCACTTTCTCACATTATCTGGCCACTCAATTTCTAACAGCCAACCATAGCACTACAATTAGTAATCTTTCATACGTGTCAGTAGTCATAATTTGTACCTTTCTCTCGCACAGTCGTTTTTTGTTAGGGTATAAATTAGTAGCAATGGCGAAAGTAACGTTGCTATTGATTAAATTAGTTCATTCTTCTGTGAACGTTAATGTGCTACTATTTTATTTAACTCATATACAAGAAGGGAGAAAGCAGTGTTACCAACTCTAAAATCAAGCTGATTGTAGAATTTATGAAAAAAATGCGATAGATTTTACGAAACTTTGTTGCAATTTATATTTAAAATACGGTAAAAAATTAAATGTTACTACAGAAAAAAAGTAAAAGCCATAAATTTGAAAAAAAAAACCAAATCCTATTTTTAATCTGAATCAGATAGTCTAATTGTAACATCATCATTTTTATAGAAATCAATATTATGTATCATAGCGTTAGTAGATTTAAAATTCATACGGTCTTTCCGTGTCGCTGTATTGCCCGCGGCGAAAAAAGATTTCACTTAATGGATTTTGTTATGAGTTTATTGCGCTTTTTGTTTTAATGTAATTAACTTTACTGAACACTCGTTCACACTCAGCATTCGAGTGTGGTAAGTTCAAAATAGCCAACATAAATTTCGGCAAGTGCATAAAATAAGTATCGCTATCTCCATAGTGATCACTTAGTTGTGCTACCTGAAAAAAATAAAATAATGTATACTATAAAACTGATAAAACAATCACTTACTTGGCAATTTTTACACATTACGGTTATTTGAAAATTTACCTGGTGCCAAAACCTGTCAGGAGGTTGACTAGAGTTCAAATCCTTGAGGTAAAAGGGTAACGTCCGCCACTCGTCATCGACTTCTTGTTGATGTTACAATGACTTTGGCGCGATTCTTGGCAAAAGATTCAATAAACTTGAAATCGGATCTTTCCTGTAATTGGAAATTGCTATCTCTATATACTATTTTGAAATTTTATCATTAACAGAGTATCGTTTACCGATGCTATTCCAGAATCCTTAGTAATAAAATTTCTACACATCTTTCTCAGATTCACTTTCAATTGAGTTTAGTTCTATTCCAACACCTAAACCGAGTCTTTGTGATGTCTTTCTTCTGTTGGGTGTAGGGTTTTCTACAACAACCGAATTGACATAGTTTCTCTTCAAAACCAATAGTAAAAGCTCTATATACAGAGTGTCATTTTCTCATCCAGTTTAGTAATCAAAACAGATTCGCTAGTTAATACTGTAAATTTTGGCAAAATCCAAATTGGCCTTAATAATAGGCCTTCATAATTGGGCCATTAGGTAAGAATGGATTTCGTGACACTCTTGAATCTATTAGCCATTTGCTATCGAAAATGTAGACGTACAGCATTCATTTCACATGGATTCTTGTACTACTGCGTTTAATGACAGCCATAGAGTCTGGGCTGGTATAAGAATTTTCTGCACATCCACCTTTGCTAAATGTTGGAACTCTTTAAACACACTTTGTCTTTTGCTGCTGGATTTAAAATCATTGTATATACTTCGCGCCAATTTTTCACAATTAGGTAGAATCTCTTTCTATGCATCACTAGCGCAAAGATCGAGCGAATGACAAATGCATTTAAGCACATTATGCCTGGACAACGTTGACGAAATCGGCTTCAACCTGAATTGTTATAGCCCAATAGCCCCGACACTGAATCGCATCCGTCACAGCCGAAGCTTACAATGTTTTCAATAGGAATTTCAGATGAATTAACAACACCATCGTAAAGTTTTCTGTATTAGCAATACGATCCTCTGTTTTTTAATCAATATTGAATTAAATCCCAAAAACGGTTCATCACTTTCGCATTTATTGGATAAAAATACCTGACAACTACAGCCACTGTTTTTTACTACAGCAATATCAAAATTGAAAAATTCTGTGACTTCAACTCAGTGATCAGGTTTTATTTTTCAGTTTTGTCAATACAGTTATTTATCACAGCTTGATCTTTAATTCTTTTTAACTTAATATCTTTGTCATTAGAGAATCTGGGAAACAAGTTCGTAACTAATCGGCTAAATGACACATAACAATATGAGAAATTTTATGCTCAGCAACGAAAGTAGCTAATTTTATTTCAGAATTAATCAATTGTTTTTCAATAACTGGCATGGATTAAAAGCACTTACCATAGATTTTTTGTTGTTGTTGAAGCACTGCATTTATTCAGATCATTGATGTGTTTATTTCCTTGTTTCTGGCGCGTGATTACACTTACGGCGGCCATATTGCAATAACTACATGCTGCATTTGTTAAATCCTTACCTTTTCTTTGTTCAGCAACCATTCTTCCCAAGTTCGAATCCCCGTCCGGGCATCCAGATTTGTGTTTTCCATGGTTTTCCCAAATCACCTCCAGGCAAATGCCGGGATGCTTCCTTCAAAAAGGCCATGGCCGAATTTCTTCCCTTTCCTTATCCCCCATCCTTTCCCGTCTCTAAAGACCTCGCTGTTGAGAGACGTTAAGCAATTAAAAAAAAAAAAATTCCCAAAACTTCTGTTTGTAACGCTTTCTCTTTGCTGGCGTTGGTGTTATGTTATCTTCTTCCCCAGAGACGCTGTCTCTATCACTCACCATCTTTTCAAATTCAAAATCAATATAACAACTCAAGAATCTCAAAAATGTCATGTCAGCTAAGAGTACTAACAGACTTAATTCAAAAGTTCTGAGTATTCATCTACAATCAAATACGGCAATTACCTACCAAACTTGTTAGCGTAATATCTCGAAGCTCATATTGGGGAATTCTCAAAACGTAAACCGTGTATAAAGGGGAAAAAATAGTGTTGTCAACAGATAAAAAAATAATTACCCAAATAAAACTAAGGATGCATTATCATCGGTCGATAAAATCGTAAAATTTAAAGAACATATCACAATTACCTAAAAGTTACGATTCCTTAAGTTGCGGTGTATTTTGCTACCGTAGTTATAACCCCACTGTAGGTGGTAGATCTATACTGGATACGGTGTATTTACCGTAATTACGGTACAGTTGGCAAAACCGGGAGAAAGGAAATAGAATAAAAATTTGAGAGCACGATTACTTTTAAGGAAGTCGGCAGTGAAAAATGTAAAAACTGATGTTTTTAATTTTAAAGGGAAAATTAAACTACAAACTTTCCTGATTGCAATGCTATACACTGATTAGCCAAAAAATTATGACCACCTGCTTACTATTGTGTTGATCCATCTTTGGAGAACAACAGAGCAGCGATTAGGCGTGGCACGGATTCGAAAAGTCCTTGGGTTTCCGGAGTTGTCTGACACCAGATGTCCACGCACAAGTCAAGAAATTCCCTTAAATTACGGGCAGGTGGTTTGTGGGCGCGGCACCTGGGAACGAGAATCTCGGAAACGGAGAGGCTGGTTGGCTGTTCGCGTGCTACTGTAGAGTGAGCATCTACGCAGAGTGGTCGAAGAACGGTGAAACACGACTGGGCGACAAGGTGGTGGACGTCCACGCCTAATCACAGAACGTGGAGGTCGGAGGCTTGCCCGCCTCTGTAAAGCGGGACAGGCGGCGATCTGTGGAAGATCTGACAATAGAGTACAATGCTGGTGAAGGCACAAGTGTTTCGGAGAACACTACACAGAATTGGGAATAAGTTTTTAAGTATAGCTGTGCCCTGTTTTCTCCTGTTTAAGATGTGTTTCTGAAAGAGAAGCTTTTTATCCATGGTGACTCACAGGAATTTTGTTTCTTATTGCAATTCTATTTGTTGACCCGTGATGGGTAGCTTTTTTCTATTACTGGTGTTTTTACAGTGAAATTTGGATGGGTTAACTTTCAGGTTATTGATTCGACAACATTTCTAGAGTTGATGGAGGACATGTTGAAGGTGATTGACGTTTAGATCGTGTGTCCCGCCCGATGCGTATATAGTTGTATAATCTGCAAATTGTGCTATTTTTACATATGGTGGCATTGAATGTAGTTGACGTTGATCTTGAATAACACTGGTGCCAGGACCGACCCTTGAGGTATACCGTCTGGGATAAGATAGAATGATGAATTTTGATCTTCAACTGACAATATGAATTGCCTATTTCGCAGGAAGCTTCCAATTAGCTGGAAGTATTGGTGTCTATGTTCCTAGTTCGGCTATAAGATTTGTGTGTCATACCTTATCATAGGCTTTTTCTAAGTCTACAAAGCCACCGTCGAGTTTCTAAAGCTGAATCTGATAAGCTGCCTTGTGCTGCCTACTCTATTTTCAAAACCAAACTAGTCTTTACGCATTGCCAGTTTTCAAGCATTTGTTAATTCGTATTAAAAGTACTCGCTTCAGCACTTTATATGCGGAGGGGAATAAACTGATTGGTCTATAATTCGAAAGGAGACGCTGATCTTTACCGCGCCACGAAACACTACGAACACTACGTAGCTTATCTGTAAACTCCCCCCCCCCCCACTCCCCTTACGTAGTCCAGCGTAAATTTTTAACCGACTCCTCCGTACCTCCCCCCCCCCTTGACGAAGCCAACAACCCAGAATAAGAGTTCAGATCATAGTAGGGAAGAAGGTGTAGGTCTCAAGTGCATTTGAGGTGGGTTATTATATTTTTTTGAAATATATTTCAAGAAAACAGATAAGCTCGACGATGTGATACGTGAACTAAATTAAATAACTTATTTCGCATACGCTATCAAAACAGTATTTGGCCAAATTCTTGGCGCATTTCGCGGCTCAACTAATGGGATGGTTAGCACTAGATCCCGTAACAGCACCACTTCTACTTCAAATATAAGTTCAAACTTGTCAATTTGTTGCATACCTAACAATACAGCACACAAATCAACGTTACTGTCATTATAAAACCGAAAAAACATTCACGGATGCTAAGCCCCACTGCTAATTTTTACATTAACCAGCAGTAAGTAGATATCCCGCTCCTCGCAACAAATGGCCCTACTGTTGGTTTTGGCGGTAGTGATATCACTTAGCGTTTTATTACTACTATTCAACAAACCACTTTACAAGATATACATGTTAGCGCAACGGGTATTATAGTCAAATAATTCAATTACTCCACTCATTCATTTGAGAAACTTTATTCTATATTTCAACGTTCGCTGCTACAAAATACTGCCAACACACACTTCTATCTATACAAGCTCTCTCCTAGTACTCTCCCGCCATATTGCCATCTTCACTCTCTCTCCATACACAATCACAGTAGTACCAACTACAACAAACTAAATTCTAAAAAAAACTTAAAATTACCCCAAATGTCCACACAAACTACTCATGCTGTGAAGTCTATTTAAACTATTTTATTTACAATTATTTTTTATTACAATGATTTTGTGAGTGGGATCTCACATATGCCCCCACTTTATAACAAACAAGCATATTTTAACAAAATTGGTTGGCTTGTTATAAAGTCCAACCTTTTTCACAAATCATTGTCTTTATATACATTTCCACAATTCTGTCCTTATTTATAACAATTATCACTCACTGTCTCTATCAGTCTGCATCTTTACCAGTCAACGTTATACAAAACCACCAAATTTCACAAGAACACAATATGTCACTTATCTCTTCTGACCTTGTACATCTTCAAGTCTGTTATGTTTCTTAACCCAAATTTCTTACCAGACTTAGGATACACTAGCCAGTATGCGTTCCTATGTGGCTTCCCTTCTACCTTAAATGGTCCGTGGTACACGTCAAAGAATTTCTTAATCTCCGCATTTAATTCGCATGACCTCTCCTGAGTCTTTACCAGTACCAAATCTCCCAAATTAAATTCGACAGGTTTATATCTTCGGTCGTGCCTGTTTCTTCTCTCTTCCGATCTTTTCTTCATTCTTTTATCAGTTCAATGTAATGCCCCCACAACGTAAGGTTTCAATTTTTTCCTTTTCCTCCAATCTTTTAGTGCTTCCTTCTTTAAAAACTCTTCTTGCAATAAGTCTTTTCCAAGTTCTTCCTGTGACCACTTCAACAATTCAACTTTACTTCCATCTTTTAGGCACAATTGCTGTAAATCTAATTCTCTGCTACTACATTGGCTATCGTCTTCCGTGTTCCATCTACTGTTGTTTCCTACTAGATCTCTTTCTTCTTCTATTTTACCAGACAAATTATTCACCACATTGGATTCACTGTTTCCCATAACTAAGCTCATATCATGACCACATTCTTCTGAAACTTGAACATTTGCCCCCTCTAGCATTATACTTTCTTCTTCATCATTGACGGCGTATTTCTTCACCAAGAGAAATCTCACTTCTTCTGTTTCATCATTGTTTAATATTCCATTTTCTTCTTCTATTTCACTATTTTCTTCCTCTTCGCTACTATAATCTTTTTCGCTGCATAATTTCTCACTTCCTTCTTCTTCGTTGTCATTAATACTATCACTATCCACTGATGTAGTTTCATACAGATCTTCGTCCACCCTTTCTGATATAAGCTCATTTGGTAACATTTCTTCCTCTGCAGTGTATTTCTTTATATTCTCCTCACAGTTCTTCTGATTATCATGATTTCCCACGTCGATTCTAGCCAATTCTTGTACCTCTTCTTCGTGCCAATTATATTCACACATCCTTGTAATGTTCTGCGGCTCATCCTCATTTAACAAGTTTAAACATTCCCACCATTTTAGCGGCTCCTCCTCCTCAAAACTCGGACATCTTCTTCTTCTATTGTTCTCTCATGATTATATGTTCCGTTTTCGTAGTTCACATTTTGCACATCACATTCAGTTGTTTTCTCCCTTATGCTTTCAGTTCTACATTGATCATTATTGTCGTCATCTAGTTTGGTCACCTCCTCTCGATCCTTCGGTCCTGTTTTGACTTCTTCCGCTACTGTTCGGACCGCCCCAGTTGCGGCACTGAGTTTCCCATCATTCGCTCAGGATCATGATGCCTTACTTCCTCCCTTCTTACCGCCTGGCCATTATTGTGATGCGACCACTGATTGTCATGGCTTCTGTTTTCATATTCCCTTCTCCTATTATCACCCGAATTCCTGGTGAACTGATCTCCTCGGTTATATCCGTTCATACGGCCTCTGTCTCTTGTAAAATTATCTTGCGACGGCATTTGGTTTGACCTGTTATAATTTCTGAAATCATTCCTCCTATCTTCCCTCGGTCCATGTTCATTTGTACTACTCCAACGATCTAGTCTTTCAACTGCTTCGAGAAATTCTTCTACACTATTCCATTGATTTATTATAAGCTTCTCTTGAACAGGTCTGGGCAACTTTTGTAATAATACTTCTATCTTTTCATCATCATCTATTTCTTGGTCCAGATAACGTAATTCCTTCATAACTGCTTCACAAAAGTATTTCATACTACCATCACGCCGACTATAATATCTACAATTCCAAAAATCCCTTCTCACCCTTCTTTGCTTCCGTTGTGACCAATACTTGCTCAAGAATAATCTCAAAAATTCTTCATAGTTGTTACACTCCTCGTCACTCTCGCAACTCCATGCAAAAGCATCCCCTCGTAACATGTTCTTAATATACCTTATTTTGTCAACGTCAGACCACTCGTAAGGTAAGCCATTTTTATAAGCTCTAACAAATTCTACAGGATGAACCTCTCCTTCGGGTTCAAATTTTACTTCCGGTAACTTGAAATGATTCGTAATGATGTTACCGCTTCCCATAGTAGTCACACCTCGCCGTTCTGCTTCCTTGACTCTTTGAGTTAATTGTAATATCTCTTCTCTCACGTCTTCTTTAACTAAGTCGACCTGGTTAGCTACTTCCGCCACCTTGCATGTCACTCCTTTTGCCTCCTTGTCCATAACCATTAGTCTCTCTCCTAATCGAGAAATCCTTTTGGAGTTAGTTTCCGCCTTCTCTTTCAACTCTTCAATCCCTTTAGCACATTCCCTCTGATTTTCATAGATTATTTTATTTTCTTCCCGCATGGCCATTTGCTCTTCTTGTATTATATTGCTACTTTTCTTCACTTCCTCCTCAACTTTCTGTTGCACTAAACATTCTACATTCTTTTTAGTAGTCTCCCCAAGCTTTTCCACATAATCATACACCATCGTTATTTCCTTTTCCATTCTTGTGTCCACTTCCTCTTTTAATTTTTGCCTCATATTTTCTATCTTCTTGTCACACCTGTCTTCTGATTGCCGAATACATTCATCCATTTTTACGAACATATCCTGCTTGATCATTCGCATTTCGTCTGTAAGTCGTTCACAATTATCGATAATTTTTTTCTCCATATTTTCTGCTGCTTTCTGACTTAATTCAATTTTTCTTTCCATATTTTCTGCTGCTTTCTGACTTAATTCAATTTTTCTTTCCATATTTTCTGCTGTTTTCTGACTTAATTCAATTTTCCTTTCCATATTTTCTGCTGTTCGTTTTGATTCCTCCCTCATACACTCCATTAAAGAAATTAACATTGATATTTCGCCACCTTTCTGTTTCTGGGCATCAATTATTTCATTACCTCCCTCTTTTTCTCGTATTTTAACTTGATCGACTGGTACTGGTGTAGACGTAACATTTGTCATGAAATTCTCTGACTCATGGTCACCGATATAGCTACTTTTAATATCTACACTAATATCACCACTGGTCAGCGACTCAAATCCGCTTCCCCCCACGCGGTCAGAGATATCAACGCTACTAACTTCTGCTACACTACATACGCTAATTCCATTTCCCTCCCTTACAGTCGAGCGCTCACTGAAACCAGAATCTTCATTGTTGACATTAGCATTATTATTATTATCCCCCTCTTTAATTTTTAATTCAGCATCGCGGTTGACTAATTTTTCACTAATTGCTGCCATGTTAATTACAAATTCACATCAAACACAGTACCACGGGCTAAGTCTGCTACAAAAATTATTCCGCCAAATCACAAGACAATATCACACATACAAAATCACTTCACAATTTTACAACGCCGTATTACAACGCAGCTAGACTTCCAAACGGGTACAGAAACCCTTTTCAGACTTACTTACTGTACCAAAAACAGCTGCACCCCTGTAAAAAATAAATTTTGCAACACAAAATATACACAACATGTTATCACATCGAAGGTTACAATGACTGACATACATGCATATACATAATTTACTTTATATTCGTCTACTTAATAAAAATCTTCCCCCTTGTATTTAATTATTCTCTTTATTACTTTAACTAAGACTTTCACAGCATGTAAATTTAACTTAAACAGTTTTTTACGGACCAAAATTATTCTTACGACAATTTTACAAATTTTAAACTTTCAATTCTTACAAACAGTACTCCGTTACTTTATGCTTGTTTTCAAATAGTTCTGCTTAATTCAACCGTTCAATTGCTGATATTTACACCACTTCTTTCTCCAATCAAGCAACAAAATTGTTCCGCAAAAGTTACAACGTTAATTTCCGTCAGTCTTTTCTGTAATTACTGCTACTTTGATTACGCTGAAATTCTTCCAAGAAAATTAAATTGTCTTTTGTACTTGCCACATCTGCGCCGTTATTTCTTCTTTCTTGAAAATACCTGCTACCAGTTGCCGATGTTTTCCTCGCGTCGTCTGCTTCCGATGAAATTATTCCAGCTCGTAAGCAATGCGATACATTGCCTAATCCTGGCTTAAGGGTCTCCAATTTGCTAAGCCCCACTGCTAATTTTTACATTAACCAGCAGTAAGTAGATATCCCGCTCCTCGCAACAAATGGCCCTACTGTTGGTTTTGGCGGTAGTGATATCACTTAGCGTTTTATTACTACTATTCAACAAACCACTTTACAAGATATACATGTTAGCGCAACGGGTATTATAGTCAAATAATTCAATTACTCCACTCATTCATTTGAGAAACTTTATTCTATATTTCAAACGTTCGCTGCTACAAAATACTGCCAACACACACTTCTATCTATACAAGCTCTCTCCTAGTACTCTCCCGCCATATTGCCATCTTCACTCTCTCTCCATACACAATCACAGTAGTACCAACTACAACAAACTAAATTCTAAAAAAAAACTTAAAATTACCCCAAATGTCCACACAAACTACTCATGCTGTGAAGTCTATTTAAACTATTTTATTTACAATTATTTTTTATTACAATGATTTTGTGAGTGGGATCTCACACGGAGGTTTTTTATGTTTGTTTAACGTCTAGTCGATGTTCAGAAATTCAGCCATGGCCTTTAGAAGGAAAAACTTGGTATTCGCATAGGCTCAGCGAGCATTCGAACACACGATCCCTCAAATGCGAGACCAGGGTTCACCGGTCACCCTCCACGCTTAGTTAAAGCTAAGCCCTGACGGGCTGAATTTTATACAAAAATAAAACAATGAGCTTAATGATTAGGGTGCCCAACGTTTTTGACCGGACTGTCCGGTTCTAGCGCAATTTGTCAGTGTCCGGTTCACTACATGCGGTTTATTGATTTAAAAAAAAAAAATATGGGTTCATAGTTTAATATAAAAGCAGCCCACGCACTGTTTTCTCAGATGTGTAGTAAGTGAACGTGGTTGCATATCTGATTATCGTGAAGATTAATGTTTCAACTACCTGTCGTAAGTCGAAGAGAGCTTGTCGTGCTCATTTTGTTCGTGGAGTGTTAAAGACTGAATAGTGGCATTAATTTGTACGTTATAAACATGTAATGAGTGAGTTACCAAAGAAAATACAGAAACACGTTAAATATGCAAAATTTCTTTCAAGGTGAAATTTGGTGTCATCAGAGCAGTGAAGCATGATGCGACTGCAGAAGGTAACTTGAGAAAACCATTTTTGTTATTTTTTTTACTTCGCGATTGTCATAATAACAAATATTTGTAAGAATAAGAAATGAGTTTCTCTGTACATATTACCTTTTTTAACATACAGCCTCCCCTCTCCGTGGTAATTTGTACGGTCATGGAAACTTGAAAAGTTGGCAAGCATTTTTTCTTTTTACTTGTGGCTTTACGCCTCGTCGACATCGAGGTTATTAGAGGCTGGATGTAATTGGGGACAATGCAAGTGAAGTAATTCGGCCATGGTCTTTTGAAGGAAGCCTCACGGTATTAGCCTGGAGTGATTTGGGGAAACCATGGAAAACCAAAATCTGGATGCCCGGCCGAGGATTCGAAACAGCGTCCTCTAGAATCCGAGGACAGAGTTTCACCGTTCACCCATCATGCTCGGTTTGGCAAGCCTATACGTCATATATGTATTGCAACATAAACAAAACCTCATCTATACCTTCGCTTTAAACCTTTAGAAAGCTGATGCGGAAGTTCCGTATTTATATATGCGGAAGTTCCTCTCTTATATATGCGGAAGTTCCGCAGTAGTTGAAGCGGAGGTTCCGCACTTGTTGATGCGGAAGCGGAGCTCCGTTTCAACTCTAGTTGGGAATTACCGTAATGCGGCCGCAGTGTTCGTAATAGGCGCCTGAGTATGCCCAGGCCGAGCGAGATCCCTAGCTCGGGCCTCGACGCATGCGCCCTGTTCGCCTCGCCCCCCACTCCGGGCGCGAAGACCACTGTGCCGGCGCGGGCGACGGTGCTGCCGCCGGGTGGCTGCGGCGGCGCGCCGAGCTACCGCCCGATCCGCACCGCGACGCGGTGCTACGCTGCGCGGCAGCGAGGCAGGGGCAGGGTAGCAGACAGGCATGGCGGCTGTCCGGCTGCTGCCTCGCTGCTCGTCGCGGGCACGGTAGCCAATCCGGACGCCAAGCGCCTCTACGACGACCTGCTCAGCAACTACAACCGCCTCATCCGCCCCGTCAGCAACAACACCGACACCGTGCTCGTCAAGCTGGGCCTGCGACTCTCGCAGCTCATCGACCTGGTAAGTGGGACTCTGTGTCGATCGCTGGCGGCCTGCGGCGTGCATGCTACAGCAGAACACCTGTTAGGCAGCCTATTGTCAGCCCTCCCTGTACGCCTTAGGCATCATTAGCAGAGATGGCTTACCCTCCCTCACATCCGCCCAAAAACCTCAAACACTTTACGTTACATAAGCAAATAAAAATCTGAATGACATTTATATTTGGCGACCGAATACAACACATTTTTATGTGGCGACCGTATAAAGGACTTCTCATATAACACGAAATCGTCCGTAAGTGTAAAAACCTGAACTTCGAACACTATGGCTTATCGTCTGGTTTCCTCCCCCTCATCCAACCAAAAAAATATAAACCCTACGTATTCATATACCTACACACTTTGCCTTCCGTTTTCAAACAAAAATCTGGATGACATTTAGATTTGGCGACCGAATACAGGACACTATTCGCGAAATCGTCCACAAGGTGTAAAATCTGAACTTCAAACGCTGTGCCAGATATTTTTGCACCTATACAATGCTTTTTCAAACAAATTACTGAATAATTATCTTATATGGTGACCGACTAAGGGATCGTTCTCACATAATATTCATGAAATCTTCCTTAAGTGTAAATAAAGCCTGAACTACAAACACTATGGCTTACCGTCTTTTTCCTATCCCCACATCCGACTAAGTACCTTAAACACTACACTACATGTTTGCATCTACACACTTTGACTTACATAATAATAATAATAATAATAAAATCTGAATGACATTTATATTTGGCGACCAAATACAGGATACTATTCGTGAAATCGTCCACAAGGTGCAAAATCTGAACTTCAAACACTTTGCCAGATACGCTTGCACCTACACACTGCTTTTTAAAACAAAATTCTGAATAATATTCCTATGTGGCGATCGAATAAAGGAGCGATCTTATATAACTCTCCTCGTGAAATCGTCTTTAAGTTCAAACACTAAGCTACACATTTATGCTTTACTTTTTTTCAAAAAAAGATCCGAATAACAGTTTTACGTAGCAGCCGAATAAAGGCTATTCCCATTTAACACTCTGAAATCGTTGATAAAGTGAAAAACAGGGCAATTAAAACAGTATTCTACATATTCTTGCATATACACACTAATACCCAATTTTTTCAAACGAAGATTGGAATGACAATTTTATATGGCGACCGAACAAAAGATAGCTCTCATACATGAAATCGTCTAAAAAGCATAAAACCTGAACTTCAAACATTGTGGTACATATCATTGCATCTACACCCTTATGCCTTGCTTTTCCAACCAAAGATTAAAATAGCACTTTTATATGGCGACCGAATAAAAAACAGCTCTCATATAACACATTTAGTGAAATTCTCTACGAAGTGCAAGACCTCTACTTCATTTTTACACACTTTTGACTTACTATTTAAAGCGTAGGTACGAATAACGGTTTTATTTAGCGAATGAATAAAAAACAGCCTGTATAACACTCTTCCTACAACCGCCGATAAACTGTAAAAAAAATTTCGGCTTTAAATCCTTTATATTGCGAGAAGCTATCAGCACATATACACTAGCCCTTACTGTTCACAGCGATATCTGTGAAATTAATATGGCTGCAGTATTTACAAAACAGTGCATCCGAAAGCGAGACGGGTGGTATAGTGGTGGGGGGAGAGTGGCGATGGAGGACGATATTATCTTGTTTCGTTGGGAGCCTACATTTCACAGATTTTCACTGTGTTCATGAATCTGTAAATTCCGTGTGGTTAATGCCAGTTGTGTGTTGTACTTGTGAAATGTAGGAATTGCCATTGGCTAACTCTCGGTACAGTCACTGCAGATGATTGCTGTTTCGTGGCATGATACACGATTTCTGCAACGAAGAAAAAATGAATTGTGAGTAAATATTTCCAAAATAAGATTAAAACACAGTTATAAACTAGTAAAAAACAGAAAGGAAGATATATTTAACACTCGATATGTAGACAATGAAATTATCTATACTGGTCAATAGTAACCAATGACCAAGAGTGGTCGTTTAAAGCAAAGGATTTTCGAACAAACTTCAGTCATCAAAGGAGATGAATTCGCAGTCCTTTTTATTTGCTACTTATTCATTCTGAGAAATTTCTGAAAATGACACATAACCTATACACTTCCCTACTTGCTTTTAAGTCGTGAAAAATGTTGAAAGTCAAGTATTACCTACTGAAAATAAACTTCAAAATATAGAAGAAAATGAAATATTTCGTGTACTATACCATCAATTTAGTATCTAATAATTTCCTTGTGTGGTATTATAAGTGAGTATCTAACCAAACAGTACCATCTGGTAGGTATGTTAAGGTCTGAAAGTTTATCGTGATAAAATATGAATCGTTTGTGACTGACTTAAAATTTTACAGTATAAGAAATTAAAAGTTATTAAGCAATGTCGTATACGCTTATTTTTCACAGCTACATTAATAGTACTTATACAAAATTGCAAATTGGCTACAAGTTCTATAAAGTATTTCTTATAATACATTTCATTTTTATCATGGCAATAATGCTTCCTTATGAAAGAAGAATCACTTTCTAAAATGAAAAATTTTCCAAATGGTTAAACAGTTCATAATCAGTGACGTTTTCATTTCTGTTTTAACAGCCTCATATAACAATCTTAAATATGTTGCAGTATACTTATGTCGTTTGGTCAAAAGGTTATTAAATATATAATTTAAACAGTGGATAGAACTCGAGATAAAAATACATCAACCACAGACAGCAATAAAATTAAATGCAAACATTTAGAGGTCCTAACTATGTTTCTGTGTGAGAATGTTTAGATTTTTTTTAAACACTATTCAAGTTCCTACATTAATTTTATTTGGTCCCAAATATCGTTTAGATGTAATAAATTGTATAGGTCAAAGGAATATTTGGTTTTATTCTATATTGGTTAAAAATTTAATGCTTCAAGTTTAGTATTATCTACAGTCAAAGGAATATTTGGCTTTATTCTATATTGGTTAAAAATTTAATGCTTCAAGTTTATTAGTAACTACAGTATACTGTAAAATTATTAATTCTCTACTCATATATGTTTAATTTGTGATAGCCACCTACTTCTCTACACTGGTACTATAGATTTACTTTATTTTTTAACTAACTGTCATTCACAAATATGCGGTAAGATATCATATATAGTAATGTCAGATATGTATTGAACTCTAATTTTTGGAGAAAAAATCTCTTTAAATATATTGTTTACATAAATTTTTAAACGTTTTATTTTAGTTAAAGCTGTGTATTCACTCTTCTATTTCACTGTCATTCTCAGATAATCAAACAAATTTGTTCTACATGCAACTAGTGCAAAAAATTAAATTAATCATCTGACAATTTGTGTCTAGATATGCTATAGGCAAATCTTAGAATTACCCTCATAGAAAATAAGTGACTTTTATATTTTGGTTGATACGAAATCTACAATCATGCTTTATTTGGATTTTTCGCACAATTCCACAGGTGTGTGTTACTCTATATATTAAAGAATTTCTTTTTGTCGAATTTAAGTTTTTTTTTAATACAATATCGCATACTATGGATTGGGAACATTTGTTGTACCCTTCGATTTATTTACATAATATATAATGAGATGGATTATTAAAACACAAATACGGCGTTTGGATCTGTGCAGATATTTTATTGCTTTAATAAAATAAAAACAGAATATCACCAGTTTCTCTCCTGGCTAGATGATTGTTTACAAATAATATTCATTGCAGTTAACTTCATGTATTACCATCGTAAACCATATTTGGTTTGATATCTTCACTTTAATCTCATGTGAGAACAGTTTGGGAATTGTGGAACACTACATACGACTATTCACAAACCAATAATATTACGAACAACTGACAACCTGTTAGCATAGGTGGGCACAGTTAATCCAAAAGTTAACTTCGTTAATCGTTAATCCGCAACTAAAACAGTTAACTTCAATAATCGTTAAAGCGTTACATTTTTGATAATTTAACGCAAGTTAAAGTTAACAGTTAAAAATTAACCATATGAAAGTGGAACTGATGTTTCTGTATTGCAATAGGTATTACTGCAAACAATTCCGGGATGCTATGCACCGTGATGTGTGTCAATAATGCGTCTACCCAACGTCACTCTGGATATTGAGTTTCCGCTGGGGTTCAACGATATAACCAGCTTCTCAAACGCATCGGATTCTTCAATAGTGGAATCGTATTGGCAACGAAAATGTTTACAATAGATCGATCTACACCAGCTTCGAATACGACGGAGCCGGTAGCTGCAATACCAAATATTTTATTGACGTATACTTTTATTAGCAGAAGGAGTTAATAACAAATCAGTTCTGCTGCTATCTTTATCAGAAGCCACAGCATTTGAAGATGACTTTGATCGAGGGTGCTGGTTGAACGTTTAAGGTTCTGGCCTCGGATTCGGGGGGATGCGGGCATCCAGATTTGGGTTTTCCATGGTTTCCCCAAATCACTCCAGGCGAATGCTGGGATGCTTCCTTCAAAAAGGCCATGGCCGAATTCCTTCCAGTTCCTTGTCCCCAATCTCATCCCGCCTCTAATGACCTTAGCCATAAGTAAAAAAAAAAAAATAAGGCTTGAATTTGTTATTTTCCACGAGTTGACCCTGCTTCTATTTTTTCTTGTAACTGTTCACATTTAGATTTATGCATCCACTTCATATATTGTTTAAGATTATTAAGGCTAGATATGTGAGCCTTGACTGTAGAAAGTTTAGAGAAATAAATTAATAAATCAACTTTTCTCCCAGTCTTGATTTTAAATCCATAATAATCACACAAATGTGGCCAAGGATTTTTAATATTCTCATTGCTGTTGTTAGCGTTGCTGTTTTCTATAAAGGATTCAAGATGTCAGTTTAATTTATTTCACCAACCAAAACCAAAGCAGTGCCAACTAAAAAGTTACATTTTCCTGGTAGTAAGAAAGTTAGATTATAAAAATATCCAAATCAATCAATGATCGAATTTGAGACGAGTAGTGAGCTTCGGTCCCCACACGTAAAATAGAAACGTTAAAAAAACTCTAGCCTTCCTGCTCATACTCACGCCATGTCTAGCATAACACTCGCACACTTAATCCGTTCACCATCCAACTAGCCGAATGGACGAGTGTGGTGTGGCGCGCAGTTCAAACGAACCAAATGGCGTCGACTACCAAGGGTAACGAGATAAAGTTAACGGTAATTGAATTTAACGGAAGTTAAGATTACCGTTAATGATATTGTAAGTTAACTTAAAAGCTAAATTTTTTGCAATTTTGTTAACTTCGTTAATTAACGATTAACTGATTAACGGTTTAGTGTCCAGCCGTGCCTGTTAGTTACTAACATTCCATTAGTATAATTAATTTCCATTGTTAACTGTAAATGCACTTCACTGCTTTTTATGCAGTCTTTTTGAATTGATATTTCCATATAATGTAACTGCTGCAGTTGTAAACGGTTTCAACACGAAGAAAAATGATACTCATATTATTGATTGTAAACATCTTTGTCATCTTCCCCTTCAATACACCAAAGATATAGCATTTTCTGTAATATTTTGCTACCAAATTCCGAGAATTAACTCCCAAATAACCTATCATTCTTAAAAGTGCTCCACTTTAAGAAACATTGTCCTGCTCAAAGTTCAAAACGTCATCATTATATTCTGAATCTATTTTTCAGTGCGTATATATGTTTTAAATGGTTTAATGTGTTTTTTTTTCATATAACAATGTGCAATATTTGTAGGATATTGACGATGCATTAATGCCAGCGTAAAAGTCTGCAGTTCTAGATATATTTTATTTTCCTCCATCAGTTATCATAAATTTTAATTTGAGTCATTTAATTAAGGCACTTAACTGCATTCCCTTCATAATGGAAGTTTTGTTTAATCCAGCGAGAATCTTTAGCTGTTTACTTCAGCAATAACTTAATGCACGCTATGAATTAACATTCGGCTAAATTCGTGTGCTGAATTCGGACAAACTTAGTTTAATTGGTGTATGCGATTTCTAATTTCGGTTTAATCTCTGTGCCATGTAATCTCTACTGGAGTGTAAATGGCGTATGTTGGTGATGATGCTTGTAAAAATCTTGGAGCGAAGAATTAATAGTAGTTCACGGAAGGAAAAATGTGACCATGAGTACAATCTGGCTCTCGATTTCTCGCATAAGGGAATGCGAAAATTTTCTTTTGCAGTTAAGATAGTCATAGAATGGAATAAACTATCAAATGAAGTGATCAATAATTTACCAAAACCGCTGAAAGAATTTAAAATTTACAAAGGGCAAAATAGATGGGTCGGGTAGGTAATTTATACTTAAAGGAAATTAGAAAACAAAAGTAATAATATTAGTAATCATCAGAAGAAAGGGATAAACCGCAATCAATTACTGTATGATGCTAATGAATGCAATACACTATACAATTTTTGATTCAGATGAGTACAGTATATGTTATTCACATTTCAACCCTTCTAAACTTATACTTAAAATAATACTTTTATATTTTGGAGCTACGACTATTCCATCTTGATTCATTTTCGTTGCGTTCAAATTCACTCGACGAGAATTACTGCAAAAACTGTACAGATTGTGTCATCTCAAGTCTATAACAGTGACCTGAATTTCACTTTTGAATTTAGAATAGATGTTTCATAAGTCCTTAAATGCATTGCAAAACGTCCAGTGAGTGTGGTAATACAATGGTTAAGTAGCCATACACGGGCCTTACTACAGAATTAGCAGCTGATTGACGGAAAATTTACTCTTCTCCACAATGTTTTCACCTTATGAAGACAAAAGTCGCTAGATCTGGTCTAAAAAGTCACTAGATTACAGGATATTTAGAACTAAAAGATTAGCTAGAATTCGCTAAATAAAATAAAGGATAATGGTAAAGTAAATAATATAAAAATATTTTAATAATTAGTATTTTCATTAAATTGAACATAATATTGCATTAAGAATCAACAAATTCTTCAATTGGTACTTATTCTTCATCATCTTGGTGTATCGTTGGAGTTGCAGAACTTACAGATGTGGAAGAATGAATCGTCAGTCTTAGTTTTAAAAGAATATTTAGCATCTTTACCAACCACATCAGCAGGAAGCTAGTAACTGCAGAGTTTTTTTTCAGAATTAATTGATTCCGAATAAAAAGAATGCTATTAAGAGTATTTACAGCCATCCTATTTGTCAATTTGTTTTTAAGTCTTTTCTGGAAACCTTTTAAAACCGAAATCTGGTTTGCAGACGGAGAATCGAACCTGCATCCCCTCGGATGCGAGGCCCAAGTGTTACCGCTCATTGACCACACTCGATATCTATCTCTATTATAAAATTTAATTTAATTTTTAAAAAAATGCAATAGAGCACAGGCTCCAATGGCAATTTCCCTACACACCCATCTTCCCCTATCCTGAACAACCCCACATTTTCCCTCTACAAATTTTAACTTTAAATTCTTTCAACGTTTTTTTGGTAAATTATTCATAACTTCTCTTCGTAACTTACTCCAATCCCTGACATCCTTATCTAAAAAAGAGAATCTTCCTACACCCTTGAGCCTGAAATCGAGTCATCTTTTCCCTTCCATGCATTACTTCTAATTCTTACACCAATATCTTTCCACGCCTCATCACCAATATACGCCTTGTACACTCCCATGACTCTCTTCACCCTCCTCCTGTCTTCCAATGAATCCCATTCCAGCTCTTTTAGCTTATTTAGTCCTCCTATATCTATTCCGGAAAAACTAATAAACTAAAAAGCAGATATCATAGGACTTGAAATATACGGTATGTCTTATACTCTACGCTTCATGACGATGGAACAGAAACAGAAATTCTTAACATATCTTCAGAAACGCCAAAGATGCAATACAAACTAAATATTGCATACTTTTCACTACAATAACTCAGCACACTTCGTAAAAGTTTATGGTACCTACAAGCTTCTTCGTTAAATTTTGGTTATTCACTCTTTGAAGCCCATAGAAGACACTAAGTAAATTATTAATTAGTAAACATAAATATAGGAGTACTTCGTTCCCCAAGGCGTTGCTTCAGACAACAAAGCTATACTCTCTGACCGCTAATAGTAAACGCTACTTTTTTCGTGAAAGCGAAGTATTTATTCAGTGTTCAGGAAAATAGTTCCGGATAATCGATGTTAAACTGTAAAAATATACCGATAAAAACTAAACGTTGATTATGATTATAAGGAGGGGAAAAAACTGCTTGATGAAGACTTGAAATGTGACTTGGCATAAAATTTGATAAGAAACTCAACTGGGCAGCACACAGTGGATAGTGATAAATTGTTCGTGGTTTAATTAATACGATAATTAAGTAGTCCACGATACGTTTCAATTTAAACTTGATTATTTTCTTAAACACGTGGTCAAAGATGCTGGTTACATGCATTCATACAGTCCAGAGATAGCATACAACACTTCTTCCCGGCCGTCGCAAACTGAGTTAGTGAAAGACTTTGACGAAAAACTGTTTTCTCTGTCTTGGATGATCGCTGTATATAAACTCCACCGAAATTTCTAGAACACTTCAAAAGCTTCCGCCAAATAATTCTCGAACATTAACAATACTTAAACGATTGAAACATATTAAAAACAATCAGAACTAATACATAATCATTTCATATCATTAAAAATTTTCAGAAATGGAAATTAAAGATACTTAGTCACAAAATTATTCACAGAAATCATTTTAAACTGTAGCAAATTGTCCGTTAGAAATCGTTACTTGCCTTAATACTTGTAATTACAAACATTTAAGCAATTATCTTACATAATTCTATTCTTAAACATATTAAATGGCCTCTAAATAATTTATTTTCATGAAACAAAGTCTATATACATTGATTTACAGGAAATTGCAAAAAAAAAAAAAAAAAAAAAAAAAAAAAAAAAAAAAAAAAAAAAACCCTACCAGATCATATTCAACCAAATTCTAGCTCCCAACAAATGCTTTATAAAATACAATTACATTTAATTTCAGGTTTGAGGGCTATTACAACAGGTAGTAGGAAAGGGTTTCAAAATTATGCACTTTTTGCAGGGAGTGATGAGGGGATGTACCAGAGAAATAAAGGAATTGGGTTACAAAACTTTGGTCACACCATATCTCGAATATGGTGCTGTAGTACGGGACCCACATTTTGAGTACCAAATACAGGGAGGGCTGCTAGATTTGTTTATGGAAATTACCGCACCACATAATCAGTAACTGATCTGATAAAACAGGTGGAATGGGATTCAGGATGGTGCAGAGGGTCGTGGGAGTGTACAAGGTGTGAAAACACATTTGTGTTGAATTGAAAGTAATGCATGGAAGAGATGACCATGACTACAAGCTGGCACTCGATTTCAGTCACGAGGGTGTAGGAAGGGTGTATCGTCTTAAGACATACGTCACATTTTAACTCGGATCTCAAGCTTCGGAAATGTCAAAATCCATTCATAATTTGTATTTTCCGCATGAAAATTGGGCTGACAGACACATTCCCGGAAATTTATTTTTGATTATGGCTTTACGCCTCGTCGACGTCTTGAGAGGCGGAAAAGGTCAGATGGCAAGGAACGGGAAGGAATTCAGGCATAGCGTTTTTAAAGAACCACACCGGCATTGACTTGAAGTGATGGCCGATGCTGCGAAACACAACTTGCACTTTTAATTCACGACTTGTGCCGTATTATAGATGGGCAATCCCAGTTTGATTTAGTTCTAGTAGATTTTAATAAAGCTTTCGACACTGTGCCTCACACTAGGTTACTTAGGAAACTTCGTGCCTACGGCATATCTAGACAAATATGCGAGTGAGTTGTAGACTTTCTGAAGGGCAGAACACAGTGTGTAGTTCTCGACGGTGAGCGTTCATCACTTACCGAGGTGAGGTCCGGGGTTCCCCAGGGAAGCGTGATAGGGCCTCTGTTGTTTCTCATATACATCAATGATCTATGCGACATAATAGGGGGGATGAAAAGATTATTTGCCGATGATGCTATTACATATCGTGAAATCAAAACCCAGCAATACTGCACTTTGTTACAAGACGATACTACGAAAATAATTGCTTGGTGTAAAGACTTAAACGCTAAAAAGTGCTAAGTAATGCGTGTAAGCAAAAAGGTGACACCATTTAGCTCTGAATATACAATTAATGGCACTGTCCTTAGAACGGTAGATTCCGCTAAATACCTAGGGGTTACAATTCGTAATAATTTGTCGTGGAATGAGCATATCGAGAATGTAATTGGAAAGGCAAATCGTATGCCCCTTTTTATATGTGGTAATTTATAACAATGCACTCCGGAAGTTAAATCAATTGCATCAATTGCGTCCTCAAATAGAATATTGTTGCTCTGTATGGGGTCCCCATCAAAAGGGATTAATGGAGGCATTAGAGAAGGTCCAAAGAAGAGCCGCCCGATTTGTGACAGGTATATATAGTTGGAGGGAAAGCATAAGTGCGATGTTGAAGGAGTTGGGTTGCGAAGACCTGGAACACTGAAGGCGTTGCTCTTGACAGAAGCTAACAGAAAAATTCACGACTGATATATTTCGGAATGACAGCAAACAAATATTTCTACCAGCAACATTCGTATATCGGAATGACTGTGAAAATAAGATAAATCAGGGCAGAACTGATTCTTTTCAGTATTCATTTTTTCCACGAGCGACTAGGGAATGGAATAGAATAGATTTACCGGGCGAGTAAACTTAAAATCGGACAAGAGTAGCTTTCGATAAAGTTCTCCGGCCATCCTGATTTGGGTTTTCGATGGTTTTCCCGGATCACTCACGCGAATGCTGGGATGGTTCCTCACAATAGCCCATGGACGCCTCCTACCATATCCCGTATATCCCTTCCAAGCTATTACGCTTTCTGATAGGTGCAATGCACACTCCACCACACACTTTTAGTGAATCGTGGAGTAATAGTAATGGCCAGGTAGAGATTCGCCGTCGCGTCCTCGAGAATGCTAGACCTTAACGTCACCGCACAATTACAGAAACGTAAAAAGATGACCTTAATAACTAGAAATAATAGCAACATCTAGGGACAGAGAGTGAAAAAGTCCCTGTCCGCTAGTAACCTGTCAGCAAAGGCCGTGACAACACGATGAATATTTTGGTATTGATATTTCTCTGAAAATCAAAAAGCGACTTTGCGAAGAGAAAATAAATACGTACTCTAGACTTCGAAGATTAACTGAACCACTTAGGCATTAGACATTATTCTTCACCTATTACTTTCGGTTACGGATTGTTCACGGCTCAATTTCGTTGAAAAGATCCTGACATCTATGTATTAGAAATTTCTTTGTTAATGCAGCTGAAGTACCGAATTGTCAAACCACAAATATCGTTATAAGGGCTCCGCCAGTAACTGTTTATCGAAATTAGCTGGAACCTTAACTGCGTATGTGAGAAATTAAATCTTCCCAGTGTACTGCTGCTAGAAATACTTCTCTGGTGTTCTGTCAGTTAAGTCCGGCCATGCACGACATTTTGACACATTTCACCTGATGATGGCATCGAGGGCAGCTGTCGAAACGTCGGGCGTGGCAGAACTCGTCCTGCAGTTCACCCGAGAAGAATTTTCGACTTAACTGGATACATCCAGATGTATGTTCTGAATCCAAATGCTACATCAGAGCACTGCAGAAGACAAGTTCCTCGCTCGTCCAAACACGGCGGGCCGTGGCGTAGGGAATATGCAGTGCACGTAGACGAGAGAGGAGCGTGACTTGGAAATCGTACTTGGTGGGGGGGCATATCCGTACTGCTCGCAGTACCTTCACTGACGCGGTTGAAAACGCCAGTTCTTATTCCATCACTCACTCACTCACAGCCGGGTTCGAAAAATGTTTTAAGGGAATGACACTAGGGAAGGATAGGGAAGCAACCCATCACTCACTACAACGACTACGAAAAAAAAAACACACAGAAAGTCGTAGTTTGGGTCCATGTTTGTGTAAACGTCGTGATAAAATCATAACAAGTGTTTTGTATCAATACATAATTCAATTACCCATCTCTTTAATACGGTGGTTACATAGAGTATAATATAATATTCAATTAAACTTGCAATGGAGCGAACGCTTCGGTGGCAATTTCCCTACATATCCATCTTCCCCCTTTCTTGCACCCACCTTCACTTGCCCTCTTCAAATTTCAACTTCTAATTCTTTCAAACTTTTTGGTAAATTATTCATCATTTCTCTTGGTAATTTATTCCAATCCCTGACCTCCTTAGCGACGAAAAAAAATCTTCCCACACCTTTGTACCTGAAATCGAGTGCCAGCTTGTGGTCATGGTCATCTTTTCCCTTCCATGCACTACTTTTCATACCTATTGCAATATCTTTCCATGCCTCATTGCCAGTATATGCCCTGTACACTCCCCTGACACTCCTCATCCTCCTCCTGTCTTGTAATGAATCCCATTTCAGCTCCTTTATCATATCCGTCACTGATTGCATTCTGCGATAATTTCCAGAAACAAATCTAGCTGCCCTTCTTTGCATCCTCTCCAACTCCTATATTTGATACTCAAAGTGTGGGTGCCATACTACACTACCATATTCGAGCAATGGTCTGACCAAAGTTTTGTAACCCAATTCCTTTACTTCTCTCGTAAATCCCCTAATCACTCTCTCCAACAAGTGCAGAATTTTGAAACCTTTTCCTACTATCTGTAAAATGTGCCCTGCCCAGTTAAGCTTGTTATCAAATGTAATGCCAAGATATTTACATTTCAAGTCTTCAACAAGCAGTTCTTTCCTCACCTTATAATCATAATCAACCTTTAGTTTTTTATTTGTGTATCTAATAAGCTGACACTTATTTGCATTTATTTTCATGCCATGATTAGCATAATACTTAAATAATGGGTAAATTACAAGTTTATCACATTTATCATAGGTCTATGATAGCTAACACGTACACTTAATTTTTTCCGACGCTGTCAAAGCTTTCGCATTTGTTCGGCCACGGATTTTTTAGGTTTCTTGCATTCCTTTTGACGCGATCTTTCTTCAAATTCCTTATAATCTTCGTTTTTTATAATTCCAAACATATTTAAGAGTCATATCAATCTTTACTTATTGATAAATAAATTACGCCAAAGCAATTGACTTCTTGTGAGCTCATTGATCTCCTCTACGCGTTTCACTTCTTTTTCAGAAGCATCTTCAGCGGGTTTTTCTGTTAGTTACGTACAAATGTTATAAGTTCGTTATGTTGTTTTTGGTACGGTGGAATTATTATCTAAAAAAAATTATTAATTTTTTTTTAAATTTAATTCCACTGTATCAGACAAAACATATCCAACTTACAACATTTGTTCATAACTAACAGGAAAACCCGCTGAAGATGCTTCTGCAATAGAAATGAAACGCGTGCGGGAGATCAATAAACACACAAAAAGGTAATTGCTTTGGAGTAATTTATTTATCAATATTATCAGCAATTGTGGAAAACGATCCACAAAGTCCCGAATCTTTACTTATATTCCACTTTGGCTCCTAGTAGGGTTCCGTCCTAGCTGCCCTAATTTATAACTTGTTTCTGTTGTCATCAGTCTTTCGACTGGTTTGATGCAATACTCCATCCCTTCCTAACTTGTGCTAACCTCTTCATCTCAACATACCCCTTACAACCCACGTCCTCAATTATCTGCTTCATATATTCCAATCTCTGTCTTCCTCTGCAGTTCTTACCTTCAACTGTTTACTCCACTAACAAATTAACCAATCCAGCATGTCTCAAAATATGACCTACCAGCCTGTCACTTCTTTCTGTGAGACTCCTTCACAAACTTCTTTTCTCACCCTTCATTTCCAAAAGTTATTCCTTTCGTACTTCATTCGTCCAATTAATTTTCAAAATCCTTCTATAACACCTCATTTCAGACGCTTCAATTTTCTTTATTTCCGATATTCCTAAAGTCCATGTTTCGCTACCATAAAGTGCTGTGCTCCACACATAGAGTTTTAAAACTTACTTTCTAATTCCTAGATCAATATTTGAATCTAAAAGGTTTGTCTTTTTCATGAAGGCTCTTTTTGTTAGTGCTATTCTGCTTTTAACATTCCTGCTTCGGCCATCGGTTGTAATTTTACTCCCAAGTAGCAGAATTCACTTTCTTCTTCTTTTGCATTCGATCATTTTTTATGTTTAATTTACTATTATTGCTATCGTTTCTACCGCATTTCAACACTTCTGTCTTGCTTTGATTTATATTGAGTCCAAACTCTTTTTCAGTATTTTCGTTACGACATTCAGTAAGTTCTAAATATCCTAAGCCTGTTCTGCTATCAAGACAATGTCATCAGCAAATGGTAGGATACTGATTTTTGCTCCTTGAACACCTATGACAAACCGAAATTTTTCTTTCACTTTCTTTATTGCTTCTTTTACACATACGTTGAGTATTATTATTCTTCTCGTGTCGATGACAGCATCAAAAATGAGGTAGTTTTTCCGCCAATGTGATGGTTTTTTTTTTCAGTAGCTTGTTGGAGGTCAAATTGGGATACATTCATCCCGATTTTTGGACAAGATAACAGATGTACCATGGTTTCTCTCTACCCGCACGAACGTATGGTATCTGGCTGTTCTCCCAGGTATCCCCATGAGAAAAGAGTATCTTTGGATCGGCCAACTCCAACACGAAGCCTATTTAGTGACTTCCATATGGGCCATGGTTGTTCAGACCCAGGTGGTATAGCCCTTTTGGCTTGATTCACTCGATATCATGTTGCACTCTCTTCTCCCAGGCCAATATTCTTTCATTGCTTGGTGCTCCTTTTAGTGGTTTTGAAGTCCGCATGAAGCTTGATCGTGACTTTAGTCTCGATGGCGCTGGTGTATAGCCATGTAGAGGCTGTCTGACGTCTTCGTTCACATCTTAGCCTTGCCACGCTGGTGGCAACGTCCCGGCGTATGTCTCCAGGGGCGATGCCAGCTAGTATCTCCACTTTCCACACAGGCGATGTTCTGAGGCAACCTGTGATGAGCCGGCATGTGCTGTGGAGCGCAACGTCTACTGTCTTAGCATCTCTTGATTTTTGCCTTAGAGGAATATTAATCTTTACTTTATCCATAATAAATGGACTTATCAAAGTCAGTAACTGTTTTGAACTGACTGGTAAGCAAATAATTTTACTGCAACACAATTACTTTTGATGATGTTTTAATTTACGCTTTGCGTGACGCGTTTCGGCAAGTGATTCTCGTTTTCAAACTCAATATTCGTACATTTCTAACGCATTTTTAATGTGCGAAGTGCTTGTGTCAATTTCTGCTAGACATCAGTAAAACGTTTGGAGTTTTAATGGAAATGAAAGTTTGTAGTGTTGTACTAGTTCAATAATTTGCAACTAAGTGGATGTGGAAAAATTATCTAATCAAACTTATGTTTTTGAAGGTTTCATAAAACACGCCAACATAGACTGAATGATCTTTGCTTTGTTTATATAACGCTAACTTTCAAACAGTGAACATCACATAATACCTACGGTTTTTTTTTGTTTTTTTTCGAATCACCCATCTTTGGGGTACGTCAGATCAATCACTTCTTGGATGCTTGCGTTTTCTTCTTCTCCCAGTATTTCTTCATTCTATCTGATCTCTTCCTTCTTTCCTCTTCTGATATTTGAATCGGTTTTCTGGTGTTTATCGCAACTTGGAACCTCTTACTTTTGTCTTTGGTCACGGTCTTGGCTGTACCATTCTTTAACATCACTTCGGTAATCTGGAGTTCTCTCAAATCCTTTTCCACTTCCTTAAACCAGTTGGGCTTAGTCTTTTTTTTATAAAAGAAGTCAAAGATTTTTTTTGTTAGTCTGTTAGGATTCATTCGGAATATGTGTCCATAGAAATCAATCCTTTTTTTTCTCATGGTTTCCGATAGTCTCTCGGACTTTGCGTAGAGGGCTTCGTTTCTGTAGAAAACTTGTTTGTTATTCTGGAATTTGGGACCCATGATCTTCCTCAAAATTTTTCTCTCTTTGATTTCCAATCTCTCCATCTGTCCTTTCCTCCCATTGACTAGTGTCTCTGCTGCATAGAGTGCTTCCGGCTTAATTACTGTGTTGTAATGTCTTATCTTTGTGTTCCAAGAGAGGCTTTTCTTATTGTAAGTGTTTTTGGTCTTCTGGAAGGCTAATTCCATTTTGGTCCTTCTCGCTTCCATTGTATTACCTTCAAGGTTGTTCCATTAAATCCATTACCCTAGGTACTTGAAACTCCTAACCACCTCTATTTTATGAGCTCCTACTCGGACTCTCGTAGGAGTGTCTGGTATATTTGTCATAATCTTTGTTTTTTCGAAAGAAATCTTAAGTCCCTTTCCAGGTGGTCAATCCACCGCACGTAAGTGCGTAAGCAGACATTCGGATTCTGGGGAGTCTGCAACGTCACGCAAAGATGAGTCGGAGCGTCTTGGAACCTCAAACAAAATAAAATACCTACGTTTAATGTAATGAGATTTTTTTTACTTATGGCTTTACGCCTCGTCGACGGCTAAGGTCATTAGAGGCGGGATGGGACTGGGAACAAGGAACGCGAAGGAATTCGTTCATAGCCTTTTTGAAGTAAGCGTCCCTGCATTCGCCTGGAGTGATTTGGGGAAACCACGCAAAACCCAAATCTGGATGCCCGGATGGGGATTCGAACCTGCGTCCTCCCGAATGAGAGGCCTGAATGTTAACCATTCACCCACCACACTCGGTGTGTACGTTTGAGTTTCTGTGGTGGCGTGTTCAAAAAAACGTAAGTTTGATTAGATAATTATTGCACATCTATTTAGTTGAAAATTATTGATCTAGTACAACACTCCACATTTTTATTCCCATGAAAACTACAAAAGCTTTACTAATGTCCATCAGAAACTGACACTAGCACATCACATATAAAAAAGTACATTAAAAATGTACTAATATTGCGTTTGAAAATGAGAATGCACAGCGCAAATTAAAAGTAACTGTGTTGCAGTAAAATTATTTGCTTACCCAGGAATATTATTGGCACTACACTTGATTCAAGAATCAATAAAGGCAAGACAAAGAAAAACTTCCATGTGGCATAAGTTTTCAGGGAGAAAAAATCAGTATGCTACGATTTGCTGATGATATTGTATTGTTAGCAGAAAGGGCTGAGGATATTGAGAAGTTACTGAATGCCATGAAAAAAATACTGAAGGAAGGTTTTGGACTGAATATAAATAAATAAAAAGACAAAAGTGATGAAATGTAGAAGAAATGATACCAATACTCGGAGATTAAATATAAAAATAGGATCGGATGCAATAGGAGAAGTAAGTGAATTCTGTTACTTGGGAAGCAAAATTACAACCCATGGCCGAAGCAAGAATGATGTTAAAAGCAGAACAGCACTAGCAAAAATAGCCTTCATGAAAAAGAGAAACCTTTTAGTTTCAAATATTGATCTAGGAATTAGAAAGAAGTTTTTGAAACTCTTTACGGTAGTGAAACATGGACTTTAGGAATACCGGAAAGAAAGAAACTTGAAGCATTTGAAATGTGGTGCTACAGAAGAATGATGAAAATTAAGTGGACAGACAAAGTAAGAATTGAACGAGTCTTGGAAATGATGGGTGAGGAAGAAGTTTGTGGAAGAAGCTTACAGAAAGACGAGACAGACTGGTAGGTCATATTTTGAGACATGCTGGATTGGTTAATTTGCTGGTGGGGGGAACAATCGAACTTAAGAACTGTGAAGGAAGACAGAGATTAGAATATATGAAACAGATAATAGAGGTCGTGGGTTGTAAGGGGTATGTAGAGATGAAGAGGGAAGGAATGGAGGCTTGCATCAAACCAGTCAAAACACTGACGAAAGCATAAAGAAGACTTGATTCTTATACATTTTATAAAGTATTCTCCTGTCTCGGTACTTTAGACCTGGCTGGAGTGAGTGTGCTGTATAGTATCGCAGACTTGTTTTCGCATCCTGTCTCTCTGCGCTTGGCGACCAGTGACCTGTGTTCGCCTGGAGACACGCCGCCCGCACGACAGGTGTGTCTGAGCGGCGGCGCGGCGTGCCGATAAGGCGCCGGCGTGCCGACACAGCTCTTCCTGCAGCGATACCGCGACTCCGGCCGTAGCATCGACCGCGCCGTGCCGCTTCCGCCCCCCGCCCGCCCAGCAGCAACCTGTTCTTCTCTCTGTGTGCCGACTGCCCGCTCCTGCGAGAGATCGATATCTCGAGGCTCGCCGCCGCCCCAGACTCCACGCGGCGCTACCGGAAACGGTTCACCCGCTTCCTCGTTACACGTCATCCAAACGAAACTACTTCTACTGATCATGGTGTTTCTGGTCCAGATTACAATTCAACACGCCTTACCGACCCATACTTCATGCCCTTCGAGCTAAAAATATTTCTCGCTCACTAAAAGAATCATCGATACCTGTAGGGTATTATTATTATTACTGCAGCTATGTCAAACCTTATTTCAGGATGTAGCCTTTTTTAAGTCTAGTGAGCTATATATTAGAATTTACGAGTAATTCTACATATTTTTATTTTTGAATAAAAATCCGTCTTCTAACAACTGTTTTTCCTATCAACTTTCATCTACCAGACGCGTTTCGCCCTTCTGGAGTGGGGCATCGTCAGTGGCTACAAATTACATAATATTTTGATCATATTTGTGTATGCGAATCTAGTACATTAATTATATACATATACTCATGCTGTAATATTGTAACATTTGTAGGTTCAGTCTGATACAATTATTCTATAATATGTTACAATATTACAGCATGAATATACTATGTATATAATTAATGTACTAGATTCGCATACACAAATATGATCAAAATATTATGTTACTTATAGCCACTGACGATGCCCCACTCCAGAAG
>JARYHS010012519.1:225649431-225678808 GCA_031002005.1 Vandiemenella viatica | reverse complement strand
AAATCTAAACCGACCAATCGCTTCCTGCGAGATGACTCCACAAAATTCTTTCCTCGTCCATTATTTCCAAAATATGAAAACTTCATCTGTCCATTTAATTTTCAACATTGTTCTATTTCATTAAACGTCAGCGGTTTCAACTTTCATTCTATCTGGTATTCATAACCTCCATGCTTAGCTACAATAAAGTACTAGAACGCATACACACATTTAAAAAAAGTTATTCCTTAACCCTTGATTCATATTTCAAGCGAAATAGTTTCTCTTCTATAATGTTCTTTTCTCTAGTGCTAGTTTCTTTTTAACATCACATCGCTCCTACTTCAATTATCAGTTGTAATTTTATTTCCTGAATAGAATAATTCACACACTATTCCTATTATACTTGTTTTACACCGTTTTTATTCGCTCTGCCATTATTGTTTTATTTTAAATTTCAAGGTTTTTGACTTCATTTGAATTACATTGAGTCCAAATTCGTCAATTATTATTTAGGTTCCATTTCAGATTGTTCAATGTCCTGTGTCTGGTTGTGGGTGTTTTGTGGTGTCACTAAATAAAAGAACGCAATGTGTCGGTAATTAGGAACTGTAAGTTTTAATATTACTAAACTAATTAAGGAATTTTTTTTTGCTGTTGCGCGAGCAAGGAGAGTGGGAATATTAAGAAAAGATGAAAGGTAAAGGACACCTACAACCTACAGATCAGTCACCTTCCCTCATCTGTTTGGTTCGTGTCAAGAGCATCTTCCTTTCAGCTAACGCCTCCGAAGCTGGGTTGGGACGAGCAATGCAAATAACTTCTTTCGGGCCCTGTATATTTCTCCATAAACCAAAGCTGCTGGAAACAGCAATATGAAGGCAACAAGGTTCGAATCTTCACCCTAACGAAGGCAGAACCCAGTCGTAGATTCCTGGCATCTTTACCCGAAGGAAAATAGAACATAGCCAAAGATATTATTAAGAGAATTTAATCCCCAACAAACGCAATAGGAGCTCTCGGTGCTGGTCTAAATAAAAAAAAACGATGTAAGTCCATTTTTTCTGTCGCTATGGTTCTGTGCGTCTCTATAAAAATACGCTCAGCCTCCTTGCAGTATTACGTGAATTTACTTTACGATGAATCTGATAACGCTAAGATAATTTGTCGGTATTTACAACAGCTGTTTTGGGCAGTTTGGTGTGTTAAGGAAAATTCTCAAGTGACTGAATAAGTTTCTATAAACATTTCCATGTGTAGATTAATAGATGTGAATACCGAGTCCATTAAAACAGATATAATTATGATTAGTTGCTATTCTGAAAGAACCTGCCATTTATATGGTGGTCTATGAATAAGGTTGCAGTTAATACAGTCTGTTTTTAGCTACAAAGTATGCTTGGTGTTAATTAATGAGAATAACAAAAGCAGAGAAGCGGGAAAGTACAGTGTTTTGAATTAACCTTTTGTGAAATGCAAAGTTTCTGAGGCGAAAACTGTCGAGCATCTCACTATTTCTACTAATGATGTTCTGCCCAATGGCAGGTTTTCAAATGGCTGCTTTCCATGCTCCTCTGTCCTTCTGTTCTTATCCATGTAGTTGCCGTTTTCTCTGATGTTACTTGTGATATTGCATCTCCTTTCTTCCTCTCACTCTCCTCCTAAGATGTGTTTTAACAAGCACTCCCGTCTCAGCAAGAATACATATCAGTTCTTCTTTCTTTCTGTTATGTTTTAGTGTAGTTTCCTGCCTCTTACCAACCCGTCAACATCACTCACCGTTTCCATCCATCTTATCCTATCTATTCTGCTCTACATCCACATCTCAGAAGCTACTTTCCATTTTTTTATCTTCACGCCTTAGTGGCCGCATATCTTCCCCATAAAGTGTCACACTCCGCTAAGCCCGGGGTCCCGTTTCTCAAGCAATGGGAAATGACGAGAAGCACCTCGTTGAAAATCTTTGTATCTACTGGGTATGGCTGATAGCAGCATGTGAGGGCCCGTTGCCAGGGTAACGCCTTAGCGGCAGTCACAGCGGAGACCTTCGGAACGTTGAAGCTGGCGGGAGAGGCGACTGCTAATTTGGGGTTGAAATAAAGAGTTTACAAATTGCGCCTGATTCATAATGAGTGGCTGGGCAACTAACTGTCTGTGTGGAAAAGCCTTTTCTTAGCAGACAGGGAGTAGGTGGAGTATTTTGTCCGTGGACATTGCCTCCAGAAGTATTTGGGTGATGCAAGGCTTCTCTGTTGTGTTTGGTTATATTAACTGAGTAGGCTTAATGGCCTCTTATAACGTTTAATGGTGATATCGTAACTACCGATGTGGTTTACTTCTGGGTTAATGCTTCGGTTTGTATTTGTGTAAAATACTTTTACCAATTGTCGGAATCTGTCATGTAGATATACAAGGGGTGATCAAATGAAAAGGCACGAAACAACACGGTGGGTACAAATGTAGACTTTATTCAAAATATACACCATAGGCCTGAGCACAACGATCCCACTGATTAACAAGCCGCAGGATTCGTTGTTCCCAGAATTCCTGTGGCCGTGACGAGACCCAGTCCTTCACAGCGTCCTCGAGTACGTCGTCCGAGTAGAAGCGCTTCCCTTTCAGGTGTTTCTTCAGTGGACCAAACACATGGAAATCGCAGGGCGACATGTCCGCACTGTAGGGCGGATGGTCCAACGTCTCCCACTTGAACTTGGCCAGATCCACGTGTGTGAATCTGGAGACGTGTGGACGCGCGTTATCATGGAGCAGAACCACACCCTCCGTGAGCAGCTCCGGTCTTTTGTTCTTGATGGACCTGCGTAGGCGTCGGAGTGTCTCACAGTACACATCCCCCACCTGTACGCCATCCTGTCCTCATACGGACTGCCGCATCATTTGGACGCCGCTTTTGATAAGAGCCTCTGCTCTCTACTGAGCATGCGGGCGCCCTCGCATGCTCCGATCCCAGTCAGAGACTCCAATCGCATCCCGAGATGTCTCACTACGTTCTCCCATGACGGAATATGCAAATATTTAACTGTTACGTTTTTTACGTCATTTCGTACCTTTTCATTTGATCACCCCTTGTAGAACCTCCTGTAGCTTCGTGGAGACACTACCACATTATATTTCCCAAGTAGCACATGGTATGGCTTTCCATTTGGAAGATTGATGATTACAGTAAACGACAAAATTAGTAATCGGAACGCCCGACTTCTGCGTTAATTCATTAAGATGAACTGCAGGTTGAATTTCCCTCCCGGTCGTTTTACCGGCAATCACTCTGCCGCTCTGGTAATGCAGTTGCCGTGTAGCGCGCGTTAGCGTGGCCGGCGGAGTGCTGTAATTGCATCTACAAGTCTGATGCGCCGCGCCGTGTTTCGCCGGCGGCTCGGCCCCTGGGCACTGTGCATGCGGCCACCCGCACGCCGCGGAATCTCCCGCGGGGCCGCAGCTGCTCGCCCGCCGGCGGTCGCGGTCACAGCGCATGCCCGGCGCCTCGGCCTGCAAGCACGCTGCCCTGCGGTACTCACCTCACGGCACAGCAGGTGTCGTTGCTACCAGGTAAATCCTGGGAGGGTTTCGAGGACTATTTTCAGCCGATTGAGGGGGGGGGGGGGAGAGGGAAATCAGCATTTCAATGGAACCATGCAGGCATTCCCCTGAGGTTATTACGGATAACAACGGAAAACCGCAGTTAGTAACCCACTTATAAGCCAACTGGGCTCACTGGTTCACCTTAACAACAGAATGCGGTGGCCTGTGAACATAATTAAAGAATAAGACGATCCCTGAATATCAGGAAAGGATCCATTAACATATACAAACAAAACAACCAGGGTCCGACATACCCAGTAATGACACATTCGACATTCTCCAGACTCGGTGACCTTAAGGCTTTTTTTTTTTTTTTTCTTTTTCAGGCACCGACACCTTTGGCGTCCTGGCTAGGGCTTTAATAGTTCTTTGTTATTTTCTCCATTTTTCACTTTAAGGGGAAAATTTCGGCCTCCTGAGAGGTTTTTGTAAAAACCCCTTTGATGTGTTGGTAATTCAAATTGGTGGGTGAATAATTGGTAGTGGCACTTTGTACCTGTGCCACCGTTTAGGGACTGTTATTCCAATGTTTTGCAGTCTGTCTTCTGTTTGCCGTAGTGTATCGAGTCTTTGATGGAAGGATTCGGTTAGTCTTTTTACCACTCCGTTTATTGTTTCCATTTGAGACACTTCGTGCATTTCAGTAATTTTAGTTCTTCTGTCAGCATTTAGCATTAGGTGGAGGCACCTGTTTTGTAATATTTGTAAATGCGATAGGTTTGTTTTGCACGTTGTTACCAAAATCTGACATCCATATGTTATTGCCGGTTATATTGATGGTTTGTACAGATGGAGTTTTGTTTTTAGATTCATTGAATGACTAATCAGTATAGGAAATAGGTTTTTGATCATACCTAGGACGTTCAGCCGTTTTTCAGCTATATGTTGACGAAATGTATGAGCTCTGTCGATAGTAACTCCTAGGTACTTGTGATGGTTCTTCCACGGTATCTGCTTTCCAAATATGGTCAGGTGACGGTTTAGTTCCGATCTTTTATGTGTAAAATATATTGTTGCGGATTTTTCGGAGTTTATCGTTATTTTATTTCATTTACTCCATAGTTCTATTTTTTGTAGTTCATTTTGCATTCTGGTGATGTTCTCCATATGTTTTGTTCCCGTGGTATAAATCGTCGTATCATCAGCAAATTGGTCGACATGAACATTATTTATGGTCGGAATATCGTTCACGTATATATTAAAAAGTGTGGGTGCTAATACTGATCCCTGTGGGATTCCTGTCCTTATCTGATGTACTGAAGATCGCACACCTTGCATTTCTACGTAGAAAGTCCTTTTTTCCAAAAATCTATTTTTCGAGTGAATGATTGCTCTATCAACTGTAGTTTGGATATTTAACTTATTTATGAGATTTTGGTGCCATACTTTGTCATAAACTTTATGGACATCCAAAAAAGCTGCTGCTGTGGATTTGCCACGATTGAACCTTTTTTTTTTTTTTTTTTTTTTTTTTTTTTTTTTTTTTTTTTTTTTTTACATTTCATTCCTCCCAGCAGAAGGCTGGGAGGCGGGCTGCTGGAGAGTCATAGGGGACTCTTTTCAGCCAATCTACTACTACGGGGAGGGAAGGGGGATGGAAGGTCGGCCGTGGCCTTCTAGGGAACCATCCCAGCATTCGCCTAATTGTCTGAGGGAAACCACGGAAAACCTCAGACAGGATGGCCGAACCGAGTTTAACCCCGGTCCTCCCGAATGATAGGTAGGAGGCCAAATTGGCCTCCTCCCATCTCGGTGCGATTGAACCAATACAGCCGGTCGTAGTTATAGAATTACTTATTTCAAGCACCTGCGAGAATACGCAGGGTTATACACTATCTACTCAAATGTGACCAGACATCTGTCTGAAACTACACTTAGACTTCCCCGTGTCACCTTCCCTATTATTGAAGATTAATATGGGGTGGGTGCACCCTTCCCCTTTGTGATAGCCTTAACACTGCTGGGAAGACTTTCAGTGAGGAGTCTGAACGTCCGTGGAGAAATGGCAGCACATATATCCCAAGGGGCGTCCATTAATTACGTGAGTGTTTTCGGAAATCCGGAAACCCTTCCCCTCTCTGGTGAGACTTTGTGAGATCCCGCTCTCCTGAATGACATGATTTTGGAGATCTTTTTTTTATTGCTCGCCTGTTTTTAAGGACGGTGTTATCCTGACGCATTCCCCCCAAACGTTGTTCGCAAGTGACTTTTTTCAGTTCTATTGTTCTTAAAAGATGACGTGAGATTTCTGTAGAAATACGAGTGTCACACGACTAGGTGAATACACTGATCAGCGAAAACATTATGACCACCTACTTACTAGCATATTGATCCACCTTTCGAACGCAATACTACAACGATTCGGCGTAGCAAAGATTCTACAAGACCTTGCTAGGCTTCCAGAGGTATCTGACACCAGATTTCTATGCAGGAAATTCCTTTAAATCAGTGTCCAGTGGTTTGCGGGCGCGGTGCCTGGGAATGAGCATCTCTGAAACGGAGAGGCTCGTCGACTGTTCGCGTAATACTATAGTGAGCATCTATGGAAAGTGTTTGAAGAACAGTGATACCACATGTAGACGACAAAGGGTAGACGTCCACACCACATCACAGAACAGGGAGGTCGGAGACTTGCCCGCTTTGTACAGCATATTAAGGGTTGATTTGTGGCAGAATCGCAATTCTTGTGCTATGAAACACTTCTGAAAGCACCAGAATTGTACTCTCGCTTCAGATCTGCCACAGATCACTCCCTATCCTGCTTTACAGAGCAGGCAAGCCTCCGACCTCCACGTTCTGTGATATGGCGTGGGTGTCCACACCTTGTCACCCAGTCGTGGTTTCACTGCCCTTCAGAAACTTTCCGTAGATGCACACTACAGTAGCACGCGAACAGCCGACCAGCCTCCCCGTGTCCGAGATGCTCGTTAACTGTCGCCGCCCCCACAATCCGCTGGCCCGTAATTTAAGGGAATTTCGTGACCTGTGCGTAGAAATCTGGTGTCAGATATCTCTGAAAGCTTACCAAGGACACGTAGATCCCATCCTACCTCCAATCGCTACTTTATTGTGTTGGAAAGGTGGTCAAATATGCAAGTAAATAGGTGGTCATAATGTTTTGACTGATCCGTTTACATCCCTCTTAAATAATCATCGTAGCAATTTAAGGCTGATTAACACTATAGCTCAAGTGAGGTCAGATCACCTCAAGTCAGAGCAAAGATCAAAATCGGTATCACGTAATTTAATAAGACCATTCGGCTAAGTCAGGGCAAGGTACGTCTACCGGAATATCGAGCAGCAGCCGATCAGCAACGGACAAAGACCAAACAATTCCTGTCTTCATTTGACATTAGATAGTGATACGAGTATTAATGAATGGTTCATTGAAAAGTGAGTGGCAAAGAGTGTATTGCTGTTAACATATGGTTTAAACGTTTATACATTGGAACGTGATATGTAGGATAAACTAGGAGGTACTTATGGGCTGTCTGAAAGAACCGTCCCGGCGTTCATCTGAAGATATTTAGGACAACCAAGGAAAACAGCGAATGTGATAGCGGATATATTAAACAAAAGTTTTGATTTTTCTCACCCTTTAAGTCCTTCCTATTATATTCCGTGGGAAAAATGAGTAAATAGAAGAGTCGGTTCTAGTCTGATTTTCTCTTGTCGTATTTTCTGTCATTCTTGGCTATGTAGCGTGGTTCGCTTCTGTTTTATAAGGTTTAGGAGAGGCGCTGTTTCATTTTGTACGCCACGTGGTCGCGAGGGATACGTTGTGGCTGACCACGCAGCTACGTTATGACGACAAAATGTGCACGTGAATAGTGGGTCTAGCGCCACGCCACAAAAACAGCCACGCGGTTGCCAAACCCATTCGTATTCAGAACATAACTAATTCCAAATGACGTAATGTAACAAGTCGTTATTAAAATACATATTTTGGTTGGTTTTATTGATTAATTAGCAATAGTATAATTGAGTTCTACTTTATGAGTACTAAAAATACAACTATGCTTGTTTCCGCAATAAGTCTGAATGAGTTCTTTAACGTAACAGTAACGTAACATAATACTACCCTATTAATGTCACCTGACTGCCATGAAAATTGTGTTACTTTGAAAACAAGATATCATACTCATTCGTAAGTATATTTCTATTTGCATCGCGGATTGAATAATTACTTTCTGTTCATCATTCTAGTATTTAATAGTTAGTTTATATCTAACTTTACCAGTGAAGTTTCCCCGTGCTCACTTACACCTGCGAGACCTGGATACTGATTGAATTTACGAATGGACGGCATAGAACAGCCCAAGGAGTAATTAAAAGGTGAATGCTGAAGTTCACTACAAAAGACCAGATATGATTACTCGACCTAACGTCAATACAGACATATTTTTGAATAAAAATATTTATGCAACAATTGCGGAACATGGCCTACAACAAAGTTATTGTCAATACAGACATATTGCAGAAGACAGTCACCAAGCATGGTGGGTGAACGGTTGACACTCTGGCCTCGCATTCGGGAAGGCGCGGGTTCGAATCCCCGTCCGGGCATCCAGATTTGGGTTTTCCATGGTTTCCCAAATCACTCCAGGCGAATGCCGGGATGCTTCCTTCAAAAAGGCCCTGGCCGAATCCCTTTCCGTTCCTTGTCCACCATTCCATCCCGCTTCTAATGACCTCGACGTCGACGAGGCGTAAAGGCGAAGCAAAAAATAAAACAAAAGACAGTCATTTTGAAATGGCATTCGGCCGGCTATGTTGTTAGTCGGAAAGATGAAAAATGGACAAAAATTTTGTTTAATTTGCGTCCAAGAGTAAAACCACCACACTGATGGGCAAAAACATACGCGGGGTCGCTGGAGTTGCCTGACAGAGACCTGACAGAAAGCTGTGGAAGTTCTACCTGGAATCATAAGTCTAGAAGGAAACAACATTCCATGATTGAATTGGATGATCATGATGATTATTCCATCTTTCTTTGACTATTTAATCTCAGTTTCTATAAAATTATGTGCGCATCATCTTCCTGTTGATCTATATTTTGTATTTCTTTCTATTCGTTTTCTCACAGTTACCTTCTACCCGTTTGTTATGGATCCGCATTCCGTCAATGAAGTAAGGAGAGCCACGGCTATATTTCTGATATTGATACGTCGACTGACATGAATTTCGTTTGTAACGCTACTTCGTTAATATGAAACTTTTTTGCTACCAATTAAATCCTTTTTTATTGAAAAATGTACTCTTTTCCTTTATTATTTTTTTACTTATGGTTTTACGCCTCATCAACGTCGAGTTCATTGGACGTGGGATGGGGCTGGGGAGAAGGAACGGGAATGAATTCGGCCATAGCCTTTTGAATGAAGCATCCCGGCATTCACCTGGAGTGATTTGAGGAAACCCTGGAAAACCCAAACCTGGATGCCCGGACGGGGACTCGAACCGGCGTCCTCCCGAATGCGAATCCTCCAATCGAAAATAGAAGAGGGGTAAATGTCTTGAGGACAATAAACATCAACATACACTGCTGTAAGGAACCACAAAATGGGAAAGACAATGCTGCAAAGGATGGAAGCTAGATTTGTTGGTTGTTTGTAAATTTCCTCAGAATACAATCAGTAACTGGTATGTTAAAAGAAATGGAATGGGATTCGTTGAAAGAGAGGAGGAGAGTGAAGACAGTGTGATGTGTACAAGTCGAATATTGGAAATGAGGATCGTATAGAGTTTTGCAGATAAATTAAAAGTAGTGTATAAAAGGAAAAAAATACCATGATTGCAAGCTGGCACTCGATTTCAGGTGTTAGTGTGTGGGGATCTTTTATTATACTAGGGAAACAATGATTGAAATTAATTTGAAGGGATATGTTGATCAAATTATTTTAAACAATTCGTAATGGACAAATATAGACGGGTGAGGAAATTACAATCAAAGAGTTCAAGGTAAAAAGAAAACAGTAAAAATGTGTTCGGTAGTTGCCAACCCGTACATATCTTTCATCGCTGTCAAATTGAATTAATTAATGGAATAATGTTTGAAGGCGTAAATACAATGTTGACCGAAACGTCGCAAGTGTCGTAGTCAAGAAACAATACTTTTTGGTATAACTACTGAGAGTTGTGCCACACTTTCTACAGAGCTGCTAGGAAATCCACAAACCCTCTCATTGCCAACCTAGGGCAACACTACGGCACCTATGAGCGACATAAGAGGCCACTGCCAATATTGACAATTCATTGAAATCACATGAGGGACAGAAATGACAAACCAATAGGAAAGAACCACAACTTGAGATGACTGAACGAATTATCAAACAACAAACCCTACTCCTCAACTGCTTCCAAAGTTAAAAGCAGAAAAATGCTCCGGTCGTGGTGTGGTGCATAATTAGTGGGGGGCCGCAGGGTGTGTTATTAGGGGTGTTCCCCGGGGAGGCCGCCTCAGGGTAGCGGCGAGCGGCTAGCGGCTGATTGGCCATCTTCAGACCGCGGACGCCTCATCGCCTCCTTGCTTGATGGGAGCCTGTGCAAACACGTCGGGGTCCTCGCTGTGATTGCGCGTCTGCAAACGTGAAACTCCCCGGGCATTCCCAAGGGTAAGGCTAGACCAGATTTTAATTTCACCATATTGGGGTATAATCATACAAGCAACTATTCCCAGGAAAACTGTTTCTACTCCACAGATGCAAATTAATATTAATATAGATAAATATATCGATATTAATATCTGACTCCAGTCAGATATCTATAATCGATAATATCGGTTACATCAAGCCAATAATATCGATATTTTCCAATATTTGTATATATATTAAAAAATAAATAGGTATATAAACCAAAATCAAATATAAATTTAAGGTCTGCAATTATTTAACGTCAACAGATCCCGAAAACAGTGGTTTGCTTAACCTGTTCCAGAGAAGTCTATTCTTTGTTCGAGTGACAGTGGTTCCTGCCTTTGACAAGAGGCGTGCTGAAGGTACTGTACCTACGACGTTACGTTGAGTAAATGATTAATTGCAATTTTGAACATATCTTAATCCAACTCGTATACCAATCATGATTGATTTCAGTTCATTTTGTAACAAAAAATATACCGTTATCTCCAAATAGCCAGACTTAATAAAACCAGATATACGTAAAAATAAACAAATGCTTCACCCTTTTTAACGTTTCCTTCACAACTTTTGAATTTTTTCATATTTTTTAAAATAAATTTTTGTTTTAATAGAAGGTACTTCGTATAATGGTGCTAAGTGGCTGATAAAATACTTAAAACCTTTGCCTTCAACTGCATTATAAGGTCTATTATCAACACTGATGAAATAAGCAATTGCATCAATTACAGGGCCATATTTTTTACCTAGTATAGAATATTGTAATACGTCATACAGAGAACAAAAAACAACGGAAGAGTGAGTAAGGCAACAGATTAAAAAAATAAAATGGCGAACCGTAAATGAATGAGGAACGACTAACGGGCACTAAACGGAGTGGAACCGCAGAGTGGGAAAGGACGCTATCGATTTTTTTTTATCGAGCTACATCAGTAGTTATCATGGTCAAGTTTGGTTCCTGCAACCCATACATTTATTTGCAGGATTCTATAGTGCTAAGTGGTTTGTAGATTTCGATATCTCACTTCATCATATCGATATTATCTTATCGACCGTTTAAAAATATCGATATATATATATATATATATATATATACTCTAATCTTATATTATTTGTTGAACGATATATCGTTGCAACCCAACTTCCAAGTTCGAATTACAAATATTTTCCTCTAGTTTCCTACGAATACTTTTAAGAGTACCAACACAGAATTCTCGATGTTCAGGTTACTCGAAATTTAGTCCTTTTTGTTGGTTTATTCTAATTTGCAGGTACAGTACATGGTAGGACGATAAACGCTTGGCTCTAAAATCAGTAATTTACTAATTTTTTCATAGAACTTAATATTCAATCTAATTTTATCTCTAGTATCATTCGAAACTCTTTGTACATAAACGTCTTTGCTATCATCTGTAAATGCAAAGGCAAATTTTTAGCGTGCACATAAGATCTTTTCAGAGTCTTATAATGGTGAAATACTTATATTTATTTAATAATACATCATATCCTTTCACCATCAAGAAGAATTCATTTTAAAACATTCAATTATTTAATGTAAGTAATATAATGGAGATTATCTTTATCAACCAAAAATTAAATTTGCTCTCATTTAATAAATGCTACTTTCTATTGTTATAGGTCACACGCTTGCATTTTGCAACTGCATATTTGATTACATTATACAATAAATGCAAACCATCTGATGATGAACAATTTGTTCGAAACCGGTAATGGTTAATAAATATACAACATCAAACAAACTGTGACTGGTTACTCTTTTTAATATCAATAAATTTGATATTATAGTCGCTGAGTTACACTAATCCATCATGGATAAAATATTATTAAGTATAATTTTTATCCCAAATTCTACATTTTTCAGAAACAAAGTTTATTTCCATATAATACTGCTATATTTGGTTTACTTATTGCCTCATATTTCAGCAAGAAACGTGGGGAAGTTTCACAAGTAAATTAAATTATTTAAATAATTACGCATGCGCGAAAAAACCAATCTTTGTCATATGAACTTTGCGGAGTTCGCGGTTCGACTAATTGAAGCTCAAGGACAAGGCCACGCCACCGGCCTTCCCACCGCTCTAGCGACCCATTCACAGTACAACTTGTAGGACCGACGAGGATCCGATTTTCTAATGAAGGAGTTTTGATGGGCCGTGACAGTAGTTTCAGGACTACTCGTGGGAGGCGTTGGATAGTGTTGGACTCCCAGACAACCAACACGGGTCTTTGGCGTCCAATAATCTCTGGTGTTGGACCATGACTGGAGGAACACCGTACGAGAGTGCGATAAGGACACTGATGTGCCTGGAGCGGAATGGACTGCTTGTAACATTTTGTTGGACCCCTGCTAGTAGCGTGATTGGGTGAGTGCATCCCACGGAAGTTCTACACGGATGTCCTATAAGTTGAACCGTGAATAGGCCGCTTCACTTCACACGCGAGTTCAGTCTTCTAATTTCGTTGCTTAGGTAATAACACAGTTCAGTTTATCGTTACTTTTATTCCAGAATCATTAGAAAAAAAAAGCCACCACGTTGTTGTTAGCTAAGCGATGATGGTCAGAATCTCGTACAATGAGAAAAGAGTGGTATATTTTGAAATTAAAAAAAATCTGCTATACATTGTATCCTTCATGCAACTAACATTTATCCAATCGAAGACGAGCAAACTCCACTAATTAACTTGCTCGTAACTCTGCAGGTCTTATGACGACGTGGCCCTAAATATGTCGTCTTTTGACCCAAGTAAACAGAGTAGAGGTCACTTCTTTAAATATTACAATATTCAATCGTCATAAAATAGCTCAATCAACGGGTCGCTAATTCTATAGAAATTACAACGCGAAGTTGTTAGCATATAAATAATCAAACCAAAGCTCGCATACACTCGATAAAACAAAACACAATTACTATGTATCACTTTTCGAATACCTAATACATTCATATACATTCATATTTGCAATCCGAAAGCGACATCGCTTTCTCGCAAAAAAAAAAAAAAAAAATAAATAAATAAATAAATAATAATAATAATAATGATAATAATAAAAAAAATACAAACACTTCCTTTCAAAGATGTACTTACACTTCCCACTAACAATGTGTTTGGTAATCTGTGGATTTCTTGAGCTTCGTAATTACATTATATACATTATTACAATGAATATTTACATCATAATCAACAACAATTAACTAAAAGCTTCCTTTCTCTCTCTGTCCGCCACACCAGATCAAAGATTTCTATCTTTTTTTTTCAAAGATGTACTTACACTACCCACTGACAATATGTTTGGTAATCTGTTGATTTCTCGAGCTTCGTAATTACATCATATACATTATTACAATCAATATTTAAATCATAATTAACTACAATTAACTAAATAATATTTACAAATTAATTAACTTCGTAAATGGGGTCGTAGCATATGTTACAACATCCTCATTAAAAGCGGAGGTAGGATTTCACTCGAAAGTTCTGCACTTGTGGGTGCGGAGCTGCGTTATATCCCTAATAAGGATATTGTTTTGTGAATCACAAGTGAGCTTCCGTTACCGAGTGAATGAAATGTGATCTCTGTCGCGGTACATCACTGACAGAATTTCGTTGTGAGGTTAACATCTCTGGAGTTCTGAGATTACAATCCTTGGCAGAGGAGATTCAGTTCTGACTGTGCGTCACATATATCTTCCTTCCGTTTCCTTGGACTCGAGCGGATTCTTTTTCATCTCTGGCCTTTATTAAATCTGAAATTAGATTTTTAATTAAATTTTCCGCCGGAGTGATCTGAAGACTGAAGCTCGGGCATTCCGGAAAGATGTCACCCGTATTTCGTATGCGAGGAGATAATATCTTTCTTTGCCAGCGGTACACGCGTCTTTCAAGCACAGAAATTAGTTCTTAGTTGCAACGGGCATAGATATGCGGGAGGGATATTAAAATTCAAACAGAGGAGTGAATTTAATTAATTATTCACAAACTGCAGAAAATATCTGTGGAGCTGTCACTATTTATCTTAGGTCAGCGTTATGACGTTTCCAAAATTTTTCTTATTAAACGGCTTCTTCAATGAGGTACATTTAGTTAGTGAGTTTGGTTACGGAACGGTATGTCTTCCATATTCGATTGCTTCCCTATAACATAAAATATACGTTTGAAATGTACTGCAACATTTGTGAAAGGTGTCATAATGTCCTGAAAATTTGCTCTGTGTTACAGTATTGTAAACTTTGCTGTATTATGTTTTTGTAGTGTGGCATTAATATTCTAGTCGAACGGGAGTGTCCATTAACTACGTTGTCCTGAACTTGGGGCTGTAGGGGGTGGTTAGAGAGCGACTTTGGGGGGCAAAATGAGGGGCTGGTAGTTCCGAGCCAAGCCAAGTAGGATTTCATTCTAATTACTGGTCAGGTATGTACACATAACAGCATGTGGATATTTATTTCAGTTATTTATTATCTCGGTATGTAGTTTTGATTTCCTATATACTGAAAATGTCGTGCATGCATGTGGCTTTTTTTTTTTTTTTTAATGGCTTTCGGCTACTGGGCCATACAGCCAGCCCAATGTGATTTGCTGCTATCAAGTATTGACACTACAGAACGGACACGACATTTACATACACAACACTTGAATACCCATGCCCTCGGCCGGACTCGAACCGGCGACCTTCGACACGTGGAGCTAGCGCTCTAGCCCCTACGCTACCGAGGCCGGCTGCATGTGGCTTGTAGTCATAGCGTTGGGTTGCACGGGGCCGGCGCATTTGAACTAACAGACACGCGACGGGGAATTACAATTCCAAAATAATATGGCATGTCGTACCTAGACTCAAATTCGTTTACAGTTGTCACCCGGGATTTTCGAAGGCACTGACAGTTCGCATTGTTTCCATGGTTTGAAGTAAAGCTGTTTTGATTTAGGATCGCCCACTCGTTGATAAAGTAATTCTAATTTTGTTCTGTCAACTGAATTTCAGTGCAACTTTTAATTATAGTGCTTACTGAAGTGTTATGCAAAAAATACAGCACTTACTAGGTTTTTTTTCGCAGCATGTACAGTTTGTTGTAGTTTATTAGTTAATGAACAATGATGAACGAGATGAAGTAACTGTTTTTGTTAATATCTTTAGAAGAAAATGATTCTTGAATATACATGAGAAAGAAGTTTTACCCTGCAATTAAATATTTCCGGGAGTGGCAGATGTCAATATTTCATTGAGAATATTTATAATTATAGAAAAATATATAATACAAATTTCGCTTTTTGTTCACATTACACGCAATAATTGTAACGATAGTCTCTTAACAGAAATAAATTTGTAGTTTAAAAACTAAAATCACGCTTTCATAGTAATGTGAACTAAAAGGTTATAAACAATATTTAAATATAAACATTTTGGGGTGCTATTTCAGTTGTCTTATATTTTTTGTCGTTGGCTGGTTGTAAAGACAGAGTCATTGTCAAACGTTATGTAGAGCGCACCCCACTCTTTTTTAACATTAAAGTTAATTTTGTAATCAGTGACTTTATACTTTAAGCTTATTCAAAAAAATTAATTTATCCTGAATTGTGGGACGTCCTATCACTGTTAAACAAAATGTTTTTATTTAAATGTTATTTTTAACCTTTTAGTTCACATTACTATGAAAGCGTGATTTTAGTTTTTTAAAATGCAATTTTAGTTTTAACTTTTTAGTTCAGATAGTTTAAAAAGTATGTTTCTTACTGTTGGCTTTTCTTCGCCAATCTCTCTTTTTCTTTGAGTTGTAGTTTAATTTTTAATTATTATTCCCACGAGTAAAATACAATTTAATGGTCAACTCAACAAGAGATCCAATAGCAGGGTAAACGAGGAAGGCTACTTTTCTATACTACGTACAAAATTTCAGACAATTCGGACATTCTGAAGTGGGAGAAAATTTAAATGAAATTTTCCATTACATTCAACCACTTTTAAATTGTTTCTGACAACGTGCTGAGAGTGAAATTATTGAATTTTTATCGTTCCGTAATAAGTGTGCAAAATTTCTAACGATTCGGACGTCAGGAAGCGGGTAAACACTGAAATGAAAGATTCCATTACATGGCAACCATTTTTCTATTGTTACCGTCAGAGTAACGAGAATAGCAGGACGTTGCTAAGAGACTAGTGTATTGTCAACGGTTCTTAAAACGTGTGGAAAATTTTTACGTTTTTACTGTCAACGTAATCAGAATATCAAGACATAGCTATGAAATTATTGTATTGTAATCAGTTATCAATACATGAGCAAAATTTCAAACAATTCGGACATCTGGAATTCGGTTAAAATTAAATTGCAAAATTCCACGACATTCAACCATTTTTCTGTTGTTACTGTCAAAGTAATGAGAATAGCAGGATATAGCTATGAAATTATTGTATTGTCACCGGTTCTTAATATGTGTGCCAAATTTCAAACAGCTCCGGCATCTGGAAGTGGGTCAAAATGCAGTTGTAAAATTCCGTTACATTCATTCATACATACATACATACATACAAGTCAAGGTAATATAAAGCGTGTAAAAAGTACAAAATGTATTCTGGAATTAACAGGAAAGATTCGTGTCACAATGTGATTGGGGAGGGGATCGTGGCAAAAAGCACGTCAGGTTACTTGGGGGGGGGGGGACGGAGAGAAGGGGGGGGGAGAACGGGAGGGAGAAGGTAGAGAATAGGGAGACATGGGAGAGGGAAGAAGAGGAAGAAGGTGGGTTCACGCGACACCAAAATGAAGCCACGTATTTTACGGACGTTCTCAAGACAACGATTCACTACTTCTGTAATTAAACAAAACAACTTTAAAAATATGATATGAGCTTTCACTTTTAAAGTGTTTTACTAGCTGACTTATGTAACAAGGCCACCACACGAAGAAACAAACTTCGTATCAACATTTTACTCGAAAGGAAATAAATGAGTCTTATGGATGAAAAGTCCCATTCCGTATCACACACATTTTAGATGCCACTCATTTACATTCGAAGACAGAACACAATTCAATGTGTCGGCCAAAATTGAAAGGAACTGTCGTTACTGATGAATTATAAACATTGATCTGAATAACTGAATTTAGTCTGTAACACTGTGTTTATCAGCAAGAACTTTACATCACCATTCGTAACATAACTCAACTTGTTTACGTAATTAATGACTAATATTCGTATAATTACAATATTATGACACCGCCAGGGTCCCAGGCTGGCACTTACGCGCATTTTGACAATGAGTGCAATACTCTCTCTGCCCACACACTCGCTCAGCAAACAAAGATGTTAATACTAGTTACCGCCACTAACATATGCTATTCCCGAAGACTACGCACATTACTGAGTAAATATCCTACGAGACAATAAATCAGACACAAGAGCTCATTCTTTTGTAAATACAGGGTGTCCAGAAATGAAAGGATAATCCTGCAAACGCATATAGGTGTTATCATGTTGTACTATATGACAAAATTTTATTTTAGTAAAGGTTTAAGATATCCGGATATTGATATAAAAAAAAAGTGATTTTTTTTTCAGTTTATTCGATGCCATTAGTAACAGCCCTCATACCTGAAATTTAAATAGAATTGTATTTTATGAATCATTTGTAGTAAGCTAGAGTTTGGTTGAATATGGTCTGGTATGTTTGTTTTGCAATTTCCTGTAAATCAATGCATATAGACTTTATTTTATGAAAAGAAATTATTTAAAGGCCATTTAATATGTTTAAGATCCGAATTGTGCAACAAAATTGCTTATAATTCCAAGTATTAATGCAAGTTACGATGTCTAAGGACAATTTGATACAGTTTAAAATGGTTTCTGTAAATAATTTTGTGTTAAAGTATCTTTTATTTCCATTTCTGATCATTTTGTAATGATGTTAAATGAGTATGTATTAATTCCGATTTTTTATATGTTTTAATTGTTTAAGTAATTGTTAATGTTCGAGAAATATCTGGCGGTAGCTTTTGAAGAGTTCTAGAAATTTCGATAGATCCTGTATGAAGAAATCAGCAGAAGGACAGTAGTAGTATATACAGATTCACTTTGCGACTGCCAAGGACTGCGTTAGTAGTATTGTATGCAATCTCTGGATTGTATGAATGCATGTAGGCAGTATCGTTGACGTGTTGTTTGAAAATAAACGCAAGTCTAAACTGAAATACATTGTGCACTACTTAATTACCGCATTAATAAAACCACCAAGAATCTGACACATTGTTAAAAGCTAATACATTTTGGGTCCAGTTATTTTTTAAATATACTTAAGGATGTTTCTTAAAACGATAAATTTTTCTACTACATATTTAAAATGCTTAATGGTCTCTTTAGTAAATTGAACTACCATAGAACAACCATTTTAAAAAGGAAGTATAAACGAATTATACAATTTAAGAATTTTTATAATGTGTTTCAACGTTTTAAGGAAAAAAAGAACATCGTTTTAGATGATTCAAATATCGTTGGGTAAATTAAAAAAAAAAAAAGTGTTCAGAAAGTCTTAATTTGTAGCAATGGCATGGAATAAACTCAACAAAGTCACATGTTTCGAAAAAAATATATTTAAAATCAATAACTCCAAAATAGTGAGACTTTTAACCAAATAAAATTTTGTCATGTAATAGGAACTTGTTAAGGTTCTTTGGGTGGTTTAATTACTGCATTAATTAAAAAGTCCACCAAAAAAAACAATGTATGTTGATGCTCGTTTATTTTCAATCAAAACAAGTCTGCGACATTCACAAGCATAGTTGTTACAATCCAAAGATGCAATACTGAATACTTGAATCGAAAACTGAATGAAAACTTGCATGAATGTCTCTGTAACAATGAATTCATACTCTGTCCAGGCGATCTGTTTATATAGAGTCTATCGAAATTACGAGAATTCTTCAAAGGCATCCGCCCGATGTTTCTCGATCATTAACAATCACTCAAACAATCAAACATATTAAAAACAATCGGAATTGATACAAAATTAATTAATAACATTACAAAATGATTAGAAATGGTAATTAGAGATACTTAAATACAAAATTATTTACAGAAATCCTTTCAAATGGTGGAAAATTGTCCTGTAGACATCGTAAATTACAGTAATACATGGAATTACAGACTTTTAAGAAATTTTCTTGCATCATTCGGTTCTTAAACATATTAAATGGTCTTTAAATAATTTTCTTACCTAAAACAAAGTCTATATACACTTATTTACAAGAATTTACAAAATAAACATATCAAATTACTTTCAAGCAAACTTTGGCTCCCTACAAATATTTCACACAGTCCAATACTATTCAAAATACAGGTATTAGGGCTGTTACAAACTGATGCGACCTGTCAGTAGTTGCAGTATTATTCTTTCATTCCTTGACACTCTGTATATATAATTAATTGAACAAATTAACGTGATTGGTGGGCTGTCATATTGTCACAATGAGTGATTTAATTTATTACTTCATTACAGTTATGAAGTAATTTGGGCTACTGTTGTGCCATTTGGGATCAGTTTCGTAAGGAGTTGATTGACAGTATAGAGAAAGTACAGAGAAGAGTCGCTCGATTTGTGACCGCTTGCCAGTGGCGTAGCTAGCGTGGGTGACACCCGGGGCGGATATCGATGGTGTCACCCCTTGAAAACTTAAATCCAAAATTGAGTATAATATATCATCTTGTAAGTGTAAAATATTATATTAATAAAACATAATTTAATAAAAATTTATTGTTATTTAAAAATAATAGTTAATAAAATTGTAAGATTAACAACATTTAAAAGATATACAAATAAAACAAAAGCAATTGCTTTCACAGTTACCTCCTTCTAGCTTTAACAGCTGCAAACCCATAAATCACATTTTCAAAATTAAAAATTTGATTTACTTCATGTTCAATAATCAATATGGCAAGATTTTAGCCACGTGTTGATCACTGGTGATCGAAAGTGGTTTTAGATTAATTTTAACTCCTATCAAGATCGGGCTTCGCTTGCCTGATACTGTTCCGCACCGTCACCGCACCGACACGTTTCTTACTATTGGCGCTCACTCGGTCGAAGTTTGTCCAAAGGACACGGCATGTCGTCCGACACGTGGCCATCATTGAATTGGTTTATGTTTTGACGGTGTGGACCAGTGTCGGTCCTGCTGGATGTGGAGAAGCGCATAGAGAGAGTTCGGAAATTTCACTTCCCTTACGACCAAATGTTGTTTTCATGTTATTGTTGGTCTTAAAAGAAGTGTCTTTTTTTCATCCATGTTCATAAGATGTTCTTAACATGTAGGAATTGTTCTAGCATCTTCGCATTAAAAAATCAAAACGTTGCCAGAGTTGAAGATCAATTTTAAGACCCACAAAAATTGCAGCCGAGATCTGCATTTGTAACGGGGACCTTCCACACCGAATCGCACGCTATAACCATACGCCAGACTAATCTAAAAGTACTGAAAAATATGTACCGGTATTCAAACACATATAAGTTGATTCGTGTTTCTTGATAGCAAAAATAGATGGTATAGAAAAAAGTATGTTCATTGGATTATGTTTGCAAACTTATTTTTCATTACACCTACATTCGGACTGGTGACTCAAATGACTGCGTGCGATTTGGATACTGAAGGCCCGGTTCAAATCTCGAACTCGACTGTAATTTTTGCGGTCCTAAAAATTAACATTTACCTCTGGCAATGCTTTTATCTGTTAATACGAGGATTCTAGGACGCTCCATGCTCGAATTTCACGTTAACCTGTAGGTCTCCTTTCGAAGTTAGGTGACTACGATATAGGTGCACTGCGAGTTTCCGAATAAGAAACTCTGTGAATAGAACTTTGAGATAACATGAAATTATTATATTTATTATACAAAATTAAAAAATTAAAAAAAAAAACCTGAATGAATCGAAAAGAACCTCAAGCAAAACAAACACGTCAAGTGCGAAATGATTGACATTTCATTGCGATTGCGTTGAAATATGCGAGAATCTTTCATTCCGGTACAGTGTGATAATGATTTGTTAATACTGCGCTGGGATACTATTTTTGTACATAAAAGATCAACCAGTTAGGTGATTACGTGAGTCGGATAAAAAAGTATTTTACTGTACTTTCGTACCAAAACTGTGCAAAATAAAGTACAGTATAATAAAGTAGGGTGTCAAACCTACCTGTCATCCCCAACACTGATTCCCTGTAACAATCACTTGAAAACGTTAAAGGAGACTAGCAACTGATACACACACTGGCGCAAATTAAAATCCCAACACCCAGACGGTGTTGTCATAAATGAATGAAATTTGGCCCCAAGTATGCCCACATGATTTAAAATTGAAAGTTTACGGTGCTATCTATTATGTAAATTGCTATTTTTTATATATTTTTTAACGTACTAGTGGCGTACAGTGTGGTGTAACATGACACTTTGTTGTCCACTAGTTCTTGTTGGCTAAGTATGCCCAGGCGAAGAGTGACAACTCTCTACACCCAAATGTCTAACTGTGAGAGAGGTCGAAGAATTGACGTGTTTTAAAAAGGTGCATCATATCGTGAAATCTCCCAAAGGATTGGCCGTAGTGCATTGTCAGTATACAGACTTGTTGCACAGTGATGAAAGAAAGCTCTAATACTCCAGGTCTATACTGATGGATAACAGCACGTGAAGACCGCCAAAATGTGTGGGTGGCTGCTGCTGGTAAATGGTTGACTGCAGGCCAGATCCAAGTAGTGGTTACAGAGAGAGTCACCCCCCTCCTCGGACGATTGAAAACCAATTGCTTGAAGCTGGAGTACACTCTCTGACCCCTATGCTATGTGTCCCATTAATCTGATTTCATTGCCAGCATCATCTAACCTGGCGTAATGCAAAACACAAAAGGACAGGTGAATGGCGTACATTTGTGTTTAGAGACAGAGTCTCGATTCTGTCTGTGGCAAAGTGATAATTCACGACATGTTCGGAGGCGTATTGGAAAACGGCTTACCTGCTGTGATTTCAGAACATCACATAAGTGCAGTCGCCGGTGTCATTTTTTTGGCGGCAATCAGTTTCGAATGCATGACTGCGTCGGCTGTTGTTGATGGCACAATGACAGCCCACCACTATGTTCACGGGGTACTGCATCTTATTGTGATACCCTTCATGTTCACCATTCAAATCGCATCTTACAACAAGATAATGTCCGTTCTCATATTGCGGCCATCGTTACACAAGCCTTGCAAGGAGTTTCGATCACAGCACAGTCTCCAGATTTGTTCCCAATAAAGCATGTCTGGGATACCAGGAGTAGACACATTTGATCACATGGTGACCCAGCACAAACTGCGCAACAACTGACTGCAAAAGACATGCAGGCGTAAAGAGAAATACCCCAAGAAGACATTCAAAACACTTGTTGATTCAATATCGGCAAGGATCCACGAATATATTGGTGCTCAAGTTGGACGCATTTCTTACTGAAAACTGTATCTAAACGTAATAACTTAGCCTGATCCATTTCAATTTGTTATCATTTCTTCTAGGTATAGCCCTGAATATATCTTCAAAGTTTCCTAAAACTCTACCATTCCTGTATGCATGTTGAGATTATAATTTTTACCAGTGTAACTATAGTGCGACCATAATATTTCGCTATAAAATTAAAAAAATAGAAAACAACCCAATCATTTGTTGTTGAAACGTTATCATAGGTTGTATTTAAATGACTTCGCAAAGGATATCGAGAGGAAAGTTAACAGAAGTGATCCAAGTAGAAGCAAATCCAGACCCAGATGGGGTTCCATCGGTGCAAACCCAGAATCCGGTTCCCTCAAGTCGTGAGACCCTGGGAGAGACTGTATAGTCCGAGAAGCAACTCCACATTAAGTTCCATCATAAAAATAGAACAATAAATGCAATATAAAAACAACGCAATTAAAAACTGCTTAGGTAATATAAGAACATGCCTTTGCGATATCTGCCGTCTTTACATGAAGTACTTCACAAGTGAAGTATTTTACTATCCGCCTAAGATACACGTAGCTACAGACTTCTAAATATGACATTGTAGGTACTGAAGACCGTCTTCACGTGTTAATTTTACATTTCCAGCGCTGCTCTGTAGCATATAAATAAAAATGTTAACGGCTTGAATGTTCGTTCAGTTTGATCAGGAACAAAAGTTCGACATCCTTGTCGATTTAAGAAATACACCTGTATTCGATAGAGAGGTTACCCATAATACAAATTTTCTTCTTCTCTAAATTTATTATAGAAAATTCATAGAGAATCATACGCTTACTTATTTCATCGCGATCATATTTGCATATTCTCGATCAGCACAAACTTACATGAACCTAGAATTTAAGTGCTTACTAATGTTAAGATTTCGTTAGCAAGATACGCGGTTCCGACTTTTTTTATTTATTTATTTAAATGGCTTTCGGCCTTATCAGCCACACATCCTAGTTCTTTGCGTTTTATGATAATTCACATTTCATTACTTTACAGTTCTATTTACAGAGTTTAACAATTTACATTTCATTTTCTCATTATTCCAGATTGGTGCCCTCATACAAACAGTAGAGCAAAAAAAAAAGGTCCCCAAAATCCATGTCGTCGGGGTTGACCTTGGTGCTTTGGGGGGGGGGGGGCTCCAACCCCCTAGCCCCCCCCCCACCTGGATCCGCCACTGGTAGATTGGGTACAAAAATCCGGAGACTCGCTAACTAAAAGACTGAAATAATAATTATTGAAGAGAGAGACAAAATTAAGAATCCTTTTTATTTGCAGGTCTTAAAAATTGGAAATACAAAATAGTATTTTACATTGAAAGTAAGAAATTTCATCACTGCTGCCTCTGTGCCTACTCTTTTTTTCTAAGAAAAGGGACCGTACATTTTCATTGATGACATTGATTTTAGCATACGCTCTGTAACAGGAAATGTTAAAAAGCCGTGGCAACGAGCGTGTCACCGTGCATAAAGAGTGCGCCGATAATTCTGTACTTCGGTATTTTAAGATCTATAAAATGTATAATCAAACAAAATATGAGCTTTATTTCATGTCAATTGTTGGTTCACACGAGCTGTTGCAAAGAAAGGATTCTCAATTATTGACAATTCTGTAAAACTTTAACACTATACACTCAAAGTTTAACAAAACACGAATATAAGGAAAAATCAACAAATAATAAAAAAAAGTAGTAAAAATCCGTAGATATTTTAACAAAATTCAAAAATCCTAACTTTTAATAAAAATCCGTAGATTTACGGATAAATCCGTAGAATCGGCAGCTCTGAGTTACGGTTCCGATTGTTTTAAACACATGCTCTACAAAAACTGATTACCAACGACGGACTATACCATCAACGAACACTTGGACCCATTCGAATTGATTTGAAACCTGACAGTATTGCTAGTTTAATGTACAGTTTTTACTAGCATAAATTCGAACATGATACGATTTCATGTCGAATAGGTGCACTGTCGATAATAGGCAGGTACGCAGAGTGTAAATCGGATAACGCGAAATGTAGTCAGTTTGTACATCACGAATCTGTCAGATAATAAATTAAAAAATTACAAGAAAAAACTTCAAAACACTTGTAAATCTTAGCTTGAAAGCTAATAGAATTCTAAGTAAGCAAAACAATTTTGAAACCCAGAATACGCGTATTCCGACATACGCTAGGTTTTCATTTCCAAAGGAAAATCTAACATTTTCTCTAAATATTTTCGAGGATTTACAATTTAACTGTCTATTTACTATGATTTTAGCAATTATATATAAACTTTAATTTTAAAACTTCCTCTTTTTATACAAGAAAACTTATATTATATCCACCGCCGATTCTAACAAACCAAACAACAGTGATGTACGGCAAGCACAACAATCAACGATTTCTTGTGATTATTGGAGCTACAGAGCGATACTCTCTTTGTTTAAGCGCACGGTATTGCCAACAATTATACTCTACTATAGTGAATGAGCACAGCCCTCTGGATGGCATTTGAAAAAGCGCTAGATCAACCTAAAAACAAATATTCATAACAACAAAAGCAGACGTGTTTGGGCACCAAAGGATAAAAGAAGTTTGTTACTATTCATTTTTTTGTGTCACACTAATTTCGATTACTATTTTCGAAATGCGGGTGTCACCCCCAAACGGGTGACACCCGGGGCGGACCGCCCCCACCGCCCCCCCCCCCTAGCTACGCCACTGCCGCTTGCTACAGTCCTTATCAAAGCGTCACAGAACTGATTAGTAGACTAGGCTGGGAGTCTCTGGTAGATAGACGACGCACGTTCCGTTTAAACTTATTGGTAAACATGTGTACTCCCACTTTCACTCACGAGTGTAGTGAAATACTTCGTCCACCAACCTATATGAGTCGGAATGACAGGAAAGATAAGATTAGAGAAATAAGGCGCCGAACTGATTCTTATATGAATTCCTATTCCCTCGTACCATTAGGCATTGGAATGCACAGCAAAGAGATTAGCTTTGGTGCTGAGCACCCTCTGCCACCCACAATTTTGTGAATTGAAGAGTATATATGTAGATGTAGATGAATCTCTACTAATACAAACCCTGATATTATTCTGAACGTTGCAATTTTTAATACCAAGATGTTTTTGCAATTTAACACACATGGAACCGTGATTCCCCTACTCACCATTTGTGGAACATAACATGTGATGTTTTAATGGTGTAACGGCACCTGCAACCTCTTTGGAACCCTCATACATGTTTTTCAATTTTGAGGTGGAACGACCGTTGATTTGTCAAAAGCAGATTTGAATCATTGAACAATTACAGAAATTTGGTTTCTATTGCAATTTGGTTTGGTTTTTCGTATCGTTAAATCAAATCAATTCAGATGGTCGTAACATTTAATAGGGTAGACACAGTTATCAGGATTCAATTTTCTTTTATTATTAGTAACAAAAATAGTTTTTACTTTTGACTTCATGTTTGTGAAAAAATTATTTAAATATCTTTATGCGTTATTAAGCAAAGTCCTGCACTATTGAAAGCCATTTGAATCTTACTGCACTTGAAGATAATCCAAATCTTTAACCTCAAATATCTGAAAACAGCAATTCGTCAATTGATTTTAAAGATAACTTTTTTCCACGTGCAAAAACCTTTTTCAAATTTGCAGGACACGTTCTACATACTAATTACTACAGTACCTATCATTACTGTTTATTCAGCTTTCCATAAATGGAAAATATGCATATAGGTTTAAACAAAAAAAGCAAGAATTTTAATTTCTTGAAATTTTTTTTTTTTATTAACAGCAAATATAAAGTTAAATGTGTTATATTATTAGTTTATATTATTATTCGATATTAGTTTACAAGATTAAAAAAAGTTTTCAGCTAAATTTCAAATATTATGCTTTCTATCATTAAATACCTGAATGACGACATATTTTTAACTGTCAGTTTGGATGGTAGATTAACATATTGTTAAACAATATTTTTATTTTAAAAATCAATTTTAATGTATAGCTATAACAGTTCTATGGAACTACGAAGTATGAAATTTTAAATTTATATAGATTTGGAGAAAAAGAAATTTGAATTTCTACAGATATTTGTATGTGTTAGCTGTAGTTACCCTCTTAAACCGAAAAACCTTTTTTTTATTGTCCGTAAAAACTTATTTTTTCTCACTTTCATACTATATGTAAGGCATTTTTGGTTTAAATTTACCTGAATTGGGTCAGAAAGGATCGAAATAGATGCGATCAGGAAACGCAGTTATGTCCTGTGACTAATTTATTGTCGCTAATGGGTCTGGAAATGGTTGGTTGTGTTTATTGCTCGTATAGTACTTCCAACACCCAATTGAGATGGCTTGCTTCATTTAAAATGGAAAAGAAGCAATTAGCCGTCGTTTTGGTATTCGTACGACCATTATCAAGTCGAAGGCACAAACCATCCACAAAAGTAGACAGTTAGATACAAATCGGACTTCGTTATCTTAAATTCCTCTGTTTTCGGAGATACGTAAAAGTGAAACTTAAGCTGTTCCGGCGATCGGATGCATATTTTCCAAAATCTTCATCAAAAGATGAGTGGTAGCTTTTTCGTTGTTGCCGGCCGCCGCCAGAGCCATTCACGTTCTTCCTGAAACAAAAAGAACAGAGTATGCTGGAGGTTGTTGTCTTTTGACATTTCCTCCGTGGGGATTAGTGATGGGGTATAACATTACGTGGGGTTTGTCGTCACAGTTGGCTCCGGTTCACTCATACAATCAGAAAAGGTTTCAAAAAAAAATGTAAGTTGTTTCTCGCAGTTAAAGTAAGAACGGCCTGTAATATAACCAATTCAGAACGCCGCCCAACTTTATCGAGAGGTATCCCATTATGGTGAATTGGACAATTGCCCTATGTGTGAGAGGACGTTTAAACTGCCCTTATTAACAGGGAAGAATACTGTACTTCCTAAAAATTTTCACAGGTGTTCCATGAGCCATTAACCAGCGCTCCCAGTCGAATAAGCTAATTTAATACTGTTGCCTCCTTGCAATTATACAAAATCAGACATTATTATACAAACCAACAAATCTGTTGAGATGTAGTCAAAAACAAATTCAATTATTATTTTTTTTTTTACTTAAATTGGTAGGGATAAAATAAATTATTTGTATCGATTTTTACAATGTCAAGAGATCAATCTAGTCGTAAGGGAATTTTTAGTTTGGAGGTAAAATTTTAATTTGGAAAAGGAAATATCTAGATATGCGAAACATTATATCTTTTTTTAATTTTTTTAATTTAATTTTTAATTGCAATGGAGCACAGGCTCCGGTGGCAATTTCCCTACACACCCATCTTCCCCCTATCCTGCACCCACCTACATTTGCCTTCTACAAATTTTATCTTAAATTCTTTCAAAGTTTTCGGTAAATTATTCATCATTTCTCTTGGTAACTCATTCCAATCCCTGACCCCTTACCTAAAAAAGAGAATCTTCCCACACCCTTGTGCCTGAAATCGAGTGCCAGCTTGTGGTCATGGTCACATTTTCCCTTCCATGCACTACTTTTCATACCTATTGCAATATCTTTCCATGCCTCATCACCAGTATATGCACTGTACACTCCCATGACCCTCCTCATCCTCCTCCTGTCTTACAATGAATCCCATTCCAGCTACTTTATCATATCCGTCACTGATTGCATTCTGCGATAATTTCCAGAAACAAATCTAGCAGTCCCTTCTTTGCACCCTCTCCAACTCCTGTATTTGATACGTAAAATGAGGGTCCATACTACACTACCATATTCGAGCAATGGTCTGACCAAAGTTTTGTAACCCAATTCCTTGACTTCTCTCGTACATCCCCTCATCACTCTCTCCAACAAGTGCAGAACTTTGAAACCTTTTCCTACCACCTGTCCTATGTGTCCTGCCCAGTTAAGTTTGTTATCAAAAGTAATTCCAAGATATTTGCATTTCAAGTCTTTAGCAAGCAATTCTTTCCCCACCTGATATTCATAATTAACCTTTTGTTTTTATTTGTGTATCTAATAAGCTGACTCTTCTTTGAATTTATCTTCATTCCATGTTTACCAACCCAATTAGATATCCTGTCCAGATCACCCTGCAACTGTTTACAATCCTCTATCGTTTTGATTCTTTTATACAGTATTATGTCATCTGCAAACAATCTAATTTCAGATAGTAAACAATCAACACAATTATTCATTAGAATAATGAATAGCAATGGTCCCAATACGCTACCCTGTGGCACACCCATTTTTACTTCCACTTCTTTTGATACTACATTTCCTACCCTAACTTTCTTTTTTCTACCTTTTAAAAATTCTTCTACCCAGCAAATGACTTTCTTATCCACTCCAATGGTTTTTACCTTATTTACTACCATTTTATGGCTTACTCTGTCAAAGCGCCTTAGACAGATCTAGTGCTACACTATCAATTTGGCCTCCCTTGTCCATTTCATCTGAAATATCTTGCATATATCCCACTAACTGAGATTCGCATGAATATCCCTGCCTGAAACCATGTTGCCTGCTTGAAAACCAATTACGTTCCTCACATATATTTCTGATGTGGTTGCATATCAATCTTTCCATTAATTTACCTACCACTGATGTCAAACTGATTGGCCTGTAATTCTCAACTCTAT
>JARYHS010012519.1:225571565-225641507 GCA_031002005.1 Vandiemenella viatica | reverse complement strand
CTCTGCTAAAGCTATGTTATATGTCTTATTTACGTCTGAATAAGAAGAGAAACTGCGACGATGCCAAAAACTTTCAGGTAAATACAAAATAATAGCCTAATAAAGCACAAATCCTTCTTTATACTATAACTATACAAAGTTGTGCCTGCATACGTAATTTAAGAAAAGATTATACAAAACTGACTGCGAGATAACATAGTCTGAGTGACCGATGTAACATTACAGAGACTCACACACGCTATCCATCGTCTGTCAACGTTCACTTAGTTTTCAAAAAGTCACAACGAAATATGTTATTTGTCCCGAAATAAATACTCTATTTCTAATGACACATCGTATTACGTTGTCAAAATTTGTCATGATCGTTTTAGCCGTTTAATAGTAAAACTTAACAAACAGACAGAGCTATTTTAACATTTACAGTTTTAGTGTAGATAATAATTACACCTGTGAGAGACTACTGTGCGTTTTCAGAGCGTCAGGTTTCCAGTTTATCTCGGAGCAGGCTCCAGTTTCTCAGAGCGGTTGCACTGTATTCGTTTCCTCACACCGCCCGAGGAGTTGAAAACACAGTTTTCTGAAATAATGTTAGGACTTCCAACAACAATGCCGGCGCGTTGGGAGAAACTTGAGAATGTCTGACCGTCTTTTCAGGTAGAGAAATATTTAGAGAGAGATCTTTCTCCTCTGCCCCCACCGTCTCATCTTTCTGCTTGTCTCTCTCTTTTTTTTTTCCTCTCTTCTGTGCCGGCAGCGAGGCAAATATTTCTGCAGAGTGGAGAGGTCCTTCTGGAGTGGCATCCCGAGTCCACTTCCGGTCGGAAGTCGACTTAGGGTCAGTGGACTTGGCTGCCGGTGAGTCGCGAGGGGAAAGACGTGACAGATCCAGCGGCATAATGTCGCAGAACTCAACTCCGAGTTCATACTTCCATGTCAGTCTGCAGACTAAAGCGTGGTTCATTACAATTAGCTACCAGGTCTCTGGGGGAATTATTTGAAGGACTTTGAATTGAATGAATTATTCGTAAAGGGTGCTAAGCTACTGGTTAAACAATAAAATTTAAGGGCGCGGTGTGCCTCTTTTCCCTGTTTGTGAAGCCTACCTTGCTCAAACTTTTTCTTCTTCCTGTCGATTTCAATAATTATCAGAGCTGTGTTATAAACAACCCTTAAGTGCAATGTTGTTGGCACGCCATGTTTCCGCAGTTGCTTAATTAATTACCAATCGAAAGATAACGCCAATGCAACTATTAAATTTATTTATTGTTGCGTCGTTCCCGTTTCAACTCTCATCGAGGCATCATCAGCGACGATTTATTTACATTTGTTAATATGGTATGCAGCAGCCGAATCTCCGTTTTCATTATTCAAAGCATGATTTGCTTGTATCATATTTACAACATTGTTCTTTCTCATCGTTCAGTTGTCTATTGGGGCCAGCTGGTTTGTTTAAAAGCACAATATTGTAAATATGATACAAGCAAAACATGCATGGATAAGAGAACGGAGATGCGCAGCTGCATACCATATTAGCAAACTTGCAATCTGTGAGCAGCACACGCTTACAGCACGAAGACGACTTACAGAATGGCGAACTCACAGACTGCGTTTACTTCTATATCTTTCAAATCACCTGCAGCGCCATCTGTCGTTCAAAATTGTAACCAATTTAGAAAGTTTGTCAGCCTGAAAATTTACTGCGTTCCAAGCATATTACGGTGTATTTCTATCGCTGCCCGTTTAGTTTTTATTGATTTTTAAAAAAATACCGGTCATTTTTGAAACACCCGGTACTTCCATAGAGGACATTCCTTGATGATGTGCTCTACACTCTCGGATGGAGCTCCGCAGTCACAGACAGGAGAATCCTGAAGTCCCCACTTTCGTTGCACTTGTAGTGGCCTGTTCTTAGGCGGTTTAGTTTGACCCACTGGTCTCTCTTCACTTGGAATCCCGGAAGTACATTAATTTATTGGTAGATGCAAACTAGTTTTCTCGCCCCGAAAATACTTCCTATTCAGTTCCCTAATCGTTCCTGTACAAAAAGAGTGCAGAAATGAATCGGTTCTGGTCCTGATTTCTCTTATCTTATTTTCGCGATCATTCCTAAATATGAATGTTGCTGATAATAATATTTGTTTGCTGTCATTCCGAAATACGTCAGTCGGAAATTTTTCAATTAGCTTCTGTCGAGAGCAACGTTCGGTATTCCAGGTCTTCCTATCCTAACACCTTCAACATCACACTTGCGCTTTCCCACGAGCTATATACACCTTTCACGAATCGAGCGGCTATTCTTTGTACCTTCTCCATTGTTTCCATTAGCGCTTTTTGATGGGGGCTCTATACAGAACAACAATATTCTAAGCAAGGACGCACCAGTACTTTGAATACAATCGTTTTAACTACCTGTGTACACTGTTTTATAATACGATCAAGAAATCGGAGCATATTTTTTTGTTTTTCCAATAACCTTCTCAGTATGTTCAGTCCTCAACATATTATTGCGACTTGTCACCCATGGATATATGTAAGGAACTCTTTTATACTTTTTGGTCCTAAAATTCACTTAGACTTTCACGAATGAAGCGCAGTATTTTACTGTGCTTGTACGTCCTCCAAAATTAAAACTGTGTGGTGAATTACCTACGCCAGTTGCTGAACTTGTTTCAGTTTGGTATGGAGCCATCTTCCCCTGTGACGACTCACCCCCCCCCCCCGTGAACCCCTCCCCCCCCGAGTGCGACTGTCGGAATGGAGTCCTCCTCCTGATTGTCCATGCAGCGAGCGTGCGCTGCCCCAGAAATTGATGACAAGGAAAATTTGCTACCACTCTTATTTCCGGCGAGACGCGAGACGCGAGATATGAATTTCAAACGGCAGTTACCCCGCCAGTTCAGCCGCGGTGAAGGAGACGGATCACCCGAGCTACGTGTCCGATGGACAGGCTGGCGTGTTCCTGTGACCCACATACCTGGCGAATACGGGTTGGAATAGTCGGAGTATCACCGCGACATGTGAGAAGTTTACCTATGATTCAGACTTCTACTTGCAATCTCTTCCGTACTATAAGACACCACATCTAGTTGTACTGAAATGAACGACAAGTATTAGGTGCATCACTTTAGAAAAAGAATCGTGTATACCTTGTTGAAGGCAGAACGTTACACATACATGGATTACATGCGACTTCGTAGTCCACATCTATACTACGTAATATGTTGTGTCTATACTTGAAATTTATGAACAGATAGTCTAATACATAAACTAACTGCGAGAGAAACAAAGTCTCAGCGACCGATATTACATTACAGAGACTACACACGCTATCCGTCTGTCTCTCACCGTTCGGTTAGATTTCAAAATTTAATTACAAAATATGTTATTTATTCCGCAAAAGTGTCCACCTAATTTTTAGCCTTCTGCCATAGCACCACATTTTAAATGCTCCAATTTCCCTTCTTTCCGCTATTCCAAAGGTCCATGCTTCGCTGCTGTAAAGTGCTGTGCTTCACACATAGAGTCCTAAAACGTTCTTTCTAAGTCCTAGATCAATATTTCTTTTTGATGAAGATTCTTTTTTGCTGTTGCTTTTCTGCTTTAAAAACACAGCAAATGATGCTATAAAGAAAATTAACAGGCTGTTTAATGTCAAAAAACTAATACTTAATGTAGAAAAGACACAGTTACTTCAGTTTGTTACAAAAAATAAAACAAAGGAAAGCTATAATGTGATAACAGCAATCAATGAAAGCAGTTTCACAAAATTCCTGGGTGTGTGTATAGATAACAAATTGAACTGGAAACAGCATATTCAACCACTTCTTAAAAAACTGAATTCTGCAATATTTTCACTTAGGGTAATATCTAGAATAGATAATATAGAAATCAGAAAGTTAGTATATTTTGCATATTTTCATTCACTGCTCACTTATGGCATCTCATTCTGGGGAAACTCGTCACAATCAAAGAGGTTATTTAAATTGCTAAAACGTGCAATAAGAACTATTTGTGGAGCAATCCCACAGACGTCGTGCAAAAATCTATTTAAAAACCTGGGTGTACTAACAATGCCAGCACAGTATGTATACTCCGTACTATCATTTGTAGTGGAAACTCCTGAACACTTCAATATTAATGCTGACATACATAGCCATAACACTAGGAATAAATATAATATTCACAAGGATTACAAATCACTGTCAATTGTACAGAAAGGGTTAACATTTACTGGAGCTTCCTTTTTCAATGTCTTACCAACAGAAATTAAATGTTATCTACAAAAACCCAACTACTTTAAGTCCAAACTGAAAGAGTTTCTGTTTCAGAACCCATTTTACTCTGCCAAAGAATTTTCTTCTTGGAATTTGGTAACTAAGAATGACTGATAAAATAGTATATATGGTGTATGGAAGGGGAAGGTGACAAAGTTGTCCACAATTACTAAAATGATATATGGTTTTTCTTTCTGTTGAAACTTTTGACAAATGAAGTAATTACACTGTTTACAAAATTTTACTCATATATAGTAACTAACATGGGATAGCATGCACTCAAAAACTGCTGTGAAAAATTATCATACTAACAGGTTTTTAAGTAATTGAATGCTTATGAGTTGTTGGTAATATAATTGATATTGTTAATAGGTGTGTGTACTTTTCCTCATAAATAGCAACTAACTTGATAGAATATGTAGTCGCAAATTACAGTGAAACTTATCATGGTAAGTGGTTGGTAAGAAAATAACTGGTTGTTAGATGCTGGTAACAAGTGTATACACTGTTCCACATAATAAGTATTAATTAACTCGGGATTGTATTTGTAGATAACAGGAGATATTGGTTATACTAATGGGTTGTAGCTAACATGTCAAATATAATAATATTATCAATTATATAGTAATATTGACATTACTAATAAGTGTATGTACTGTTCCACATCCCCGAGATTATTCTCACATCGGATCAAAGTGAATACATCTATCTATCTATCTAAACATCATTCGTGCTTCGGCCATCAATTGTAATATTTCTTGCTAAGTAGCAGAATTCACTTAGTTTTTCTATCGCATCCGATTCTATTTTTATAGTTAACCTACTATTATTGGTATCGTTTCTGCTACATTTCATCGGTTTTGTCTTGCTTTGATTTACATTTAGTCCAGACTCTTTCTTCAGGATTTTTTTACGCCACTGAGCAACTTCTCAACATCCTCAGCCTGTTCTGCTATCGAGACAATGTATTCGGCAAATCGTAGCATACTGCTTTTTTTTTCTCTTTGAACACTTATGCGATATGGAAATTTTTCATTCGCTTCCTTTATTGGTTCCTCTTCATACAAGTTGAATATTAAAGGGGGTAGACTACAATATTGTCACACATCCTTTTTAACTGATGCATTTCTCTCATGATTCTCTACTTTCATTATAGCAACTTGATTTTTACATAACTTATAAAGTATTCTTCTATCACGATGTTTTAGACGTGAATTTTTCAAAAATTTGTACATCTTGTACCAACCAACATTATCAAATGCTTTTTCTAAATCAACAAACGCCTTAACAATATCTTAGTAACTGACGGTAACTAATGAACATGTAGTTGTCTTCCCAGAAGTCTGCCCGTTGTTGTCAGAGTTGCCAGCTGGTTCGAAGTGCAGACAGACCCGAGTCTGCTAGAAGGGTGGCTGCCGGCAGTTATCGATAGATTTATCTCTCCCCGACGGCACATCATCGCATACTGGCCGCTCACTGAATTCAGAATCGAAACTCGCAAGACCACTCCCGAAAGTCGAAATGCGAACAGAGCATCGACGGATCTCCTCTACGGGTAATGCAACGCCGTAGACTCGCTATCACAATTACGCATTAATGCTTTTCTGTAATTGTGGTGTAACAGAATCATTCATTTTATGGGTTTTAATCACATTACATTGATAATTTATTAAAGTGAAATTTAAATTATCGTATCGCATTGCTAGCCGGTAGATCCTAAAGATTTTTTTTTCCCCCTTAATTGCTTAACGTCTCTTAACAACGAGGTGTTTAGAGACGGGAAAGTATTTGGGGGGAGGGAAGGAATGGGAAGGAATTAGGCCATGGCCTTTTGAAGAAAGCATCCCGGCAGTTGCCTGGAGTGATTTGGGGAAACCATGGAAAACCCAAATCTGGATGCCCGGACGGGGATTTGAACCGCCGTCCTCCCGAATGTGAGGCCAGAACGCTAACCGTTACACCACCACTCTAGGTAGATCCTGAAGGATTACTCGCCGCTCAATGCACCCCTTTTATCTAACCTCTAGTTTAACTTGGCATCCACACCACGGAATTAATCTGCTGTATTTCATACCACACAGCAAGTTGTTGTCAGATTCTTGGTGGTGTAATTAACCTGATAATTAAGTAGTCCACAATGTATTTCAGTTTAGACGTGTTTTTATTTTCAAACAGGTCAACGATACAGATTACATGCATTCATACAATCCAGAGATTGCATACAACGCTTTTTCCACACACAATACAATCCTTCGCTGTCGTAAATTGACTCTGTTTAAACTACTACCGTCCTTATGCTGATTTCTTTATATAGGCTTTATCGGAATTTCTAGAACACTTCAAAAGCTTCCGCCAGATATTTCTCGAACATTAATAATTACTCAAACAATTGAATCATATTAAAAAACAATCAGAATTAATACTTCATCATTTAACATCATTACAAAACGGTCAGAAATGGAAATTAAATATACTTAAACACAAAATTATTCACAGAAACCATTTTAAACTGTAGCAAATTGTATTTTAGACATCGTAACTTGCATTAACAAACATTTAAGCAATTATCTTAGATAATTCTATTCTTAAACATATTAAATGGCCTCTAAATAATTTATTTTCATAAAACAAAGTCTATATACACTGATTTACAGGAAATTGGAAAACAAACATACCAGATTATATTCAACCAAACTCCAGCCGACTACAAATGATTCACAGAACACAATTCCGTTTAATTTTAGGTTTGAGGGCTGTTACACTGTGCTAGAGGTGATGGTCGGGTTACGGATCTATGAAATTCCTAACCGAAACCGTGATTTGAATCGGGGACCTTCCGATCTTCAGTTAGATCCCATAACCACTGAGCCACTGGATCGTTCAGTTAATGTCAACCGTTACAGTGATATTTCAGAGAAAACTGAAATGCCTGTAGGAGGTGCCTGACGATCTTAAGACGATTTATCCCGCTTATACCTTCCGTTTGTCATGGTCCTTCAATGCGAATAGAGGGCATTGGCGCTTAGTGCAAATTAGATTACTAAAGCTGATTAATTCCACAAAATTCTCCTAAATTAGTAGTGATAGAGGAAAGTGCCGTATATCAGACCCCCCCCCCTCCCTAAAGTTGACCCCCGGTATCCTGTCTCTTCATTCTCCTGAACTCTAACAGGGTAAAGTGTAAATAGTAGTTCAAGCTTCTCTCACTATGTAGCAGAATGTTCGTGTCACCCGCTTCATTGGTTGTTCATTAAATCGCCATTACATGCTTCGGCAGTAGACAAACGTTTCACATTCTGCTAATTTTTTAAAAATTTCTCCTGGATATGGGCAGAGTTGTAAGTAAAAAGGTGACACCATTTAGCTTTGAATATACAATTACTGGTACTGTCCTTAGAACGGTAGATTCCGCTAAATACCTAGGGGTAACAATTCGTAATAATTTGTCGTGGAATGAGCATATCGAGAATGTAATTGGGAAAGCAAATCGTATGCTTCGATTTCTAGGACGTAATTTAAAACAATGCACTCCGGAAGTTAAATCGATTGCATACAAGTCACTAGTGCGGTCTCATTTAGAATATTGTTGCTCTGTATGGGGTCTCCATCAAAAGGGATTAATGGAGGCATTAGAGATGGTCCAAAGAAGAGCCGCCAGATTCGTGACAGGTATATACAGTTGGAGTAAAAGCGTAAGTGCGATGTTGAAGGAGTTAGGTTGAAAAGACCTGGAGCACCGAAGGCGTTGCTCTCGACAGAAACTAATTGAAAAATTCTCGACTGACATATTTCGGAATGACAGTAAACAAATATTGCTACCAGCAACATTCATATCTCGGAATGACCGCGAAAATAAGATAACAGAAATCAGGGCCAGAACCGATTCATTTCTGTAATCATTTTTTCCACGAGCGATTAGGGAATGGAATAAGAAGGATTTAACGGGCGAATAAACTTGAAATCTGACAGTAGTTCTCAATAAATCACTTCGGCCATCCTGATGTGGGTTTTCCATTGTTTTCCCAGGTCACTCCATGCGAATGCATGGATGGTTCCTCACAATAGCCCATGGGTATACGCCATATCCCGTATATCCCTTCCAAACCATTACCTTCCCGGATAGGTGCAATGCACCCTCCGCCACACACTTTTTGTGAATCGCGGAGTCTGAGAGTGCTGGATTTTTCGAAACCTCATAACTGATGAAGACATCAGAGAACATGGCTTAAAATGCTGTCTTTTTTTATGAATCAGTCCGACTGCAAACCAGGGAAAACTATGTTACGTATACTCCTAATGCAACACCATGTGTACGCACGTGCCAGTGTTTTGTATATGATCAAGGGCGGGTGAATACCTCCTTTGTCCGGGGTCTGAGTTTGTAGAATCACAGGCTGCGTTATCTGCTCAGGTCTTTTGATGAGTTTAATCATTGTTGGATCTCGTAGTGTTGCTTTAAAAAAAAAAAGCATTGCACAGAGAATAAATGACAAAAAGATGAATTTTTGGAAACAAAAAGTTAATAATTTTTGGATCACAGTTCATAAAAGTGTGAGGTTGTTGGCCGCCTAAAAGTCAACTTAAAAATGAAATGAAGAATGTGTAGAAGATAGAGAGAGAGAGAGAAAAAAGAATTTTTATGGGCCAAAAATTTCTTTTTGAGGTCAACAGTGAGTGACACTGTTCGCCATATTAAGGTCGAGTTGAACCAAAAATGCATTTCTTAGAGCTTAAAATTGAGATAAATGAATTTTTAAGGACAAATAATAATAATGATTTAGCAATAGATAATCGGCTCGTCCGATCTTGTTGACATACGAACTTTACCTTATTGATACGCTCCGTAAATCTGAAGCACTTCTGTTGAGTTTTAAAGGACTTAGCAGCATTAGACTGCAGCATTATAGTAATGAAAAAAAAATTAATGAGACAATTACTATGCAAACCGAGCGTGGTAGGTAAGCGTTTAACGTTCTGGTCTCTCATTCGGGAGGACGCCGGTTGGAATCCCCTTGAAACGGCCATGCCATAATTCCTTTCCGTTCCTTGTCCCCACCCTTTCGCGTCTCTAATGACCGCGTGGTTGACGAGGCGTAAAGCCATATGCAAAAAGAAAGTAAAAATAACTATGCAACCATCTTTAGGCGTTGTTGAAAACATATACTAGTATTATACTAACAGAAATTATGAATTGATACAAGATAGAGGGACAGGCTGTAAAACTCCACTTACTTTGCTGGGTTAGCACTGCGTCAATACTATCGCTAATGCCATCGTTTCGACACTCAACTTTGTTCCTTCCTCGTTGCTATTTTGGGTAGATGTATCCTTTGCTGACAGCAGGTTACAACTCCTGATCGTTTACCAGCAGATGACGAAGTGGTGTAAACTGAAACCAGCAGTGGATACATGCTCCCGAAATAGCTCTTATGATGGCGTCAGGTTTAGTGCCGAAACGTCTACAATAACAAGAATTTTTATGGATGTATTACCTTGGTTCTCCGAATGGGGTCACGTCAATTTATTAAAATAATATTTATTAATATTATTTACTAATATTGAAGAAGTGCTAAACTTTAAAAGTAATTATTACAAGTATGACGCCTGCAAAAAGTATCAAATATATAATTTAATTCCTATCCTGCACCCACCTACATTTGTCCTCTACAAATTTTATCTTTAAATTTTTTCAAAGTTTTCGGTAAATTATTCCTCATTTCTCTTCGTAACTCATTCCAATCCTGGCACCCTTACCAAAAAAGAGAATCTTCCCACACCCTTTGCCTGAAATCGAGTGCCAGATTGTGGTCATGGTCATCTTTTCCCTTCCATGCACTACTTTTCATACCTATTGCAATACCTTTCCATGCCTCATCGCCAGTATATGCCCTGTACACTCCCATGATCCTCCTCATCCTCCTCCTGTCTTGCAATGAATCCCATTCCAGCTCCTTTATCATATCCGTCACTGATTGAATTCGGCGATAATTTCCAGAAACAAATCTAGGAGCCCTTTTTTGCACCCTCTCCAACTCCTGTATTTGATACGTAAAATGAGGGTCCCATACTACACTACCATATTCGAGCAATGGTCTGACCAAAGTTTTGTAACCCCATTCCTTTACTTCTCTCGTACATCCCCTCATCACTCACTCCAACAAGTGCAGAACTTTGAAACCTTTTTCCTACCACCTGTCCAATGTGTCCTGCCCAATGAAGCTTGTTATCAAATGTAATGCCAAGATATTTACATTTCAAGTCTTCAGCAAGAAATACTTTCCCCACCTTATATTCATAATTAACCTTTTGTTTTTTATTTGTGTATCTAATAAGCTGACTCTTCTTTACATTTATCTTCATTCCATGTTTACCAACCCAACTGCATATCCCGTCCAGATCACCCTGCAACTGTTTACAATCCTCTATAGTTTTGATTCTTTTATACAGCATTATGTCATCTGCAAACAATCAAATTTCAGATAGTAAACAATTATTCATTAGAATAATGAATATCAAGGGCCTCAATAAGCTACCCTGTGGGAAACCCATTTTTACTTCCACTTCTTTCGATACTACATTTCCTACCCTAACTTTCTGTTTTCTACCTTTTAAAAATTCTTCTACCCAGCAAATGACTTTCTTATCCACTCCAATGGTTTTTACCTTATTTACTACAGTGGAAACATCTTCCCGAATTCAGCAGTGGATACATCTTCCCGCAATAGCTCTGAGGAAGCCATCAGGTTTGATGCTGAAACATTGTCCGTAATAAGACTATTGATGAAATGCTAAACTCCCAAGTACTGAGTTATTACAGATATGACTGCAAAATGCATCCTAAGTGATGAGGATGGTTGTGGGATTGTTCCGTCGTGAGTTGTAGTGGTGGTGAGGTTGTCAGCGGGGTGTACGGCTACCCGGAGCAGGCCTACCAGGTCGGTGATATTTATCTGTCCCTGCTGGCACGTTAGCCCGGCCGTTTGGAGAGCCGCGGGGCTGCATACCAAGCAGGCGCACCACTCACCGAACAGTCGTCGATTGAGCGACTACTGCACTTCCAACAGCTCGTGATCTCAATGTTTACAGTCGTCAGCAAGCAGGGGTCGCTTAATTCAAAGAGTACGTATCCACAGTTAAATATATGTTGACGATTACTTCCACTACCCGGTGATTGGTTAGACTACTGTCTGGATATGGTAGCGTAGTATGGGACCAACATTTTTGGTATCAAATACAGGAGTTGAAGGGGGTGCAGAGATCTGCTGCTAAATTTGTCTTTGAAAATTACTGCAAAACACAATCGGTAACTAATATGATAAAGAAGCTGGTGTGGGATTCTTCGGAAGATAGAAGGAGGGTGATATTTTTCGCGAGAAAACTTTCTCTGATTAGATACTTGCAGTATGCCTACTTTGCTGGGATATTCTTGGGTAAATATACTTGATTCTGAATGACAGAAATTTTTACTGTTATGAAAAAGATTTTAGGTAAAGTATAATTTCAAAAATGAATAACTAGTATTTGTTTGACAGGTATATTTTGTAATTTCTTGGATTTCGTGTAAACATTCTCTTAGTCGGCCTAGCAGCTCTGTGGTGGCTTACATTGTAACTAACACTTCGAGCGTTATCGAGATATGCCAAAGATTGCCGATCTATTGAGGTGAGTCCAGTCTCCAGGTTCAACGCATTTTATTAAATTAGATAGTTTATCCTTTTTTTGAATAACCCTGTTTATTTAAATATGTTTCTTAGTTAATATGGCATTAAATCCTTACTATGCACTATCGGAATGGTTATTTGCTGTTCTTGGATGGCAGTTTGCGTTCAGAATTGGTCCACGCTGTATTCCCTTCCCTGCTTTATTCGACGTTGAATTCATTAGGGGAGGGAATAGACTGGGGACAAGAAGCGGGAAGAAATTCAGCCATTGTTTTTAAGGAACCATCCAAGCATTCGCCAGGAGTGGGTTGGAGAAACTACGGTAAACCCAAATCTGGAAAACCAGACGGCAATTCGAACCCTTGTCCTCCCGGATGCGAGGCCAGAACGTTTTCGCTCACTCACCACGCTCAGGCAGAAAGAGCAGACTTTATATTTGTCATATACACTGATCATCCAAAACATTATGACCACCTACTTACTAGTATATTGGTCCACCTTTCGAACGCTATACAACAGCGATTCGGCGTAGCACGGATTCTACAAGTACTTGGCAGGTTTTCAGAGGTATCTGACATGAGATTTCTAAGCAAAGGTCACGAAATTCCCTTAAATTACGGGCCAGCGGATTGAGGGTGTGGGCCCTGGGAACGAGCATCTCAGAAACGGAGAGGCTGGTCGGCTGTTCGCGTGCTACTGTAGTGAGCATCTATGGAGATTGTTTGAAAGACGGTGAAAACACGAGTAGGCAACAATGTGGTGGACACCCACGCCACATCACAGATCGTGGAAGCCGGATGCTTGCCCGCACTGTAAAGCAGCAAATGTTGTGACCTGCGGCAGAATCGCGGTTCCTGTGCTCAGAAATACTTCTGGAAGCACTAGCATTGTACTCTGCCGACAGATCTGCCACTGGTCAACCCCTATCCTGCTTTACAGAGAGGGAAAGCCTCCGGCGTCCACGTTCTTTGATGTGGCGTGGGTGTCCACCATATTGTCGCCTACTCGTGGTTTCACCGTCCTTCAGACACTTCCTATTGATACTCAATACAGTAGCACGCTAACAGCCGACCAGTCTCTCCGTTTCCGAGATGCTCGTTCCCATGTGTCGCACCCACCAACCACTGGCCCCTAATTTAAAGGAATTTCGTGACATATTCACAGGAATCTGGTGTCAGATACCACTGCAAGCCTACAAATAATCTATGCTACACCGATCTGAAGCCACATTGAGTTCGAAAGGTGGACTAATATGCTATAGTGGCAGTCACGAAATTAGTCCTGTGAAGGTCACGGAGTATCCGAACAGTGTTGCAAATCAGCAAAAAAATCAACATTCAGTAATGAGTGCGAAAAAATTTCTAAAACATAATAATTAACATGTGGAACAAGGTGATGTGCTTTATAATTCCAAACATTTTTGTGACTTTTTTAAAAAAAATAGTAATTTGTTTCCATGAAAATTATAAATCAAAATACTTTTTCACTTCAACCGACAGAAAAAGCAATACAAACAATAAGAAATAACTCAAAAAAAAAATTATGCACCTTCCTGAAAGTTAACAGCCTCATACCGAATACATTCTATTCATTAAATAGGGAAGCATGTGAATAATAATAAAAAAAAAAGAGAAAATGTTACACGAAGCGCTTAGTTGTTTCGGCTGTGTAATGTAAAAATGTTGTCGCTGACTAACTTACCGAGCGGGGCGGTGTAACGGTTAGCGTTCTCGCCTCGCATTCGGGTGGACGGCGGTTCGAATCCCCGTCCGGGCATCCAGATTTGGGTTTTCCATGGTTTCCCCAAATCACTCCAGGCAAATGCCGGGATGCTTCCTTCAAAAGGCCATGGCCGAATTCCTTCCCATTCCTTGCCCCCATCCTTGCCCCCCATCCTTTCCCGTCTCTAAAGACCTCGATGTTAAAAAGAGACGTAAAGCAGCTGACTAACTTCCGTTTTATTTGTTTACGTTAAAACTTCAAGCGAGAAAGTTTCTAAGAAAGTACTGAAATTAATTCTGGTAGCAGGCAAAGCCTCTTCAGACAACCCCTTTTGGATTGTTTCAAAGTTTATATTTGCGCGAATGATTGGGTGCAGCGCATGCTCCAGTGCCGGCTGGTCGGTCGGTTCGTTTACGACTGAGAAACATATTTCCTGTCCTCCACAGAAAACATATTTTCAGCTTCTGTAAAAATTATTATTGTCATTGTACACAATGGACCATACATGACAAATTTCGCGAGAAATCTTAAAAAGCAAAGACAAAACGAAAATTAATTTATCAAATATAAGGGACCGATTATACATAGATATGACTGCCACAAATACCTCCATGTCAGTGTTTGTAATTTATGGAAGTATTTTTTTTTGCGTATTAGTTATTGGTAATATTCCTTAAAAATACTTTAAAATATCTGCTACAATGATTTTAATTAGGTTTCCAATGCCCAGGCGGCCTGCAGGTTCGCGAATATTATTTCTGTCTGTTAATACACTAATTGCATGATTATGTTCCTGAACATCACCACCGTTAACATTACTCGAATAGGCCTTAAAGTAAGGAAATAAAGCGACCGGCAAAAGCTAATGTGGCAATGTCGCCGGCCCAACCAAGGGACAGAGAGGGTTGGTGCGGGCAGGGGAGGCAGTGGAGACTACGTGACCTTGGCAGGTCTAATTTCATGCGCTGACTATAGTAAGTGGGTGGTCATAATGTTTTGGCTGAATCAGCGTAGTGGATCTTTGGTTGATATCTTTCAAGATTAACAATGTATTCTTTATCTAAGAGACAGCGTGATCTATGATCCGTGTTCGTTCTGATCACGAACACGTAACCGTTTCTCGTTCAGTACACCGCTGATTAAACATAGCCAAGATTTTACTATGAAAACTCGATGCAAATCGGATAGCCAGTTTTTGCGACTTGCAGTGAGAGAAACTGACGTATAGTCACAGTCTGGTTACTGATTTATATATTTAAAGATTTTTATTACGATAAAATGGCACAACAAAACAGACTCAACAAGTTGATAATGACCTTCGGACAGACCTGCAACGTCTACAACAAAAAGAACATAGGAATCCAATCAAAAACTAGACACTACAATACAGTTATTAAACCCAACGCTCTATACGCCACAGAAACACTGACACTAAACTCTAAGAGGGACATCGAGAACATCCAATAAGACTAACAAAGAATCATCAGCAAAATTATTGGACCAACCAAAACGGAAGAAGGCTACAGACTAAAGTCAAACAAAACAGTAAAGTGCCACTCAAACATAGCCAGCGACATCAGAAAAAACAGACTAAAATTATACGGTCACATCTGCAGAATGTCAGATCAGAGATTAACTAAGCAGATGTTTGACCTCACGCAACTATTAAAAATTCCTAACAGTTGGTACGATCAAGTTAGACAAGACATGTAAAAGACAAATATCAATTAATCCTAGATCACAAAATCTTCAGACAAAAAATACACAATTGGCCAAAAATCGAAGCCAAGAAGACCGGTACAACTTGAAGAGAAGAGAGAAAGAAATTTGCCTTCAGTAAACGGATGCGAGAATACTGGAATGGCAAAAGAAACTCAGACAGAAAATGACTAAGTTTTGCTTGATCTGTATAGGACACGGTTGATTCTCTGAAGTATCTAGGCGTAACAGTACAAAGCAACATGAAATGGGACTTGCACATAACTTCCGTCGTAGGCAAAGCTAATTCTAAACTACGTTTTATAGGTCGTATTTTGAGAAGTTGTAATGTTCATAAAAAGGAAATAGCGTATGAAACACTAGTGCGTCCGCATTTGGAATACTGTTGTAGAATATGGGATCCGTATCGCAAGGGATTGATTGACACGTTAGAGAAAGTACAGAGGAGAGCCGCTCGATTCGTGACTGCTAGTTACAGTCCTTACGTAAGTGTCACAGAGCTGATACGTGGGTTAGGCTGGGATTGTTTGGCTGACAGACGACGTCGTTTTCGTTTAAATTTGTTGAAGAATACTCAACAATCTTTAATTTACGAGTGCATTGAAATACTTCTTCCGCCAACCTATTTAGGTTGCAGTGACAGGAAGGATAAAATTCGAGAAATAAGATGCCGTATTGATAGATTTATTTATTCTTTCTTTCGTCGTTCTGTTCGGGATTGGTATGCACAGAATTAGGATTGGTGCTTAGCACATCTGCCACCCACAGTAATTGTGAATTAGAGAGTGTAGATGTAGACTATTTGCATAAAATAATAAATAAGATGGCGGTAAATCCCCATTATTCGCTGTCGGGACAGTCACTTGGACCGTGGTTGGAGTCCAGAGCTCAGTCCTCGCTGCCTTCCCGTCCCACTACGAGGTTTGTCTGAGGCCGCGCATTCGTCATCTTTCCTTCTTCGCTTAACGACAGTCGTCGGCGGCTGCGGCGAAGCAGGTTTGATTAAAATCATAAAGCGAGCTGGTCGTAAAGCGGGCCTCTTAGCAGGCCCCATCCGAGCCTCATCGGGGCCCTAAAGTCCCATCCCGCCGCATGAATATCTTAAAACATCTTCGCCGGTCCCACTTCGCAACGGGGCTCCACGCGCCGGCAATTTCCTCCCGAATTTGATTAGGTCACTCCGAGTTTTATTAATTTTTCAAGTGGATATATTTCTCAACAGACTCTTAAACTCGCATGCCCCTTTTAACTCTGTAAGTGTTTTGAATACTTTCATGATTCGAACACGGCATTTCTGGTGTTATATAAATAAGAGACATAAACGAAATTTACCTACAGGGATAATGAGCGAGCGGTAACGTTCTGGAGGACGCGGGTTCGAATCCCCATCTGGGCATTCACATATGGGTTTTCTATGGTTTCCCCAAATCACTCCCGGCCCGGGAAGTTTCCTGCAAAATTTCATGATCTAATTCCTACCTTTTCCCTTCCTCCCAGTTCTTTCAGCCTCTAATTGGGGCATCCATTAATGACGTGAGGTGAAATAGAGAGGGGTCCGGCGAAATCTCACCAAATCTCACTAAGAGGAGGGGGAGGGGTCTACGGAAATCTGACGTAAGGTTTTGGGAAACATTTTTTGGACTGTATAGCTAAAAAAGAAAGTTCTACAAATTGCGCGAATGTCGATTTTATGATCTAAAAAAATGGTCTCCAAAAGTTTCAACGGCGATTACTAGGGGGGATGGGGGGACCAGATCTCACCAGAGGGGAGTGAGGGGGGTGGGGGTCCGTAAATCCTGAAAAACACCTCACGTAATTTATGGATGTCCCCAATGACCGAGCGTGGTTGGTGAGCAGTTAACGTTCTGTCCCCGATTTCGGGAGGACGGTGGTTCGAATCCCCATCCGGGCATCCAGATTTGGGTTTTCCATGGTTTCCCAAAATCACTCCAGGTGAATGCCAGGATGCCTCCTTCAAAGTCCCATGACCGAATTCCTTCCTTGTCCACAGTCCGAACCCTCCTCTAATGACTTCGACGTCGACAACGCAAAAATCTCTTAAAAAAAAAAAAAAAAAAAAAAAAAAAAAAAAAAAAAATGCTTCATGTAATGTCATCGACGTCCTGAGGCGTAAAGAAAAAAAAGTCACCTTTCCATCAAGAGCTATCTGGTTCTAAATATCAGTAGAACGGTAGATCCGGAAGGAATCATACTAGCGTAATCTGTCATACCAGGGTTACAATATTTTTTCTTGATTCGATTACTAAGGTCACAGATATCCAGCTCTCAATGTAATTATCATCATTGTTACTGTGTATCAATTTCTCCTGTACATTTGTGCTGCTAAGTGTGGGCACGACACTAATACAAACAACTCAAACATCAGTGTCCTAGGGCGGACTAGAACCGGCGACCTTCGGCACGCGGAGCCACTACTCTAACATCTACTCTGCCGATGCCGTCGTTGTAGCTTTTTTGTTTGTTTGTTTTTTAATTGGCTATTAGACTTGGGCTGATCTCGCCAGGAACACTAAGGTTAATTGGGCTTTATATAAATCTTTGGCTTTGGCGACAAACTTGTATATTGTATTGACCGCTGTTTTGCAAGTAGAAAATAGGTTAGTCATCACAGATATTACATCTGAAATTGTTAAGGATTTTTCTATTAGCTCTTTTCTGAGTATGTCATGGTATACAGGGTGAGTTTTTTATCTTGAGACAACTAAATATCTCGAAACTACAAATCCGATCAAAAAAAGTGGGTAATAAAAATTGTTCGTCTCGACGGGGGACATCCGATGATACCAAATTTGACTCCCCACCCCCACCCCCTAGGGGTGGGGGAAGGGGAGAAAAAAAACTTAAATAGGAACCCCCCATTTTTTATTGCAGATTCTGATTCCCCGGAAAAAACTACCCCTATTTCACCCCCAATTCGAGTCATTTTGGTCGATAGATGGCGCTGCAATCGACAAAAATCAAAATAAGCAAAAATTCATTTAAAAATGAGGATATCTCGTGAAATACACATCAGATCAGCAAAATACAAGTTAATGTGATTGATATTTTTCAAAAACTATTCAATAACACCACCACCACCTCCAAACTTGAGGGATGGGAATGGACATTATTTCAAATATCACCAGATCTCACTTCGCCTGATTTTTTTTTATGGGGATACTTGAAGAATGAAGTTTACAGTGAAGTGCCAACAACGCCTGAAAACATGATTGAACGAATTACCAACGCTTGTCAAAAAATCACGCCGGATATGCTTCTTAGTTGCGTCGAATCATTCCAGAGCGGGTAAATAAATGCATCGATGTCGGTGGTGATATTTTCGAGCACTTGCTTTAGAATTGTTGTTAGAAACAAACACGTGAGAGGCGAGGGGACTCACCAAAAACAAGCACCCCGATGGTGAGAGGCGAGGGGACTCACCAAAAACAAGCACCCCGATGGTGAGAGGCGAGGGGACTCACCAAAAACAAGCACCCCGATGGTGAGAGGCGAGGGGACTCACCAAAAACAAGCACCCGATGGTGAGAGGCGAGGGGACTCACCAAAAACAAGCACCCCGATGGTGAGAGGCGAGGGGACTCACCAAAAACAAGCACCCCGATGGTGAGAGGCGAGGGGACTCACCAAAAACAAGCACCCCGATGGTGAGAGGCGAGGGGACTCACCAAAAACAAGCACCCCGATGGTGAGAGGCGAGGGGACTCACCAAAAACAAGCACCCCGATGGTGAGAGGCGAGGGGACTCACCTAAATCTAGCACCCCAAAGGGAACAGAAAATTACTACGTCCACGTCGTTGTTCCTGGGTAACGCAAAAAGTAATGTTTGACTTTCGCTATCTGCTAAAGAATTTGCATCAGTGCATTTTGAAATAATGTCCATTCCCATCCCTCAAGTTTGGAGGTGGGTGGTGTTATTGAATAGTTTTTGAAAATATCAATCACATTAACTTGTATTTTGCTGATCTGATGTGTATTTCACGAGATATCCTCATTTTTAAATGAATTTTTTGCTTATTTTGATTTTTGTCGATTGCAGCGCCATCTATCGACCAAAATGACTCGAATTGGGGGTGAAATAGGGGTAGTTTTTTCCGGGGAATCAGAATCTGCAATAAAAAATGGGGGTTCCTATTTAAGTTTTTTTTTCTCCCCCTTCCCCCACCCCTAGGGGGTGGGGGTGGGGAGTCAAATTTTGGTATCATCGGATGTCCCCCGTCGAGACGAACAATTTTTATTACCCACTTTTTTTTGATCGGATTTGTAGTTTTCGAGATATTTAGTTGTCTCAAGATAAAAAACTCACCCTGTATACAGGTCACTTCCACTAAATCACATCCGATTTTTTTTTTTTTCTTTTTTTTTGTCGTTTAGGAGGGCGTGAACTGTGCGTAGTCTGTTAATTAAAGTGATATCTCTGCTCATATCTTTTGAGCCACACCAAAGCATCTTTCCAACTGTATTACATATAGTTCGATGCCATATTCCTTTTGCTTTTGCTTCCTTGTTGTTTCTGCCATCTCTTTTCTCGTTCGTTCCTTTTGAATACGAAGGCGAAGTACCTAAGTTCTGTGTAAGATATTGAAGCATCCACCTTTTCGGTGGCAGCAAACTATGGCTACCCTATCAGCCATTTCGTTACCACGAATACCCACGTGACTCGGCACCTATTATAATCTCAGTCTATATAGCTATTTCTCTTGCTACTTCGTATCTTTTTTTACTGTTAACCTTTGGGGATGCCCAAATTTGCCTGTAAGGCACTTCCATAGTCGGGTTTTACCGATTTTTTAAATTGGATTTACCCGCAAGCTTTTTTTAAATTTTATTTTCTATTTTTTTTAACTGCTTAACATCTCTTAACAGCGAGGTCTTTAGAGACGGGAAAGGATGCGGACAAGGAATGGGAAGGAATTCGTTCATGGCGTTTTAAAGGAAGCATCCCGGAAATTGCCTGGAGTGATTTGGGAAACCATGGAAAAACCAAATCTGGATGACCGGACGGGGATTCGAACCACCGTCCTCCCGAATGCGAGGCCCAGAACGCTAACCGTTACACCACCACGCTCGGTACCCGCAAACTAACTCAGCCAGTTACATGGCACGGTATTATGGTTGTAAAATTATTATGGGTTACATATACAGGGTTTTACAAAAAGGTACGGCCAAACTTTCAGGAAACATTCCTCACACACAAATAAAGAAAATATGTTATGTGGACATGTGTCCGGAAACGCTTACTTTCCATGTTAGAGCTCATTTTATTACTTCTCTTCAAATCACATTAAACATGGAATGGAAATACACAGCAACAGAACGTACCAGCGTGACTTCAAACACTTTGTTACAGGAAATGTTCAAAATGTCCTCCGTTAGCGAGGATACATGCATCCACCCTCCGTCGAATGGAATCCCTGATGCGCTGATGCAGCCCTGGAGAATGGCGTGTTGTATCACAGCCGTCCACAATACGAGTACGAAGAGTCTCTACATTTGATACCGGGGTTGCGTAGACAAGGGCGGTGAATCGAGGAAGTACAGTACATACTAACGAAACTAAAATGAGCTCTAACATGGAAAGTAAGCGTTTCCGGACACATGTCCATATAACATATTTTCTTTGTTTGTGTGTGAGGAATGTTTCCTGAAAGTTTGGCCGTACCTTTTTGTAACACTCTGTATAGCGTTTATTGCTCGAGACAAACAAGGATATTAATTTTGTTAATTTTTTTACCAGGGAAAGCAAGGGTCTGCATAAGTGGGTCGATGTCTCTTATTTGTAAGCATTCTTCTAATATTTCCTGTCTTTCCACCCGGTATACACTGCATCTTAACATGAAATGATAAACACCTTCCAGTTCTGTACATATTGACCAACTTGGAGAATTATCTATACTCATAATGAATTTTTTGTCGCTATGCAAGGCATGTCCGGTTCTGTTTATACGTGTAATACCGAGCGTGGTGGGTGAGCGTTTAACGATCTGACTTCGTACTCTGGAGGACGCGGGTTCGAATCCCCGTCCGGGCATCCAGATTTGGGTTTTCCATGGTTTTCCCAAATCACTCCAGGAGAATGGTAGGATGCTTCCTTCAAAAGGCCATGGCCGAATTCCTTCCCATTCCTTGTCCCACATCCAGTCCTGCTTCTAATGACCACGACGTCGACGAGGCGTAAAGCCATAAGAAAAAAATACATGTAATGTCTCTTCTGTTGAGGTCTGTACGGTCGTACCATGGGTTATCCCTGATTGTATTTACTATGGCCGTGTACCATCGGCATATTTCTTGTTTTTTCTCCCGTCACAACTTTTCCCCGGCTGCCTCAACCACGGATGATATCATATCATTGAAGTGGCCGACCCCGGCAGCGTAGAGCTTCACGTTGCAGGGGTCGCCAGTTCGAGTCTGGCCGAGGGCATGGGTGGTTTTAATTATATGTTGTGTTCGTTTTGTGTCGTCCGTACAGAAGATGGTAAATAATCACACTGAAATGTTTACATTGTAATAGAACAACACATGTTGAGCTGGCTGTATGGCTAACGTGGCCAAATGCCAATTTTATTAAAAAATAAATAAATGTTCTTGAAGTCAGTATATGGGACCAAGGTGCGTTCCATATCTTGGGCACTTCGTTGTTTCTTTGCCGTTCGAGCCGCTTTTATATATATATATATATATATATATATATATTTGGAAGTCGGTCTACAGCCACTGAGCCAGCACTCAATGTATTTTTTTTATATATATATATCGCCAATGTTAAAGGAATCTTTACAAATTTTTATGTGAACATTAGTGGAGTTCCCGGCGTTGCCCGCTATAGTTGGCGTAGATTTACTCGTACCCTATTTTTATTCCCGCAAAACATTTGTACAAAGTTTCATAAAATTCGCGCCAACTTTTTTTCTGACCCTAGATTCACCCGCCCCCTGCCAAAAAACTGGTGGGTTGAAGTTTATTTGCACATACACTATTTTCAATCGTCCTAAAAGATCCATGTATATCAAGCTTCGTTAATTTGGTTAAGAAATTACATTACTGAATAACGCTAGATTATGTTAGAAACTCACATTTGATTCAATTGCGAAATGAATGGAAGATACTTTAAGTCCGCAGATTATCAAAAGTGAATCCGGAATATTATTATCGTAAACAGAAGACTAATGTTGAAGGCCAGAGAGACCGTGCTTAAAGAAAATCTCTGATATTTTTACGGCTATCTATGGTGTTGAAAAAGTGATATCCAGAATTAAAGGAAAGAATACTTCAAGTTTTATTTAGTGTGCAAAGTAGTTATTATTGTAAAGTTATCTTATTGCTTTCATTAAAGGAATTTTTTTAAACTGCTTTACGTCTCTCAACAGCGAGGTCTTTAGAGACGTGAAAGGATGGGGGCAAGGAATAGGAAGGAATTCGGCCATGGACTTTTTAAGGAAGCATCCCGGCATTCGCCTGGAGTGATTTGGGGAAACCATGGAAAACCGGAATCTGGATGCCCGAACGGGGATTCGAACCGCCGTCCTCCCGAATACAAGGCCAGAACGCTAACCGTTACACCACCAACCTCGGTTAAAGGATATGGTGAGAGACATTGTGTACTGTTTTTAGTGGGAAGTATGTAGCATCTAATCCTTCCATATTTGGGATTTGTCAGCATACGTTCAAAATTGCATTTAATGTTATTGCGTTATTTAACGTTGAAACATAATACATGCCAAACAACTGAATTGAGATTCTAAGCTTTAAAACGGTGAAAACTCCATCGAAATCGGCTCCGTAGTTTGCAAGTTTTTATACGACCAGTATATCCGGTTTTCGTTTTATAGATACAGATTAAATTTTAGGACAACACATGACGGGCATAACACAGACACAACACTTAAACACCCATGCCAGAGGCCGGACTCGAACCAGCGACCATCGGCACGTGGAACAAGTTCTCTAGCCCCTACGCCACCGAGGCCGGCTTGTACCTGTTTATGTATTTTATTTTATGGCTTTAGCCAAAGGCTAATACAGCCAATAACCTCATACAATATGTTGGAATGAATTTTAAATTACACCTTTAGTACATTTAACATATAGAGAAATTATCTTGACCGATTTCTTGCTCGGAACTGAGAGAGATTGCATCAGAGAAGTTATATCAGTTATATTCAGACCATCTTCTAGCAGTTGTTTCATCGCTGATTGATGTTGCTTGCAGCTCAGCATGAAGTGATAAATATCCTCTACAGAATCACACGATGAGCACATCGGCGAATCCACCATTCGCATGACGTATTTTTTGTCACGTAATAAAGTGTGACCTGTGCTAAGTCTGTTCATTAGAGTAATTTCTTTCCTGTTCAGTTCCAGTTGAGCGTACCATGGCTTGCTTACTATGTTGTTGCAGATGGCTCGATACCAAAGTCCCTTTCCGTGGCAGTCGGCAAACCATCTCTTCTCCCACTCAGTCTTAACCATGTCGGTAACAATGGCCTTGAAGTCTGTACAGGGTACCGACACTTTTTCTGTTTCTGCAGCAGTAGTACCTGCTTTTTTTTTTGGCATTTAGCCTTAGGCTAATCTCGCCAGGAGCGGAGGGTGGGGATACTAGGTTTTAGTTATTAGTTTTCTATATTATAATGACTTTATATTAGGTTCTTGGTTTTTACAACGTACTTGTGTATTGAGTTGATGGCTTTTGCGTCTGGTTCTGAAAGAGTAGTCATTAGGGATATTATATCTGTAATTTTTGTAGCTTTTCTTATTAGTTCTTTTCTGGTTTCTTTGTACTCATCACATCTGAGAAAGTAATCATAAATATCTTCTATTGCCCCACATGTGGAGCAGTTCTGTGAGTCCGTGATTTTCATAATGTACTTTTTATTATTTAATAGGTTGTGTCCTGTGCGCAGTCTGTTAATTAGGGTAATCTTTTTCCTGCTCAATCCTTTTATTTCATACCATGGTTTCTTGTTGATCTTATTACTTATTGCCCGATGCCAAAGTCCTTTTGTTCCTTTGTTGTTTTCCCATTTCTCTTCCCATTCTTGTCTTATCCGGATTGCTGTCCAATGTCTGATATCTGTGAATGGAGTGGCCACGTCCTATTTTCCATTGGCCGCTAGCTGTGTTTTTGCCGCCCTGTCGGCCATTTCAGTACCGTGTATTCCCACGTGGCTTGGCACCCATTGAAGTATTATATCCACGTCCTGTGTTGTCAATTTCTTTATCTCTCGAGCTACTTCGTATGCCAGATAACTTTTAGTTTTGCCTTTTGGGATTCCCAAGATTGTCTGTAGGGCACTTCTGGAGTCTGAGAAGATGACCACTTTCTTCAAATCTGATTTTCCGATGAATTGTAGTGCTTTGAGGATAGCAAATAGTTCGGCAGAGAAGCTCGAGAATTGGTCCGGTAGGCGGTATGATTCTACGATATTGCTCGCCGGGTAAGCATAGGCGGCCGCACAGGTCTCCTCTCCTACCTTCGCTCCATCTGTGTAAATCTGTGACCAGTCATTCTATCTAGTGTTTAAAATTTCCATCCTCTTTTGAACCGCCTCTTCTGACATGCAGAATTTCTTCGCTGTCATCTTTAGAGTGATGGTTGGATGCACACGAGTGGATAAGTCCGCTTTTTGCCATGGTTCGATCTCCGAATATAGGTGTTTGTTCCTGTTTGTTTTATCTCGCTTGTAGTGACGCGGCTGTCTGCCGGCAGAGGCGCTGGCGGAGTCATTACGATTCCGGACATCGCTCCGCTGGCGACAACAGTTCCAGCGCCGCGACTGTTTGAGTTTAATCGCGAGCCGGACGGCGCGCCAAGTTTTGATTGAGTTGGCACTTGTATTTGAACACGTGAGAGGAAGGACACACGTGGGCCGAGGGCAGAGCAAATACCGTCCGCCCGTCCGCCTGGGGAAATACCGCGCAAATATTCAGATTGCCCCGCGCACTGTCCACGACGCGGCCTTCAACCACAGCGCTCGGGAATCAGCACCTGCCAGCTGTTTCCCTCTCTCCAAACATATCGTGCTCCTGAAAAAAAATATTAAAAAAAGTTATTGGGAAAGGGAGTAATCTGCTGTCTCAGTGGTTAAGGCCACAAACTGAAGTTTTTTAAAACTTTGTATAAAAATTTATTTATTTAATGGCATTCGAATTTTCTCCATACAGCCAGCAAACAACAGTAGTTATGTATAACATTTTTGAGTACTTAGGTCAATATCCTTAGCTGCTATACTAATGTTGGGTTTTATTCTCCGTCTAGTGCAGCTAACAAATGAAAAAAACTTTGTTATGGCCTATGCGTTTCGGTTTATTAGACCATCATCAGTGTCCTAGAACAAGTTATGTACAACTTTTTGATGTGCACCATATTGTTTATCTAAATGAAGGTATAAATTTTGATATTAAATATTACTATAGCTTGTATAGGAACGAAGTCTTTCTCGGCGTTGAGAATGGATGTAGTCTTGTCGGGAGACTAGCCGAGTAAGTAAGATGTTTCCACACGATATTTCGGCGATCTCATGCTCAGTCGCCATCTTCTAGTCTAAGACTACATCCATTATTATAGCTTATTTTACTTACAGTTTTTCTATATTACATTAGTGTATGGAATTGTTCCATATCAGTTTCTCCCCTTGAGGTTTCTCACTCATTGAACAATTTTGAATAAGAAACATAATTTGCACACGTCTGATTTTTGAACGTAACTTCTGGAACAAGCTTAGTTGTTGTTATTCTTCTTGAGGTTATTCACCAACTGACCATTTTGTTATGAAAAGCATATTTTTACACGTATTTACACATTGTAGCTTTTAAACAGACTTTTGTTATTGTTTATGGTTTCTTCTCAAAGATGCTAACTGTCTATGCTATATGTATTACCAACCTAATTTACTTACTGAAGTTAAGTTTTATCTTTGCTGTAGCGGTTAGTTTGAATGCGAGTTCATTTTTAGTGTCATAAATAGTGTCTGGTTCGTGAGATGGATGTATTCATTGATCACATTTTCCCCTTCGTTTAGTGCCTTTTGTATATGAAAATTTTCTTGAACTGTCAACATGTTTTTTCTGTGGTTATTTATTTCCAATATTTGCATGTCTGTTCCCATTTCTGTGTGTTCGCGTTTGTTTTCAATTAAATGTACTGCATATGTAGAATGATTGGAGCATCTTAATGCCCTTATGTTATCTTTATATCGGATTCTACATATGCAGAACATATAACTGAAAACAAACCCAACATTAGTATGCTGCCAGCAACTTGGCTTTGAATATCCGTAGATGGCCACTGAAATTTCCGTAGATTTGGTACAAAAGTCCGGAGACTCGCTAGCTAAAATACTAAAACAATAATTATTGAAGAGAGAGTAAAATTAGGAATAGTTTTTATTTCCAGGGCTTTCAAATTCGAAATACAAAGTATTATTCTACATTGAAAGTAAGAAATATCTCTGAACATCTCTGAACATGTTTTATACAGCGTCACTTTATCGCTGCTGCTGCTGTGCCTACTCTTTTTTTTTTTTTTTGGGCGGTAGGGGCCTATACATTATTTATTTTCTTTGTTGACATTAAATTTAGCATATCTTCGGTAACAGGAAATGTTAAATACTTCGATCACTTTGACTCTCGGATATTGGTTAAGCCTTCTTGGAAGGCACTGCTCTGTAAGCCGTGCCAACGAGCGTGTCACCCTGCATAAAGAGTGCGCCGACAGTTCTGTATTACGGCCTTTTAAGGACCTATAAAATCTATAATCAAATAAAATATGAGCTTTATTTCAATCGTTGGTTCACACGAACGGTTGCAAGGAAACCATTAACTATTATTGACAATTCTGTAATGCATTAACACTATACGCTCAAAGTTTAACGAATCACCAATATAAGGAAAAGTCAACAGATAGAAAAAAAATAGCAAAAATCCGTAGATATTTTAACAAAATCCTAAAATCCTAACTTTTTATAAAAATCCGTTAGTCTACGGATAAATCCGTAGGAATGGCAGCACTGTGTATAAGGGTATACGTACAGGGTAATTGAAGTTTAATTTTCAAAACGCTCTAAAAACGAACCACTGATTAGAATGACGTCAAATTTGAACGGCGCATTATTGAAGAAAGGGGAAAGAACATGAACAAAAAAACAAAAAACAAAGAATTCAAATTTTATTGACAGATGGCGCTGTAAGCATCAGAATTTCGTCTACAAATGATAAATCGTAAAGCATATCCCGTCAGATGGAAATGGGCTTCGTCTCTTCACAGAATTTTCCTCGGCCAATCATTGTCCACTTCCATGCGAGCAAGAAATTCCCTCTCTTGCCGGCAGGTCAGAAGGAAACAACTCCTGCACATAGGAAATTTTGTACGGATAGCATAGCAGGATGTTTCGTATGCTCACAGGCCTGTCCAATGTTCGGGAAATTCTCCGAGCCCTGCATGGTTGCACACCACCGCTCGACGCCTCCTGAACTGCTGTGGCCACTTCTTCAACTACCGCCGAATCACTTCTTTTCCTTCCTCTACCAGACTGCACATCAAACGAACCTGAATTTTCGATTTATTTTCATCATTTTCACCAGGCCCATGACAGTCATCGGTCCAACGCCTTTTTACATACCCTTGAGGGCCTGAACTTCTGCAGAGCTACTGGTGCAGAATCACGATTCATGTTCTTTCCCCCTTCTTCAATAATACGCCGTTCAATTTTGACGTCATTCTAATCAGTGATTCGTTTTTTAGAGCATTTTGAAACTTAAACTTTAATTATAATCACCCTGTATATCAGTAGTAAAATACATTAAACTAATAACAATGCTTTGATTCAATAAGTACATGAATTAACAGCAACATGAAATGAAGCAGAAGTAAAAGGTAATTCATCCTTGACAATGCCTTTAAAATTTAGCACGACTTTACAAAGTAATGATTGACTTACAAGCAAATAATTTTACTGAAACACATTTACTTTTGATGATGTTTTGTTTACGCTGTGAGTGACGCTTTTCCAGAACTGATTCTCATTTTCAAACGCAATATTAGTAGATTTTTAATGCATTTTATGTAAGAAGTGCTTGTGTTTGTTTCTGTTGGACAAGGGCGCTAATGACCTAGACGTCGACGCGCCCTAAAACACCACCACCACCACCAACAACAACAACAACAACAACAACAACATCTGTTGGACATTAGTAAAACTTTTGGAGTTTTCCTGGAGACAAAAATGTGGTGTTTTGTACAGGATCAAGAATTTGCAACTAAGTAGATGTGGAGTAATTATCTAATCAAACTTATGTGAATTGAAAACAGTTACAGACTTTCATAAGTCCATTAATTATGGAAAGAGTAAAGAATGTAATGATTGATTGTTTCTTCAAAGATACAGCTTTCACTCTTAGCCACTAATTGTCGTTTGCATTATATCCTGACATTGTTTTCTTCCAGGAATTTAACTATTGCTTGATAGACGGCGACGTTTTCCAGTGCCAGGAGGTGGGTCACTTTAGTGGTAACTGCAACCCTAGTCTCACAGGTTCCTGTATAAATAGCGTGTACTTTCGTCATTACTGCTTATAAGCAAATAGGAGGTGATTCGGTTCGCATTCTCTGATTTGAAGTTAGAAAGGTAGCAGTATACCACTCCTCAGACCTCTTACACACTTTAAATTAAACTATCACAGATGGAACTACTTCACTTAACGGTTGCCGAAGAACGAATAAGTAACAAAAAGAATCAGTTTGCTCACGAGTACAAAGTAAACAATTAATTTGTTGACACGGTTGATTCCCTGAAGTATCTGGGGGTAATAGTACAAAGCAACATGAAATGGGACTTGCACATAACTTCCGTCGTAGGCAAAGCTAATTCTAAATTACGATTCATAGGTCGTATTCTGAGGAATTGTAATGCTCATACAAAGGAAATAGCGTATAAAACACTAGTGCGTCCGCATCTGGATTACTGTTGTGGAATTTGGTTTCCGTATCGCAAGGGCCTGATTGACTCAGTGGAGAGGGTACAGAGGAGAGCCGCTCGATTCGTGACTGGTTGCTAAAGCGTCACAGAATTGATACATAGATTGAGCTGGTATCGTTTGGAAGACAGACGACGTCATTTACGTTTAAATTTATTGGAGAATATGCGAAATTCTATGACCTACGAGTGCAGTGAGATACTTCTTCCACCAACTTATTTGGGTCGCAATGACCGGAGAGATAAGATTCGAGAAATAAGTTGCCGTATTGATGCTTTTATGTATTATTTCTTTCCTCGTACTATTCGGTATTAGAATGCGCAGAATAAAGATTGGTGCTTAGCACCCTCTGCCACCCACAATGTTTGTGAATTGCAGAGTGTGAATGTAGATGTAGACCTTCAATGAAATCTTTATTTGGAGAACTAATTGATATGTTCAAGGACAGTATTATGCATTAAACATTGACCAAAATTATATAATTCTAAGTATTGATGTGAGCAACGATGTTTGGAGGACAATTGAGAACTGTCTGGACCGGATTAAGTTAATAATTTTATTTGTTAATATATTTAATATTGAGTGGAAGCATTCCCGATGTATTGATGCAATGTAATCCTCTCGGGTGTCCAGCGGGATGGTGTTGTATAAACACGACGTTTCGACACCTAGCTCTGCCGTCCTCATCAGGTGTCAGGTCTCTTCCAGCTGTCGCAAGCTGGCTGTCACCGCCTAGACTGGCTTAGGATAGGAGGCTAAGTCAGTCTACACGGTGTGTTTAATGACGATTGTGAATGATTTTGTGTCAATTCTTATTGCTTTAATATGATTTTAATTGTTAAAGTATTGATAGAAAGTCGGTCAGAACTCTTTGAATTATTCTGGATGTTTCTAAAGCGTCTAGAGCTATGTTTGAAACAAAAGATTTCTGTTTTTCATGAATGCTTTTTCTCCTAGTGCTATTCTGCTTTGAACGTCATTCGTGTTTCGGCCATCAGTTGTAAGTTTACTTCCTAATATGCAGAATTCACTAACTTTTCTTGAGCATCCATCTAATTTAATCTACTATTATTGCCATCATTTCTTCTACATTTGAACACTTTTGTCTTGCTTTTGTTTATATTTAGTCCAAAATCTTCTTTCGGTATTTTTTCATGCCATTCAGTAATTCAAGATCCTCAGTCTGTTCTGATTCAAAGGGAAAACGACTTGAGAAATAGTAATACAATATCTCCTACTTCTTCTTGAGTAACCCTATAAATCTCTTGTGTTTCTACTAATTCGTGGCGCCCATTCTGGAAATTTCGTAGTTGTAGTTTGTAACCCTCTAATTTTAAATGAATATCAGAAATATAATAGTTGATCTACTTTAAATTATTTAAATTGCAATGGAGCACAGGCTCCGGTGGCAATTTCTCTACACACCCATCTTCCCCCCCTTCCTGCACCCACATACATTTGCTCTCCACAAATTTTAACTTTGAATTCTTTCAACGTTTTTGGTAAATTATTCATCATTTACCTTAGTAACTTATTCCAATCCCTGACACCCTTAACTAAAAAAGAGAATCTTCCTACGCCCTTGTGCCTGAAATGGAGTGCCATCTTTTGGTCATGGTCATCCTTTCCCTTCCATGCACTACTTTTCATACCTACACCAATATCTTTCCATGCCTCATCGCCAATATACGCCTTGTACACTCCCATGACCCTCTTCATCCTCCTATCTTGCAATGATTACCATTCCAGCTCTTTTATCATATCTGTTAATGATTGTATTCTGCGATAATTTCCAGAAACAAATCTAGCAGCCATTTTTTGCACCCTCTCCAACTCCTGTATTTGATACTCAAAATGTGGGTCCCATACTACACTACCATATTCGAGCAATGGTCTGACCAAAGTATTGCAACCCAATTCCCTTACTTTTCTCGTACATCCTCTCATCACTCTCTCCAACAAGTACAGAATTTTGAACCCTTTTCCTGTGTCCAATGTGTCCTGCCCAGTTAAGTTTGTTATCAAATGTAATTCCAAGATATTTTCATTTCAAGTCTTCAGCAAGCAATGCTTTCCCCACCTTATAATCATAATCAACCTTTTGTTTTTTTTATCTGTGTATCTAATAAGCTGACTGTTCTTTGCATTTATCTTTATGCCATGTTTACCAACCCAACTAGATATCCTGTCCAGATCACGCAGCAACTGCTAACAGTCCTCAACCGTTTTGATCCTTTTATATAACATTATGTCATCTGCAAACAATATAATTTTTGATAGTAAACAATTAACGCAAATATTTATTATATTAATGAATAGAAAGTTTCCCAGTACGCTACCCTGTGGCACTCCAATTTTTACTTCCAGTTCTTTTGATCTAATCAAGTAGTCATTAGGAGATAAACTTTATAAAACCTAAATATTTTCTGGAGGAGAGGCCTGTCCACTGCGTAGATGTTTTCTCTTCTTAGTCTCGTCTTCCATTTTACGCTTCACCTTGCAGATAGTTAATCACGTCTCGTGTAAATGGGGAACTCTTGTCTGTAGCCTCAAATACATTATGCATGAACGCGTGCCGTGACTTGGCAGTACCTGGCTTCAACGTGAGGTGTAACACATCGAATACGGTCTAAACGTGGCGCAAGAACACGGGTCAAAGTACGTGTTATGTACACAGAAGGCGAACACCCTTATAAGTACCAGTAATAACTATATCTGCGCGAATCTCTTCCACCATATTCGGTTATAGTAGCGTGAATGTCTGTTTATAGGTACTATCACGAAATGTTAACAACTACTTCTTAAGTGTAAACAAGAAACAGTGATCTCATTTGTCTACGAACTAGCTTTCCTCAGGGACTTTTCCCCTTTGGCTTGTAATAAATTATAATAATTAATTTACCTAAATTTTGTTTTAACAATATTATTAATCGACTTCTGGGATAAAATCGATTAATATGTGTTAGGACATAGATTAGTAGAATTATATACCGTACATTTTAATCATTAATTTATTAAGATCAAAATAAATTAAGTGAAAAGCAACACTATCCTCTGATGCATTGGGTTTCATTACATTGCACCCTGGTAAGTCTTGTGTCAGGTAGCATTAAGTAGATAATATGCAACAATATGCAACATGCAACAATTAAAATTTCGCACCAATTTTTTATATGCCGTCAAAACATGTATTTTGATTCAAATATTTTACTAGCTTTTGCTTGGGAAATACAAAAGTTTCAAACTATTAACTTTTTATTACTTTGTCTTAGCAGTGAATGGGACACAGCACTTCGTGATAGCGAAACATGGACTATAGGAATACCGGAAGGGACCTCTTACATGTAAACCGATGTACAGAAATTTCACTTATTTACAAACTACCTTTTACCAATGACTTTTTTCGGTTTGCAGTAAACTGTCATTATTAATTTATTGGCATTTGGTATTAGCAATATGATTAGTCAACATACGGGATAAAATCGATAGAAAGGGTTTTCAGAATAAAACGTTGGTATTACACACACACACACACAAATTTTAGCCATTAATTTATTAACATTGAATTTAAATAGATGTAAACCAGCTCTATCCCCTCCTGCATCGGGTTTCATTATATTCAATGCTTGAAAACGTTTCGGCTGTGAAAAGCCTAGTGGCAGATAGCATTAAGTGGATTAGTTCTAACATGCAACAATTAAATTTGAGGACCAACTTTTTAAATGTCATCAAATCATAACAAACGCTATCATTTACGCGGGATATGTTATCGCTATGATAATTTCTGTACAAATGGGTTAGTAGCTTTTTGCTTGGGAAATATATAAATTTCAAACTTTTCGGTTTTGGATTTTACCATAGGAAATTGTGGAGCCCAGCACTTTATAGTAGCGAAGATTCGACTTAAGGAATACCAGAAACGAGGCACTATAGAAGAGTGATGAAATTTATGGGACGGATAAAGTACGAGACGAATCTGTTTATAAATTGATGGGCGAGAAAAGTAGTTTGTGGAAGAGTCTTAGAGAAAGAAGGGACGTGATGCTGAATCACATTTTAAGACATGCAGGATTGGTTAACTTGATACTGGAGGAAAAGGGTCGAACTTTTTAACTCTAAAGGAAGGCAGAGATTAGAATGTACGAATATGTGATTCAGGACATAGATTGTAAGAGGTTTGTTGAGATGAAGATGTTAGTGCAAGACAGGAAGGGATGGAGGATTGCATCAAACCAGTCGAGAGACTGACGATAGGACAAAAAAGGAAATAAAACACCGAGCGTGGTGGGTGAGCGGTTAACGTTCTGGCCTCGCATTCGGGAGGACGGTGGTTCGAATCCCGGACCGGGCATCCAGATTTGGGTTTTCCATGGTTTCCCCAGATCACTCCAGGCGAATGCAAAAATGCTTCCTTCAAAAAGGCCATGGCCGAATTCCTTCCGTTTCTTGTCCCCAGTCCCATCCCGCCTCTAATGACCTCAACGTCGACGAGGCGTAGTGCTATAAGTAAAAAAAATAAAAAAAAAAAAAAAAAAAAAAAAAATTAAAATACGGCTGCGATCGAAATAAAAAGTAGCCTATATACTACCCGATGACTTTCACTAAAATTGATTCACAGACGGACAAAGATTTAGAAATTTAGTGTTTTGCTTCCGTATCACAGCAAATCCATACACTTCTAACACTGCAGTGTATTCAGGACTTCTGAATATTGCGTCCAGCACGGACAGAAATTGGCCCCACTTGTCTGTTTGGGCCTCTCGTTTCGCCTGGGGCGAGTCACTCATAATACAGCCAGCCGGCGCAGAATCCAATCTACTGCTTCTATACATCCCGCTGCGGGGGCAAACGAGATTAATGTTAACCGTTACTTATTTTCCTCCTCTCCTCCGCCCCCCCACCTCTCCTCTGAGGAGACGATCTCTCATCTTTTATCCGGGATGTCGTTTAGAAAATCTTGTTCCGCCTCTTATTTCCTCTCAAGCAAAGAGCACTTTCGGTTGTCAGATAGAGCTGCCGGAAAGATTTAATTCTTACCATTTTTTTTTTCTTCGATTTGGAGCTCAACAAGAACGGGTTGTTGCCACAAATCACTTTTGACGTGGTCATCAGTTATCTACGAACGATTTCACCACAAATTTGGCGAGCTCTACAATGTAATAAAAGTGTATGTGGCTAAGAGTACAAGCAGTATGTGAAAATTATTATCCAGGATCGGTGAATAATTGTTACAGCATATAAAATTTTATTAACCGTTACTTTTACTCAAAACTAAATTAAAATAGTTTTTGTTTATGATTTTATGCCTCGTCGACGTCGAAGTCATTAGGGACGGGAAATGATTGGGGGAAGGAATTCGGCCATGGCCTTTTTGAAGGAAGTATCCCGGCATTCGCCTGGAGTGGTTTGAGGAATCCATGGAAAACCCAAATCTGGATAGCCGGACAGGGATATTAGCCGGCCCCGCATTGCAGGGGTCGCCGGTTAGAGTCAAGCATAGGGCATGTGTGGTTTTAATTAAGCGTTGAGTCCATCCTGTGTTGTCCTGACACTCGTTATCGTCAATAATAATACTAGAAGCTTCTATATGCACACTTAAGGAACAAAATAAACACAATTGCTGGCTGAATGGTTATAAGGTCGTATGCCAATTAAAAAAAAAAACAGGGATATTAAAATAATAATCCCAATTTGTATAATGTAAGTTCATACAGGAGCAATGTAAATATCATATTTTACCTGCAACTTTGTACGCCTTGACTGTGAATGTTATTGCTAGAGTGTGATAGAGAAAGCTCTAACTTATGTTATAGGTGTTATAAAAGCTGACTCAGAGCAAAAAGCCTGAGTGACCGATAAATTATAACAGAGACTTACACAGGCCTCCTGTCAGTCTGTCACCATTTGATTAGTTTTAAAATTTCGTTACAAAATATGTTATGTCATTGCTAATGATACATATTATTTCCTTGTTAAATTTCTTCAACATTGGTTTAGCTGTGAAAACGTAGCAAATAGACAGACAGAGTCACTTTTGGATTTATAATAATGATGTAGATTTAACAAGAAATTATTGGTTTGGTATTTAAGAAATCTGAGGATTGATGTCGTAGTATAAGAGTAGAGATTACGTTAATGGTCTTTGGTTTACTAGTATCTTCGGCTGGTGGGGACATGTGTGTAATTGCAAATGATGTCGGACAGACGGGAGACTATCACGAGTTAAAGATTGATTTTGGCAGTGACTGAATTAATATTGGTTTCAAAAGACGTTGAAATGAGAAAATAAATGATCCATATTGTTCTGCATATCTCATGAATAATTTCAGCTGGAAGGCGGGACTGAAATATTACCAAAACATGATGTATCAGCGGATGAATAAAAAATGGCCTAAATGCAAGCCAGCCAAAGAAATATGCAAAGATAAAAGCGTTTATTTCTGTTTACTAAATCCGTGCACTTAAATTTTATTTAGTGTATGTATGTATGTGTGTGTATGTAAGACTGGAATAATGCTGGTGCAGGCACAAGTGTTACGGAGCACACTCTGCTGTCATATCTGTCACAGACCGCCGCCTGTCCTGCTTTACAGAGCGGTCAAGCCTCCGACCTCCACGCTCTGTGATGAGGCGTGGACATCCACCACCTTGTCGCCCAGTCGTGGTTTCACCGTCCATCAACCACTCTGCATAGCAGTAGCACGCGAACAGCCGACCAGCCTCGCCGTTTCCGAGATGCTCGTTCCCTGAAGCCGCACCCACAGACCAGCGGCCCGTAATTTAAGGAAATTGCGTGACCTGTGCGTATACATCTGGTGGCAGACAACTCCGGAAACCTAACGAGGACTTTTCGAATCCATGCCACGTCGAATCACTGCTATATTGCGCTCCAAAGATGGACCAAACACACTAATAAGCAGGTGGTCATAATGTTTTCAATGATCAGTGTACATTTCCAGCTGATATCAAAGAGAGCGGCGCCCATTTAAGGATTAAGCTAATCACCGTTTTGCGAGTGTTAGAGGTCCGTAGAAATGTTTTGGACATCTTACTGGTACACTTGTTAATATATATATAATATATAATAAAAATTGGGAAAATGTGCTATGAAAGTAGATAATTAGAAAGTTTATCTGTTTATATAACAGGCTACTTTGTTCACTGTGTCGTCGTGCGCATAACACTGACGTCGCGTGACCGGCTTTGCTACCAAAATAATTGCTGCCAGAGATAATATAGCAAAATCGAGATTATGGATGCTCTTGAATAACAGCTCTATTTAGTTAAATAAATTCAATGAAATGAATTGCCAAACACTAAAAGAAACATATGCATTTTGGTATAAATAGCTTGAAGAGTTTCATGCTGCGTAGAAATGCAACTTTCTCTTCTTCCCGCCTGGTCGAACTTCGGAAGAAGAAGGAGAAGCATTTCGACGCATTTTTTTTTTAACTCCCAGCTGAAGTCCGGGAGGCGGGCTGAAGGAGGGTCTCGGCGACCCTTTTCAGCCTAAGTAATCTACGGAAAGGGGGATGGAAGTCGGCCGTGGCCTTGCAGGGTACCATCCCAGCATTCGCCTGGAGTGACTGAGGAAAACCACGGAAAACCCCAGTCAGGATGGCCGGACGGGATTTGATCCCCGTCCTCCCGAATGTTAGGTGAATTATTATTTGATTTTTGTTTATTTATATGCAGTCGATTTCGATGTTTTCGTATATTCTCTGTCGAGATATATCGTTGTTACAGTAAACTAAACAGTATGTAACTCATTAAATGATTGTTAAGACTATGAGTGAGGAAATAAGCTTCCAGAACTCTGTGCCCAAACCTTGATTTTTGATGGATTTAGAAGATGGTATAACAATAGTAAGTTGTAAGTAAAAATGTACAGCACCGGACGGGCGTGGGACTACTTTCTCTGTATTCCCAACACGTGGTCCAACGCTCCAGAATACACGAGCACAGTGCAGCCGGGCGCAGATTTTTTCCCCCGCACCAAATTTCACACTCAATTTACCAGTCCCAAGACTCACTCTCCCCGCCTAAAGGGGAAACCAGAGCCATCTATTATCGGTAATGCGCAGCGGGAAAAAAGCGATGGCTGTGCCCGACGAGAAGGCGCATTACGAGACAAAACCCTGACTGACACCGCGCCTCGTTAGCGGCGAGAAACAGATGAGCGTCGCACCCCCCCTCCCCTCTCCCGGCGTCGCGACGGCCACGGCGTCGGTTTGAGTGGCGGCGCAGTAAGGGGGACACATCCTAGTTTGCAGGGTTCACGTCAACGTTATATCTCCGTATTCAGCACTGCAGGATACGAGGCGTATGTTTGGAACTACCGCGTACAGTTAATGTACGGTAGGGTTGTAACGGAAGTCTTCTAAGCGAATGCAGATGCGGATGTCTTGCGGATGCGGAAAAAATTATAATTATTTAGATTTTAATATTTTATACGAATATGTTGTATCAGCCCTCAAACCTAAAATTAAAAGTAATGATATTTTATGAAGCACTTATAGTAAGCTAGAGTTTGGTTGAATATGATCAGGTACGTTTGTTTCACAATTAACTGTAAATCAGTGTATATACACTTTGTTTTATGAAAAGAAATTATTTAAAGGCCATTTAATATGTTTAAGAACAGAATTGTGCAAGATAATTGCATAAATGTTCGTGATTCCAAGTATTAATGCAATTTACGGTTTCTAAAGGACAATTTGCTACGGTTTAAAATGATTTCTGTGAATAATTTTGTGTTTAAGTATCTTTAATTTCCATTTCTGACCAATTTGTATTGATTGTAAATGATTATGAATTAATTCTGATTGTTTTTAATATGTTTCAATTGTTTAAGTTCGAGAAATATCTGGCGGAAGCTTTTGAAGTGTTCTAGAAATTTCGAAAGAGTTTATATAAAGCGGTTCATCTGTGACAGAGTAGTTAGGTAGTTAGTTAATTTTTTTGGGAAGGTTTTTCACCAACTCAGTTTGCGACGACCGGGAACAGTATTGTCTGTGGAAGAAGTATTGTATGCTATCTCTGGATTGTATGAATGCATGTAAACAGGATCGTTGACGTCGAGTTTTCTTGGTAAATTAAAACAAATGTTAAACTGAACTTTATGGTGGACTGATTATTTATCTTATTAATTAAACCAAAAACAATCAATCAATGTGATTTATTATTTACTTTTTCTTTATTTATATTCAGTCGATTTCAATGTTTTCGTATAATCTCTGTCCAGAGATGTCGCTGTTACAGTAAACTAAACAGTAACTAATTAAATGATAGTTAAGACTATGAGTGAGGAAATAAGTTTCCAGAACTCTGTTGCCAAACCTTGATTTTTTGATGTACTTAGAAGATAGTGTAACAATACTATGTCGTAAGTAGAAATGTACAGCACTGGACGAGGGTTTGACTACTTTTCCTGTATTCCCAACACGTGGTCTAACGCTCCAGAATACACGAGCACGGCCATCAAAAGAAGTAGATTTTTATCACAAATTTTATACATTGCATTAGCGAAGTCTGTTTCCATCTATTACTGCCATTCTGCATCAACTTTAAACTACAAAAAACGTGGGATGTTTTAACGAGTGAATTAGATTATTTACATAATTACGCACGTAGCAAGAAAACAGTCTTTGTCATGTGAACTTTGCGGAGTTCGCGGCTCGACTAATTCAAGCGTCAATCACAAGGCAACGCCACCGCACATCTCCGTGCCTACCACCCGCCTGGGTAACGTTCGGGCCGTGCATTTGGAGAATGCGGGTTCGAATCCCAGTCCGGGAATCCAGATTTGGGTTTTCCATGGTTTCCCCAAATCACTCCAGGCGAATGCTTCCTTCAAAACGCCATGACCGAATTGCTTCCCGTCAGCTGTCCCTAGTCCTTTTCCGGCTGTAATGACCCCGACGTCGTCAAAGTGTAAAACCACAAAAAAAAAAATATCACACGCCTTTTTACTCCTCTAACGGCCCATTTATAATTTAATTTGTTGTCAAGAAACTGAAGGCTGCAGATGTTTGGGATTTTGCCACTTACTTTGGCGCACAATCTAGTGATTATGAATCGTGCACCACCTCCTCTGCTACCCTGCCGGCCAAGTCCACCACCAGGACTGGAACCAGCTAACCCCGTGTCAGCGCCGGACACAGCTTAGTACAGGTATCACGAATCTATTCATATTTTCAGAAAAGCTAATATTAATAAGCTCCTGCCGAACCATAAAAAGCAGTTTGAGAACTTGGATGTAGATTTGAACCAAAATGTAATGACTTGGACAGAAAAATATCTTTCATTATTAAAAAAAACCTACCTGGACAAATAAACTCCGCTAAGTTACATTCCAGACAGTAAAACTAGAGCATTGATTCTAAATATTCGGTGTTTGTGTGACACATTGATATGCGAAAAATAGTACTCCAATTAATGTTCTCAAGGCAGTGAATCATAATGTAGCCTTCGCTGAACCATTCACAAATCTAACGTCCAGCAACAGGAATATACGAGAATTCCGTGATTTTGTAGAATATATATATTAAAATATAGACAATATTTATATCGCAGAACTGCTAGACGACATTTGTTTTCTCATATTGATGCTGTGATAAAAAAAAAATCACTTAGTCTGTAAAAGAATACATATGTCGTCTAGTAGTTCTGCAATCAAGGATTCACACACTGCACTGTCTCTGCCTATATCTTTGTAGGCAGGTGGATGTGGAGGATATTGTCCGAAGACATTGCCTCCAGAAGTATTTGGGTGATGCAAAACTTCTCTGTTGGTGTGGCTTCTCGGTGGTGTGTATTAGTTGATTAAATTTAAAGGTCTCTTATGACGGTCAATGGTTGTGTCATAGCGACCGATGTTGTATACTTCGGGGTTTTTGCTTCTATTTGAACTCTTGTAGAAAACTTCAGCTAGTTGTTTAAACCTGTCATGGAGATATGGAACTCCAATGGCTTCATGGAGTGCATAGGTAGGAAAATCTGGCTGGAAGATGCAGGGCTCTTTTCAGTGCCCTGTTTTGTACAGTTTGTAGTCTGAGTATATGGCTGTCAGCAGCGTATGCCCACACTGGACAGGCATACTCTATAATCGGTCTTACTAGGGTCGTGTAGATATTATCCCAGTGCTTGGGGCTAAATTATTGTCTTTGTTAAGAAGCGAGTAGGGGCTGTGAAGCCTCATGCTTGCTTTCCTGCGGATGTCATTTATATGAGCTTGCCAGGTTAGTCTCCTGTCTAGCAGTACTCCCAGGTAAGCGGGCAGTAGCTGACCAGGGTATGTCACTACCGTGTAGATAAAGAACAGGGTCCGGTTGACGTGGACTACGGGGCGCAAGCCTTTTACTGATCATTATTGCCTGAGTCTTGGCTGGCTTAATGTCAATCCTCCATCTCCGCGTCCAGGCCTCCGTTACTTGGAGGACTTCCTGAAGACGGCGAGTGGCTAAAATTTTGCTGCGGCTGGCTGCTAGGTAACCTGTATCGTCAGCGTATGTTGCGACCAAAACTCCATTGGATGTGGGAACATCAGCAGTATATAATGAGTATAAAGTCGGACCCAGAACTGAGCCTTGGGGAACTCCTGCTTTCACTTTTCTTACACTTGAGAAGGCTCTGTCGACTCGAACACTGAATGTGCGGTCAGTCAGATATGGTCCCGGGATACCCTGCTCATATAGCTTGAGTAGGAGGCCCGAGTGCCATACGGAATCAAATGCTCGTGAGATTGATTGTGGTTGAATGCTTTTGTGACAGCTTCTGTTACCCTCATTAGCTGCTGAGTAGTTGAGTGGCCGCGACGGAATCCTAGCTGGTGATTTGGTAAGGCATTTGTGTCCTCAATATGAGTGGTCAGTCGTTTTAGCAGTAGCCTTTCAAATACCTTGCTGATGGCTGGTAGAAGGCTAATAGGTCTGTAGTTTTGTGGTTGGTGTGCGTCCTTCCCACTCTTGTGTATACCCACAACCACTGCATGTTTCCATCGGTTAGGGACTTGCAAGGCACCTCGCGTATTAGCGATAATTCTGCGTCCTGGTGGAACGATTCAATGCGGCGTGTTTAAGTTCGTGATTCAATGTTCTAGCTTGTCCAGATCATCAGTTAGAATCGAAACCCGTCTCTCACATTTCGACTTGTTTTTCTCCAACCCAACCTTAAGTTCGGATATTTGTTGAGAATGGCCCACTACTGACTCCCTTAGTATGCCCAGTGAATCATCAAGAGAGCGTATATCATTTCTCAAGTCACAGTTATCCTCATTAAGCTCATCAAACTTTAGCTGCAATTGGTTATGAAAATCAGCCCGCAAGCTATCCATATTTGATTGCAAAAAATTATTAATAGCATGCAACTCCCCTTAAAAATCAGACCGCAAGCTATCCATATTTGATTGCAAAGAATTACTGATAGCATGCAACTCCCCTTGAAAATCAGACCGCAGGTCATTAGTATTTGAATCCTTCTTGGCTCCCAAGGACTTAAGCATCCAAACACAGTGGCCAGTGACAGCTCTGGTACCACAGAAGCGGATGTCAACTGATCGGTGTGCCCATCACAAGTATCATCCAAAGGCTCGCGGTTCGGCACCACCAGCTCCCCCTCACCCACATCATTCTCGGACGCCATGGCACAATCCAACCTTAACTAAAATTTACCAAGTTACTCTTGAAAGAAACTAGAACCACAAAATACTTCAGTCACCAATACTTCCCTCTCAGACAAGGTACACGCCTTAGCATCAAAGTTCCAGAAATTACTTTGCTCCAAAAAAATTAAAAACACTCGGGAACTATCTGACACTTTATAACCAAAGCATTACAAGAATAATTAGTTGATTCCCGTCTCGTCAAAATTTAAATTTTCCACTCATGTGATTCCTTAAAATTTAATAGAAGTCAAAAGGAAAAAAATTACTCCAGTGAGTCCACAGAAAAATTAGAAAAAAATTCCGTTAAAACGAAAACTAACTACTGACTCAAACTGACAAGTTGCTATTCTAAACAAATTGCTCGGAGATTTTCCCACTCATTTGACTATTTAAAAAAATTCAATAAAGGTCGAAAGAAATTTACTCCTACCAGTTCACATGAAATTAACAAAATTCCGTTTGAAAACGAAAAACTACTCCTGTCAGTTTGTGAACCTTACATTAAAAAAAAAATTGAAATTTGCACTTCCCTTTCGTCGAATCACAGCTGCCGTCTGCTATCCTGCCGACCGCGATGCCTCCGCGCCGTCGCGTCGTGTTGCCCGCGATGCGATGTTCCGTATATGCCGTTCTCCGACGATTCGCGCTGCGTTGTTGTTGCTTGGTCCGCGTCTGTCGAAGTACTGTGTAGTTCGGCTATTGTCGTGTATGCTCGGTTTCCGTCGTTCACTGCAATGTCGTACTCACGTCTCGTTGAAATAAGTCCATTATCGCCGATTGTTGTTATTCAAACTACTCACATTTTCCTACTCGTTTTTTTTACAGCATAAATCCACTTCGGTGTTGACCAGTGTCATTTACTACCTCCGTTTCCACTTATACTGTCCTGTCACGGCAAAGCCATGCAAGGCACCTCGCGTATTAGCGATAATTCTGCGTCCTGGTGGAACGATTCAATGCAGCGTGTTTAAGTTCGCGATTCAATGTTCTAGCCCTGAATATCCTTACTAATGAAGACGTCTAAAACATCTGGCCGTTGACCGGTATCTGCATGATTGATTGGGTACATCTGGTGCCCACACTCTTCAGCTTCAGATTAAGTAGCAAACCTTAAACAACTTGCCTGCGAGAAATAATTTAAGTTTATAATTATCATTGTACACGATTTTCATTAAACTATTGCTCAGGTTTCGATATGGTCCGGTTAATGTAAAACCAATCGTCCCAGGAAGAAAACAAGATAATTTGGTTTTTACGTAAATTCGGCAGCCTGAGAAACTAAGATAAAAGCGTTTCCAAATTAATGTCCATTTTTCTTCGAATGTGGTTTAGGAAGAATTACCTCTCGGATTTTGACGGCAGTTCAATTAATGAGCAGCTAAAGGCCAGAGGCTTAAACATGGAATTAGTCCCCGTTTAAAGGCGAGCTAGTTCTCTCACTCAAAATCTTTACTGAGATGCAAGCCTATGGAATCGTATTATTCTGAATAAAAATGAATTATTTTAGGTGAGGCCTTTTTTTTCTACTCTAGTACGCCCTATGGCTTCGATTGCAATTTAATTTGTACGTCTCCGGTACATGGCTGGATTACGAATTTGGTTTCCACGGCTACGGCAGAGGAAGACTGAGCAGCCTGCTAGTTAATCTGCCATTGGTCATTAAGACTATATAGTCAAAGCTATTTATACGTGGTTTCAGTATTTGTGGATAAAATAATCCTGACAACTTTCCGTATTCGCCGCTTGAAATTTTTATTATTTCCGAATCCATTCCGTACATTCGGTGGATTCGGTATCTGTTACTAACATGTCGGCATCGTTTGAGTATTGCTGGCATGTGCCGAGAGTCACTATACGACTAAAAAATCAAATCTTATCGCCACTAAACGTAAATTTCATTGTCAAAAGCCGTCGCTGTATTAGATGTTCCGCTATGTTCTTTGATAAACGCCGATCCACCACGATCGCCTCTGAAGCTGTAACAACTACTCAGTCCTTGCAATAATTCTGAGTTAACAACACGTGTTTCCTCAGCCTTATTTCACAATTTATAATGTCTAGCAAAAGCAAAGAAAAATTAGTTCCTACCCGGAAATAAGTTGTGTTGCCGCTCAGAGTAAACAAAAGAAATGTTTGACCGTTCACTGTGACCTATTACACTATTACAATTACTCCGCGATTCACTAAAAGTGAATTTAAAGTGATTTTAATGACGGAAATGATGGAGAATCCGTGCAAATTCAAACTTTAACCGTAAACATTGCTCAAGTTGCGAATGGCCGGCCTCGGTAGCGTAGGGGCTAGCGTGCTAGCTCCGCGTGCCGAAGGTCGCCGGTTCGAATCCGGCTGCGGGCATGGATGTTAAGTGTTGTGTGAATGTCCTGTCCGTCCTGTGGTGTCTATACTTATGAATCATAAAACGTACTGGAGAAACTAATTCACATGAAGAGATATCGTAAACTCATTGAGCTGGCTGAATTACTTAGTCGCCGAAAGCCATTTTAAAAAAAAAAAAAAAAAAAAAAAAAAAAAAAAATGAAGATTTGACAGAAATCGACTTGGAGGAAATGTCAAATCCTCAACGCATTGAAGAAGAGGCTCCAACGAGCACTGAAATTGTGACATTAAAAAAAAAAAAAAATACTGAGTGTAGGTCTGCAGATGTCAAATGAGTTTTGTGGTTTCTTCATGAAAAGTGATCCGTCTATGGAGAGACGCTCTTAAAAGACAAATTGTTAATACCACAGCTGAATATCAATCCGAATTGAAAGATCTACTAAAAGTGGTAAAACAAGGAAAAAATTACGAAATTCATTAAAACATTGCCTAAACAGGACAATATCGGTTAAAACATATTGCTTAAAATATCTTAATAATTTGATATTTTTTAAATCTTAGAACGTATCCCCCCCAATCCAATTCCAAGTTCGCGGTTTCCATATTCGCGGCATATTTTATTTCATTTATTTAGCTTATGGCCATTGCACAAAAATAATACAATATAAGATAAAATTATAATTAAAATTCAAAATTAACATGGTGTAGCCAATCTAGAGCTTCATCTGATATATTAATAAAATCTATCGGTGATCCCCTGAAGGCTCGAAGTGTGCAGTCAAATGTCACGTGACGGATGGTTTGCGTTTCCTCACCACAATCGCATCTCGGTGAATCTCTAATTTCCCATGTACACAAAGATGAAGCAGATCTGCCATGACCAGACCTAACTCTGTTAAGAGCCACCCAGGTCTTGCGAGAAAGGTCGAGTCCCTTTAGTGCCTGTTGACTGTCAAACAGCCAGTGCTATTCTGGTGGGGCTGAGGCTATTCACTCCAATTTCCAAGCTTCTCTCCCATTAAAATCATCAGATATAATCTGTTTTACAGTTTTTACGCTTGGATTTCTTGATTTAAGTCTTTCAAACTGATTATCCATGTCGTCGTGGATGGGCAGATCCAAGTTATGACAGATCTTATTATATTGGGCAATTATGAGATTGTGTCGTCTTATTGTAGGCGGTTCGATGATACACAAAACAGGTAGCCAGTACAGTGGAGTGGTCTTAATACATCCGCTGATTATCCGCATTGTCTGGTTCAAAACTGTGTCGATCTTTTTGACTTGGGCGCTATTCATCCAGACAGATGAGCAGTACTCAGCTGCAGAATATACAAGGCTCAGCGCTGATGTGCGGAGTGTAGAGGCGGATGCTCCCCAGGAGGTGCCAGTTAACTTCTGCAGAATATTATTCCTAGTTCTTAGTTTGCTGCAAGGTTGTTTAGATGTTTATTGTACGATAAGGTGCGATCCATTACGACTCCCAAATACTTACGGAACGTATCTCCCGCGAATAAGGAGCTTTTACTGTACTTAAAAATACTATTACTATTAATTTGTCACGATTCGTTACCGCTTGCTATAGTCCTTATGAAAGCGTCACAGAACTGATTAGTAGATTAGGTTGGGAGTCTCTGGTAGATAGACGACACACGTTTCGTTTAAACTTATTGGTAAACATGCGTACTTCCACTTTCACTTTTGAGTGTAGTGAAATACTTCTTCCACCAACCTATTTGAGTCGGAAGGACAGGAAAGATAAAATTATAGAAATATGGTGCCTGACTGATTCTTATAAGAATTCTTTTTTCCCTCGTACCATTAGGGATTGGAATGCACAGCAAAGAGATTAGCTTTGGTGCTGAGCACCCTCTGCAACCCACAATTTTGTGAATTGCAGAGTATATATGTAGATGTAGATGTAGATTGTACTAAAAACCAGCCACCAAAAATTTCAATTGTCTCCTAAATAAGCAAAAAGAAAAAACAGGCATACAGTCCGCTAGACGAAGACAGTATAACCTAACTCATCAAGTCACACACGTTCCTGTATATCTTCCATTGGTTCGGAGTGCTTTGAACTCATAATGTACCTTTTCGTGAAAGTAATACACGTGAACCGTAAGGAAATAGTGGTAAAGGCAGCGGGTTTTCGCGGCTTTCAAGCCATATTCCCTTAGGATTGGCGGAGGTAGAGCCCCACATACCTATTTCCTGACCGAAGGCACTAGATTGGACGTGCCGTGGTCAGCGCCTCGCTCGGGCCTCTCTTTACCTTCCCGAGCTGTTTCCTCCACGGTACTCATTTGATGGCAGGATGAGATGGCCTAGGGGGCTGTTCCGGACGTTCTGCTTCGAGGAAATATCCGTACCACCAGAGCAGCATAAAAGCAAAAAAAAAAAAAAAAACAACGATTAAACGGCAAGAAGGATAGATGGTAAAATGGAGTAGTTGTGATTGTAACAGGTTGTTTCTCGTATTCGACCCTGTCCTTGAATTTTCGTCTCAAAAAGCCAGTCTTTCCTTACAAACAAACAAACAATAGCTAAAAACTTTGTTGTTACTAATTGAGCTAAACCAATTCTCAGAAAAATATTTTTTGGACAGAAATAATTTCTTAAGTTACTGTTCAGTGAAAGTATGTATGCGAAGTTATAACGGAAATAAGTCTTCACTTAGGACTCTAACACCACTCTTCCAACTAAAACTTCTTTATTCTATGCAATGTTGTTGCAGGCCATGTTTCCACAGTTGCTTAATTAATTGCCAGTTCAAAGATAACGCCAATGCAAACTGTTTAATTTATTTATTATTGCGTCGTACGCTTTTCACCTCTCATCGAGGCATCATCAGCGACGAATCTGTGTTACAGTTTTTATATACATTTTTATCCTATTATTACGAGATTATGAGCATGAGATATTTTATAGCTAATAGTTACTTACATTTACATTCTTTAAATACGGTATGCAGCTGCGCATCTCCGTTTCTTTATACAAAGCATGGTTCGCCTGTATCGTATTTACACTATTGTGTGTTTCTGTCGTCTGTTGGGGCCAGCTGGTTTGTTAATGTCGTGTCTCTGTTGCGCTTTCGCGTCCTTCGGTTGTCTGCTGTGGCCATCTCGTTTGTATATGTAGTGTCTCGTGCCGATACCGCGAGTTTTGAAAAGTGCGTGTATGTGTGATGGTCTTATTAGAATGTTTTATATTTATGTGTGATGTGTATATGTGTGGGGTTTTATTATACAGTTTGTGTTTATTTTGTTTTGTCTGTCGAGTATGTGTATATTAAATTGAGTAAAGTTTTATTTGTGAGGTTTACTTGGTAGTTTAGTACCTGTTTGCCTTAATTTTTTGCTTTTTGAATTTATGAGTTTTCCTGTGTAGTGAGTGTGTTGTGCTTGTTGATAGTGAGAATTTGCATATCTGTGTTTATGTTTGTTGGTGAATGGTCGTTTTCTATGATGTGTTCGGCAAATGTGGAATGGTTACTGTATTTTAATGCTCTCATGTGTTCTTTGTATCTGATTTGGAATTGTCTTCGTGTTTGCCCTATGTATATTGCTTCACATTTTTGACAGGTGAGTTGGTAAATGCCTGAATTGTGGTATTTGTTTGTGTCTGAATGGGGTCTAATTTGTCTTTGCAGTGAGTTGTCAGTTCTCAGTGCAATGTTGATTACTTGTTTTTTGAAAATGTTTGCGATTCGGTGAGTGTATTTGTTAGAATATGTCATTGCATACCATTTCCTCTTGTTTTCATTGTACTGTGTTTTGTGTGTTTGTTTTAACTGTGTGTGTTGTAGATGTGTTTTTCTGGTGGGATCTATGTGGTTGCAGTTTGGTTGTGCTGTTTATTATTTGTTCTTTTTTCATTTGGTTAATTATTTTTCTGTTTATTGTGTCAACTGTGTGTGGTTCATATCCATTTTTTGTTGCTATTTTCTTTATTGTGTTGATTTCTATTTGGTAGTTATTCTTTGTTTGTGGGATTCTGTTTAATCTGTTTAGCATACCGTATTAAAAGAATGTAAATGTAAGTAACTATTAGCTATAAAATATCTCATGCTCATAATAACGTAATAATATGATAAAAATGTATATAAAACTGTATATAAAAACTGTAACACAGATTCGTCGCTGATGATGCCTCGATGAGAGGTGAAACGCGTACGACGCAACAATAAATAAATTAAACAGTTTGCATTGGCGTTATCTTTGAACTGGCAATTCTTTATTCTAGCTTTACGCCTAGTCGACACTGGGGCCATTACCAGCGCTAGAGGATGGGAAAAACAGTAACAAGGAACTCGACGATGGCCGTTTGAAGGAACAATCATGGCACTAGTCTGGAGTGAGAGCGGCAAACCGTGCAAAAACGAAATCTGGAAGCCGAGACGGGGAATCGAACACCTGTACTCCGAATGGTGGGCCAGCGCGTTACGGCTCACCCTCTACACTCTATGTGTAAGTTGCATTCAAGGCAATTTAGTTTAACGAACTGGGTTATTTCGACATGTCAAATTTATTACAAGACGTAAGCAACACACTTAATACATTTTAACATTCAGGAACGCATGAAAACTAGAAGTTTAATGTTAATAACGGATCTTAATTCAATGCTCCACCCCAGGATCAGTACGGCACATAGCTCAGATTTTGGTAGAAATTTGAGCTTTAAAAATGGGAAATATTTTAGAAACTTTTCCAGTGGTTCTTGCGTGATGTTAGATCAAACCGATAAAAATTCTTAAAACAGTCATTTCGTATTCAGCAGCCTCAAAAGTCTAAGCGACATAATGGTTTTCAAATTCCTCACAATTTTATAATACTGTAGACAGTTGGTGAAATGTTTCCGCAGTGTTCCCTTTTAATATTTTCAGTAGTCATTACCAGTTGCTATCACGATAATGTTCTTGTTTGTGGAATCCTGATTCTAATTGGCTCTTGACAACTCTCAACTAACAAGTATCTATTTGAAACGAATGAAATGGATTCAATAAATGTCTAACATTATTGAAATGAGCTATCTGTACAGTAAACTACATGAAGTAACAAGCCAGTCAGTAAAAACTTGAGTATTGATAGCTACATATTCAAGTATGTATAACGCACTGCACTCGAGTTGCTAAATACACGATGAATCGTTCACTACTGAACCTTCAGGAAATAATGCGGAGACGACATTCAGTCACAACGTAGCGTTTTCTGAACTATTCACAGATCGGACATTCCCTGATAGGCGTGTGTGAGCAAACCATCTTTGAATTTTACTTAAAAGTTTTACTAAAACGCAGTATTGATGTAAAGATAATGCTTAAAGTAATCAACAAAATCAATGGCTAATTATTTTTAACACCAAAATAGCAAGGTGCTGTGAGCCTTTAAGTACTAAAAGCTAAACAGTTTGCCTGCGAGAAACAACTTAGATTTTGTTTATCGTTTGACATCAGAAAGATAATAAATAAAGAAGACGGTGTCTAACCGTCTCTGTGTTTATATCGTCGAAATTGCTGTTAGCATTTTGCCACGATTAATGAAAATGTATGTTATGAAAAATGGGTTCATATTTCATTTAGGAAATACTCAGAAATTTATATAAAAAAGTGAACAATTTCAATTCTTGTCGTACACGATTTCGATATATAAGAACATTTCATATATACGATGTCGATATGTTCCGGGCAATGACCCCAGGAGGAATTAAAAAGTTTTGTTTTTTTCCTTGATTGCAACACTATGAGAAATTAAGGTTAAAGTATTACAAATTTAGTGGCCACTTGTAACAGTCCTCAAACCTAGACTTTAAATGGAATTGTGTTTTATGAAGCATTTGTAGCAAGCTAGAGTGTGATAGAAAACGATTTTGTATATTTGTCTTGCATTTTACTGTAAATCAGCGAGAATGGACTTTGGACTTTGTTTAATGAAAGAAATTATGTAAATACTATCTAAGATGTTTAAGAACAGACCTATGCACGAGAATTACTTAAATGTTTGTACTTTCATGTACTAAGGTGAACAACGATGTTTAATGGATGATTTACTACAGTTCAAAATGATTTATGTGGAAAATGTTGTGTTTAAATATATTTAATTTTATTTTCTGACCATTTTGTAATGATTGCAAATGATTATGTATGGATTTTGATTATTTTTAATATGTTTTTAATTGTTTCATTATTGTGTGAAGTTCGAGAAATATCTGTCGGAAACCTTTGTGATGTTCTAGAACTTTCAATCAAACTCGTATAAAGCGAGCGACAGATACTCAAAGACAGTTTTATGGACACAGATCACGTAGGCAAAGACAGTTTTGAGCGAACAGTTTTACGTGTACTGTGGAGTGCGTGGCAATATTGTCTTTGGAAGAAGTGTCGAATGTAATCACTTAAGTGTGTTTACATGTGGCCAGTATCTTTGAAGTGTATATCTTCGAAAAAAAAAAAACAGTTAACATTTTTAGACTGGATCGTGGACAAATTATTTTATAATGATTAATCGCGAGACACCTAATACACTTTTCCGTTGAACATGACTCATGCAAGAACTACCAGTCGGATGTTGGTGGCCCACCATTCAGGGTACAACCCGTAAGGTATATTTCACGTTTGTGATGGCTTAGGGCTGGAAATTAGTACCAGTTTAAGGGCATGTCAGGTCTCATTATCGAAATCTTTACCAGGATACGATCGTGCGAAATCATATTATTCAGAATTGAAATGAAACTGTTTGGAAGTGATGTATACATCCCATGGCTTGGATTTTTGGTTGCCAGATATGGGCATATAATTTCCGGGACATTTATGGGATCAAAAAGTATTGTTTAAAAAGTAAAAAATTCAAACTAATAAAAAATTGTATTTTAGGTAAAAACTATGCTACCTAACATATATATAGCACCTCTTTTAAGTTTATTAATTAAATTTTGGTTGAAAATCAACATCAGGTGTTATGAATCAAAAATAAAAATTCTAAACTTAAATAAAAAAATCGAGTACTTCTTTTAGGCTTTTTTATAATTTGACAGATAATCAACATCGGGTATTATCAATCAAAACCTCAAATTTTTAAACTTAAACAAATATTCAACACTTCCTTTAGACTTATTAATTAAACTTAGATAGAAAATTGATATCAGGTATTATCAAGAAATAAGCAAAAATTTAACATTTATCTTTCCCTAAACAAAAAACAATATCAGTCAAAATGAATCTTAATCAACTACTTTCTTAAATATTTATTACTAGACGTAGCCGTTTTCACAACATTTTCTCCGTCACTGCTTTGGAAAACTAATAAAATTTCTGAGCAAGTCTCCTCAAAATTGATGGAGTTTTCAGTTAAGCCTTGATCAAATCCATGGAAATTCTGTTTTGCTCTTTAGTCCATAAATTGTTCAACGGGCTAAAATTTCTCTTGCAAAAGGCGTTAATTGTTGGAATTGACAAACTAAAATCAACTATTTTCCTTAAATTTACAAAATCGTTAGGAACGTTTGTTCTAAAGAAATTGGTCCCGATTTTGTCATTTGGCAAGTCTTTTGGAAGGAACTCAAAAACAGCTTTCAGACATGTGAATCAATGTTAACTGCATCTAAAATTTTCAATATCCCAGGAAATTCAAAGATTATTTCGTCGCCGGAAGATGGAGCCAGAGACAGAGTCCGAAAAGTCGCCTCTTATGGACGCGCTCTTCCGGCGGAAAGCTCGAGAAGATTTAATTCGTCTGAGTCACCGAGAAAACCTACATTACTTCGTTATTAGTATTTCCCATGTCAACTTCAATTCCTGTGATTTAAGGGACAAAAGCTTAAACTTTTTGTAAACTCCATCTTCCCACTGCGAGTACGGAATTCTCGACTTAGCCTCTTGGCAACCGTTATGTCGTAAGATTGAAAAAAAAAAGTATAGTGCAATTCCGGAACAGTAACGCATAATTACTGGACCAGGGACCAGAAACGAAATTCCGGGACATTCCCGAATTTTCCGGCCATCTGGCAACCCTACTTGGATTACATGTCATGTTGTAGACTGTCATTACCTGGTAGTAATACCAAGTTAATTTACATCACTACGAAAGAAGAGGACTCACCAGCTTGTAAGTTATACTTACGCCAGGTATCATCATTTTTATCTACTTACAATTATACAGAAAAAACAAGGTATAGATAAAGTGTGGTGTTACAATATGGCTGATAGACCCGTGCCTTCTACTGACTTTAATATAGGGTGGTCAAAAAGTTTCTAATATTTTAGGAGGTATGAAAAATAAATAATTCCTTGTGGTCGTAATGACCTGGTGACAGGGTTTATATTAGCTGCACGTTCCGCCCCTGTCGTAGCCGCTTTTAACCTAGCCCGGTTGTTCTAACAAGTACAGAGGACCTACAGTTTATTGTGGAATCCGAACCACGGAAGCGTTCTCGCGGAGCTCCCATTACACAGCAAGCTGTGCCAGAGGTGAAGGTCAGGTTAAAGGCCCACCGTGACAGGGATTCAAACCGGGTGTAAGAATATCGTTGTACAATCGATGTTGGCGGGGAGAAAATATGATCGCGTGAAAGAAAGATGGCGTTGGTCTGCCTGTAACTTAAGTTGGCGTGCAAGCTGTACGCGCGTGTGTCAGCAAATCAGCAGAGGGCGTACTTTGAAAAGGTTTTGAAGTGACCGTGACCGCTAGGAATATACTTTCTGTGAGCTTAAACAGTCTACGAGCCTAAAGTGAGTGAACACGGCATTTGTATGTTGGGCTTAGCACTTCCTGATTTCCGAAATGTGTAATGTTCAGAGGGCCGAGAGTGGTGGTGTAACGGTTAGCGTTCTGGCCTCGCATTCTGGAGGACGGCGGTTCGAATCCCCGTCCGGGCATCCAGATTCGGGTTTTCCATGATTTCCCAAATCACTCCCGGAAAATGCCGGGACGCTTCCTTCAAAAGGCCATGGCCGAATTCCTTCCCTTTCCTTGCCCCCCCACCCCCCATTCTTTCCCGTCTCTAAAGACCTCGCTGTTAAGAGACGTTAAGCAGTTAAAAAAAAAGTTCAGAGACGAAGTCCGGTCAATTTGTCTTTAATTAGTTGATGGTCTACCTTGGCAAACTGTGCACAAGTTTAAATTTTAATAAAACTGTGTACCGTTGACGTCATAATAAGTTGTTGTTGCGCTGTGTCTGTAGGTTAGTAACCTCCTCCGTAGTAAACCGAGTTGCCTGGAAGAACTTTCAGTACTGTATTAGCAACTAATTTAGTTTTACCATGGCCCGTGCACAGTGACGAAAGAACTGCAACTTCTTTTAGTACTAGTGTTACGCCGAACACTGAATAAAAAACCAACCACCAATTAGAGTATCATTAACCTTATACAGTAGAATGATATTTCATTTATAGATTTTTGTCTCGTAACAAGGGAGTTACATAGCTCGAGGCAAAAAAATAATAAAAATAAAAATAATAAAAATAAAAAAAAATAAAAAAAATTACTAGGCACTTCACCCATCACGCTGTTTGAGTAGACAAAACTTAATTCACCAGGTTTTTTTTTTTCATTTTTTTTACGACATACTACACATTAACATTCCGGCACGCATCAAAAATAAATTTTTGATGCTGTTCTGCTCTACCGCGAGGTTTTCTTCATTACATAGTTGAGATTATGAGTCACAATTTATTCTTTTCTAATCGTAAATCCCTTTCAAATTTGTTCAGTAGTTGTTGCATGATTCTAGATCAAACAAACCGAGAAGTAAAAATTCTGAAATCTTTTCTTATCCAGATACGAAAGAATTATTTTTTTTGTTAAATTTATTCATTACGAAAATGAAAAACGCTGATAGTTTTATAATACTGTTTATAAATTGTCGACAACTTTCCTGCAGCATACAACAACTGCTAACTCGTATTTGTTGAAAATCTGTATATTAAGTAGGTATTACCAACTTTCAGCAAATGGCATTTAACAATCTGCATCGAGATTTGAATTTAAATATATGACATAGATGAAAAAGAGACTTCCTTTATTAGAATGCACCAAGTGGACATTAAACGTCAGAAAGTAAGATAAAAAAAAAAAACATTAAAATGGAGCATTGATACTTAATATTCAAAACACGTCCTACACACTGAACACTGCAGGATCGCTAGTCAGCCGAAATGCTTTCATAGGGCACTTGAGAAATCTTTCGATTACGGAGATATATGACGAGCTTGTATTTCAAATTGATAATAAAAATAAATTAAAAGAAACAATCATCATAATAGAATGGTCATCAAAGAACTCATCACGTTACCCAGCGACAACTCTGTTCTGCTTGCACTTAAAAACTATAAGCTTAATATTTTGACTGCGAGAATCAACATAGGTTTTGATTTTTATAATGCATCCAATAACTTAAAACCTGTTTTAACACAGTTCTGAACATAGTGCTGCCGAACGTCCCAGCAGTATTGTGTTGCATCTTTAGTCGATATCTGGAGGCTAAGAAATAAATAATTCACTACCTAACTGTCTATCTGTTCGTTTTGTCAAACCTTGCGATATGATTCTGACATCTGAGCGTGGTGGAAGAGCGGTTAACGTTCAGACCTTGTGTTCGGGAAGACGCCAGTTCGGATCTACGTCCGGGCATCCAGATTTGTGTTTTACATGGTTTCCCAAAATCACTTTTTTTACTTATGAATTTACGCCACGTCGACCTCGAGGTCATTAGAGGCGGGATAGGACTAAGGACAAGTAACGGGAAGGAATTCGGGTGTGGCCTTGTGAAGGAAGCATCCCGGCATTCGCCTGGAGTGAATTGGGTAAACCGGGACAAACCCAAATCTGGATACCCGGACGGGAATTCGAACCCGCATCTAATCGAATGCGATGCTAGAGCGTTACCGCTCACCACGCTCTGTCCCAAACCACTCCAGGCGAATTCCGGGATGTTTCCTTCAAAAAGCCATGGCCGAATTTTTTTTTTTTCACTTTACTTGTCCCTAGACCCATATCGCTTCTAATGACCTAGATGTCAACGAGGCATATACTCATTGGGAAAGGAAAATAATTCTGACACGGGTGCAAAAATTATACAGCTAATAAAAATCCTTCCACCCAACCGAAATTAAATGTCAGAATGGGTTTCATTTTGAAAAAATCTGAAAAATGCGACGAAAGTGGCCGGTAGTTAATTTCCATTTTATGTCGAACACGGCCAGTATAAAGCCATTGGACTCAGGACCAATCTTGCGCGAAGCGAAAGCTGAATGTGATCTGGAATGGATGGACTCTGCTGCACAGTGTAAACCCAAAGTACCTCGGCGTAACTCTTGACAGAGGTCTCACTTGTAAAAGCCACCGCCGCAACGTCAAGATGAAAGTATCATCGCGCAACAATATCTTAAGCAAGTTGACCGGATCTAGCTGGGGAGCTAACCCAAGCGTCTTCCGCACCTCTGCCTTAGCATTATGCTACTCCGCAGCAGAGTATGCATGTCCTGTGTGGCAAAAATCCAGCCATGTTAAGACAGTAGACGTTGCGCTCCACAGAACATGCTGGGTCATCACAGGTTGACTCAGACCAACGCCTATGGAGATATTAGCTGGCATCGCCCCCTGGAGACATACGCCGGGAAGTTGCCACCAGCGCGGCAAGGCTTAGAGTGAACGAAGACGCCAGACACCCTCTACATGGCTATACACAGCGCCATCGAGACTAAAGTCACGATCAAGCTTCCTGAGGACTTCAAAGCCACTAAATGGAGCACCAAGCAATGAAAGAATATTGGCTTCGGAGAAGAGAGTTATTGGATTGTTCGTGGTTTTAAATTAATATGTGAAATAACTAGTTCACGATCAAATTTCAAATTTTAACTTGTTTTTATTTTCCCAAGCACATCGAACTTCAAAGATACTGGACACGTGTAAACAACTCCACCATGTTCATAAACTCGTCGAAAAACTGTATCTCCCTGCTGGTTGCCTTTTATAAGTTCCATCGAAAGTTCTAAAACAGTACAAAGGCTTCTAGCAGATATTTCTCGAACATTAACAATACTTAAACAATTGAAAACATATTAAAAACAATCAGAATCAATACACAATCATTTACAATCATTACAAAATGCTTAGAAATGAAAATTAAAGATACTTAAACACAAAATTATCCACATAAACTATTTTTAACTGTAGTAAATCGTCCTTTAAACATCGTAACTAACCATAATACTTACAATTAGAAACATTTAAGTAATTCTCTTGCATAGTTCTGTCTGTAATAGCAGGAGGGTTATATCTATGTGATAAAAGGGGTTATTATGGCGCGCAGTCCACTTGTGAGCGTCTAGATTGATTTGGGAGTTGTTCTTAGAAGCATCTTAGGATTGTAGGCTAACTTCCAGATTATAACAGATTAACTACTTCTGGGCACCGAGATGTTATTTGTCAGGATAAGGATATTGACACCAGGGCGATCTTTAGCAGGGATCCCGAACTGCTCTAACAGTGATATACTTACAATAGATCTTACCTTGCCGATATATCACAAACTCTTCCACATAAATTATCTGAAATAACTTGGGATCTAACCTAACGACTGTAAATTACTGAGGCGACACAACTGATAATTTAAACATACTTTACTTATAAAAGCCTAACCATACATTTATCCGCAAAACTGCCTAACTTTATGCTGGAAGGGAAATGACACGCAAGCATAGATACAATTATTAACAAACTTACTAAATGAATTAATAGCTTCTTCATACGAGTATAATGGAAAGACAGCTTTCTGATTAAATACAAATAACTGAATAATTAACATTCCTGATTATAACCCGACATTACCAAATAAGATTATCACGAGACTACAAAATTACGTCAACAATGGCAAACAACTCATTTAAGTTATACAGATTTAATAATGACTTAATAATTTATCTAACTACTTTAACAAACCAAATACTAATGCGAGACAATGCTATGGGCAAGCATAGCTTGCCAAGTGCCCAAAGGCACGCAGACAAGACACAAGTGTTACCTCTTACATGGCTGCTGGCAGAATAGTTACAAAATAGAATAATCCGATGCTACGCGGCGGTTCTTATTCACGCTATCACGTGCTAGACGCATGATGTGTGCTTCGCGCAACGCAAGCACTGGGAGTCAGCAGAAAGTCTCACGTACACACAGACCGCTTGCTTCAAGCTACCTACAATATTCACTGACTAAAATACCAGAACTCCCGATTTAAACCCTAATGCACAGACTGCCCGTTACATGTCCTTAATTATATTAAATGGTATTTAGATAATTTATTTTCACATTTAAAATCCATTTACATTGATTTACAATAAAATACAAGACAAATATACAAAACCATTTTCGATCACTCTCTAGCTTGCTACAAATGCTTCGTAAAATACAATTCCGGTTAAAGTTTAGGTTTGAGGGCTGTTACAGTGTGCAACATGATATCGAGTGGATCAAGTTGACAGTTCCAAAAATTTCCTTGCCTCATGGGGATACCTGGGAGATCAGCCAAATACCACATGTTCGTATGGGGAGAGACAAACTATGGTACACCTGTTGTCTTGTCCTCAACTCGGAATAAACGTATCAAAGTGACATGCTAATACCATAAAGTAAGAGAGACTGGCCTATTAGTTAGTCGTCAGTGGTAAGTTTATTTGCAGCCACAGGAGAAATGTCTGTGAGAAAACATAAGTGGTTTGCTAATCGATAATATGAGATTAGTAAACTTTTTTTCACTTATGGCTTTAAGCCTTGTCGACGTCTAGGTCATTAGAGGCAGGATAGGACTGGGGGTAAGGAACGGGAAGGGATTTGACCATGACCTTTTTGAAGGAAGCATTCCACCGGCGTTCGCCTGGAGAGGTTTGGGGAAATCACGGAAAACCAAAATCTGAATGCCCGGACGTGGATTCGAACCGGTGTCCTCCCGAATGCGAGGCCTGAGCGTTCACAGCTAACCCACCACTCTCGGTGACATTAGGAAAGGATATCCATGTAAATCTCAGTTGGTGGGTTATACGGATCATACTTCTATAATATATAAACTACTACTAGATCTATCCGAGGTGTTTGACAGAGTGAGCCACAAACGGGAATCCATTACAGTGGATTGAATGCTACGTGCTACGAAGAGGTATTATTAGAAGATAGGAACCAAAGTCTTAAGGTAAGAAATGCTGTGTAAAAAGATATGTAAATAAAAATCGAAATGCCAAAGGTAGCTTATTGAGACCATTGCTATTCAATATTATAATAAATAATTATGATAATGGTTGGCGGATGAAAGTTGGTTTCTATGCTGATGACGTAATGGAAATAACAGGAGTGAACTGTGATTTGAAATTAGTAACGCACAAAAGTAATTGGTGATTTGGCAAATACAGTACTATAAGTTAAAAAAAAATTGAACAAGGGGGGAAAATCTAGAAAAACAAAAAAAAAAAAATAAAAACATACGTAAACAACAACAACAAATAATGAAAAGGAAAGGAGGTATGTAAAGGTGAATAGAAGTTTCGTGATCTATCACTGAATTATTATTTTCAAAGATCAAACAAAAATGATGAAAAGCAAAAAACGAAAAAATTCAAATATAAAAAGCGCAAACAGAAAAAAACAAAAATCACAAAACAACAACTAAAAATTATAAAATGTGAAAGCAGGTGTGTATGGAATTTGCCAAATGATCATGCGCTCCATCCCAATTAAACTAAATTTAAATACTGGCAACGACATTCGAAGCAGTGTCCTTCCTACAGACCAACTATTATCTTACCACTGAGCTCCCAAAGTGGTCAAGGTGCTGGTTCAGTTAGTGAGGACTGTAAGTAATCAGCTTCACACTGGCGAGAGCATTTTGGAAGAAACCGTTTATACTCAAGAGGCGTCTGGGAAGGACTCATCCGCAGAACACATCGCCTCGGAGCGGGGTCAGCAGCCGAGGGCGCTGTCCATCAGCAGCCGCTGACGACCTCGCTGCGGGTGACGCGCCATCCGTCAGCACGAGGGGCCTTCTTTCCGCGTCAGCGCCCCTTCTCAGAGGCGCGTGCGTTTGACGGCGGTCTCCGGGTCGAGTGGCGACCGTCATCAGTCCCCTCGAAACAGCACGCCACTCCAACCGTAAGGAGTCCCCGCATTAAGCTCTATCCACTGCAACATCACTAAGTCACTAGGCTTTACTGTCTTGTTTTACCATTACAGCTCTCGTCTTTCATTTGGAAGGTCCAGTAGTTAATACTACGACTACCAGGAAACACCTTGCCACATTGCAATGTCTGGTAGTCTTTTTGGGGCCGCGTAGCTCTAGCCGAACAGCACCTGACTGCAACGGGACGTCCCCAGTTCGATCCTCCAACGAGGCCGAAGATTTTTTTTTAAGCTGCTTAACGTCTATCTAACTGCGAGAGACGGGAAAGGATGGGGGGGGGGGAAGAAATGGGAAGGAATTTGGCTATTGCCTTTTTGAAAGAAGCATCCCGGCATATGCCTGGAGTGATTTGGGAAACCATGGAAAACCCAAATCTGGATGCCCGGACGGGGATTCGAACCGCCGTCCTCCCGAATGCGAGGCCAGAACGCTAGCCGTTACACCACCACGCTCGGTTCGAAGATTTTCGTAGGAGCTGAACATGGAGAACGGCCCCACAGGCCCACTAAGCCTGCTACGTAATGAGTAGAGACCGGATTATACGCAACACAAAAAGCTAAAAATATTCATGAAAAATGCTTAAAATATACATGAAAAGTGTCAAAAAATGTAAAAATATGCAACATCATATAGTAAAAAAATAATAATTTTTAAATTTTTTATTCCAAAATCAGCATGAAATTAGCAAGCAGTTGAATAACTAATTTATAAATTCGACAGTTAATAATTATTAAACTTTTTTTTTAGTTTTATAAACGTAAACAATAGGGTACTCTTCCAAATATTCAATACTAAGATTGTTTCTTCGATCTCTCAAAATATTTTTTTCTAAGTGCATATGGACTGTTCCACATTTACTGGTGTAACTGGGCAGTATTTGAAATTGGGTGCTGTATTAGCAATCATTGTTTGTGGAAAAAATTCAACCGTAACATTGCTAAAAGTATCAATTCGACACAAAGGTTCAAATCTTGGGTTATTGTTGAAAATATTTTTAAACTTCACTTTGAGTCTACACTGGAATACCTCTGGCATTGCCGATTTTATTCATTAACTGAATACATTCAGTCAACGTCAAACCTTTAGTTTCAAGCTTTTTAATACTCGCTGATATGTAGGAAAAATGAGTGCTAATCAAAGCTACGGTATTAATACTAGAATTTACAAATACTTCCTAGTCCTGACAAACTGTCATATTTATTTATTTATTTATTTTCCATATGCAACTTAGCCCAGCACCTAGTATCTAATCTGGGCCCTTATTTCCACTCATTTACATTTACATATGTTTGTATCTTATATTAACAAATTAACAAATATTAACATATTAACAAATAAACAATGAATGAAAGAAAATTTTGATTCAATTTCCAATAACTACTACATCTACTGTTATTAAACAGAATGGGTACCACACCACTACTAAATCTACTACTACTGTCACTAATATTACTGCTAACATTACTACTGCTACTACTAAAACCATTACTAATACTACTAATTCTACTATTACCACCACCAATTGTCACAGCCGCACTTCGGTCCACTATTGTTCATTTTTCTTGGTGTTGTGTGCGCTCCAAAGGCAGAGTCCCCTGGAACCGGCAGCAAAGTCAGCCGCCCAGGCCATCAAGAGTTGACCTCCTGGAATACCAAGACGGCCCCAGTTGTCGCTCAGAAGACGGCTTCTCTGGAGCACACTGAAGTTCCTCCGACGATTGATGCTGCTCATTGTCGTGGGATATCTTCCGTCAATCCGGTGTAATTGGGTTCTCCTCTTCTGCTATCTGTGGCCTTTGATTTCGCTCGGCATTTTTCCTTTTTATAAATTTCTCCTTCCAAAATTTTGAGGCTAGATCAGCTGCCTCGTCCAGCAAATGCCACAAACTTTCGTCGCGCAGAATGTCAAATATGCTCCTACCTTGCAGCCGAGCTTGTTGGTGTTCTCTCAAACTGGCTGTTATTTCACACTCCCATACCACGTGCTCCGGCGTACTCTCTTCACCACATTCGCACCTGTCCGAGTCCACAATATTTCGACTTCGGAGCCAGCTATTGTATGGCCCGTGACCTGTAATGTAGTGTACCAATCCGGGAGAGGGTTGAAGGTACTTCAACTTTAGCCTCTCCTCTACGGATGGGAACATATCGTATGCTCTTCGACCTGTTTCACTGTTGTTCCATTCTTGTTGCCATTCCGCCAATAGAAGCTTCCGAATGTGCGTCTCCGATGTTACTTCGCTGCCTACAATTTCTGCTACCTTATCTTGTTTCTCTTTTCTGAGCCAGTATATGGCACCCCGTTTCCTTACTTCAAGGTCCAGTGGCCATACACCAATGGCAACGGTTAATGAATTTGTTGCCACGGTTCTGTATGCTCCTGTCAATCTTAAAAGTATTCCTCGTTGGACACGTCTGACTCGCTGTTTTAGTTTTACTTTTCTTAGATGCTTTGCCCACACACTTGCTGAGTAGCCCACTAAAGAGGATAAAATTGCGTCATGGTATAGTCTTATTGTTTGGACTGGAACAGTAAATTTTCGTTGGCCAATATTAATGATTTTATTCATGACCGCCACTGCTCTTGCTATTGTCATCTCTAAGTGGGATTCGAAGTTTAAACGTTCATCCAATTGAATGCCTAAGTACCTGCACACTGGGTTTCTACGAATTGATTTTCCGTCGATTCTTATAGTTGGTTTTCGAGTCAGCTTGCCCTTGAGCAACATAAACGTTGTTTTATGTGGTGCTAAACTCAGTTTGACTTTACTGCACCATTGGCTAAGGCAGTTAAGTACTAGATTACTATTGTACTCAATTTCTGCTCTTGTTGCTCCTTCCACGAGTAGTAAAATGTCATCAGCAAAAGCTATTAGACCTAGAAGTTCAGGTATTCTTTGTAATAGTTCAATCACTGGTTCCATCCCTATATCCCAGAATATGGGACCGCAAACGGAACCTTGCGGGCATCCTTTAGTAAGTATCTTCGTGATGAACGAGTTCTGGCATCTCAAGGAAGCAGTTCTAAATCTGCAATAGTCCCTGAAGGTGTAAAATAATCTTCTTGGACAACCAATCTCCCTCAGCCGTTCAAACAGAGCGGGCCACCATAAATTGTCGAAGGCTCCCGAAATATCAATAAATAAGCCAACTACGTAGTTTTTTGTACTGCTACAAATTATTTCCATCGACCGATTTATGGCATCCTCTGTCGACTTCCCGTTTCTAAATCCATATTGACTAGGATTCATTCCCTGAACCTCCCGGTGGCTTTGTAATTTTTTGCATAGAATCTTCTCTTGAACTTTGCCAAGCACATTCAATAAACAAATCGGCCGGTATGATTTCGGTTGTAGAGGATCCTTGTCGTCTCCTTTCTTCAGAATTACCACCTCGCTTTTCTTCCATATTCCCGGAACTCTACCCTGATATAGACATTCGTTCAGGAGCCTGCATAGGACGGGGGTTAATTTTATGATTAACTCCTGCAGGACCTCGGCTGGAATTCCATCTGGACCGGGAGCCTTTCCTTTTTTCATTTTGTTTATCGCAGTTATTACTTCTTCGGGTGTAATATTATTTCCTTCCTCTTGACTCCAGCAGGGCTGCCACATGTTCCTTCGTAGTGTAGCTTGTTCTACTGTTTCTTCTTCCGGGTTGTCATCAGGAAGCAAAACTTTTAATAACTCCTCCGCTGAGTCTCTCCAATTCGTGGTTAATCGTCCATCTGTTCTTTTTACTGTGGATAATATTGTGGGAGGCCTGATTTTACCTGCAGCTATTTTGTAAGGAATACCCCATGGATTGTTCATGAGGTTTTCCCTCACAAAGACTTCCCAGCATTTTGTTTTGTCTCTCTCATCGCGTTTTTGAAAATCTGCCTCTTCTGCCTGTAGTTTTCAAGGAGGAAACTTCTATCTGCTGCCACCATGCTTTGTTGATACATTCTCCTAGCTCTTCTCATGTTTAGTCGTAGTTTTTTAAGTTTTTCTGTCCATATTTTGTCAGTGGGATCTACTATCTTTTTTAGTGGTATCGCCCGTTTCATGGCACTTTGTATTGCAGTTGTCAGCTCTCTTGCGGCTTTGTCTACATCGAAGTGGTTTTCTGGCAAATCCGGTGGAATGAACACATTCCTTAATTTTCCCCATGCAGCTTTCTTGATGTTATATACTGTTTTAATGTTTCTGTTGCCACTGTTTTCTTCTGTCTGCATTCTGCCCAGTTCAAAGACAATCAAATTGTGATCACTTGTTGTCATGTTGTCAAGCACTCTCCAACCCCAAAGCAAATTCCCCGCATGAATGTTTGTAATTGTTACGTCGATATTTGTTCTTGCGCCAACACTGTTACAGAAAGTAGGAGGATTATGTGCTTGGTTTCTAACCTCTAGACCCAATTCGCTTAACAGTTCTTCTAGAAGTTGCCCTCTCCTGTCAGTCTTCTTGCTGTGCCAAAGAGCAGACTTTGCATTGACGTCCGCTGCAATAACTAGTGGATAATTTCCCAGAGCTGCATCTATCTGCCGTATTCTATCTAAGTATGGGAAGATCTCGTCACTGTACTGGAAATACATGCTTACCATTATGAAGCTTCCCCATGCTGCTCCTATCTCAGCACATACTGTGTGTTCATCACATAACTGCGTAATTTTTGTAACTGTTATCTGTTTATTTAAAACGATTATTGCTGTCATTGGGTTATTGCCCTCTGTGATTATTCGTGCTGTTACAGGCATGTGCGGGATTTTGCTTTGCCAGGAGTACGGTTCTTGTAGACAAATAATATCTGATCTCAATTCCTCAGCCACCTTTCTGATTTCATGTAGAACCATGGCGTTTCCTTTAGTATTCAGCTGAGTAACTTTTAACATAGAATTTACGGGTGTCTTGTGTGCACATTGCACTGGGGCCAGGGTAGTCTTGTATCTAGCAGAATGCGTCCATGGGTCATGACAAACTGCTTGTATGTTTCCTCAGGATCAAATATTTCTCCTCTTCTCTCAAAAATCTTGTGAACTAGTGTCAGGAGCTGAGATGGATCTGTTGGAAAATTTAGTGACCTCAGTTGTATTCTGTCGATTGCCGAAGGTTGCGGGAACGTTATGTTTTTACCGCCAGGATGGAGGACTCTTGTCAAATGTCGGAGGGCAAGTGTAAGTGTATGCACTTCTTCGAGTCTAGTTAGCCGAAGTGTATCCTCAAAATCGGCGTACAATACCGCTGGATCTGCAGTAATGGCATTCGGTTGACTTTTCACAAAGTTCGGGTGTTTTATTTGGTTGGTACGCATACTTGGTTTGCGAAGATGATATTCATTTTCTTTTGAATATCCGAGCCCACCGCCTCTAACAAAACGCTGGCAATAATACGAGTCAGAGGTGGAGGAAATTTCGTCTATTTGCTCGTCTATTAACAGCTGCCGATCTGTTTGCACGCCGGCGCTTACCATCATTTTCTGCATTTCCATCGCCTTCTTCTTCCTAAATGTTTCGGCTCTTGCAGCATTTCTTCGTCTACGAGATGGGGGGTTGCCTCTCTTCTTTTGATTTTTCATTCCCACTTTTCCAACTGCTATTTCAACTGCTCTGTATATCAGATCTGCTATATTCTCCATCATTTCTTGATCTATCCTGCAACTGGATTGTAGACTAGCCATAATCTATTCTGTTAACTAGTTAACTGTCATAGCTTCTCCGCTATCAAAGTCGTTTAATACACCTTTAATACCCTCGAAATGTTCATTGTAAAACAGTACAGCTTCAACCCACGTCGCCCAACGCTTTCAGCTGGGACGCGGGCTGTTGGAGGATCATGGAGATCCTTTTCAGCCTAACTACAAAACGGGGAGGGAGGGGGATGGAAGGTCGGCCGTGGCCTTGAAGGGAACCATCCCAGCATTCGCCTCAAAGGACTGCGGAAAACCGCAATCCCTATGGCCGGATGGGATTTGAACCCCGTCCTCACCAATGGTAGGTAGGAGAGCGATTTCGCTCTCGTCCTGCCTGGGTCGTGCCAAGCTAATATATATTTATTGTCATTTCATTCATACCCCTTAACGGAGGGAGGCGGGCTGGCAGCACACATGTCGCGCTCTTCAGCCAAATGATAATATGGTTTACAATGGATTTTCATAGAGGAATATTTACACTTTTACAAAAATAAAGACAGACAGACGTCAATAAGTGGGAAAGCGGTGGTCCCAGGTTGTGGGGAAGGTTGTGCGCAGGAGCGCATCTTCTTCCAGTTTACTAATTTGGTTGACATGTTCGGTGTTTCATAATCAGATTGTTCCTACCCGGTGTGTTGTTTCTTTATTGGTGGTCAAGTATTTTCTTTGGCCACCTTAATCTGTCTTTGTAGGTGGATTCAGCTCCCAATGCTGAGATCAAAGGGTTATTTGATTTCTGTGCATTTTCGTAGAACTGCGTAGCCAGTTGTTGGAATCTGACTCGAAGTTTCGGCAATCCACTCAGTCGATGAAGGTCATCTGTCCTCGTGTCCACAGTAGCTTTGAATTTAGATGTTACATGATCAACTGTTGTTTTGTACAATATTTTGTTTGCTTTTCTTGCAGATTTGTGGCTATTAGAAGGCGATTGTTAAAACATTTACAGATTGCGGTTTATGCAAGGCATAATTAGTACATAAAGTTTTATAAAGGAAACAAACAATTTCGACAGCGAGAAGAAACTTAAGTTTTGATTGCCGTGATTCACTAAGAAACTACTATACCCATTTTCATTGAACATTGTACTTTGTACCTTGTTTCGTCTTAATGTTATGACTACTTGTTCCTTGCTCAAAGTCCCTTACCGACTTTTAAAACTCATAATACCATAAGAAAAAAAAACTTCATGCTTATTAGAATGACAAGGCTATAATCATTTATCTTATTTTTGTAAGGTTTTTTTTTTTTTTCTTACAGATCATTATCTTCCTTCATACTAAACCGAAATCGGTAAATAATATCATGTTAAAGCTTAAAGTATCCGCTTAGCTTATATCATAATTTAAGAAATTAATTTTTCCAAATTCGACCCTTAAAGGGAAAACATGTCAATATTTCTAAAATATGGCTTTTTATACAATGAACAATTTAGCTCCCTGTATTCCCAACCTAAATAGATAAATGAAGTACCATTTCAAAGATTACGATCTCCGCTTTGGTAACATTATGTGTTAAGTAAGAAATTTTTCGAAATTCGGTCCTTGACGGGCAAAAGTATTAATATTTCTACAATGCATTTTTGTTTAACGAACTATTTATCTCCCTTGATATATAACCGAAATAGATAAATGAGATATCATTTTCAAGAGTAATGTCATCGCTTAGTCATACCGTATATTATGAAAGGAATTTTTCTAAATTCGACCCTTAAAGGGCAAAAGAATCAATATTTCTACAATACGTTTTTCTTTCACGAGCCAATTATCTCCCTGAATATCTAACCGAAATAGATAAATGGAATGTCATTTTAAAGAATAACGTTTCAACTTTGGTCACATGATATTTTTTTAAAAAATGATTTTTTTTAAATGATTTTTTTTTTTTTTTTAATTTGACCATTGAGGGAAAAAAGTAATATCCGTGAAAGCCGCGCATTTGAGACAGTTTACATCCAGGCCATCACACAGCATCACCACATAACACAGAGGTATTATTAAACTGCTTCACTGTTACGTTCCTAATACACTAAACTAATAAGAAAATTGCTACAAATGAGTTGATTCTTTTTTCATCCTGTTGCTAACCACCATCCTTAGTGTTAACCGTATTCACACAAATAGTCAGCTCTTACTTTTTTTTTAACTGCTTAATGTCTCTTAACATAGAGGTCTTTAGAGACGGGGAAAGGATGCGGGCAAGGAATGGGAAGGAATTCGGCCATGGCCTTTTTGAAGGAAGCATCCCGGCATTTGCTGGAGTGATTTGGGAAACCATGGGAAACCCAAATCTGGATGCCCGGACGGGGATTCGAACCACCGTCCTCCCGAATGCGAGGCCAGAACGCTAACCGTTACACCACCATGCTCGGTTAACTCTTACTACCCTCCTCTTCGAAACCGTCATTAACTCCAAGAATTTATGTTTTTGTTGAACCTTAGACACAATTCAGTATCAATTTTTTATAAAGGTGAATAACACGCCAATACAATTGAATTTTGTTTTATTTTTGTGTCGTACGCGTTTCGGTCTATTTCAAGAGCATCATCAACGACATATGTTACTTTTTTACTTTTTTCTCGTGATCATGGTTAGCTTCTCTGTGTAGATTTTGTAGAATCTTCTGAAGGTGTAAAGCATTGCAACGCACCGACCAAATTCCACATTACCACTATTATTTACTGTCACTATTGTTTTCAATACATGAGAGAGTAAACACCACGCCATGTTTTTCACAGGTCCATAGAGTTTTTCACAAGTCCTTTACTTCTCTAGTAGATTCCCTCATCACTTTCTCTAACAAGTGCAGAATTATGAAACCTTTTTCATTGGTCTGCGTGTAAACTGCGATATAAAATACCTAATTAAATCAAAAATTTGAATTCATCGATTCCTCCTACATAGAGCTAATAGGATAAAACATTTAGACTGCGATAAGTTTCCCAAAAAAATTAACTGAAAAGAACGGAACTCAACTTGTTTTTTTGATTTTGACACGTGTAAGCCGCCCAAAATACGGTACTTGTCGGGAAAAAAAAAGTATGTAAGATATTAACTGATGGCATCAGCAAAAAATATGCGAAATTTCGCTTAGATTTTTTTATTAGATTTGGGCGGGGTTCGCACACACAGAGAAAATCGCAACCACTGATCTCTGTGTCATCAATAAAGAAATAGTTACCGTTCTAAGTTATAAATATCTAACATATTAACTGAAGGCGTGAGCTACTATTCAGTCGCAATGATTGGGTATTGAGAAATGCGTAAAAAGATGGAGAAATCTTAAAAAAAAAAAAAATTTGCTGTTTCAGTCTGTGTACCATCAGTAACTATTGCTAATATATTAGCGACAGTTACCTATGGTACACAAGCTGAAAGATCAAATTTTGAAAGAGTGATTCCATCTCCGGAGGAGGATAGAGAAAATAAATTCGAAAAACAAAGTAAAGAATGATGAAGTGCTCTAACGAGTAGGAGAACAAAGGTCACTCATAAAAACAATAAGGAACAGAAAAATGAATTGGATTGGTCATGTGCTGAGGAATAGGTGTCTGCTTAAAACTGCTCTGGAGGCGATTGTAAACGGAGGGAAAATAAGAGATTTGCGAAGAAAGAAAATGATTGATAAGATAATGATAAATATCAAATATTTAGAGACCGAGGTAACGGCGGAATAGAGGGAGGCGTGGAATGCTGTCACTGTGCAGCGACCTAATGAATAGCAGAAAACCTTTGATGATGATGATGATATATATATTCTACATCTTTCCCGGTGCCATAATCGCTGTGCATGTGGAATTTCCTCGAAATGTGTTCTTTAGCTTTTTCGTGAAGCAACGAAAGAAAGATAAGAATGTCATAATCTTAAATTAGATTGTTTGCAGATGACATAATGCTGTACAAATAGTTCAAAACGATAGAGTATTGTAAACAGTTGCAGGGTGATCTGGACAGGATATCTAGTTGGGTTGGTAAACATGGGATGAAGATAAATGCAAAGAAGAACCAGCTAATTAGATACATAAATAAAAAACAAAAGGTTAATTAAGAATATAAGGTAGGGAAAGAATTGCTTGCAGAAGACTTGAAATGTAAATACCTTGGCATTACATTTGATAACAAGCTTAACTGGGCAGGACACATTGGACTGGTGGTAGGAAAAGGATTCAAAATTCTGCACTTGTTGGAGAGAGTGATGAGGGGATGCACGAGAGAAGTAAAGGAACTGGGTTACAAAACTTTGGTCAGACCATTGCTCGAATATGGTAGTGTAGTATGGAACCCACATTTTGTGTATCAAATACAGGAGTTGGAGAGGGTGCAAAAAAGGACTGCTAGATTTGTTTCTGGAAATTATCGCAGAACGCAATCGGTGGCAGATATGATAAAGGACCTGGAATGGGATTCATTGCAAGACAGGAGGAGGATGAGGAGGTTCACGGGAGTGTACAGGGCGTATACTGGCGATGAGGCATGGAAAGATATTGCAGAAGGTATGAAAAGTAGTTCATGGAAGGGAAAAGATGACCATGACCACAAGCTTGCACTCGATTTCAGGCACAAGGATGTGGGAAGATTTTCTTTCTTAGGTAAGGGTGTCAGGGATTGGAATGAGTTATGAAAGGGAATGATGAATAACTTACCGAAAACATTAAAATAATTTAAAGTTAAAATTTGTAGAGGGCAAATGTAGGTGGGTGCAGAAAAGGGGGAAGTTGGGTGTGTAGGGAAATTGCCACCGGAGCT
>JARYHS010012519.1:225374115-225570565 GCA_031002005.1 Vandiemenella viatica | reverse complement strand
TTGCCATGGGATTTCAATGTTAACTTTGCTGTTTTTATTACTTGTTTGAGATATTTCATCCAGTTTTGTTTGCTTACTCCGGCGAATTGTAAACGTCGGGTATTGCTTGTTTTTGCTGATCTATTTGTTTAACGTAACGTTAATTACTACCCGACCTTGTAAGGCCATAAGACTCAATAAATGAGGTTTTATTTGTGTCTGAAATTCATGGTTCTAGTTAGCAACCTATTAGATCCCCCTATAGCATCATTATTATATGTATTTAGATTTTCAGAAAATAATTATAAATCCCCCCTCCCTTTTTTATGCAACTGATATTCACATCTGGAGCACCCAAGATTGTGTTATATTACAAGGAATACCAGAAAGTAGGCGCTATAGAAGGGTGATGAAATTTAGAGGACGGATAAAGTAGGAGACGAATCTGTTTATAAATTGATGGGCGAGAAAAGAAGTTTGTGGAAGAGCCTTAGAGAAAGAAGGGCCGTGATGCTGAATCACATTTTAAGACATGCAGGATTGGTTAACTTGATACTGGAGGAAAAGGGTAGAATTTTTTAACTCTAAAGGAAGACAGAGATTAGAATGTACGAATATGTGATTCAGGACATAGATTGTAAGGGGTTTGTTGAGATGAAGATGTTAGTGCAAGACAGGAAGGGATGGAGGATTGCATCAAACCAGTCGAGAGACTGACGATAGGACAAAAAAGGAAAATAAAACACCGAGCGTGGTGGGTGAGCGGTTAACGTTCTGGCCTCGCATTCGGGAGGACGGTGGTTCGAATCCCGGACCGGGCATCCAGATTTGGGTTTTCCATGGTTTCCCCAAATCACTCCAGGCGAATGCAAAAATGCTTCCTTCAAAAAGGCCATGGCCGAATTCCTTCCCGTTCCTTGTCCCCAGTCCCATCCCGCTTCTAATGACCTCAACGTCGACGAGGCGTAGTGCTATAAGTAAAAAAAAAATAAATGAAAATACGGCTTTGATCGAAATAAAAAGTAGCCTATATACTACCCGATGACTTTCACTAAAATCGATTCACAGACAGACAAAGATTTAGAAATTTAGTGTTTTGCTTCCGTATCACAGCAAATCCATACACTTCTAACACTGCAGTGTATTCAGGACTTCTGAATATTGCGTCCAGCGCGGACAGAAATTGGCGATAGCAGTTGGGCCCACTTGTCTGTTTGGGCCTCTCGTTTCGCCGGGGGCGAGTCACTCATAATACAGCCAGCCGGCGCAGAATCCAATCTGCTGCTTCTATACATCCCGCTGCGGGGGCAAACGAATTAATGTTAACCGTTACTGCTTTATTAACCGTTACTTTTACTCAAAACTAAATTAAAATAGTTTTTGTTTATGATTTTATGCCTCGTCGACGTCGAAGTCATTAGGGACGGGAAATGATTGGGGGAAGGAAACGGGAAGGAATTCGGCCATGGCCTTTTTGAAGGAAGTATTCCCGGCATTTCGCCTGGAGTGGTTTGAGGAATCCATGGAAAACCCAAATCTGGATAGCCGGACAGGGATATTAGCCGGCCCCGCATTGCAGGGGTCGCCGGTTAGAGTCCAAGCATAGGGCATGTGTGGTTTTAATTAAGCGTTGAGTCCATCCTGTGTTGTCCTGACACTCGTTATCGTCAATAATAATACTAGAAGCTTCTATATGCACACTTAAGGAACAAAATAAACACAATTGCTGGCTGAATGGCTATAAGGTCGTATGCCAATTAAAAAAAAACAGGGATATTAAAATAATAATCCCAATTTGTATAATGTAAGTTCATACAGGAGCAATGTAAATATCATATTTTACCTGCAACTTTGTACGCCTTTGACTGTGAATGTTATTGCTAGAGTGTGATAGAGAAAGCTCTAACTTATGTTATAGGTGTTATAAAAGCTGACTCAGAGCAAAAAGCCTGAGTGACCGATAAATTATAACAGAGACTTACACAGGCTACCTGTCAGTCTGTCACCATTTGATTAGTTTTAAAATTTCGTTACAAAATATGTTATGTCATTGCTAATGATACATATTATTTCCTTGTTAAATTTCTTCAACATTGGTTTAGCTGTGAAAACGTAGCAAATAGACAGATAGAGTCACTTTTGGATTTATAATAATGATGTAGATTTAACAAGAAATTATTGGTTTGGTATTTAGAAATCTGAGGATTGATGTCGTAGTATAAGAGTAGAGATTACGTTAATGGTCTTTGGTTTACTAGTATCTTCGGCTGGTTGGGAAATGTGTGTAATTGCAAATGATGTCGGACAAACGGAAGACTATCACGAGTTAAAGATTGATTTTGGCAGTGACTGAATTAATATTGGCTTCAAAAGACGTTGAAATGAGAAAATAAATGATCCATATTGTTCTGCATATCTCATGAATAATTTCAGCTGGAAGGCGGGACTGAAATATTACCTAAACATGATGTATCAGCGGATGAATAAAAAATGGCCTAAATGCAAGCCAGCCAAAGAAATATGCAAAGATAAAAGCGTTTATTTCTGTTTACTAAATCCGTGCACTAAAATTTTATTTAGTGTATGTATGTATGTGTGTGTGTGTGTGTGTGTATGTAAGACTGGAACAATTCTGGTGCAGGCACAAGTGTTTCGGAGCACACTCTGCTGTCTGATCTGCCACAGATCGCCGCCTTTACAGATTGGGTAAGCCTCCGACCTCCACGTTCTGTGATGAGGCGTGGACGTCCACCACTTTGTCGCCCAGTCGTGGTTTCACCGTCCTTCAACCACTCTGCATAGATTCTCACTACAGTAGCACGCGAACAGCCGACCAGCCTCGCCGATTCCGAGATCCTCGTTCCCAGGCACTGCACCCACAAAACACCGGCCGGTAATATAAGGGAATTGTGTGACCTGTGCGTAGACATCTGGTGCCAGACAGCTCCAGAAAACTATCAAGGACTTTTCGAATCAATGTTAAGCCGAATCGCTGCCATATTGTACTCCGAAGTTGTACCAACACACTAATAAGCAGGTGGTCATAATGTTTTGGCTGATGAGTTTAGGTTTCCAGCTGACGTCAAAGAGAGCAGCGCCCATTTAAGGATTAAGCTAATCACCGTTTTGCGAGTGTTAGTGGTCCGTAGAAATATTTTAGACTTGTTAAAAAAAAAAAAAAAAAAAAAAAAAAAAAATCAGAAGTGTGCTACGAAAGTAGATAATTAGAAAGTTTATCTGTTTATATAAAAGGCTACTTTTGTCACTGTATCGCTGTGCCTATAACACTGACGTCGCGTGACCGGCTTTGCTACCAAAATAATTGCGGCCAGAGATAATATAGCAAAATCGATATTATGGATGTTCTTGAATAACAGTTCTATTTAGTTAAATAAATTCAATGAAATGAATTGCCAAACACTAAAAGAAAAATATGCATTTTGGTATAAATAGCTTGAAGAGTTTCATGCTGCGTAGAAATGCACATTTCTCTTCTTCCCGCCTGGTCGAAACTTCGGAACAAGAATGAGAAGCATTGCGACGCATTTTTTTTTTTTTTAAACTCCCAGCTGAAGTCCGGGAGGTGGCCTGAAGGAGGGTCTCGGAGACCCTTTTCAGCCTAAGTAATCTACGGGAAGGGGGATGGAAGTCGGCCGTGGCCTTGCAGGGTACCATCCCAGCATTCGCCTGGAGTGACTGCGGGAAACTACGAAAAACCTCAGTCAGGATGGCCGGACGGGATTTGACCCCCGTCATCCCGAATGTGAGGTGATTTATTATTTGCTTTTTGTTTATTTATATTCAGTCGATTTCGATGTTTTCGTATACTCTCTGTCGAGATATATCGTTGTTACAGTAAACTAAACAGTATGTAACTCATCAAATCATTTTTAAGACTATGAGCGAGGAAATAAGCTTCCAGCTTTGATGGATTTAGAAGATGGTATAACAATAGTAAGTTGTAAGTAAAAATGTACAGCACCGGACGGGCGTGGGACTACTTTCTCTGTATTCCCAACACGTGGTCCAACGCTCCAGAATACACGAGCACAGCGCAGCCGGGCGCAGATTTTTTCCCCCGCACCAAATTTCACACTCAATTTACCAGTCCCAAGACTCACTCTCCCCGCCTAAAGGGGAAACCAGAGCCATCTATTATCGGTAATGCGCAGCGGGAAAAAAGCGATGGCTGTGCCCGACGAGAAGGCGCATTACGAGACAAAACCCTGACTGACACCGCGCCTCGTTAGCGGCGAGAAACAGATGAGCGTCGCACCCCCCAACCCCGGCGTCGCGACGGCCACGGCGTCGGTTTGAGTGGCGGCGCAGTAAGGGGGACACATCCTAGTTTGCAGGGTTCACGTCAACGGCATATCTCCGTATTCAGCACTGCAGGATACATCAACGAAAAGAACCGGCTGAAGATAGTGAACGAGGCGTATGTTGGGAACTAGCGCGTACAGTTACTGTACTGTAGGGTTGTAACGGAAGTCTTCTCAGCGAATGTAGATGCGGAGGTGGAAAAATTATAATTATTTAGATTTTAATATTTTATACGAATATGTTGTAACAGCCCTCAAACCTAAAATTAAAAGTAATGGCATTTTATGAAGCACTTATAGTAAGCTAGAGTTTGGTTGAATATGATCTGGTATGTTTGTTTTACAATTAACTGTTAATCAGTGTATATAGACTTTGTTTTATGAAAAGAAATTATTTAAAGGTCATTCAATATGTTTAAGAACAGAATTGTGCAAGAGAATTGCTTAAATGTTCGTGATTCCAACTATTAATGCAATTTACGGTTTCTAAAGGACAATTTGCTACGGTTTAAAATGATTTCTGTGAATAATTTTGTGTTTAAGTATCTTTAATTTTCATTTCTGACCAATTTGTATTGATTGTAAATGATTATGAATTAATTCTGATTGTTTTTAATATGTTTCAATTGTTTAAGTTCGAGAAATATCTGGCGGAAGCTTTTGAAGTGTTCTAGAAATTTCGATAGAGTTTATATACAGCGGTCATCTGAGACAGAGTAGTTAGTTTAGTTTTTTGGCAAAGTTTTTCACCAACTCAGTTTGCGACGGCCGGGGACTGTAATGTCTGTGGAAGAAGTATTGTATGCTATCTCTGGATTGTATGAATGCATCTAAACAGGATCGTTGACGTCGAGTTTTCTTGGTAAATTAAAACAAATGTTAAACTGAACTTTATGGTGGACTGATTATTTATCTTATTAATTAAACCAAAACAATCTATTAATGTGATTTATTATTTGATTTCTCTTTATTTATATTCAGTCGATTTCGATGTTTTCGTATAATCTCTGTCCAGAGATGTCGCTGTTAGAGTAAACTAAACAGTAACTCATTAAATGATTGTTAAGACTTTGAGTGAGGAAATAAGTTTCCAGAACTCTGTTGCCAAACCTTGATTTTTGATGTACTTAGAAGATAGTATAACAATACTATGTCGTAAGTAGAAATGTACAGCACTGGAAGAGGGTGTGACTACTTTCCCTGTGTTCCCAACACGTGGTCTAACGCTCCAGAATACACGAGCACAGCCATCAAAAGAAGTATATTTTTATCACAAATTTTATACTTTGCATTAGCGAAGTCTGTTTCCATCTATTACTGCCATTCTGCCTCAACTTTCAACTACAAAAAACGTGGGATGTTTTAACGAGTGAATTAGATTATTTACATAATTACGCACGCAGCAACCAAACAGTCTTTGTCATGTGAACTTTGCGGAGTTCGCGGCTCGACTAATTAAAGCATCAAGCACTAGACCACGCCACCGCACATCTCCGTGCCTACCACCCGCCTCGGTAACCTTCGGGCCACGCATTTGGGAGAATGCGGGTTCGAATCCCAGTCCGGGAATCCAGATTTGGGTTTTCCATAGTTTCTGTGAATCACTCCAGGCGAATGCTTCCTTCAAAACGCCATGACCGAATTGCTTCCCGTCAGCTGTTCCTAGTCTTTTCTCGCCTGTAATGACCCCGAGGTCGACAAAGTGTAAGGCCACCACAAAAAAAATAAAAATAAAAAAAAAAAAAAAAAAAATCACACGCCTTTTTACTCCTCTAGCGGCCCATTTATAATCCAATTTGTAGGCAAGAAACTGAAGGCTGCAGATGTTTGGGATTTTGCCACTTACTTTGGCGCACAATCTAGTGATTAGGAATCGTGCTCCACCACCTCTGCTACCCTGCCGGCCAAGTCCACCACCAGGACTGGAACCAGCTAACCACGTGGCAGCGCCGGACACAGCTTAGTACAGGTATCACGAATATATTCATATTTTCAGAAAAGCTAATATTAATTAGCTCCTGTCGAACCATAAAAAGCAGTTTGTGAACTTGCATGTAAATTTGAACCAAAATGTAATGACATGGACAGAAAAACATCTTTCATTATTAAATAAAATCCTACCTGGACAAATAAAGTCCGTTAAGTTACATTCCAGGTAGTAAATCTAGAGCATTGGTTCTAAATATCCGGTGTTCGTGTGAGACATCGATATGCGAAAATCGTACTCCAATGAATGTTCTGAAGGCAGTGAATCATATTGTAGCCTTCACTGAACCATTCACAAATCTAACGTCCAGCAACAGGAATAACGATTCCGTGATTTTGTAGTATAAATATATTAATAACATATAGAAGATTTATATCGCAGAACTGCTAGATGACATTTGTATTCTGATAATGAAGCTGTAATAAAAAAATTACTCTATCAGTCAAATAAAACTTTCGTTGTCTGGTAATTCTGAGATGAAGGATACAGCTTCCGATTATGTACCAAACCCTAAACAACTTGCCTGCGAGAAAGAATTTAAGTTCATAATTATCTTTGTACACGATTTTCATCAAACTATTGCTCAGGTTTCGATATGGTCCGGTTAATGTAAAACCAATCGTCCGAGGAAGAAAACAAGATAATTTGGTTTTCACGTAAATTCGGCAGCCTGAGAAACTAAGATAAAAGCTATTGCAAATTAATGTCCATTTTTCTTCGAACGTGGTTTAGGAAGAATTACCTCTCGGATTTTGACGGCAGTTCAATTAATGAGCAGCTAAAGGCCAGAGGCTTAAACATGGAATTAGTCCCCGTTTAAAGGCGAGCTAGTTCTCTCACTCAAAATCTTTATTGAGATGCAAGCCTATGGAATCGTATTATTCTGAATTAAAATGAATTATTTGAGGTGAGACCTTTTATTCTACTCTAGTACGCACCATGGCTTCGATTAAACTTCAAACTGTACGTCTCCGGTACATGGCTGGATTACGAATTTGGTTTCCACGGCTACGGCGAAGGAAGATTGAGCAGCCTGCAAGTCAATCTGCCATCGGTCATTAAGATTATACAGTCAAAGCTCTTTATTCGCGGTTTCGTTATTCGCGGCGTCAGTATTTGCGGATAAAATAATCCTGAGAACTTTCCGTATTCGCCGCTTGAAATTTTTATTATTTCCGAATCCATTCCGTACATTCAGTGGATTCGGTATCCGTTACTAACATGTCGGCATCGTTTGAGTATTGCTGGCACGTGCCGAGAGTCACTATACGACTAAAAAATCAAATCCACTAAACATAAAGTTCATTTTCAAAAGCCGTCGTTGTGTTAGATGTTACGCTATCATCTTCGATAAACGCCGATCCACCACGATCGCCTCTGAAGCTGTAACAACTACTCAGTCCTTGCAATAATTCTGAGTTAACAACACATGTTTCCTCAGCCTTTTTTCTCAATTTATAATATCTAGCAAAAGCAAATAAAAATTAGTTCCTACGAGGAAATAAGTTGTGTTGCCGCTCAGAGTAAACAAAAGAAATGTTTGACCGTTCACTGTGACCTGATTTTAATGACGGAAATGATGGAGAATCCATGCAAATTCAAACTTTAACCGTAAACATTGCTCAAGTTGCGAATGGCCGGCCTCGGTAGCGTAGGGGCTAGCGTGCTAGCTCCGCGTGCTGAAGGTCGCCGGTTCGAATCCGGCCGCGGGCATGGGTGTTAAGTGTTGTGTGTCTGCGTGAATGTCCTGTCCGTCCTGCGGTGTCTATACTTAGGAATCAAAAACGTACTGGAGAAACTAATTCACATGAAGAGATATCGTAAAACACATTGAACTGGCTGAATGGCTTAGTCGCCGAAAGCCACTAAAAAAAAAAAAAAAAAAAAAAAAAAAAAGTTGCGAATGGAATAGGACTAGATGGTTCTGAACAGGAAGACTCAAGTGACATTCAAGAGTTGATTGAATTGCAAGATGAAGATTTGACAGAAATTGACTTGGAGGAAATGTCAAATCCTCAACGCATTGAAGAAGAGGCTCCAACGAGCACTTACATTGTGACATTTAAAAAAAATGTATATAAAACTGTATATAAAAACTGTAACACAGATTCGTCGCTGATGATGCCTCGATGAGAGGTGAAACGCGTACGACGCAACAATAAATAAATTAAACAGTTTGCATTGGCGTTATCATTGAACTGGCAATTCCTTATTCTAGCTTTACGCCTAGTCGACACTGGGGCCATTACCAGCGCTAGAGGATGGGAAAAACAGTAACAAGGAACTCGACGATGGCCGTTTGAAGGAACAATCACGGCACTAGTCTGGAGTGAGAGCGGCAAACCGTGCAAAAACGAAATCTGGAAGCCGAGACGGGGAATCGAACACCTGTACTCCGAATGGTGGGCCAGCGCGTTACGGCTCACCCTCTACACTCTATGTGTAAGTTGCATTCAAGGCAATTTAGTTTAACGAACTGGGTTATTTCGACATGTCAAATTTATTACAAGACGTAAGCAACACACTTAATACATTTTAACATTCAGGAACGCATGAAAACTAGAAGTTTAATGTTAATAACGGATCTTAATTCAATGCTCCACCCCAGGATCAGTACGGCACATAGCTCAGATTTTGGTAGAAATTTGAGCTTTAAAAATGGGAAATATTTTAGAAACTTTTCCAGTGGTTCTTGCGTGATGTTAGATCAAACCAATAAAAATTCTTAAAACAGTCATTTCGTATTCAGCAGCCTCAAAAGTCTAAGCGACATAATGGTTTTCAAATTCTTCACAATTTTATAATACTGTAGACAGTTGGTGAAATGTTTCCGCAGTGTTCCCTTTTAATATTTTCAGTAGTCATTACCAGTTGCTATCACGATCACGAAAATGTTCTTGTTTGTGGAATCCTGATTCTAATTGGCTCTTGACAACTCTCAACTAACAAGTATCTATTTGAAACGAATGAAATGGATTCAATAAATGTCTAACATTATTGAAAACTACATGAAGTAACAAGCCAGTCAGTAAAAACTTGAGTATTGATACTATATATTCAAGTATGTATAACGCACTGCACTCGAGTTGCTAAATACACGATGAATCGTTCACTACTGAACCTTCAGGAAATAATGCGGAGACGACATTAAGTCACAACGTAGCGTTTTCTGAACTATTCACAGATCGGACATTCCCTGATAGGCGTGTGTGAGCAAACCATCTTTGAATTTTACTTAAAAATTAGTTTTACTAAAACGCAGTATTGATGTGAAGATAATGCTTTAAGTAATCAACAAAATCAATGGCTAATTATTTTTAACACCAAAATAGCAAGGTGCTGTGAGCCTTTAAGTACTAAAAGCTAAACAGTTTGCCTGCGAGAAACAACTTAGATTTTGTTTATCGTTTGACATCAGAAAGATAATAAATAAAGAAGACGGTGTCTAACCGTCTCTGTGTTTATATCGTCGAAATTGCTGTTAGCATTTTGCCACGATTAATGAAAATGTATGTTATGAAAAATGGGTTCATATTTCATTTTAGGAAATACTCAGAAATTTATATAAAAAAGTGAACAATTTCCAATTCTTGTCGTACACGATTTCGATATATAAGAACATTTCATATATACGATGTCGATATGTTCCGGGCAATGACCCCAGGAGGAATTAAAAAGTTTTTTTTTTTCACTTGATTGCAACACTATGAGAAATTAAGGTTAAAGTATTACAAATTTAGTGGCCACTTGTAACAGTCCTCAAACCTAGACTTTAAATGGAATTGTGTTTTATGAAGCATTTGTAGCAAGCTAGAGTGTGATAGAAAACGATTTTGTATATTTGTCTTGCATTTTACTGTAAATCAGCGAGAATGGACTTTGGACTTTGTTTAATGAAAGAAATTATGTAAATACTATCTAAGATGTTTAAGAACAGACCTATGCACGAGAATTACTTAAATGTTTGTACTTTCATGTACTAAGGTGAACAACGATGTTTAATGGATGATTTACTACAGTTTAAAATGATTTATGTGGAAAATGTTGTGTTTAAATATATTTAATTTTATTTTCTGACCATTTTGTAATGATTGCAAATGATTATGTATGGATTTTGATTATTTTTAATATGTTTTTAATTGTTTCATTATTGTGTGAAGTTCGAGAAATATCTGTCGGAAACCTTTGTGATGTTCTAGAACTTTCAATCAAACTCGTATAAAGCGAGCGACAGATACTCAAAGACAGTTTTATGGACACAGATCACGTAGGCAAAGACAGTTTTGAGCGAACAGTTTTACGTGTACTGTGAGAGTGCGTGGCAATATTGTCTTTGGAAGAAGTGTCGAATGTAATCACTTAAGTGTGTTTACATGTGTCCAGTATCTTTGAAGTGTATATCTTCGAGAAATAAAAAACAGTTAACATTTTTAGACTGGATCGTGGACAAATTATTTTATAATAATTAATCGCGAGACACCTAATACACTTTTCCGTTGAACATGATTCATGCAAGAACTACCATTCGGATGTTGGTGGCCCACCATTCAGGGTACAACACGTAAGGTATGTTTCACTTTGGGCTTCACATCTTAGGGCTGGAAATTAGTACCAGTTTAAGGGCATGTCAGGTCTCATCATCGAAATCTTTACCAGGATACGATCTTGCGAAATCATATTATTCCGAATTAAAATGAAACTGTTTGGAAGTGAGGTATACATCCCATGGCTTGGATTTTGGGTTGCCAGATATAGGCATATAATTTCAGGGACATTTCTGGGATCAAAAAGTATTGTTTAAAAAGTAAAAAATTCAAACTAATAAAAAATTGTATTTTAGGTAAAAACTATGCTACCTAACATATATATAGCACCTCTTTTAAGTTTATTAATTAAACTTTGGTTGAAAATCAACATCAGGTGTTATGAATCAAAAATAAAAATTCTAAACTTAAATGAAAAAATCGAGTACTTCTTTTAGGCTTTTTATAATTTGACCGATAAGCAATATCGGGTATAATCAATCAAAACCTCAAAAATTTTAAACTTAAACAAATGTTCAACACTTCCTTTAGACTTATTAATTAAGCTTAGATAGAAAATTGGTATCAGGTATTATCAAGAAATAAGCAAAAATTTAACATTTATCTTTCCCTAAATAAAAAACAATATCAGTCAAAATGAATCTTAATCAACTACTTTCTTAAATATTTATTACAAGACGTAGCCGTTTTCACAACATTTCTCCGTCACTGCTTTGAAAAACTAATAAAATTTCTGAGCAAGTCTCCCCAAAATTGATAGAGTTTTCAGTTTAGCCTTGATCCAATCCACGGAAATTCTGTTTTGCTCTTTAGTACATAAATTGTTCAGCGGGCTAAAATTTCTCTTGCAAAAGGCGTTAATTGTTGGAACTGACAAAACAAAATCAACTATTTTCCTTAAATTTACAAAATCATTAGAAACGTTTGTTCTAAAGAAATTGGTCCCGATTTTGTCATTTGGCAACTCTTTTGTAAGGAACTCAAAAACAGCTTTCAGACATGTGAACTCTGCATAAAGGGAATCAATGCAAACTGCATCTAAATTTTTCAATATCCCAGGAAATACAAAGATTATTTCCTCGCCGGAAGATTGAGCCAGAGTCAGAGTCCGAAACGTCGCCTCTTATGGACGCGCTCTTCCGGTGGAAAGATCGAGAAGATTTTATTCGTCTGATTCACCGAGAAAACCAACATTTTTTCATTATTAGTATTTACCATGTCAATATTAATTCCTCTGATTTAAGGGACAAAAGCTTAAACTTTTTGTAAACTCCATTTTCCCACTGCGAGTACAGAATGCTATGCTTTTGGCAACCGCGGTGTCTTAAGTTTGAGAAAAAAATAGTATACGACAATGCCGGGACAGTAACTCATAATTACTGGAGACGGAACCAGAAACAAAATTCCGGGACATTCCCGAATTTTCCGGCCATGTGGCAGCCCTACTTGGATTACATGTAATGTTGTAGGCTGTCATTACCTGGTAGTAATAACTAGTTAATTTACATCGCTACGAAAGAAGAGGACTTGGTAGTTTGTAAATTATCCTTACACCTGGCATCATCACTTTTATCTACTTACAACTAGCTGGTACCCACAACTTCGTTCGTATTTGTAAAGAATTTGGATTGACAGCTACTGACATCTAATCACAATAGTGCACGACAGGAGACATGATACTATTACCACACACAAACACCAATGGTCTATGCCAGTGTTTCCCAACCTTTTTGGGTCATGTCCCACTTTTAACATTTTTTTTTTTTTGCCCCCATACATAATTTTTAATAAAAAAATTATTTGTTATTAAAGAAACTCATATAGGATGGTTTTTGAAAGAAAACACTTTAATATTGTCATAAAACACAGTAACTAAAATTAAAAAACATATAATTAAATACTAAAATTCAAAAGATTTTTAATAAAGATTTATTATGGCAATTTAGTGTGATCCTTGCGCTTGATGCTTGCTACATAGAAATTTTATATTAGGCTCTAATTTAGTAAGCTTTAATCTCAAGTCTCCACATTGTGTTATATCCAGTCGATTTCTTTTTTTATCAGTAAATCATTTACTGCACTAAATCCAGATTCGGCTAAATATGAAGATGGAAAATAACGAACACTGGCGTTATTGGCGCGTTTTAAAAGGTCGGGGTTCCCGAGACAGGCGGAACATTACGCGGTGAATCCCAAAAAGGTCAAGTTGACGACTCAAATCATCCAGATGATATATTTTGCTAACATCAAACGAAACTAATAATTATTTACAGCATTGTTTTAAGAATTTGCTTTTTTGCTATATTTTGTACCTATATCTAGCATTGCATTTAAATAACCCGAAGAGAAAGCGGTAAAGTCGTATCAAGTCAATTTCTAAATTGCCCCCCTAAAAAAACCAAATTGCCCACCTGTGGGGCGTGGGCCCCACGTTGGGAAACACTGGTCTATGCTATGTAGTTATGGCAGAAAAGTGACGTATGCGGAGAGAAATGTTTTTCTTCGAAATACGAAAATATTGTTGATCGGCCACTTTCAACCACCATATCTCCAACACTCCCACAGTTACTGAAATTCGGCGAACGTTGTGATCAAAAGGTGACTCTGTGTTACTACCACACACAAACGCCAGTGATCTGCGCTAGATAGTTTTCGGTGAAAACCGATACACCAAGACACATGCGTCCTTGGCAGAAATATGAAAGTACCGCAAGTAGACCACTTTCAACCCTCATATCTCTCACACCCCATAGCTGCCGACATCTAACCACCATAGTACACGATAGGAGACACGATTCTACTACCACATCAATGGTCTATGCTATGTAGTTGTGGTAGAGATGTGACATATAGGGAGACACATGTCTTTTGTCGAAATACGAAAATATTCTTGATCGTCAAATTTAAACCTCCATATCTCCCACAGGTACTAAAATTCGGCCAACGTTGTGATCGAAAGGTGACTCTGTGTTACTACCACACACAAACGCCAGTGAACTGCGCTAGACAGTTTCTGCTGAAAAGTGATACCCCAAGACACATACGTCTTTGGCAGAAATATGAAAGTGGACAGGTTGACCACTTTCAACCACCATATCTCCCACGCCCCTACAGCTAACAACATTTAACCACCAGAGGGCACGATGGGAGATTCACTGCTACTACCACACACAAACATCAATGGTCTATCCTATGTATTTGTGACAGGAAAGAAAAGTATAAAGAGACACAAACGTTTGGTCGAAATATGAAAGCGCCCTGCATTGACCAACCTTAATCATCATATCTCCCACATCCCCACAGCTATCGACATTCGCCCAACGTTGTGCACGATAGGAAACTCCATGTTACTTCCTCACTTAAACAACAGTTTTTTATATATATATATCTGCTTAACGTCTCTCTAACAGCGAGGTCTTTACAGACGGGAAAGGATGGGGGGAAGGAATTCGGCCATGGCCTTTTGAAGGAAGCATCCCGGCATTTGTCTGGAATGATTTGGGAAACCATGGAAAATCCAAACCTGGATGCCCGGACGGGGATTCGAACCGCCATCCTCCCGAATGCGAGACCAGAACGCTAGCCGTTACACCACCACTATCGGTATAAACACCAGTGATCTGTGCTGTGTATTGGTGGCTGAAAAGTTAAATATAGTGAAAAACATGTCTATTTGTATACATATATATATATATAAGATTATACAAAAACAACAAGGTGTAGATAAAGTGTGGTGTTATAATATAGCTGATATACCCGTGCCTTCTACTGACGTTAAAACAGGTTGTTCAAAAAGTTTCTAATAATTTAGGAGATATGAAAAAATAAATAATTCCGTGTGGTCGTACCGACCTGGTGACAGGGTTTCTATTAGCTGCACGTTCCGCCCCTGTCGTAGCCGCTTTTAACCTAGCCCAGTGGTTCTAACAAGTAAAGAGGACCTACAGTCTAATGTGGAATCCGAACCACGGAAGCGTTCTGGTGTAGCTCCCATTACACAGCAAGCTTTGCCAGAGGTGAAGGTTTGGTTGAAAGCCCGCCGAGACAGGGATTCAAACCGGGTGTAAGAATATCGTTGTACTACGTATCGATGTTGGCGGGGAGAAAATATGATCGCGTGAAAGAAAGATGGCGTTGGTCTGCCTGTAACTTAAGTTGGCGTGCAAGCTGTACGCGCGTGTGTCAGCAAATCAGCAGAGGGCGTACTTTGAAAAGGTTTTGAAGTGACCGTGACCGCTAGGAATATACTTTCCGTGAGCATAAACAGTCTACGAGCCTAAAGTGACTGAACACAGTGATACGGCTTTTATATGTTGGGCTTAGCACTTCCTAATTTCCGAACTGTGTAATGTTCAGAGGACCGAGCGTGGTGGTGTAACGGTTAGCCTTCTGGCCTCGCATTCTGGAGGACGGCGGTTCGAATCCCCGTCCGGGCATCCAGATTCGGGTGTTCCATGATTTCCCAAATCACTCCCGGAAAATGCCGGGATGCTTCCTTCAAAAGGCCATGGCCGAATTCCTTCCCATTCCTTGCCCCCCATTCTTTCCCGTCTCTAAAGACCTCGCTGTTAAGAGACGTTAAGCAGTTAAAAAAAAAGTTCAGAGACGAAGTCCGGTCAATTTGTCTTTAATTAGTTGATGTTCTACCTTGGCAAACTGTGCACAAGTTTAAATTTTAATAAAACTGTGTACCGTTGACGTCATAATAAGTTGTTGTTGCGTTGTGTCTGTAGGTTAGTAACCTCCCCCGTAGTAAACCGAGTTGCCTGGAAGAACTTTCAGTACTGTATTAGCAACTAATTTAGTTTTACCATGGCCCGTGCACAGTGACGAAAGAACTGCAATTTCTTTTAGTACTAGTGTTACGCCGAACACTGAATAAAAAACCAACCACCAATTAGAGTATCATTAACCTTATACAGAAGAATGATACTTCATTTATAGATTTTTGTCTCGTAACAAGGGAGTTACGTAGCTCGAGGCAAAAAAATAAAAAAAATAAAAATAATAATAATATAAAAAAATAAAAAAATTGACTAGGCACTTCACCCATCACGCTGTTTGAGTAGACAAAACTTAATTCACCAGGTTTTTTTTTCATTTTTTTTACGACATACTACACATTAACATTCCGGCACGCATCAAAAATAAATTTTTGATGCTGTTCTGCTCTACCGCGAGGTTTTCTTCATTACATAGTTGAGATTATGAGTCACAATTTATTATTTTCTAATCGTAAATCCCTTTCAAATTTGTTCAGTAGTTGTTGCATGATTCTAGATCAAACAAACCGAGAAGTAAAAATTCTGAAATCTTTTCTTATCCAGATACGAAAGAATTTTTCTTTTTGTTAAATTTATTCATTACGAAAATGAAAAACGCTGATAGTTTTATAATACTGTTTATAAATTGTCGACAACTTTCCTGCAGCATACAACAACTGCTAACTCGTATTTGTTGAAAATCTGTATATTAAGTAGGTATTACCAACTTTCAGTAAATGGCATTTAACAACCTGCATCGAGATTTGAATTTAAATATATGACATAGATGAAAAAGAGACTTCCTTTATTAGAATGCACCAAGTGGACATTAAACGTCAGAAAGTCAGATAAAAAAAAAAAACATTAAAATGGAGCATTGATACTTAATATTCAAAGCACGTCCTACACACTGAACACTGTAGGATCGCTAGTCAGCCGTAATGCTTTCATAGGGCACTTGAGAAATCTTTCGATTACGGAGATATATGACGAGCTTGTATTTCAAATTGATAATAAAAAAAATTAAAAGAAACAATCATCATAATAGAATGATCATCAAGGAACTCATCACGTTACCCAGCGACAACTCTGTTCTGCTTGCAGTTAAAAACTATAAGCTTAATATTTTGACTGCGAGAATCAACATAGGTTTTGATTTTTATAATGCATCCAATAACTTAAAACCTGTTTTAACACAGTTCTGAACATAGTGCTGCCGAACGTCCCAGCAGTATTGTGTTGCATCTTTAGTCGATATCTGGAGGCTAAGAAATAAATAATTCACTGCCTAACTGTCTATCTGTTCGTTTTGTCAAACCTTGCGATATGATTCTGACATCTGAGCGTGGTGGCAGAGCGGTTAACGTTCAGACCTTGTGTTCGGGAAGACGCCAGTTCGGATCTACGTCCGGGCATCCAGATTTGTGTTTTACATGGTTTCCCAAATCACTTTTTTTACTTATGAATTTACGCCACGTCGACCTCGAGGTCATTAGAGACGGGATAGGACTAAGGACAAGTAACGGGAAGGAATTCGGGTATGGTCTTGTGAAGGAAGCATCCCGGCATTCGCCTGGAGTGATTTGGGTACACCGGGACAAACCCAAATCTGGATACCCGGACGGGAATTCGAACCCGCATCTAATCGAATGCGATGCTAGAGCGTTACTGCTCACCACGCTCTGTCCCAAACCACTCCAGGCGAATTCCGGGATGTTTCCTTCAAAAAGCCATGGCCGAATTTTTTTTCACTTTCCTTGTCCCTAGACCCATATCGCTTCTAATGACCTAGATGTCAACGAGGCATATACTCATTGGGAAAGGAAAATAATTCTGACGCGGGTGCAAAAATTATACAGCTAATAAAAATCCTTCCACCCAACCGAAATTAAATGTCAGAATGGGTTTAATTTGAAAAAATCTGAAAAATTCGACGAAAGTGGCCGGTAGTTAATTTCCATTTTATGTCGAACACGGCCAGTATAAAGCCATTGGACTCAGGACCAAACTTGCGCCAAGCGAAAGCTGAATGTGATCTGGAATGGATGGACTCTGCTGCACAGTGTAAACCCAAAGTACCTCGGCGTAACTCTTGACAGAGGTATCACTTGTAAAAGCCACCGCCGCAACGTCAAGATGAAAGTATCATCACGCAATAATATCTTAAGCAAGTTGACCGGATCTAGCTGGGGAGCTAACCCAAGCGTCTTCCGCACCTCTGCCTTAGCATTATGCTACTCCGCAGCAGAGTATGCATGTCCTGTGTGGCAAAAATCCAGCCATGTTAAGACAGTAGACGTTGCGCTCCACAGAACATGCCGGCTCATCACAGGTTGCCTCAGACCATCGCCTGTGGAGATTCTAGCTGGCATCGCCCCTGGAGACATACGCCGGGAAGTTGCCACCAGCGTGGCAAGGCTTAGAGTGAACGAAGACGCCAGACACCCTCTACATGGCGATACACCAGCGCCCCCGATACTAAAGTCCCGATGAAGCTTCCTGCGGACCTCAAAGCCACTAAATGGAGCACCAAGCAGTGGAAGAATATTGGCTTCGGAGAAGAGAGTTATTAGGTTGTTCGTGGTTTTGAATTAATATTTGAAATAACTAGACCACGATCAAGTTTCAAATTTTAACTTGTTTTTATTTTCCCAAGCACATCGAACTTCAAAGATACTGGACACGTGTAAACAACTCCACCATGTTCATAAACTCGTCGAAAAACTGTATCTCCCTGCTGGTTGCCTTTTATAAGTTCCATCGAAAGTTCTAAAACAGTACAAAGGCTTCTAGCAGATATTTCTCGAACATTAACAATACTTAAACAATTGAAAACATATTAAAAACAATCAGAATCAATACACAATCATTTACAATCATTACAAAATGCTTAGAAATGAAAATTAAAGATACTTAAACACAAAATTATCCACATAAACTATTTTTAACTGTAGTAAATCGTCCTTTAAACATCGTAACTAACCATAATACTTACAATTAGAAACATTTAAGTAATTCTCTTGCATAGTTCTGTCTGTAATAGCAGGAGGGTTATATCTATGTGATAAATGGGGTTATTATGGCCGCGCAGTCCACTTGTGAGCGTCTAGATTGATTTGGGAGTTGTTCTTAGAAGCATCTTAGGATTTTAGGCTAACTTCCAGATTATAACAGATTAACTACTTCTGGGCACCGAGATGTTATTTGTCAGGATAAGGATATTGACACCAGGGCGATCTTTAGCAGGGATCCCGAACTGCTCTAACAGTGATATACTTACAATAGATCTTACCTTGCCGATATATCACAAACTCTTCCACATAAATTATCTGAAATAACTTGGGATCTAACCTAACGACTGTAAATTACTGAGGCGACACAACTGATAATTTAAACATACTTTACTTATAAAAGCCTAACCATACATTTATCCGCAAAACTGCCTAACTTTATGCTGGAAGGGAAATGACACGCAAGCATAGATACAATTATTAAAAACTTACTAAATGAATTAATAGCTTCTTCATACGAGTATAATGGAAAGACAGCTTTTCTGATTAAATACAAATAACTGAATAATTAACACTCCTGATTATAACCCGACATTACCAAATAAGATTATCACGAGACTACAAAATTACGTCAACAATGGCAAACAACTCATTTAAGTTATACTAATTTAATAATGACTTAATAATTTATCTAACTACTTTAACAAACCAAATACTAATAACGCGAGACAATGCTATGGGCAAGCATAGCTTGCCAAGTGCCCAAAGGCACATAGACAAGACACAAGTGTTACCTCTTAGATGACTGCTGGCAGAATAGTCAATCACAGAATAGAACGATCCGATGCTACGCGGCGGTTCTTATTCACGCTATCACGTGCTAGACGCATGATGTGTGCTTCGCGCAGCGCAAGCACTGGGAGTCAGCAGAAAGTCTCATGTACACACAGACCGCTTGCTTCAAGCTACCTACAATATTCACTGACTAAAATACCAGAACTCCCGATTTAAACCCTAATGCACAGACTGCCCGTTACATGTCCTTAATTATATTAAATGGTATTTAGATAATTTATTTTCACATTTAAAATCCATTTACATTGATTTACAATAAAATACAAGACAAATATACAAAACCATTTTCGATCACTCTCTAGCTTGCTACAAATGCTTCGTAAAATACAATTCCAGTTAAAGTTTAGGTTTGAGGGCTGTTACAGTGTGCAACATGATATCGAGTGGATCAAGTTGACAGTTCCAAAAATTTCCTTGCCTCATGGGGATACCTGGGAGATCAGCCAAATACCACATGTTCGTATGGGGAGAGACAAACTATGGTACACCTGTTGTCTTGTCCTCAACTCGGAATAAACGTATCAAAGTGACATGCTAATACCATAAAGTAAGAGAGACTGGCCTATTAGTTAGTCGTCAGTGGTAAGTTTATTTGCAGCCACAGGAGAAATGTCTGTGAGAAAACATAAGTGGTTTGCTAATCGATAATATGAGATTAGTAAACTTTTTTTTCACTTATGGCTTTAAGCCTTGTCGACGTCTAGGTCATTAGAGGCAGGATAGGACTGGGGGTAAGGAACGGGAAGGAATTCGACCATGACCCTTTTGAAGGAAGCATTCCACCGGCGTTCGCCTGGAGTGATTTGAGGAAACCACGGAAAACCAAAATCTCAATGCCCGGACGGGGATTCGAACCGACGTCCTCCCGAATGCGAGGCCAGAGCGTTAACCACTAACCCACCACTCTCGGTGACATTAGGAAAGGATATTCATGTATATCTCAGTTGGTGGGTTATAAGGATCATATTTCTAAAATAGATAAACTACTACCAGATTTGTCCGTGTGGTTTACAGAGTGAGCCATAAAGGGAAATCCATTGGAGTGGATTGAATGCTACGTGCTACGTAGAGGTATTCTTAGGAGATAGGAAGCAAAGTGTTAGGGTAAATAATACTGTGTAAAAAGATATGTAAATAAAAATCAATATGCGAAGGGTAGCTTATTGAGACCGTTGCTATTCAATATTGTAATAAATAATTATGATGATGTTTGGCGGACGAAAGTTGGTTTCTATGCTGATGACGTAATGGAAATAACAGGAATAAACTGTAATTTGAAATTAGTAATGCACAAAAGTAATTGGTGATTTGAAAAATACAGTACTATAAGTTAAAAAAAAATTGAACAAGGGAGGAAAATCTAGAAAAACAAAAAAAACAAAAAATAAATTAAAAACATACGTAAACAACAACAACAAATAATGAAAAGGAAAGGAGGTATGTAAAGGTGAATAGAAGTTTCGTGATCTATCACTGAATTATTAGTTTTAAAGATCAAACAAAAATGATGAAAAGCAAAAAACGAAAAAATTCAAATATAAAAAGCGCAAACAGAAAAAAACAAAAATCACAAAACAACAACTAAAAATTATAAAATATGAAAGCAGGTGTGTATGGAATTTGCCAAATGATCATGCGCTCCATCCCAATTAAACTAAATTTAAATACTGGCAACGACATTCGAAGCAGTGTCCTTCCTACAGACCAACTATTATCTTACCACTGAGCTCCCAAAGTGGTCAAGGAGCTGGTTCAGTTAGTGAGGACTGTAAGTAATCAACTTCACACTGGCGAGAGCATTTTGGAAGAAACCGTTTATACTCAAGAGGCGTCTGGGAAGGACTCATCCGCAGAACACATCGCCTCGGAGCGGGGTCAGCAGCCGAGGGCGCTGTCCATCAGCAGCCGCTGACGACCTCGCTGCGGGTGACGCGCCATCCGTCAGCACGAGGGGCCTTCTTTCCGCGTCAGCGCACCTTCTCAGAGGCGAGTGCGTTTGACGGCGGTCTCCGGGTCGAGTGGCGACCGTCATCAGTCCCCTCGAAACAGCACGCCACTCCACCCGTAAGGAGTCCCCGCATTAGGCTCTCATCACAATGTCACTAGGCTTTACCGTCTTGTTTTACCATTACAGCTCTCGTCTTTCATTTGGAAGGTCCAGTAGTTAATACTACGACTACCAGGAAACACCTTGCCACATTGCAATGTCTGGTAGTCTTTTTGGGGTCGCGTAGCTCTAGCCGAACAGCACCTGACTGCGACGGGAAGACCCGAGTTCGATCCCCAACGAGGCCGAAGATTTTTTTTAAGCTGCTTAACGTCTTTCTAACTGCGAGAGACGGGAAAGGATGGGGGGGGGCAAGAAATGGGAAGGAATTTGGCCATTGCCTTTTTGAAAGAAGCATCCCGGCATATGCATGGAGTGTTTTAGGAAACCATGGAAAACTCAAATCTGGATGCCCGGACGGGGATTCGAACCGCCGTCCTCCCGAATGCGAGGCCAGAACGCTAGCCGTTACACCACCACGCTCGGTTCGAAGATTTTCGTAGGAGCTGAACATGGAGAACGGCCACACAGGCCCACTAAGTCTGCTACGTAATGAGTAGAGACCGGATTATACGCAACCGGATTAAACGCAGCACAAAAAGCTACAAATATGCATGAAAAATGCTTAAAATATACATGAAAAGTGTCAAAAAGTGTAAAAAATATGCAACATTATATAATATAAAAATAATAATTTTTAAATTTTTTATTTCAAAATCAGCATGCAATTAGAAGCAGTTCAATAACATATTTAGAAATTCAACAATTAATAATTATTTAATATTATTTAGTTTTATAAACGTAAACAATAGGGTACTCTTCCAAATATTCAATACTAAGATTGTTTCTTCGATCTCTCAAAATATTTTTTTCTAAGTGCATATGGACTGTTCCACATTCACTTGTGTAACTGGGCAGTATTTGAAATTGGGTGCTGTATTAGCAATCATTGTTTCTGGAAAAAATTCAACCGTAACATTGCTAAAAGTATCAATTTGACACAAAGGTTCAAATGTTGGGTTATTGTTGAAAATATTTTTAAACTTCACTTTGAGTCTACACTGGAATACCTCTGGCATTGCCGATTTTATTCATTAACTGAATACATTCAGTCAACTCAAACCTTTAGTTTCAAGCTTTTTAATACTCGCTGGTATGTAGGAAAAATGAGTGCTAATCACAGCTATGGTATTAATACTAGAATTTACAAATGCTTCCTTGTCCTGACAAACTGTCATAGCCTCTCCGCTATCAAAGTCGTTTAATACACCTTTAATGCCCTCGAAATGTTCATTGTAAAACAGTACAGCTTCAACTTACGTCGCCCAACGCTTTCAGCTGGGAGGCGGGCTGTTGGAGGATCACGGAGATACTTTTCAGCCTACTACACTAAGGGGAGGGAGGGGGGATGGAGGTCGGCCGTGGCCTTGTAGGGAACCATCTCAGCATTCGCCTCAAGGGACTGGGGAAAACCGCAATCAGGATGGCCGAACCGGGTTTGAACCCCGTCCTCCCCAATTGTAGGTAGGAGAGCGATTTCGCTCTCGTCCTGCCTAGGTCGTGCCAAGCTAATATATATTTATTGTCATTTCATTCATCCCCCTTAATGGGGGAAGGTGAGCTGGCAGCACACATGTCGTGCTCTTCAACCAAATGATAATATAGTTTACAATGGATTTTCATAAAGGAATGTTTACACTTTTACAAAAATAATACAGTAGCTTTGAATTTAGATGTTACATGATCAGCTGTAGTTTTGTACAACATTTTGTTTGCTTTTCTTGCAGATTTGTGGCTATTAGAAGGCGATTGTTAAGACATTTACAGATTGCGGTTGATGCAAAGCATAAGTAGTACATAAAATTATATAACAGAAACAAACAATTTCGACAGCGAGAAGAAACTTAATTTTCGATTGCCGTGATTCACTAAGAAACTACTGTACCCATTTTCAGTGAACATTGTATTTTGTACCCTGTTTCGTCTTAATGTTATGACTACCAGTTCCTTGCGCAAAGTCCTTTACCGACTTTTACAACTCATAATACCATAAGAAAAAAAAAAACTTCATGCTTATTAGAATGACAGGGCAATAATCAATTATCTCATTTCTGTAAGTTTTTTTTTTTATTATTTCGGTAAATAATGTATAATGTTAAAGCTTAAAGTATCCGCTTAGCTTATATCATAATTTAAGAAATTAATTTTTCCAAATTCGACCCTTAAAGGGAAAACATGTCAATATTTCTAAAATATGGCTTTTTATACAATGAACAATTTAGCTCCCTGTATTCCCAACCTAAATAGATAAATGAAGTACCATTTCAAAGATTACGATCTCCGCTTTGGTAACATTATGTGTTAAGTAAGAAATTTTTCGAAATTCGGCCCTTGACGGGCAAAAGTATTAATTTTCTACAATCCATTTTTGTTTAACGAACTATTTATCTCCCTTGATATATAACCGAAATAGATAAATGAGATATCATTTTCAAGAGTAATGTCTTCGCTTAGTCATACCATATATTATAAAAGGAATTTTTCGAAATTCGACCCTTAAAGGGCAAAAGTATCAATATTTCTACAATACGTTTTTGTTTCACGAGCCAATTATCTCCCTGAATATCTAACCGAAATAGATAAATGGGATGTCATTTTGAAGAATAACGTCTCAGCTTTGGTCACATGATATTTAATTTTTTTTTTTTTTAAATTTAATTTGACCATTGAGGGACAAAAGTAATATCCGTGAAAGCCGCGCATTTGAGACAGTTTACATCCAGGCCATCACACAGCAGGACCACATAACACAGAGGTATTAATAAACTGCTTCAATGTTACGTTCCTAATACACTAAACTAATAACAAAATTGCTACAAATGAGGTGATTCTTTTTTCATCCTATTGCTAACCACCATCCTTACTGTTAACCGTATTCACACAAATAGTCCGCTCTTACTACCCTCCTCTTCGAAACCGTCATTAACTCCAAAAATTTATGTTTGTTGATGAGCCATAGACACAATTCAGTATCAATTTTTTATAAAGGTGAATAACACGCCAATGCAATTGAATTTTGTTTTATTTTTGTGTCGTACGCGTTTCGGTCTATTTCAAGAGCATCATCAGCGACATATGTTACTTTTTTCTCGTGATCAGGGTTAGCTTCTCTGTGTAGGTTATGTAGAATCTTCTGAAGTTATAAAGCACTGCACCGCACCGACCAAATTCCACATTACCAATATTATTTACTGTCACTATTGTTTTCAAAACATGAGAGACTAAACACCACGCCATGTTTTTCACAGGTCCATAGAGTTTTCACAAGTCCTTTACTTCTCTCGTAGATTCCCTCATCACTTTCTCTAACAAGTGCAGAATTATAAAACCTTTTTCATTGGTCTGCGTGTAAAACTGCGATATAAAATACCTAATTAAATCAAAAATTTGTATTCATCGATTCCTCCTACATAGAGCTAATAGGATAAAACATTTAGACTGCGATAAGTTTCCCAAATAATTAACTGAAAAGAATGGAACTCAATTTGTTTTTTTGATTTTGACACGTGTAAGCCGCCCAAAATACGGTACTTGTCGGGAAAAAAAAAGTATGTAAGATATTAACTGATGGCATCAGCAAAAAATATGCGAAAATTTCGCTTAGATTTGTTTATTAGATTTGGGCGGGGTTCGCACACACAGAGAAAATCGCAACCACTGATCTCTGTGTCATCAATAAAGAAAATAGTTATCGTTCTAAGTTATAAATATCTAACATATTAACTGAAGGCGTGAGCTACTATTCAGTCGCAATGATTGGGTATTGAGAAATGCGTAAAAGATGGAGAAAATCTTAAAAAAAAAAAAAAAAAAAAAAAATGCTGTTTCAGTCTGTGTACCATCAGTAACTATTGCTAATATATATATTAGCGACAGTTACCTATGGTACACAAGCTGAAAGATCAAATTATTTTGAAAGAGTGTTTCCATCTCCGGAGGAGGATAGAGAAAATAAATTCGAAAAACAAAGTAAAGAATGATTGAAGTGCTCTAACGAGTAGGAGAACAAAGGTCACTCATAAAAACAATAAGGAACAGAAAAAATGAATTGGATTGGTCATGTGCTGAGGAATAGGTGTCTGCTTAAAACTGCTCTGGAGGCGATTGTAAACGGAGAGGAAATAAGAGGTCGGCGAAAGAAAGAAAATGATTGATAAGATAATAGATAAATAGCAATATTTAGAGAGTAAGGGAACGGCGGAACAGAGGGGAGGCGTGAAAGGCTGTGACTGTGCAGCGACCTAATGAATAGCAGAAAACCTTTGAAGATGATGATGAATCTATATTCTACATCTTCCGGTGCCATAATCGCTGTGCATGTGGAATTTCCTTGAAATGTGTTCTTTAGCTTTTTCGTGACGCGAAGAAAGAAAGATAAGAATGTCATAATCCTAAATTAGATTGTTTGCAGATGACAAAAAGATTAAAACGATTAGAGTATTGTAAACAGTTGCAGGGTGATATGGACAGGATATCTAGTTGGGTTGGTAAACATGGGATGAAGATAAATGCAAAGAAGAACCAGCTAATTAGATACATAAAAAAAAACAAAAGGTTAATTATGAATGTAAGGTAGGGAAAGAATTGCTTGCAGAAGACTTGAAATAAATATCTTGGCATTACATTTGATAACAAGCTTAACTGGGCAGGACACATTGGACTGGTGGTAGGAAAAGGATTCAAAATTCTGCACTTGTTGGAGAGAGTGATGAGGGGATGCACGAGAGAAGTAAAGGAACTGGGTTACAAAACTTTGGTCAGACCATTGCTCGAATATGGTAGTGTAGTATGGAACCCACATTTTGTGTATCAAATACAGGAGTTGGAGAGGGTGCAAAAAAGGACTGCTAGATTTGTTTCTGGAAATTATCGCAGAACGCAATCAGTGGCAGATATGATAAAGGACCTGGAATGGGATTCATTGCAAGACAGGAGGAGGATGAGGAGGTTCACGGGAGTGTACAGGGCGTATACTGGCGATGAGGCATGGAAAGAAATTGGAGTAGGTATGAAAGGTAGTGCATGGAAGGGAAAAGATGACCATGACCACAAACTGGCACTCGATTTCAGGCACAAGGGTGTGGGAAGATTCTATTTTTTAGGTAAGGTTGTCAGGGATTGGAATGAGCTACCAAGGGGAATGATAAATAACTTACCGAAAACATTAAAAGAATTTAAAGTTAAAATTTGTAGAGGGCAAATGTAGGTGGGTGCAGAAAAGGGGGAAGTTGGGTGTGTAGGGATATTGCCACCGCAGCTTGTGCTCCATTGCAATTAAATTAAATTATTATAAATTATAATTTTCGTTTATGTACGGGTCATCTAGTAAAGCTCATTAGTGACGTATTCCAATACTGTGCTATGGAAGCTGTTACGGTGCTCACCTGCGATCCTCCGGAGGGCTGAGGGCTGACGAGGGCGTGGCCGCCAGGAAGGATGGCGCCACTGTCGTCGCGACGTTTCTTGTCCGCGGAATGCCCTCCATTTGTCAGCAGGCACTACATTAGCCGGCGGAGACTTGACGGCGCACGCGACAACAAGAAACCCAAAAATTGAGACCGACCGAAGGCGCTTGTCTGCGCTGGTCCCTTTCAAATGGATCCTCTGCTGGAGTCCCGAGGAGTCTGGCAATTATTAATTTATGTATTTGGCCTCCAGTTCGATAAGGACTTAGAAAGAACTTTTTAAAAGCCTATGTGTGCCATAAAGTGCCATTCGCTGAACTTATTTTTTTTTTTTTTTTGGCTGTCATCTGTCTTTCGACTGGCTTGATCGCAATCCTCCATCCCTTCTTGTTCTTGTGCTAACCTCTTCTCTCTACATACCTCTTACACCCACGTCCCTCAATTAATCTTGTGTTAGATATTTCTAATCTCTGTCTTCCTCTACATTTCAATTGATGCAATCCTCCATCCCTTCCTAGCTTATACTAACCTCTTCATCTCTACATATCCCTTATAACCCACGTCCCTTCAATATACTCTCAATCCTCAATCCCTTCCTATCTTATACTAACATCTTCATCTCTACATATCCCTCATAACCCACGTCCTCAATTATCTGTTTTATATATTCTAATCTCTGTCTTCCTCTACAGTTCAATTGATGCAATCCTCCATCCCTTCCTATCTTGTGCTAACCTCTTCATCTCTACATATCCCTTATAACCCACGTCCTCAATTATCTGTTTCATATATTCTAATGTCTGTCTTGCTCTACAGTTCAGAGATTAGAATATATGAAACAGATAATTGAGGACGTGGGTTTTAAGGGATATGTAGAGATGAAGAGGTTAGCACAAGACAGGAAGAGATGGAGGATTGCATCAAGCCAGTCGAAAGACAGATGACAGTAAAAAAAAAAAAAAAATGTGCGGAGAACGGCACTTTATGGCAGTGAAGCATGCACTTTACGAAAGAAAGAAAATGGAAACATTTGAAATGTTGTGCTAGAGAAATATGCTGAAAATTAAGTTCCCAGACAAAGTAAGAAATGATGGGTGAGGAAAGAAATTTGTGGAAGAAGCTTACAGAAAGAAGAGACAAGTTGGTAGGTCATATTTTGGGACATGCTGAGTTGCTTAATTTGTTAGTGGAGGGAACAGTCGAAAGTAAGAGGTAGCCGGCCTCGGCAGCGTAGTGGCTAGAGTATGGGACCCAAGTGCCGAAGGCCTTCGGTTCGAGACCGGCCGAGGTCATGTGTGTCTAAGTGTTGCATGTGAGTGTGATTCTCTTGTCCGTCCTGTGGTTTGTCTACAATTACTTGAAAGGTAATATACACACAGAGAACCTGAAAACACTGGATGAACCAAATACTTGAGCTGGCTATATGGCCTAAGGAATCCAAATGCCATTAAATAAAAAAAAGGTAAGAACTATAGAGGAAGACGGAGATTGGAATATGCGTGGCAGATAATTGAGGACGTGGGTTGAAAAGGTAATGTACAGATGAAGAGGTTAGCACAAGGTAGGAAGGGATGGAGGATTGTATCAAACCAGTCGATTGACTGATGACAGCAAAACGATTAAATAAAAAAAGAAGCCCGCGTGAATCTTTGGCACATTCAACTGAAAAAAAAAAAATTATCAGAGAAGTTGTAACCTACTAGGTGAAATTCGAGTAACCACGAGCATTTAAAGTTCTAATAAATGACGAGTCATTAAAACTTTATTGCATATATGCGCCCTGCAGTGTAGAAACAAATGTAACTGAGCTGCGACTTGGGCACCCAGTGATTTCCACACTAGAGTGCGTTTTGTTCCTGGCAGAAGTTTTTCGTCACTCCTTCCGAAAATTCGTTGGCGGTTGTTGAATATGATGCGAAAAAACATACGCATAGTAAAGGGGGCTCGAAAATCCCAAAAGGCCAAGAATATGACATCTTCACCATATAAAAGATGTGGAGAGGACGGACAAAAAAGTAAAGGTAATGAAAAAGGTAAACGAAAAAAAAAAGAAGGTTAAAGGCGCTATAAATACGATGAATACAAGGAAATGTATTCAAAGAATTGTCGAAACAAATCAAGTATAACATTCAATAACGAACTCAACTGGGCCGGAAACATTGGACAGGTGGTAGGAAAAGATTACAAGGTCCTTCACTTGCTTGAGAGTGTGATTACGTGATGTACCAGAGAAGTAAAATAATTGGGTTACAAAACTTTGGTCAGACCATTGTTCGAATATGTTAGTGTAGTATGGGACCCAGATTTTACGTATCAAATACAGGAGTTGAAGAGGGTGCAAAAAAATGGCTTCTAGATTTATTTCTGGAAACTACCGCATAATGAAATCAGTAACAGATTTGATAAAAGAGCTGGATTGGGATTCATTGGAAGACAGGAGCAGTGTGAGGAGGGTCATGGGAGTGTACAAAGCGTATATTTGCGATGAGTTATGGGAAGATATTGGTGCAAGAATTAAAATTAATGCTTGGAAGGGAAAAGATGAACATTGCCACAAACTGGCACTCAATTCCAGGCACAAGTGTGTGGAAAGATTCTCTTATTTAGTTAAGGGTGTCAGGGATTGGAACAAGTTGCCAAGAGAAATGATGAATAATTTACCAAAAACGTTGAAAGAATTTAAAGCCAAAAATTTGCAGAGGTTAAATGTAGGTGGGTGCAGGAAAAAGAGAAGATGGGTGTGCAGGGAACGTGGGCTTTTTCGCAATAAAAAAATTAAATAATAAATTATGATTAACTCATGGGTATGTTTTAGATACTGCAACAATTGTATAAACCTACAAAACTATTGGCTTTCAAGTGTTAGAGGTAGTTATAGGACCAAAACTCCCAAAACACGCCGACCCTACGTTTAATGTCGAGTCCAATCACGTTAGTAAAACCATTAGTTTACGGATTGTATATTAAAGCAAGAAATTAAACAGGAACATTGCGCAATATACTCAATCTACCAGGACCCACATTTAAACGGAACAGTTCACAATACACAGATAGAAGATCCCTTAAAGTTTTGTTGGTATTGCCAGCCGATCACTAGTTATTTCCCTCGGCTACAGTTTCCAGTGCTTTGAAATGGTCTCTAAAGGCCAACAGGAAATACTTCCCACACTCAAATTTAATGTTAGCGATCGTTATCAAATATCGCTCATAATAACATTCGGAATATTTTCACCTTTCCAAGAATTCAATTCGCAGATGTTTTGACTTTTTGCCCTAATCGGACGTCTGTTTAAAGCAAAAAGCAGTGGGCTGGCTTGCGTGTGGGTAGCGAACGTGGGCCGGGTCAGAGAAGCTTCCAGACACAGCGCTAGGAAATCAATTAAGCAAGCTACCAGGGAACTGGGCATACCGCAACGCGTAGTATGTAAAGTGTTTCGAAAGCGCCTTACAGTGAAACAGTATCTCCTAAAACAGCTTCAAGGTTTGACACCTGGCGACCTTGAGATAGGACAAGTAAGTGGCTTCTTCTACCTAGGAAGTAATATTAACTGATAGTCGGAATGGGAATAAGGTTAAAAGCAAAATAGTACTAGAAAAAAGAGCCTTAATGAAAAAGAGAAATCTTTTACCGAGCGTGGTAGGTGAGCGATTACACTCTGTCCTCGCATTCTGGAAGACGCCGGTTCGAGTCCCCGTCCGGGCACCTACATTTGTGTTTTACATGGTTTCCCCAAATCACTCCTGGTGGATGCCGGGATGCTTCCTTTAAGGGGGTAGGTACACTTATCAGGTTTCAAAAATATGATTTTTTTTATTATTCACAAAAACAGTTTATTGTTTTTGCTTCATTTTAGTGAAAAAATTATTTAAATATCTTTAACAGTGTGGGAATTATGTGTGATTAAGCAATGCACGATTGACAGCCATTTAAATCTTACTGCACTTGAAGGTGATCCAAATATTTAACCTTAAATATCTCAAAACAGCAATTCATCAAATAGTTTTAAAGATAACTTTTTTCCATATGCATAGATCTTTTCAAATTTGCAGGACATGTTCTACATACTACGTTCTACAGTCTGAACCATTATTGTTTATACAAATTTCCCAAATGAAAAATATGCCTTTAAATTTAAGCAAAAAAAAAAAAATTTAATTCATTAATAAAAAACATAGAGTTAAATATGTTCTATTATAGGTTCAACTTGTTGCCTTGATATTAGTTTACAATATTAAAAGAACATTTCTGAAAAATTTAAAATATTATGCCTTTTATCTTTAAAACCCTTTACAACAATATATTTTTCACTGTCAATTTGGATGGTACATTATCCTAATGTTAAACAATATTTTTATTTTAAAAATCCATTTTTGTATCTAGCTATAACAGTTCTATGGAGCTATGAAATTTGAACCCTCAAATTTAAATAGATTAGGAGAAAATGCCATCTCAACTTATCAAATATTTGTTTGTGTTAGGTGTACCTACCCCCTTAAAAGGGCATGGCAAAATTCATTCCCGTACCTTGCCCCCAATTCTCGACTCTAAATTACCTCAATGTCGACTTGGCATAAACCGGTAAGTAAGAAAAAAGAAATCTTTTAGTACGAAATATAGATCCAAGAGTCAGAAAGAACTTCCTAAAACACTATGCGTGGTGCACAGCAGTTTATAGTAGCGAAGTTTGGATTTTAGGAATACTAGAAACAAAGAAAATTGAAGCATTTCAAATGTTGTGCTATAGAAGAATGCTAAAAATGAAGTGCACAGATGAAGTACGAAATGCGTGTGTTTTTGAAATGATGGGGATGGAAAGAAGTTTGTGGAACAGTCTTACAGAAAGAAGGGACAGGGTAGTAGGTAACATTCGGAGACATGGTTGATTGGTTAAATTGTTAATGGAGGTAACAGTTGATTAGAATATATGAAGTAGATTATTGAGGACGTGGGTATGTTTAGATGAAAAGGATAACTCATGATAGGAAGGGATGGAGGGTTGCACAAACCAGAGGAGACTTGTGAAAGAAAAAAAAAAAAATCCGTTGGGCATTATTGAATTTATTGTTACGAATTATCAAAGAAGATTGTTTTTTGGTAACAAATTATTTTAAAATGACGAAGCAATCTTACATTTGGAAAAAAGTATACGCCCATTCCTTTTCTGAGCAACAGCGTTATTCTCACAATGTGACGGTGTTATCTGCTGTTTAGAAATTATTATTATTGTTACCATTGTTATTGTTACTCTGCGACTCACTAAAAGTTGGTGGCGGAGGGTGCAGTCCGAATGTGTAATAGTTGGGATGGGATAAATGGGATATGGCAGGAGGCACCCATGTGCTATTTTGAGCAACCACCCTGACATTCGCCTGGAGCGAGCTGGGAAAACCATAAAAAACCAAATTGATGGTATATATTATGGGTTTCGTCATGGAAGAGGTAGTAGTAATGAGTCTGACTTTCAGGATATGATCGGCTGGGATCCCATCTGAGTGAGGTAGTGACTTCATATCATTTGCATCTTGAAGTTAGGGCATTTGTAAGCCAACCCTTACCGCAGTGGTGGCTCAGCCATCACATGCTCTTGCTTTGACTACCACATTGATCAGACTTGATAACACTGATTTTATTCCGTTACGTTTCGTTAAGGGTCAGTTATATGTCCACACCACGCGTGGTGGGATAGCGGCAACGCTATGGCCTCGCATACTGGAGGACGTGGGTTCGAATTCCCGTCCGACCATCCAAGTTGGGGTTTTCCATGTTTTCACCAAACCACTCCAGGCGAATGAAGGGATGCTTTCTTTAAAAAGGCCATGGCCAAATTCCTGTCCCGTCTCTAAGGACCTCGAAGTCGACAAGACGTAAAGCTGTAAGCAAAAAAAAAAAAAAAAAAAAAAAAAAAAAAAAAAAAAAAAAAAAAAAAAATCATCTTTTAAGAAAAAAATCAAAAAGTTTTTTATGTGATACAAATACCAGAAATTTGAGCCCTTTGTTTCTCTACATACATCCAAACCAGTGGTTCCCAATTATATTTTCCTGAATGCCACTTCAAGAAAGAGCCCAATCTCATAAACTCTTTATAAATAAAAATAAAACCAGATTTTCGAGAATTATTACGTTTTAATTCGATAACAAACCATAGCTAAAGGCTGTTGGTTTTCATAGCTTTCAAACCGTATTGCCGTAGGATTAGCGGAGGTACAGCTCCACATTCATATTTCCTGACCGTAGGCACTGGAGTGGACGTTCCTTGGATGGCGACACGGTCGGGCCCTTTTTCTTTAGGTTCCCACGGAGTTTCCTCCACGTACTCATTTGATTGAAGGCTGAATGGGCCTGGGGCCGATCCGGACGTCCAGCTTCGAGGGAAAGTCCTTGGCCTCGTCGGGGATCGAACTCCAGTCCTCCGGGCAGCAATCAGAAGCTTTACTGCCTGAGCAACGCGGCCACCCATGAACAAAAATACCTGATTAAAAAAAAATACACAAACAAAAACTATGTGTGTACGAAACCATGTTTACTTACACAGAATATAGTTGTAGATACCCAAAACACGTTCAAAGGCAAACACGTGGTTGTAATCATGCTATACATAGTAGCTAGTTTTACGCCCGTCAAAAAACGACGGGTATCATCTACGATGCTTGTAGGAATTTATTCTGATAAAACTTGTAAGGAAAAACGAATAACGATACTTTTAATGGTTTTTTTTCTTGATATTAGTACGTTATTCTGGTTATATTATCGGAGCATTTGGCTAGCATTTTTTAAATAAATGCATTTTCCTTTAAATGACGGAAAGTATAATGTAACTGTTATTTATTTGACTGATACATTTCACGATTACGTACGTTTCGAATAAAGTTTCTCTGAGTTTTTAACAAACTTCATTGTTTCTCACTTTCTGTCAAAAATAGTTTTAGGTTATGTTTTAATCTAGTTCTTACAATTGATGCAGATGATATAGCGCAGACATCGAATACACGGCTCCTTACATGAATTTCTGCATCTAGATGTCGTAAATACACAAAAAGAAACATGTAAATTTAAACGATTGTATGATTGTAATTTTTAAACGTATTATTGTCTCGCATAATTTTTTTTATATAAGTTTAAGAAAAATCAAATTCAGTTATTTATTTGAAATGTTTAATTCGTTTCAATAGTATAATTTCAAATAAAGTCAGTGCAGTTATTCGATTGAATTTTACTGCTTGTGCTTATCCAAGCAGCGCTGTGGTGGCAGGCAGTGTAATATACACATCGGCTATTATCGAGACTCGCAGAAGGTTCCAGATCTGTGGAGGTGATCACGCAGTCTCCAGACAATGCATTTTATTTAAGAGGATTCCATTTACTAAGACATTTACTTTCGATATAATAGTATATATAGACAATCATCAGAAGAAGATAAATAGGGTCTAACCAATAACACTATTTAGGCTCTGTAGACTTATTTATATAATTGGCTTTAAACAGTTCGACTGCGAGAAGAAATTTTTGGCTGACGCGATTCATACAGAAATAGTTTGGCGGATTCTCATAGCGTTCAGACATTGGGCAGACTCGGGCCCTATGATGGGTCACTAATTGACGTATTGAGTGCTTGAGCCACTGCGTCGCCCCTGCGGAGCAGTGGTGCCGCTTCCCGCCGGGCCTCGCCGCTGCGCTGTTTGCCTGCCGCACGGCGCCGCCGACGCCTGTCGCGTGTTAATACCACGCGCGACACGCGTGCGGCCGGGCGCGCGGGGCGACTCGCGCTGATACGCGGTGCATTTCAATTACCGCAACCCGCTGTTGATTGGCTAATCCGGCGAGAGCGCGGCTCCGTGCTCGCGAGCGCTAATGATTTGCTGGCAAACAAGTGGCGAGTGATCTGTCCACAGCGGCGGCGCGCTGCGACCTTCACAGTCTGCCAACGCGCGTCACGTTCCAACAGCGCGCGCCGGGATTTCGCGGACACGCTAATCGGCTCTGCGGTATTCAGCCGAAAATAACCACCCTGCCGGATCTCTATCTTCCCACTTTGCAGATGTCGATCAATCGTAAACCTGTCGCGAACGGAGATTTCCCCCGCGTGTCAATGCGGTGTAATTATAACCGGTTTGTAACCGGATGGTACCATAAAAATACGACGTTTCGACTATGCTCTTTATCATCTTCATTAGATATCCGGATTGAATATGTAAGTTTTCACATTGCAGTTGTCAGTCACCATCTAGCTAGTCCATGTAATGTATTTAATATTACTGCCCGCTAGGCGGGAATGTGCAAGGTTTGGGAGCGTACATAAACTACGAAGTTCCATTTTGGCCACCTGTGAACGTCCCGTCCCCTACGTAGCTTTCCAGCCAATCCCTCCTCCCCCTACACCAAGCCACGAAGTTTGTGGAAGCTCCTTTAGAACAAAATCTTATAGTGCGCGCAACCCCCACCCCCCCCCTCCTACTGGCTAGTAAACAGCAGTCAGGTGAAAATGGTCTTTGGAGTCGGACGACACCAATAGATGTCGCCCGGTTCAAGCTCTGTTGGGGTGGAAGGGGGGGGGGGCTTAAGAAGTAGCGGTTAAATAAAACCATTCCAGTTAGCGAGGATTACACAACCTCTTAGAAGCATCTCCTAAACTTTTTCTGAGCGAGTGAATATGTGATGAATAATTGTTTCGAATCCTTTGAGAAAAGCCTGTATTCTTTGAACTATAAAGTATTAAATAATTGGTGTTTGGAGGAAATTTGGTGTTTAATAAACCTGAGTAAATATGTGTATTCTTTCTCTCAAGATTTTTTTCCCCAGTACAACCTACGATCACGCATTGTTGAATTCAAGGAGTCCTGGCGACCGTGATTGAAATTACGAGGTCCCACAACCGGAACCTACCATAGGTGCTAGGTGACGTGGCGGAAACAAACCAGTAACACGCCACAGCCGAGGCGCCTTCGAGTAGCAGGGAAGCGTGGGTAGTAGCCAATGTACGGAAGTTCAGGTGTAGTAACAAACCTCTATGTGGCGTTAAGGAGCTTGAAATGCTATCCTCTGCAGTATGTGTAGTGACAGGAGACGAGAGTTACATGGCGACCAAGCCAGGACATACAGGGCTACACGTAGTTTTCGAGAGTATGTAGGCGGATGGTGTCGTAAAAAGACGACGTTTCGACAACGTTGTCAGTCGACTTCATCGGGTAACAACGAAAAAAGGGGAGCTACATGGAATGACAGAAAGTTCTCATCGAATCCCTAGAATACCACAATATTTTTTCGCAAACCTCCGAATTCAAGACATCTTAAAAGAAATACCACAAGATTACTCAAATCTTTTTTGAATATATATATATATATTAAAGACAAGTTGGAAGATCAAGAAGAAGATGGATGCGCCAACTGACGGAGCATATGTAGAGAAGAGGAAGGAATTTAGAATCTGTTATGGCTAATGAAAGTTTTTAAGACAGGGCACAGTGGAAGATGATCGTCAATAAATTTCAAAACCGGAATGTTCGTATATGACGCATGGGAACCTGGAGATGGTTCCCAATGGTGATGATGTGGATGTTAAAAACTTGTGTGATCGTATCAAACTGTGACAGGCTTTTAATTGGTTGCACAATCCACCCCTAAAGTATCCGCCTTAACCTAACTCAGTAATACAATGGTCAACAGGGGACCGACAGTTTTTAACGTGCAATCCAAATAGCGAAAGCGTTCTGCAGCGCTTTACATTACACGGCAAGCTGCGCCAGAGGTGAATCAGGTTGACGACGTTGGATACAAAATGCCGAGACTGGGATTCGAATCGGGAACCTCTCAATCTCCTGTCAGATGCCTTAATGACTGATGCACCAGACCGCTCTATGATAACACTGTTCAGGATATTGTCATTCCTAAGTTTGCTGATTTACTCCTGCAAACTAGCGAATTTGTGTTTTCAGATATTTATCAAAATGAAGAAAGTGTTTCTATCAACATTTCTGAATTCTTTAGCACCGGTTTTCTTAAAAGCGGATTCTCTTTCGCCTGAAGGTTCTAAACGTTTGGATTTATAATTCTTTGATATTCTTTTCATTCATTCATTTCTATTTTGATGCCTACAGTTAATGATAAAAGCTAAGTTTATCTACAAATTAATATTTAAATACCGAAAATACTATTTCTGGAGTGACAATGTTATCTGGGACTCCTTTTACACTCACAGACCCGTTCGATCGTTATTTGCTTATTAAATACTCAGGACTTCTCATACTTTTATTGTCATATGCCATGCGTAACCACATGTACAAATATGTCACATTACCATCCGTCTCTACCTCCACATCATACTACATTTATTCAATGTTTCCTTTTACACTATTTAACATCACTTAGTTATTTTTTGTTACAATATCTATCCCAACATCCATTATGCGTATATATTCAATTTATTATACCGTATCCATTCTGCTTATCCTTATCTCCTTCATGTCTTCTCTATGCCTCCTATATTATCTCTTTGTTACAGCATCTTTGGCTCTTTTCTCTTTGCCGCCAATTAATGCAGAGTAATAAAGTTATTGCAAATATTTATAAAAACATAAAAATACTTAAAAATTACATTAGAGAATGTCTACTTATCTTATTTCGTTGTAGTATGTCCGTTACTCCTGTTTACAATAAAACAATAGTATGTGACATGATCATTATTTTACACGACATATTGGATTTTTAAGTGTATGATCCATTTCAATAACTGAGGCCATAATATCAGTTGATATTTCTCCGTGTTGAATTTAGTGGTTTGCAGGCCTCTGACCCAAATTCCCATTAATTTCAGTTATATGATTCAAGTACATTGGTGTTGGAGTGAGATAAACTGGAATTACTTGTAATTTTTTTCGTATGAATGAATATTGTTTTAATGGATGGAAATTCTTTAAATGAAATATATGATTAAAAGCAGCATATTGTGTGAAATATTTGTTAAAAGATTGTAAGTATGAGCGTTGTGTACACATCGTGTTTTAATTATTATTTTAGATTACATGAAATCATTTAAAGTTGTCACTTTTATGTTAAAATGCCTGTGAATATTCTCTATTTTCATTTTAAAATATTTATTTCTGATTATAAGCAACTCACTAAAGATTCTTATTGTTATTCGACCATTAGTAGGGCGTGGTTTGTGACAATGTCTTGGAAATACTGTATTGCCTTCTGGATATTGTGGGTCATTTCGTCAATTGCGATAGGATTAATTTTTACGATAGGATCCATTTTTATGAATAACCAACGCCTGTAAAGCAAACTGATGCTACAAACATAACCGATGCTGAAAAACTGTACAATTAAAAGCATATGTGACCAATGAAAAATACAGAACAGCTGAAGGTGCTTCAGAGAATGAAGCGAAACGCATTCGCGAAATGAAACAACAAATTCAGTTGCATCGGCATAACAATTATTCGTAAAAATTGACTTTGTTTCCTGTTTAAGATCCAGAGATCGAGCGGGGGTTTCCGACTTCGCTTAAAATGATGTTAACAGGACGTTGTCTTTGAAATGTGAAATATGTTTTAGAATCTTTAGAAAAAGTTGATGCCCTATCGGAGGATGCGTTTCTAAAGATCTCGGCCTGATTAAAAAGTGAAATGAAACGTGTATCTTCGCTCTTTTTAGTGCAACATTCATTCACAAATTCATCATCATACTTTGTTGAAAGTTAGTAACAACCTGGCGAACTGACTAACCTGCAGCTCTGAGGACCCTGTATCTCAGTTAAATCAACTGAGGCGAACTTTACTAAACTCAAGCATGAATTTAAGGATTGATCAGCGATGATCATGTAACCGACAACCGAAATCCACACTCGTTATGGATTTCTGACCGGATCCGCCTGGCCTCTGCCCTCATTGTAACATTTCCTGCGGATCGATCCAAGAGCTTCTCTGGAGCTGGGTTGTATCACTCAGTTAACACAAAACTCCGTTGTGGGCAGTAATTTTATTCATAAGACAATACTAAGTAATTTTTGCTGTCATCCGTCATCCGACTGGTTTGATGCAATCCTCCATCCCTTCCTATCCTGTGCTAACCTCTTCATCTCTGCATACCCCTTCCAACACACTTCCTCTGTTATCTGCTTCATATATTCTAATCTCTGTCTTCCTCTACAGTTCTTACCTTCTACTGTTCCCTCCACTAACAAATTCACCATTCCAGTATGTCTCAATATATGACCTACTATCCTGTCTCTTCTTTTTGTAAGCTTCTTCCACAAACTTCTTCCCTCAACCATCATTTCAAAAAACTCCCACTATGTCTGTCCACCTATTTTTCAGCATTCATCTTATCACCAAATATCAAATGTTTCAATTTTATTTCTTTCTGGTATTCCTAAATTCCATGTTTCAGAAAGAGCCAGGCTCCACACATTGAGTCTTAAAAAGTTCTTTCAAAGTCCTATACCAATATTTGAAACTAAAAGATTTCTCTTTTTCATGAAGGCTCTTTTCGCTAGTTCTATTCTGCTATTAACATCATTCCTGATTCGGTCATCGGTTGTAATTTTGCTTCCCAGGTAGCAGAATTCACTTACTTCTTCTATTGCATCCGATCCTATTTTTGTACTTAATCTTGTGATTGGTATCATTTCTGCTACATTTCATCACTTTTATCTTGCTTTGATTTATATTTAGTCCAAAATCTTCTTTCAACATTTTGTTCACGCCATTCAGTAGCTTCTCAATATCCACAGCCTGTTCTGCTAGCAAGAGAACGTCATCAGTAAATCGTAGCATACTGAGTTTTGTTCCTTGAAAATGTTTCTTTTAGTACCTTTATTGCATCCGCTTAGTATAAGTTGAATATTAACGGGGGCAGACAACAACCTTGTCTCAAACCCTTTTTAACTGATGCATGTCTCTCTACCTTTATTAGAGCCACATAATTCTTATATAGTAAGTGAAGTGTTCTATCTCGGTATTTTAGATCTGACGTCTTTAAAATTTAGAACATCTTATCCTACTTAACATAGCATGATTAGTGTATAAGTCATTGCTGAGCAGGGGTACATAAATGCACAAAACGTCGAAAATACTATACTTAATAAAGCATTAATAAAGAACGACCAATAAGACACATGGTATTATATACTAGATGTCAGTACTTAGACTGCGAGAAGCAACTTAAGTTTAGAAGACCACGATTTATTCGACCACTACTCTGCTGATTCTCACGAAATATTGTAGCTTTCACTACCAGCCCAGAACCATTTTTGTTTTTTAATTTAATTGAATGCGATTCACACAAGAAACAAATTTTGATGGGATTTCAGTAAATGTATCCAGTGATGGCAGCAGTTAAAGCAAGCAGAGATTCGTAACATCGGAACCGTATTATTCCGAATTCAAATTTTTTGGTTAGTATGGTACAAGGGAAGCAATTCTGTCTTTAAGATTAATACTTGAAGGGCGGATCAAGAAAAACAAAGATACTTTTATGGCATTTGTTGATTTAGAAAAAGCTTTTGATAATGTTAGGTGGGACAAGATGTTCAAAATTTTAAAGAAGTCAGGTCTAAAGTATCGAGATAGAAGAATCCTCTATAAACTATATAAGAATCAAGTGGCTGTGATAAAAGTAGAGAATCACGAGAGACATGCATCAGTTAAAAAGGGTGTGAGACAAGGTTGTAGTCTATCCCCGTTAATATTCAACTTGTATGTAGAAGAAGCAATGAAGAAAGTCAAAGAAAAATTTCCATGTGGCATAAGTTTTCAGGGTGAAAAAATCAGTATGCTACGATTTGCTGACGACATTGTCTTATTAGCAGAGAGGGCTGAGGATATTTAGAAGTTATTGAATGGCATGAACAAAATACTGAAGGAAGACTTTGAACTGAATATAAATCAAAGTAAGACAAAAGTGATGAAATGTAGCAGAAATGACACCAATACTAGCAGATTAAATATAAAAATAGGATCTGATGCAATAGGAGAAGTGAGTGAGTTCTATTACTTGGGAAGCAAAATTACAACCGATGGCAGAAGCAAGAATGATGTTAAAAGCAGAATAGCACTAGCAAAAAGAGCCTTCATGAAAAAGAGAAACCTTTTAGTTTCAAATATTGATCTAGGAATTAGAAAGAACTTCTTAAAACTCTATGTGTGGAGCACAGCACTTTACGGTAGCGAAACATGGACTTTAGGAATACCGGAAAGAAAGAAACTTGAAGCATTTGAAATGTGGTACTACAGAAGAATGCTGAAAATTAGGTGGACAGACAAAGTAAGAAATGAACGAGTTTTAGAAATGATGGGTGAGAAAAGAAGTTTATGGAAGAAGCTTACAGGAAGAAGAGACAGGCTGGTAGGTCATATTTTGAGACATGCTGGATTGGTTAATTTGTTAGTGGAGGGAACAGTTGAAGGTAAGAACTGTAGAGGAAGACAGAGATTAGAATATATGAAGCAGATAATTGAGGACGTGGATTGTAAGGGGTATGTAGAAGTGAAGAGGTTAGCACAGGATAGGAAAGGATGGAGGATTGCATCAAACCAGTCTTAAGACTGACGACAGCAAAAAAAAAAAAAAAAAAAGGTTCCTGACGACAAAGTTGGCTTGAAACGTCGATAAGAAACAACTACAAGGAAATATTATAAACCAGCTACAGGTACGCTAATAAAGTTCAGTTGGTTGTGGCGCCGTGATGGTGTCCGGCTCTGACACGGGGTTAGCTGGTTCCAGTCCTGGTGGTGGACTTGGCCGGCAGGGTAGCAGAGGTGGTGGTGCACGATTCCTAGTCACCAGATTGTGCGCCAGAGTCCTGGGTTAAACCTCTCCGCAGTGCGTATGGAATTAGGACATACCATACCGTTGCTGGTGATTAGTCCGTCGCAATGGGACGATATTGGCTTTCGGATGAGAACTGAATTTGGTGGGTGAGCGGTGACGCTCTGCCATCGCATTCGGGAGGAGGTCGGTTCGAATCATCGTCTGCCCATTCAGATTTCTGTTTTCCATTACTTCACGAAATTATTCCAGTCGAATGCCCGTATGGTTCCTTCAAAAGGTCATAACCGAATTCTTACGCGTTCCTCTCCCACTTCTAATGACTGCGACGTGGTGTGAAGTCGTAAGGAAAAAACTCCCACAAAAACCTAAAAAAACACAAATATACAAGAAACAAAACACAAAAAACAGTACTTCGAGGAATAGGCTTCTTTATCTATGATTTCATACGACACAAATAATATTCTACTGTAGATAGACACTATCAAAATTATCGACTTTCATAGCACGTACGACAGAGAAGCCAGAAGGAAGTTGAACATCAACTGGAGGGGGTAACAACTACTACACTGCGATACACCTAAATATCTAGGAGTAAAGCTTGATCGAGCTCTCACATTCAAAACCCATTGTGAGGATCTGAAACTTAAAGTATCTGCCCGGAACAACATCATCCGGAAACTTACAAGTACCTCCTGGGGAGCACATCCAAATGTGCTTCGTACATCTGCCCTGGCACTTAGTTTCTCTGCAGCAAAATACTCGGCACCAGTTTGGTAAAACACTGCACATGCTGGTCGCATTGTAACAGGTTGCCTAAAACCAACTCCTATTAGTAAAATATACCAAATCATGGGTATAGCACCACCTGACATTCGTAGGAAAACAGCTGCAGAGATGGAGAAGAGGAAACAAGAAACAGACCTCAGACACCCTTTGTTTGGACACGAACCTCAACCCACAAGGCTGAAGTCAAGGAAGAGCTTCGTGCAATCAACTACAGCCATAACATCTTCTACTGGAGCGCGCCGTCTAGAACTATGGCGAAATTCGTTGCCTGAAGAACAGTGGAGGAACATCAAATAGGCACCGGCTGCGGGATGTAATCAGCCATATGCTATATGGAAGGCTCTAAACAGATTAAGAACTGAAGTGTCCCGATGTAAATATAATATTAAAAAATGGGGGTACACTAATGACAACGATCTATGTGAATGTGGTGAGCTTCAGAACCCACAACATCTTCTGATATGCAGGAATCTCCCTGAAACCTGCAATATCGACGACCTTTACAGGGCAAACGAGAAGGCCATCAAGATTGCGGAATTCTGGTCACATTCTATATAATTGTGTTTATAGTTTAATATTAATTAATTAATGTTATTTGTTTTTTCAACTTGTTATGTCCTGGACACGAGAAATAAATAATAAAATAGAACGTACGAACACTCACTGGAAAAAACAACGGTAAAACTACCCAGTTCATCTTTACCTTCTCGATTCTTCGTGTAATAATTGATACAACACTACGGTAAACACAGATTATGATCCTCGTAAACACCAATAATAACATAATCAAGCTCACACTGGGGAAGACAGTAGGTAACTACCACAGATAATTTTTTCCAAAAATGTTCCCAAGGAGAGGCGTATATTCTATGGTAATCACCTACGCCAGGAATTGTGCATAGGAATCATAAGAAGAATATGGAAAAAATCAGCAGAAGCATACAAATTGTATGTTGTTAAAGAAAAGTGTGATTTACCAGTACTTTTTACTACCGTTTTTATACTGAGCTGTGTAGTAATTTTTTCATTGTGGTCGTTTATCTCATAACATAAAATCGTGACTACATTGGATTCCTAACTGAATTTTCTATATTCGTTGACTACGTGTATTAACTGTCTTTTTTCTTTAGCTTCTTTCATTGCAGAATCACAAATATACGTGGTTTGGTGCAGTATATTCACGATGTGCATTTTATGAACACTCTCAAGAAATTGTTCTGCCACCGAAGACTTTTTCAGTTGTATCAGACGAACATTGCTCTTGTGTTCACTGCATAGAAACCTAAATGGAATTTGCCATACATCCATTTCAAAATGGATTTATAAGGAATTCGGGATCCACGTTAATACGTCGCAAGCTACAAAAATTATCCTATCGATCTGAAATTTGGTACACACATTCCTTAGGCAATAATATGTGACTAAAAGTGTGTGAAGTAAGCTTCGAATATGTGGAAATCAAGTAAAAATCACTCGAAATGTAGGTAGATGCATACACTTTATTAAGCAAGATATACACGTTAATAGTTGTTGATATTTATTCCACGTGTTTTTAAGTCATCATTTTTGGATAAAAACTGCTTTCCACATACAAGTTGGCAATACTTAATAAGTGGAAAATCAGTGACATATACAATTTATGTGTGCGTAGCTGTCGTATTGGATTTCTTGTTACGAAATATTGCATGGGAGCCTACCTTCCAGGGTGAAACATGGCGTCTGCCATAAAGGATGTGTGATACAGACCATTTAAGTTATTTTAATTTTTTTGCTAATAGCAGTTGTGGTTAGGTTGAAATGCAGCCTGAATCATTAAGAGTAAGAAGCATGCGGAATAAATACAAACATTTAATAACGTGTATTTCTTGCAAAATAACATGTATGCATCTATCCACATGTCGAGTGATTTTTGTTTTGTTTTAATTTCCACATATTCAAAGCTTAATTTTTAGACTTGTAGACAAATATTATTGTGTGTACAAAATTGCAGTCTCACAGGACACTTTTTTAGTTTCAGATGTATTAACGTGTTAAAAAAAAATAGATACATTGCCATTGTTACACAGCACGTTGAGTATATCGCAAGCCAACATACTCTGAAAGCTAATTGGATGAATTATTGTTATTATTATTATCTGTGATTGGACCCTGTCGGATCACGCATAGCCTTAACGATTCAGTTTTCTAAGTTTCCATATAGCTTTCATTTTTTCTCCGTGGATTCTCTTCCTTTCTTCAGTACACTTCGTCCCCGATCTCTTAATGACTTCAGTCTCTGGCGGTACTTCCCGTTTGTTAAGTTTTTCTCTGTATGTTTGTCTGTCTATGATTTCTGATGAGTTTATGTGGGCTTTTTCCAGGTATTTTTTGATCTGCTGGACCCAGGGCATAGTTTTTAGCTGTTCTATGTACGTCACAATTTTATGGCTGAGTCTTATTGCTGGGAGTCTGTGGATGAATTATTATTATTATTAATTACTAGTTGAAAGAATACGCCAATGAAACTGTTTAGTTTGTTTATTGCTGCGTCGTACGCGTTTCACCTCTCATCGAGGCATTATCAGCGACGAATCTTCACATTAATGTATTGGGTATTACATTATTAATTTTGCACTTCTTGTTGAATCTGATGTTCGCCATGGTTTTGTGCAGTTTGAGGTGTGTTTTCTTGTAGGTGCTGGATAGGCCTGTTGGAAATGTCTGGCAGGACTGAATCAATGCGATGTTGTTGCAGGCCATGTTTCCACAGTTGCTTAATTAATTACTAGTTGAAAGAACACGCCAATGCAACTGTTTAGTTTATTTATTGCTGCGTCGTACGCGTTTCACCTCTCATCGAGGCATCATCAGCGACGAATTATTTACATTTGTTACTGTGGTATGCAGCTGCGCATCTCCGTTTTCATATACAACGCATGTTTTGCCTGTATCATATATACAATATTACAACATCGCATTATTATTATTATTATTATTTTGCTTATGGCTTTACGCCTCGTTGACGTCGAAATTATTAAAGGCGAGAAAGGACAAGTGGATAGGAACGGGAAGGAATTCGGTCATGGCCTTTCTAAACGAAGCCAGAGCGTTACCGCTCACCCACCTCGCTCGGTCTGGATGCCAACAGCTTAAACAATTCCCCGCTCGCACCAATAGTACCCATACAGTTTGGTGGACAGGGAAAGACAAGTTAGCTGTAAACCAGCGAAGACCAAATTTGATTGATATGCAGGGAAAATTACCTTTAAGACAACTAAGCCGATGGACCTCTCATATTTGCTGCACCGACCAAAAGACGGCGTGCAATAGCTAAACCATTCAATTATATTTCTTCCTGATGTGCAATGTCGAGATAGTACATGGTCATTACAAAAAAAGTGGAGTATACTGTTTTGGTTCAGACAAAATATAATACATACGAATTCGTGCCACTCATCACTGGACAAAAGAAGGTTAAGAATTTATAACCCCTCCCCCCTTTCACCCCTATTAGTAAAATTCCCTGCCGCCAATTAGGCTGTCGTATGCTTATGTGTCGCCCATTGTTGCCACCCCGTTGCTCGAGGCAGTAGTCTTCTTTTTCGTCTTTTCGTCCCAAGGTTGTTGTGGAAATGGATGATTTCGTAAGCAGAACCATGACTAATTTGCAGACGATGTGCCACTTCATCAGTAGTTATTCGTCTGACCAACAGAACCATGTCACGTGACGCTCAATGTTTTCCTCATTTGTCGTCCGGCTCCTTCGTCACACGTGACGCTTGTGCGCCAATTTTTTCAATCCGTTCGTAGTAGTCTTTTAAAAAAACGGTTTTTTTCTGGCTTAAAAAAAAAAAATTTTTTTTTCTGGGACATGTTTTTTTTCGTAACTACTAAATCTCAAATTTGTAAGGCATTTATAGTTTAATATGACTGTTTTAGAGTTTATTCTAAATATATTTTTAAATATATTTTTCTGGTTCAGTAGGAAAAAAAAAACTAAAATATTGGCAACATTGACTGAAATTTTCTTTTATGAACAGGGACTTCCCAAAGAGGCTAGGTTGCGCGAGAAGGAATCCCCGTTCCCCGTTGTTTGGACTGATACTCACTATTTGAACTAGTGCTGCCAGCCCTACTAATTTATCTGTAGACCTACGGATCTTTTCAAAACATTAGGAAATTAAAATTTTTCTACGGTTTTTTGCCTCTTTTTATTACTTACTGTGTTTTCCTTATATTCGTATACTTGTTAAACTCTCAGCGTATAGTGATATTGAGTCATTAAATTGTCAGTAATTATGTATCGTTTCCTTGCAACCGTTGGCGTAAACCAACGATTGAAAAGAAATAAAGCTCCTATTTTGTTTGATAAAAGATTTAAATTCAAACTTAAAAGACCGTAATACAGAACTATTGGTGTACTCTTTATGCATAGTGTGTACTTTGCTCACAATTTAAAAGTGCATTCTCAAAATCTTTTGTGTACAATACAATAACAACCAGTAAAAGAAAATGTAACTATTTCTGAAGTTATGGATATAGAGCAGCGATTCTCAAAGTGTGGTACGCGAACCCCTAGGGGTTCGCGAGTTGATCATAGGGGGTTCGCGGCGAGATTTACGTAATGGTGGCAGACTGATTGTATCACGCGTGTGACATGCATCATTTAATACAATGCCTTCAAAGAAATATCGCTCCTTTCACTCGATGTGCCGAATAAGTTTTAATAGATAATATGTAAATTTTTGAACGCCAAATATCTTTCAAGGTTATAATTCTACATTATGCTATATATTTCCATTATACGGCACCACTCACAATCGTGTTAGGTTTGGTAACAATAGGGGCGGAAAATAATGCCTTAATAAAGGGCTACAATGGCTTGAAATTATGTAATAATTTGTGACTGACAAAAAGCGCGTGGCATTGTTTAGTATAGTTGTTTCTCAAGTCAGTGGTACTCCGCGCGCGCTTTTATTTCGGCCGGCTGAAATAAAGTTGATAAGTAATTTTGATTAAGAAGTAAGTGAAAACATGAACCAGTGGTTAAAAACCGGATCAATACGCGGAAAATGCCCAGATACTCAAAAGTTATCCAGTTCAGAAACATTGAAAACTTCGTTGAGTCAAATTGTGTCTACGTCTACTGAAAGTTCAATTTCAAAAGAAAATACGGGGAAAACAAGTAAACCAGAAGAATACTTCATTCCATCGACAAAGAAAAGAAAATATGATGAAGATTATCTGAAAATTGGATTTGTGTGCAAAGAAGACACCCAGTACCCAGAGCCACAGTGTGTAATATGTTCAGAAGTTCTCGCAAATAGCTCGATGAAGCCATCATTGCTGCGAAGACATTTGGAGACAAAACATCAGCAGTACGTAAACAAATCTTTAGATTTTTTTGTTCGAAAAAAGAGGGAGTTGGAATCTTCAAAAAAAACTGTGACAAATACTGCAACTACCAACGCTGATTATTTACGTGCGTCTTTCCTAGTGGCATACAAAATTGCAAAGACCGGCAAGTCATACAATATTGCTGAGGAATTAATTTTGCCAGCTGCTAAAGATATGGTCAGTTGCGTGCTAGGAGACAAATTAGCAAAATTGCTGGATAAAATACCACTTTCAAATGACACAATCGCAAGGCGCATTCACGACATGGCACTCAATGTTGAAAATCAACTAGCAGAACGACTGCAAAATACTTATTTTGCAATTCAAGTTGACGAATCAACAGATATTACTGGACTGCCAAATGTACTTAGTTTTGTTAGATATGTACACAGAAACATTTCTGAAGAAGATTTTCTGTTATGCAAGAACTTGGAGACTACGACAAAAGGAGAAGATATTTTCAACGTCATCAATGATTTTTTTGAAGAACATGGCATAGACTGGAGAAGGTGTGTTGGTGTTTCGACTGATGGTGCCAAGGCCATGACAGGTAGGATATCTGGACTAATCACTAGAATTAAACATCTTGCTCCTGAAGCCAAAAGTATGCACTGTGCATTGCACAGAGTGACACTGGCGTGCAACAAAATGCCTGATTATTTAAAAACAGTATTGTCAGAGGTCGTAAAGATAATAAATTACATAAAAGCACGTCCGCTCAACTCGAGACTTTTTGCATTATTATGTCGGGACATGGGCAGTGAACATGTTTCATTACTCTTACATTGTGAAGTGCGTTGGTTGTCAAGAGGCAGGATGTTAGCTAGGTTTTTTGAACTGCGTCATGAAGTCTATTTATTTGTGAAGGACAGTGACTTCAACCTCAAGTTAAGATTTGAAGATGAAACCTGGCTTATAAGGGTGTCATATCTAGCTGATATTTTCTCTTCTCTCAACGAAACGAAAGCTTCTATGCAAGGCTCCACGTGTAACATATTCATTGTGCAGGATAAAATACAAGCCCTCATAAGAAAAATTGAATTTTGGAAAACTTGCATGATATCAGGTGTTATTGAATGTTTTCCTCTTCTGCATGAATTTGTTTCGACCAACACCTTATCACTGGATGCCGAAGTAAAAGCTGAAATTATTGTACATTTGTCTCAGCTCTCTGATGAACTGAAAAGGTATTTTCCAGATATCGGTAATGCTGAAGACTGGGTTCGAAATCCATTTATGGTCACAAACAAAAGCATAAATTCTGGTTTGAGCATTAAGCAACATGAATCATTGCTGGAAATGTCCACAGATCGTACTCTTCATGCTGATTTTAAAAAGATGTCTTTAATTGATTTTTGGGCAGCAAGACAGGAAGAATATCCGGAGCTCTCACGTAAAGCAGTTAATTTCCTTTTACCCTTCGTGACAACTTACTTATGTGAGAGTGGGTTTTCACACCTGGTTATGATAAAAACGAAATACAGGAATCGAATGAATGTCGAATATGAAATGAGACTGAGATTGAGTAAAACTGTTCCTGATATTGACTCAACATGCGACAAAAAACAAGCTCATCTATCACATTAACTGACAACAATCTTTTGTATAAGTGTATTACTTTTATGAAAATAAAAATTCTTATTTTTTTAAAGCTTTTTTTTAAATTTTTAGGGGGTTCGCCACTGTCTGGAAAATTTAAAAGGGGTTCGCGGAGCATAAAAGTTTGAGAACCGCTGATATAGAGGAGACAGAAGAAGACACAGAAAATTCTGACACCGGCTGAACTAGTGTTGGTAGTGCTGATACTAGTGAATGTGGTACTGACAGAGGATGGATAAAATTATGTTACCTATATAAATACATTTATGAATCATTATGTAAAACATTATATGATTCAGTATGATTTAAAACACACTTGTAAAATGCAAGTTCCGTAAATGAAACTATAATTTATCAAATATATTGTTTTGTGAAAAAAAAATAGATTTTTTTTTTTTTCAATTTGCAACACCAGTTCGTAGACACTCCGTTGCGGCAACACACTTTTCCCGTACCGTACCAAAAGTCTTCGATGAATTTCGACCCCTAATACACCTTCCGAACATAAAAACGGATCACTGAACGTTGTTCTTCTTTCGTGGTAACAGAAAGCGCAGCAGCCCTGGTTAACAGCACACAAACTACCACCATTCTCTACCATTTCTTCAAAAGGCAGTGTTTTATTGGAGTTTTTATCCTAGGATATTTTCTCCTACTAGCAAGGCTGGTCAATTCTTGTGTGTTGGTTTGTCTTTGCGTTGGTGCATTAGTTTATTAAGCTCAATAGTCCTTTATGTCGGTCCGCTGAAATATCATACTGTCCGATGTTCTTGACCATTTGATTTTTTGACTTCTGGGAGCTTTTGTAAAATGATTTTGCCAGCAGCCTGAATCTATCCAGGAGCATAGGCAGTGCAGTAGCCTCGTGTAGGGTATCGGTCGGGAAATGTCGTTGTAAATACAGGGCTGTCTTCAATGCTCGGTTTTGAATGACTTGTAGCTTTTGTATTCGGCTATTTGAGGCGTAAGCCCATACGGGACTAGCGTATTCAATAATTGGTCTGATGAGGGTGGCATAGATTTTTACTCCAGTAGTTGGAGGTAGTGAGCTACTAACATTGATGAGACGGTAGAGTCGTTGTAATCTCGCACTCGCTCGGCATCTGACTTCCTCTATGTGGGCGTGCCACGTCAGTCTCCTATGCAGTGTGACCCCTAGATAGCGAACAGTTCGTTAACGGCAGGGCAGCGAGAATGGAACTAACCTAGCAGCACCAAACCTGCACAGACATAACAACAATTAAACCACGCATTCGTCAGCTACGCAACACGACAGTACTACCAACATAAACGAAAATATAACTGAATTGTGGATAATAATTGACTTAACCCCGTACGTCCTTTGTTTAACAAGCAAAATAACTGCTACTGACGCTCCCGCAAGTACAAGATTCTCGGACATCTTAACAGTAAAAAATTATCTAGAAAGTGATTCCAGAAGTTTGTGGCAGTTTTGCACATGACTCTTTGTCACGGGGCAACGTCGGAGCAGCATCGCTACATTGAATCTGGGCATCTCGTACGCAGACCTCCGACAAAGAATCCCAGTGTGTACTAGACTTAAGAACTGGATTATCGACTTGATATGTGCAGAACGAATAAGAGAACACGTATCGTACATACCGAACAAACTTTTTAAGTGTTTTATATGACTGTAAAGTTTTGCAACTATGTCAAATGATATAGACACAGCAAATTTGTTAACATCAATCATCTAATCAATACGCTAATATTATAAATGCGAAAATAAGTTGGCCTCTCTATCTGTTTGTTGCGTTTGCACGACAAAATAGCTAAACAGATCGTGACGAAATTTTATGATGAAACACTATCTATCATTAGGAAGGAAACAGGATACTTTCATTAGGTTGAAGAACTATTTTTGTCAAGAAATTTTAAAAACGATGTGAAGTCTCTGTAATGTTATATCGGTCGCCTAGGTTTCGTTTCTCTCACAGTCAGTTTGTGTATCACCTATTCATAAATATTAGGAACAGGCAGAATTATTATGTAATATAGAAATGGATTTGCACTGCATGGAAAGACTATTAATAAATCAAAGAGTCAGACATTGAAAGTAGTATGGACTTAATGAAACTTAGTAAACAGGGACGTCTTTTCTCATCGACAATAATATGTAACCATCTCACAGATATCCAATCCCGAAACGTTATATATCTTAGCAAAGGACAGCAAAACACAAAACATTAACATAAGAAGTCCACAAGCAAACATTTGACAGAAGAACTGTGGTGGGTTGTCACCATCAGTTAGAACCTCCACCCCCAATTAATTTTTTATTATTTTTAAACTTGTTGCTAGTTGGTTCTCTTCACGAGATATATTGAGCGATAGAATGGTATGGCGATAGCTTCCCCGTGATGATATCTCCACTCCATGGTATCAGGTAACGTACAGATTTCTATACCCAATTGTAGCAACAGAATTCTAAGTTCACGTGAATCAAGTGGCGGGTAACAGGTAAATTATAATGAACCTGTAGTGCTATGGGACACAGTGGTGATGTGGGAAGAGTGGCACGACGTCGAAGCGCGAGCGTCGTTCTGACAGCCGACGCCGATTGCCCGCACCTCCCACCCCACGAGGTGCCCCCTCCCCCACCTCCTCCACCAATCACAGCGCGGGCTGTCCGGCGGCAGGCAGTGCTGGAGGGGAGGTTCGGGTTATCCCGGGGCTCCTTTCGAAATTGGGTTAACACCGGTGCCGACGGCGGGTGGTGGGGGCAGCGCGGCCCGCGGCGCTCCCGAGGCGGCGTCGGGGTGGCGCCAGTCTGCCGGCGACGCGCTCCCCGGCCGGACGCCAGCAGCAGCACGACGCCGGCGACGCCTCCGCGTCGTCGACGCCGCCACCATGTCCGGCGTCTCGGCGCTCCTCGCTGCGGCCGTGCTGGCGCTCTCGGCTCGCGGTAAGTGCGTACTACCTGCCGAGTCATCAATGTCCTCTTCTGCCCGCAATCCACTCTGGCATGCCGACGATGACAGAAAACCATCAAGGCGTACAGTAGATTTCTCACCTCTAATAGAAGACACTAGACTACTAGGTGCTTATTTGTTGTAGACATAAGATCACTTTTAAATTACTTAGTCTGCTGGTAGATTTACAGGTTTTTTACGGTCGCCATGCGACTTATTTCTTTCACCAAAATATGATGCTTAACTTCTATAGCTTCTCGGTGTTAAGGTAGTAACTGGAATGACAATACTGTCTACAACTAGGTGCTTATTTGTTGTAGACCACTGTTAAATTACTTAGTCTGCTGGTAGATTTACAGGGTATTTTTTTACGGTCGCCATGTGACTTATTTCTTTCACCAAAATATGATCCTTAACTTCTATAGCTTCTCGGTGTTAAGGTAGTAACTGGAATGACAATACTGTCAACAACTAGGTGCTTATTTGTTGTAGACCACTGTTAAATTACTTAGTCTGCTGGTAGATTTACAGGTTTTTTACGGTCGCCATGTGACTTATTTCTTTCACCAAAATATGATCCTTAACTTCTATAGCTTCTCAGTGTTAAGTTAGTAGCTGGAATGACAATACTGTCTACACATGTTTTATTTAACTCCGTTCATTACGCCGAACTCCCTTATAAACACGTGCACCAATAAGGCATCAGACTCTCTCCAAAGAGATTTGTAAATGAAAATAACTTCTCTTAAGAAGTGTTATTTTATTCCTATACGCTCAGACGCGTTTCGCCCTAGTGGACGGAGGCATCATAAGCGATTGTAAATGTATATACATAGCGTTGTTCAGAAATCTGCATTGTTTGTATACATGAATAAATATAAACGTTTACACGCGTTTTTTCCTTGTGGAACTGGGGAATGTAGATACATTGTGATGTTCCGATTTTACCATTATTTCTATACATGAGCAAATATAAACGCTCAAACGCGTTTCGCCCTCGTGGACTGGGGCATCATCAGCTACTGTAAATGTACATACATAGCATTGTTAAGATATTTTCATTATTTGTATACATGAATAAATATTTATACACATATATAAATAATACAAACTTCTGAGCAACACTTACATATATTCATGTGTAGAAATAATGCAAAATTCTCAATAATACAATGTGCTTACATTTACAGTCACTGATGATGTCGCAGTCCACAAGTGCGAAACGCGTCTGAGCGTATGGGAATAAAATAACAGTTACTAAGACACGGTATTTTCGTTTACAAATCTTTAACAAACAACTGCCGAAGAATTGCCAATAAATCAATTGATTCTTCAAAGAGTTTTAGCACTTTACTAATACAACAGACACGGCATCATGCTAGCACCTATTCAAGCGAAATCGTCTGTTCACAATCTGCTAATCTGAAATATACAGTACATAATACCTTCTCCAGTGCTAACAATCCCTCCAACAATAGAGATCGCGGAAAACTAAATAGAACATATACAAAATTACTTCGAATCATGTGAAAACATTTTTAAAACAAAATACATAATATTTTCAGGCATTTATACATAAAACTCACAAAAATAACATTTACAACATTATGGCTTACACAACATTCACTACTACAATCTTCCAACTAAAATTTGAAACATTATTTTGCTTTTAACCATGTTATGCTACATCCAAACCGTTCTCATCCATCGTAACATTACACTTTCATACGAAAAATATACAAATTCACGATTAGTCGTTGTTTATTTCTCTCTTATACGTATGTACTTCATAAGATTAAAAGTAAATGCGAATCTGGGTTTGAGGAATGTCAGAACACTTTACTTACACTACGTATTGTACGATCAATCCGTCTTATCAATGTAACACTTTCAATCTCACCACAACAACATTCGTCTTTTTTGCTACAGTGAGTCTGTTTGACTACAACCATATAACACACGCACCTAATACGATTTGCGGAACTCCATTTAACTTACAACGTCCATTCATTGGCTTAACACCTAATAATTCACACTGCTAGATTAACGCATGGTATAGCCTAGTAACCTCACATTCTACAGCTATGTGTTTACTCCTAAAAAAATCGATACAATAATAAACATCATTTTAAAAAATACAAGTAGCTGATATATCTCCCAATCGTGTCACAAAATATTTTTTGTTTCTGTTTTTACATTATAAGTGTTTGATATTGCAAATGAGCACGTTTCTCGCAGGATATTTAGGAAACTACTTCGTTATTAGTTTTTTCGGAGTTGTAAATGTATATTTCAGCTTTCGTTAATTTGTTGTATTTTCTGAAATGCTGCAACTAGATGGACGTAGACGATAAATTTGTCAATCTTTTCAAAAAAAAAAAAATATATTGAAAATCGATTTGCCAATTGTTTCAGAAACAAAACGCATTGAAAGTTTTTTTAAATTGAGATGTATGGCTTGTCTACGTCTAGATCATTAGGGTTCGGAGAGAGTTGTTCACACGGAACATGAAGGAACCTTGAGCCATGGCACGTTTGAGAGAACCATCCAGAAATTCGTGTCGAGTGAATTGGGGAAACTATTGAAAATCGAATTCTGGGAGGCCCGGCGGGGATTCGAACCAGTGTCTTTCCGAATAGCAGACCACAGCGTTACAGTTCATCCAAGACGTTGGTGGATTGAAAAGGGTTAGTAGGGCTATCTAAAATGATCATACCCTTTCCGTGCTGAATGTAGGAAGCCAGTGTGTACGTTGTTTACTTGGGAGGGTTTACCGGTGGAATATGTTTACGTCAGCACACACGCATGTGATCAGTGAATCTGCCCAACTGATGATGTTTGGACAGCCTTGAGGCAGTCAGGGACCGGAATAATTATTTTGAATGAGTTGCTGAACGGATGGCGTGAAATGTGAAAAAAAAAATTAATGAAAGAAATTTGGTATAGTACAAAACTGAGGAAATAAGTAATTTGCCAACGTTGCATCAGTTTCATTCGAATTAACAACAAAAATGTAAATTTGACAACTATGTTTTATTAAGAAATGTTGTTGTCATTGAATACGTCAGACGTTTAAGTGACAATTTTTTGCATTCAGAATAGTCGGTATTGAGATAACGTCTTTACTATAAAACTTACGAGAAAAGTTTTATGTTGTTTTTACTGCACGGATAAATCGCTAACTGGTATTCGATTGCGAGTTGTTCATTGTGGCTACATAGTGTATGCTACACATAAAATAAAATAGTTTATTGTTACGTATGTATGAGTAATGACCATTCAAGACAAAGTGAGTAAGATGTCTAGCACTCAAGCAATTTGCCGTAATTTGTCTCGAAATAAAACCAGTCAACGTTGAGAATTTTCATTGCTTCATTACGGAATTTTTAAAAGTTGTTTTGTCCTGTTTACAACTTCATGTTAACTCCGGTTTAAAAAATCAGTAATTCCTGAATAGCCGCTAGTAAAAATGATATTTTTTTAAAAAACTTTTTAAATATAAATTGGCCTATATTGAGAATTTTTAGCCTTACAGCAATAGATTAGCGTGATATATTGTTTACAAGTGTGATTACCACTGAAAATAATAGCTTTAGGGCTACGTTTTACTAATATCTGTTAGTGATAAAGTAATAAATGTAGCTGTGGAGTCTTACAGATAAAATATACGTAAAGAGATTTTCCGTTACTGTCTCTGGGTAGTGTGTGCAACGCTAGACTGTTGTGGGTTGTTTACTATGTGTACATGGTCCACGTGTTAGGTAAACAGTATCGGGTATAGAATCAAACCCTGTGGTAATGTAATATTTGTTTCGTAAGAGCCGTTAGTAAAAAATGTAATTAACGCAGCCATGAAACACTTTCGCGTCAAATTTTTGCTGTGAAGTGGTATCTATTTTGAACGGTCATACTTTCTATATTAATTTAGAGTTAGGGTTCTTCTACTGCCTTTAGTTGCATGTTTTTTATCAGGTGAACGTAGTCCATATGTAAGTTAAAGAGTACAAGGGAGAGAATTGAACCTTGTGGTACTCTGTTGTTTTTTTATTTTGTGCATGCTATGTGTGTTTTCCATAAATGCCATATCAGAATCATACACTAAATGAATAGATAATATTCCATGCCTTTCCTGGTGAAGAATTTCACTTTAACGCTCGCTAAGTTAGACAAATATCAATATACACATTTAAAATAGTTTTCAAGTCGTTCGTGACTTTTTTTTTTTACTTCTGAGCAATGAATATAATTAGGACTACTACTACACAGAAATTACGGAAACAGTTTTTATGTTGTTTTTTGCTTGCTGACTAAACGACATATTTCTATTTGACATTACTGTCTATGGAAAGCTAATCCATTTCCTTTGGTTTTTAACCAATGGTTATTCACTAATACGTATTTTTACCTGTTACGTATGTATAGTAACAATTAAGAAATAGAAGAGCAAGTTTTGTTGTGAACACAGTCTGTGGCTGTTAATTAATCGTGCCATGATATGTTGACATATATATATTTTAAATATATGTAAAATGTTTTATTCACTGTGTCCGTAAGCAGGATGACAACAAAACATTTACTTATTCGGTAAATTATTCTTTGTAACGGTATTTTAAATACACACTTTCTAGAGTGTTTAAATATTATTTTAAATAAATATCTAGTACTTACAAACTGGCGATATTAGCCAAGTCATAATAAAGGAAAAAGTTAATGACAATTTCTGAATATTATAAACTGAAAAAAGATGTATATTTCTGTTACTAAAATTAAAATAACGAACCGGGAGAAAATATATTCGTTTCTTGATTTTGATTTTAAAAAAGGTTCCTAATCTCAGCTACTCAACTGTAAACAGCAATCATGGTTTGATGTAATTGAAATATACTATGAAGAGAACATAACATAAAAAAAAAATCAGAATTTCAGTGCCAATTGGTGAGTTATGGGCCAATGGACCCCAGTATTTTATAACTACTTTCAGGTAAAAGGATTGTTAATAAGTGATTCCTAATGCTCAATGGTTATGAATTAATTTTAGTGTATGAGGTATTAATTTTTTTCATTTTTATGGGAAAATGGGAGTTTTATTTAAAAGAAACAGTATCCCGTTATGATAACCATCTTCTAATAAATTGTATACTAGATTGTCTTAACACTTCTAAGTTCCTTGAAATTCAACAGAAATTTTTCAAACTTTGCACAGTGGACGCTTATGGGAGAATACAGACCAGCTTCGTATTTTAACCAGATCAGGAAAAGCGATCATGGCTTGTCACTATTTGGTACCTAGAAACCAAGTTTTAGTCACTAAACAGTATTTTTTTCACTATTTGATTCCGCGTAATGTATTTTTAGTTTGAAGTGACTCCAACAAGTCCACCAACTCAGTAAACATATTAGCTCAGATGATTCGTTCATGATCTGTGATGCTAAAAAAAATAATTGTTTTTGTTCATAAATAAACTTTTTTATCGTTTATGACTCAGTAAAAGACATCTTTGGTTTAAATTGACCTTCTGAGTCATGTTTTTTCATGATACTAAATAACTTATTTGAGGACTATACTCATAACACGGTTACGGACCCACTACTGGTTTTGCTATCTACACTAATATTGTCAATAAGAAAATAATTCTGTCTCTCTGTTTGTTACATTTTCCCAACTGTATGGCTAAACTGATCTCGTTGAAACTTTACAAGGAAATACTATGTGTCATTAGAAAGAACACAGGATATTTTATTCGGTATGAATAACATATTTTGCAATGATATTTTTTAAACTAACCGAATGGTGACAGACATACTGATAGCGTGTGTAGTCTCTGTAATGTTATATCGGTCGCTCAGGCTTTGTTTCTCTCGCAGTCACTTTGTGGACACATTTTAAGTAACTTACATATTTCTATATCCAAATCCACGCGTACGAAGTCAGGGGTAAAATCTGATATTTAATGATCATTATTTCACTTGGCATGTAACTGATGTTTCAAGCCGCACACTTGTCGAAAAAAAATATATTTTATCAGTTGCTAAAATACTGTGTACCACTGAGTTTTGAGGGCGTGACTGAGGAAGTGTAGGCTCCCTACACTGTGAACGTAGGTCAAGACCGGTCCAATACCTGCGTTGTAGTGGCTCGGAATCAGCTGACGCTCGAACGTAACACGCATGCGCAGTCACTACGCACGCTCTACACACGTATGTAAATATAGAAACTTCAGGCGCTTGCTAATATTTACAAAACATCTTCGAATGGTAAATGACCATTTGACGAGGTCGATGAAGATTTTATCTATGGAAGAATAAATGTTTCTAACGATTGTCTTAAATTTGATGCTCTTTTGCAGTCGTCGATTTTTTTTTTTTTTAAATCCACTTTCTTTGTGGGTTTAACGCCACGTCAGTATTGTTGTTAATTGCAATGTTTCTACAACTTACCTGAGCCTTGCTCACGATTATTTGGATCTGATGTATCCGTCTAGTGTGCCGGCAAACGACGAAGTGGTGTAAGCATCCGTCAAGGATGGTACATCAGCCAGAAATAGCACTGAGGATGGCCCTAGGATCGGTGCCGAAACGTTGGCAATCTCCATAGATTGTTTAAAAATTCGAAATGATTTCGACGTCATTTCAACGTGGCTCGATAAATGGCCTGCTAAATTCAATTGCGATGAGTGAAAAGTATTACAAACATCGAATAAAATTAAATACCAAATTTGCCGATGAGCACAAAGCAAGCCTTTCAATCCTCAGGATTGTTGAACCTTGTAGTAAGTATGTAGGCGTACTTACAAAACAAAAAGAAGTAGGACCAGCATATAAAATCGGTCATTTGAGAATCTAACCATAGATATGATTCGTAAGTCGAATTTTTGAGGTATTTTAACGTATTTGTAAAGGAAACAATTCCTGGTATAGTTTTGTATGTTGTCATCTGTTGTATTGATCAGAATATGGTGGTGTAGTATAGGAACGAAGTTTTGGATATGAAATATAGTAGCTGGAGTGGGTGCTAGAATAGTCCCTGTAAATTACAATACGATAACTGATACGATAAATGAGTTGGGATCGCTTTCACTGGAGGAGTGTGGTGGGAGTGTATAAGGTAAGGCGTTTATTGCTGATGAGGCGTGGATAGATATGGATGGAAGATTTAAGAGAGGTTCATGAAGGGGAAAAGACTACAATGATCTCAAACTGACAATCTATTTCATACAACACGGAGCGCGAATCCGAAATTAAAATTCGTAGAGGGCAAAATTAGTCGGGTAGACGAAAGGGGAATATAGTTGTGCAGGGAAATTTCCATTCAATTCATCATAAATAAAATGAATTCAATAAAATTTATACTTAGCGCAAGGCTCCCCATTGCCAAAAGAAAATTCCAAAGAACTTGGGGTATCCTTCTGGGCTATTTCGAGTCGGTGTATCCGTACAGTGTGGCCACAGAATATGAGGGGCTGCAACCAGCCGTCAGCAGCGTAGCGGATACATCTGCCGGAAATAGCACTGAAGATAGTGGCAGGTTGGGTGTCGAAACGTTGGTAGGCTCCATTCGTTGTTTAAAAATTTGATGTGATTTCGACGTCGTTTCAACTGGGCGCGATAAATGGCAGCCTACATTAATTTGCAGCGTGTTCAAGATAATAGAAACAATGAATAAAAGGAAGACCTCACGTGCCCATTAGTGCAAAGCCAACCATTCGATTCTTAGGATGGTTGAAGCCTGTAAGTATGTAGACATAACAGTACAGAGCTATAAGAAGTAGGTTTAGATCATAACATGGGTCACTGGAAAAGTGAACCCTGGACTACATACAATTCACTCGTAAGATTTCGAACGATTTTAACATACGCGTAAATCAGTGGTTCCTAATTAGTTTTTCCCGAGTACCACTTCAAGAAAGAACTAACCCTTGCTTACTCTTTGATTGTCCTGGAATATATTTTGCCGATAGTAATATCTTTTTCAAGTATCTTACTTGGGAACCATCAGACTTGTTAAGAACGGATTTCGATCTCCTTCATATATGTTGAAGGGTACACAGCATATATGTCTGTGGTATAGTCGTTTCTCAAAATGCGCCCTAGTTTTTGAGATATTCGCACACAAACAAACAAAAAAATTCTAAATGTCGGGTATATAGTAAATTATTGTCTCAATTTATCAAATGACAGCGTGGTCTATGTGGTATGATGTTGGCTTCATAATTTTCTGACCAGAGTTTAAATCCCCGCCAAATCAAATATTATTTGTTAATTTTCATCTTCAGAAATTGTCAAGCTTGACCTTTCTATTTTGTTATAACTTCATTTACGTACTTTCACTGAGTGAAATAATATTTAAAAACAAATCATATTACCTACAACTCAGCGTCATTTTTTTCCTGAAATTATTTTTTTCCTAATGAATTCATGGGTCTACAGACGGACTGTCGCTTCACAACACAAATCGGCCGACACCCTTGAAAACTTCATTGCAATCATACGTCACGAAAGTCTCCATTCTTACATTATTTTTTTAACTTTTTGTTAATAAGTTGTTTCGGAGCGTTTTCAATTGAAATAGTTACTATCATGTTATTTATTTCATCTTTCTCGTTTCTTTACTTGTATATCATCAAGAGGTATTTTTAACGTCATACGTAACATTGGGAAGATAGTTTTTTCTTTCTTTCTTATACTCTTGACTTGTTCCAAGAACGGTTGCGCGTAAATGGTTGAAAATAAAATAGTAGGCCTATCCGGACGAAAAATTGAGCTCAACAAGGAAATGGAAGAACAAATGACAATTGCTTATAAACATTGCAAAACTCTTGTGTGAGATTCCAGTTTACTAGCAGATTCGCCACCTGATTTAATTTAATTGGGTATGGGCGAGTCATATTAGGAAGCCATTGTTGATAAATGGGCCGAGATTATGTTTGGTACCGAGCGTGGTGGTGTAACGGATAGCGTTCTGGCCTCGCATTCGGGAGGACGGCGGTTCGAATCCCCGTCCGGGAATCTAGATTTGGGTTTTCCATGGTTTCCCTAATCACTCCAGGCAAATGCCGGGATGCTTCCTTAAAAAGGCCATGACCGAATTCCTTCCCATTTGTAAGACGTCTGTCCTTGGTTGATGGATATTAATTTTAAGTTATGTTTTGATTATGATCTGCTCACTTCAAGTAGTTTAAGACATTTATTTAATAAGAATTAATTATAGTTCGAGGACCCGGTCACCAAACAGTGAAACCAAAACCGTCCCCAGAAGTAATTAGGAGAATAATTAATAAAATTCACTAAGCAACATCAAGAAGAGCAATTATGTTCATAGCAAGTTTATTACGTAAAACACGTCAAGCACATGCGAACGGTTTGGCCACCATCAAAATTTCAAAGTATAGCTATCGAAACTTCTTATCCGAAAGATTGCAGAATTCTTATGGTAAAAGGAAAATTACAGTTCGTATCTTCTTCCCGCTAAAACATACTCCAACAAAACTTGGCTTTCACTGTTCATTTATATACTGTTCAAACACTCAATTTTATAACCACAGTTCTTCTTTAAGACATAAACTTCTTCTTACACACAGTTCAATATAGGAAAACACATTATACCGAACCTATATCGGCTAATGCCTATAATGCGTGAGCCGCGGTACGCGATCCGTTGTCTGCGACAATCCGTACACAACCATTACTAGCGGGCGACTGACTTTAGAAAATAATGTAGCTCTCCGCTCCAGAGATACTACTTTGAAGTGGCGGAAGGTAACTGTAATGTCACACATTCCTTGCCCTCATCCTTTCCCGTCTCTAAAGACCTCGCTGTTGAGAGACGTAAAGCAGTTAAAACAAAAGTTTGGTGTATCTGTTATAAATATGTAACTTCATTTAAATTTTATTTCGCGCATTAAAAGTGTGTAAATGAAGTTTTAACAAAATAAATAAGTCAAGCTTGACAATTTTTTAAGATAAAAATAAATAAAAATATTTTATTCTGCGGGGATTTGAACCGGGGTAAGAAAATTAAAGATAACACCATACCGCATAGACCACGCTGCCATATGATAAAGTGAGACAATAATTACGGATCAAGTGGTGTACCCAACATTTAGAATTTTTTGTTTGTTTGCATGCGAATATCTCAAAAACTAGGGCGCATTTTGAGAAACGGCTATACCACAGACATATATGCTGTGTATCCTTCAACATATATGAAGGAGATCGAAATCTGTTCTGTTCTTAACAATTCTGATGGTCTCCAAGTTAGTGATTATCTTAACCAAGAGATTACCTCGCGTACCCCTTGAAGTAACGTCACGTACCAGTAATTGGGAATAACTGTCGTAAGTAATACAGTGCATGGAAAAGTCTTGTACCTCTTCATCTAGTGTGTTTCTGTGCTGTCTGATATTCGTATTGCAAGGATCCAGAAACGTGCGATTCGTCCTTCCGAAAGAGCGGAGATAGGGCTGTGATTCTCTGTTAGAAAGAGGACTTAGTTTGCGCGTGAATGCAGTGAGTAATATCCGAACAGCATTTCTTATTATAAATACAATGAATTACTTCTCCCACCATCGCACGTGGTTTTCGTTCGGCTCACCCCGTTGGGTCAGTTAATTGTAGCACAGTGGTCACATGTTCCGGAAAAAAAAATCACTTTCTCGAAAATAGTGAGACTTTTCCTAAAATAAAATTTTGTCATGTAGTAGGACGTAATGTCCCCTATCTGCGTTTGCAGAATTAACATTTCATTCCTGGACAACTCGTATCTACCGAGGTAAGGACCAAGTAATTAAAAACATTTCGAGACAGAAAATTATGGACCACAGATCACTATGGTTTCAGATGCACACTCCTTTCGCTAAAATCTGGCGAGAGATCACACAACTTAACCTATGACACTGTTTAATATTCTGAATTGGAATATTTAGTTATTCAGTTTGCTGGAACGCAAAAAATAAACGGAATTACGTGAATCAAACGTAATATTATTTTTGCTTCTCTGCATTAATATTTGATATTATAATAAAAAGAGTAAAGCGTTTCTATACACGCCAAGATAAGCGCATGCAAAGCATCGGGTAAATGCTGTTGATGTTATAAATGAATCAGTACGTACGTGTTGAAGACATGATGAATTGCGGATATATATCTTACGTGTGTGTTCAGTGCAAGTGATTTATATGTAGGTGCGCATATTGTGTAACTAGGGTGGAAAATCTTATCGAAAATTACATTGAGTAAGGGATATTTCATTTCAACACATCTCTGACGTACTTTCCATAGGTTTAACAGAAATTGAGGAATTGGCATTCACTGTGTTTGTTTGCGGTAAATTCAATTTAAAAAAATCTAATTAGTCTACAGTAAAAATAATATTTGACGCTCGGAGCGAAATCATTATTATAACACGAATCACGCGTTACTGAGAAAACAGTGGCCACATATTCCTGACTCTGCAATAATTTCATTTGTGTCTTTATTATGTAAACAAACAATACACGTAAAAGCTATTAACCTCAACGTTTCATAATCTGGTTTAGAATTAAATAAGTCAGTACTTCACCAATAATTTTGTGTTAGTTTAAAGAAGTTTTCTGTTTGTCAATGTCATGAAATGATTCCCTTTTGGTCCCACTCCTATGAAAGCGTAGGCGAGGACCATATACTAAATGTTACTGAGAAACATACAGTTTCGGAATGTCTTTCCATTCAAATTTTTGATGTCACATAAATCTTTATGTTTGCAGGGTGAACCACTTAATTTGAGACATTCAAATATCTCGAATTCAAATTAATTGGGAAAAATGTTTAAACTATAAGTTAATTGATGCTAAGCGGGAAAGCAAAATGCATTACTCGCGATTTATTTTGAGTACGTGTAAAAGTTAATTTTAAGGTCAACGTTAGTTTAAAGTCAAAACCTATATTTATCTTTTGTTCATTTTTACTCCTTCTGCAATGCTAAGGGCTTGTAAACGTATTGGTCGGAAAATTAGGAATAATGCATGGAAGAGAAAAGATGACCATGACCACAAAGTGGCACTAGATTTCAGACATAAGGATGAGGTAAAACTTTCTTTTGTAGTTAAGGGTGACGGAGATTTGAATACATTAGGGGGGGAAGTGGTGAATAATTGAATAAAAACTCTGAAAGAACTTAAAATTAAAATTCGTAGACTGCAAAAGTAGACATTATGCGGGTACAAGTAAGGAACCAAATGGGTATGTAGGGAAATTCCCAACGGAACGATAGCTTCACTGCAATTAAAATAAGATAACTCAAGAATTGATAGTCTAGTATTTTCTCTTCAAGTGACCGATTTTATAAGGCGATTCTTTGTCTCGCTGCTTTGTTAGGCTTTCAGCAAATGATTATATAAGTACTATTCGCATTTCTGTAAACAACTGTTCGGAATATTCAACTCTCTACAAGAAACGGCCAATTGCAAGGGATTACTTAAAAACTAACTGACAACGTCACGGTGATTGTCGAAGAATTTCCCAAAATAATTAAGAACAGTGTGTGTTGTGTTTACATAAAAACACAATGTATGTTCATTTGGGCCAACTAGGACCACGTTAAACCTCTGTTCGGCGTGAACTTATTGTGGGTGTGTTAGCACTAGAGGGGACCTACAGTTTAACGTCGAATCCGAACAACGGGAGCGTTCTGGCGTACTTTATATTACACAGCAAGTTGTGTCAGGCGTGATGGTCGGGTTGAGGGCCTTTGAAAACTCCCGCCGAGTCAAGGATTCGAACCGGGGACCTTTCGATATCCACTCAGATGCCTTAACCACTGAACCACCAGGCCGCTCAAAAACATAATTATAATACTTGACACGAACAAATGAATGAATGATATGAATGAAACGGTTGGAAAAAAATTATAATATCAGTCAATCAAACTAAACGAAGTATCATCTACTTAAACGTCTCGGAATAATTTTGTTTTGGATTAGTAAATATTTGAAAATTGTAATTTTAGTCTATTCAGGAAATGAGTATTAAACTAGCCCCTAGAGTATGTAAAACGTCTCCATGAATATTTGAATGTTGTAGGTAGCTTATGCAGAGCACCAGAAGTTCAGGACTAGCTCAAAAGCGCCGACAGCCGTTTCTCGAGAATGTTAACAAATGAGTCAAAGAATAGAACACCCTTAAAAGCAATGAAAAGATTTTTAATACTAAGGAAACATTTCAAGGAGAAGAAGAGGTGCCTATGCTGCTCATGTAAAGATGTTATACTTAGATGAACATTTATGCGACAACTATTAAATACACTGATTTAAGACTTCGTCAACATATAGCGTGTATCAGTTTTAAGCTTAGGACAAAGTGATAGTTTGTTACCTTTTCTAATTTCTTTATGAACATCCAAATGAAAAATTGATATTTTTAAATTTCGTGTTAACTAATGGACTTGCTAAAATAATCCTGTGTTGAAATATAATTTGGACGTCAAGCAACCGAACGCAGTGGGTGGGCGTATAACGCTCTGTCCTCGCATTCAGGAGGACGCCGGTTCGAATCCCCGCCCAGCAATCCAGATTTGGGTTTTTCATAGTTTCCCCAAATCACTATAGGTGAAAGACGGGTTGCTTCCTTCCCGTTCCATGCCCCCCGTCCTTTCCCATCTCTGATGACCTTGACGTTGTTGAGGCGTAAAGTCATAATCAATAAAAAAAAGACATTGAGGTGTAAAATATAAAAAATTTATCTCCTTGTCTTTAGTATTTGTTGAGAAAATGTTCCTTAAATATCAAAAAATCTAATTTATGGGATATGGATTTCAAACTTTGTTAAATACATTCTCGCACTATAGGGTGGTGCGTATGAAAATAGTAATAACTCCATTAATATGACGAGTACAACGCCAAATCAATGTTTCTATTGGATAGGAAAGCTAAAACTAATTTTTTGTACAAAAAAAAACATTTTTTTTACTGACCATCTCCGGCTCCCCTTAAATGAAATTATGAAAATTTGAAAGAATTTATAATCCCACTGACAAAATCAAATATTACAAACTGTAAAAATTACACTTAAGCATGATAGACGGCACAATATTGTCAATCAATATTATTTAATTACAATGGCAGATAATGTAATACTTTTAACACAGATACAAAAGCTATATAGTTCATTGCCAGTCCAGTTGCTTGCGGCCCGTGATGGTGTCCGGCGCTGACACGGGGTTGTGCACAATTCCCAACCTGCAGATTGTGCACCAAAGTCCTGGGTTAAACCTCTCCGCAGTGCACATGGAGCGACCGCATACGACAACGTTGGTATGTCATATAGCGACTGTAAACCTGGCGCCCCCTACGTTTCTTTCGGAATAGTAGACTTGGATGGATTGTCACTTTAATTCATCCTCCCGCTTATTCCATTTACGCAAATAAATTCAAACGAAAATGACGTTGTTCGTCTGCCATACAATCTGTGAGCTATCCTGTCACTGGTCGCCAAATGTAAGCTACCAATTATCCCGGGAAGTGGTCATCCAAGTGTTAGATGACCACTCTATTAGTATATTACGACATGTTGATTACATGAGAACGGCCAAATTCTCCTCTCTCAACACATTCAAGCAGTTATCTCTGATAAACAAATTGAGAACTTTTTTGGCATAGTCTGGAAATAAAAAACCTCTTTGTTCTTGCGGAAATATTATTGAATTTAATTAATAACGTTCACTGACACAACTTCTAACTGTCACAAGTTTCCCACATATTTCAGAGCTATTTTAGCTTCTGTATAGAGTACATGAACTGGACAAATACAACCTACTCCGAGTAGCAAGACCCACACACGCCGTGCCATCTACAATGCAGGCACCCAATCAACAATCACAGCTCCACACCCGTAATAGCCAGTGTCAAAGATTGTTAGACGACTTGGATAACAACACTGTGCTACCCCTTTTACTAATCAAACTAAATACTGTGGAAATCCAACAATATTACAGATCAAGTTACAAACTATAATAAAGTTTTTCAGAATAATTACAATCAATAAATGCTGCATAATTTAATATTAATAATAAAAAATGATAGAGGGGTTTGCGATAACGTAACAAATCTCAGCTCAATCTTGTATCAATTCTGTGACGCTTTCGTAACGGTCAAGCAGTCACAAATTTGGCATTATGCCTCGTCGAAGTCGAGGTCATTAGAGGCTGGAAGGGACGGGGAACAAACAACGGGAAGGAATTCGGCCATTACCTTTTGAAGAGCATCCCGGCATTTGCCTGGGGTGATTTAGAGAAACCATAGGAAACCTAAATCTGGATGCCCGGACGGGGATTTGAACCAGTGTCCTCACGAATGCGAGGTCAGAGCGTTACCGATTCCCCACCACGCTCGGTCCCACAACAGTAATCCAAGGGGTGGATACACGATAATGCTATAGGCACCGTAATATTACAAGTATACTCGGTTTTTGTTCTTGGCCATGAATCACATGCAGAGTTACAACCTACAATTCCGTAATCGCAGGACTCAGTCGAGGCTAAGTATCGACCGGAAGTGTCAGTAGAAAACAAGTAGTTGGGTCGTCCTGCGGCGGAATAAAACCTGCCAAGTACATCACCGGAGGGGAACAGAAAATACGGCGTGAAAGATTCTGCTGAGCAGTTTAAATATTCATCCCTTCTCCGAACTCCGTCGAGTTGGGACCACTTCGGGCCTCGACGGGATATTTCTCTAAAGTATTCATGAAGGGGGCCACCGAGGATTTCTTAATACCCTCCACAGCAACGGGAATATTTCAGAGCCACAATGCACGCTCTGGGAACAGGGAATCCAGCAGGGCACAGTGCAGGCGTCTACCTATGAAACGGTGATTCGACTATGGCAGTTACGTAATTCTTCAATAGAGTGATCAAAAATTGTCAACACTATATATAGTGTACAAGGTTATCAATACCTATAAAATGCCAATCTTGGTCCTGGTGTAGAGATGTCTGTCACATGCTGACGTCACGTTTCCCGCCTCCGGTGCACGACCAACAACGACCGGAGATGATGTTCGAGGTTATGTGCGTTATTTAATAACATTTCTATTTAGCTATGCATCCACGAGTAAATGTGCTGCCAGCACACTAAAATAAAAGTATGTATTTAGTAACAATCGACATAGTAATTATTAGTTACTTTTTCTTAATTAAAATTGGCTCGATGTAGATTTTTTCTTAAACGCTCTGTACAGCGATACCATTGTTACTGGAAGCTGGGAATTATCTACATTACATTATGACGTCAGCAACATGGCACTCGCGAAGGACCCTTAAATTATTAAAAACTAAATTAATTCAGCGTGCCTTGTGATTTAACATAGTGTTATTTTCCGGTGCAGGCTGCATTTATACACAGTCAAAACCTCTGCTAATACTGCCGCTCGAAAATTCAGACAATTCCATTCGTTCGAGATATACATACAATGGAAAAATTGGAGGTTAGTAGTGAAGAGGGATTAGAAATTAGTACAGGGAAAAGAACCACAACATGCTTTATATGATGATAGTTGTTTTATGTGGTGCGACCTCATACAATAGACACAAATCTCTAATGACCTCGACAAGTAAAAAATCTACAAACATAAATGACAATGAAATCGACTAGAGAAAGGTGTGGAGGATGGATACAGTGAGAAAATGCCTGTTAGGACAGGAATATGGTATAAGTAAATTCAAACAAAAAACGGGGAGAAAGGGAATATATTATTTACTTTCTAGAATTTTTCAATTACCTATGTTATTGCGTTCTAACGATTATTGGACAGTGTCAGTGTAATATTTGCGTAGAAATCGAATGTTATATAGCAGGAAAAGGAAGCTACTCAAAAACGGCCGATATTATCGATTATTGATATCTGCCTGGCATCGATACAAATATCGATATTCTTATCGATATTGATGTTACCCTGAATCTCTACTCCGTACATTTCAACATTAGCTCTCAATATTTAATTTTCTTATTTTTATATATTTTTTTTAAATTTTTAATTTTTATTTTTATTTCAATTGAGTCACCGTTCCCTTGGCAATGTATTCCAAACCCAGCCCCCATCCAGTTTTCCATTTTACACCATTTTGCGAAATCACTACAGCTGAAAACTGGGACGGTGTATTTTGTAAGACATGGCTAAATTCTACCCCATTCCTCTGACGGTTCTTACGAGCTCGTGTTAATCAGAATAAAATACTGAAAGAATAAGAAAAAAGAGGATGCGTGAGAAATATATTCAACAATGGTTGTTAGCCAGGCAATGGTATGGTGGGATGAATAGTTACAATTTTTAAACATACAATCATAAAGTTTAACAAAGACACACAAAATTTAGTCGAGTTTTGTCACGATTTTGTATTTTTGATAGCTTAAACCAGACGATCCCCCAGCACTAAGAAGATGAGAAGCTCTATTAAAAATCTGGAAAAATATCCTGAAGATCCCTCTGCTGCCTATACATCAAGACATTATTCAAGCAAAACACCAACGCTTGAAATCAAGACTACCGCAATGGCGCACAGCAATCAACATTACAGATTCCTTATACAATATCAACAAGCTGTGGACGACTCAGTGGGAGCAGTCATCAGTAGCCAATAAAAATCTAGTTGAGGACCCCTCAGTAAGGTTACAAGGTTTAGATTTCCCCAAACGGAGGTGAAAGAATCATCAATCTGATTTTAACTGGACAAGGCAGATGCGCCTACATTTTACACAAATGGGGCTGGGTAGATTCTGCAATTTGTGACTGTGGAGCCACCTTACAGACAATCAATCACATCGTTTCCGACTGTCCTCTTCGGGCCTACAAGGGAACAATGGCGGAAATACATGATGCGTCGAACAGTGCAGTTAACTGGATTAAAACATTAGATCCAGAGATATGAAATTTTCTAAGTTTGTGATATGTATATTTCATATTGTGTAACTCCTTAAATAATCATATTTTAAATAAATAAATAACTAGAGGATGAGTTTTTCTGGTTCATCAGTATAGAAACTTTAGTTGAGTCTGTTCTGATAGTAAGCCAACATAAACTTTAAAAGTCTACAGAACGAAAGCTGCAAATACTATCATAATGGTAGAACTAATTAACATTCTACGTGTTCAAAAAAAAGATAAAATGGAACGTGTGCTGGTTTAATAATCATTCAAGAAGATGCTTTCCCCAAAAAAGAAAAGGACGCTAACAACGTGAAACGAGTGTCTAGGAAATGGGGGCGGCGCCCTTAGCGTGATCAGCTGACTGGAAAGAGGGCGGGAGCGGTAATGAATGAAGCTTCCCTCCCCCAGCTGTCGGACTGGCGGACACGGAAGGGGCTGTTCTCATGGACTGGGCCGGGAAACTACTTTGCTCTCTGCCTTCTGTTTGACTCCACGAAGTATGAACACATTCTTTTAGGGTCATCACAGAGTTAGGTAACAGGCTTAAACAAAATCTGCCATCTTGACCTTCAACTCTTGACAATCATGTGACATACATATATACGGCGTTCTGTTGTTAGTTCTTCAACTTCTTCCCTTATTACCATACCCGTGATTATCCATCCACGGTAAATACCCGCGCAGATGAACTGCAGTTGTTTTGCGTTGCCTTTTCCAGGGTGACAGATTTCATAAGTGTCGTTGTAAGTGTCGTTGTAATTGTGTATGACTGTCGTGGTTACGTGTATGCAGCATTGAGTTTTGTTCGTGTTGTGGATGCGAGACGAAAAAAAGAGGAGGGTGAAACAAGGTTGCCGGCATACTCAGGCCTACTCTTCCGAAAGACACCAACCATGAAATAATTACTTCAGAATGTTATGCGTTATTTAAATTCTGATTTAAAGAAATATCACAAAAAATTATTACCAAAAAAATTATAACAAACTCTACAGTTTGACGATATGAAAAATAGTTGCCTAAACCGGACCCCTGATAAAAATTAACGAAATAACACTAAACCAAATTAGAAAATGGTATTGAATCACAGAATACATACTTCCACGTGAGATATAACAATTACAGGTTTCAGTTTTTTTTAATATAAAAATATGGTATATGTGTAGGGTGTATAACGACACAGAAAATACATAAAAGAATTAAATCGTTTAGCGACAAAAATCACAGTTGTACACATAATTTTAGCCCCAGCACAATCTACATGGTCCCAAAGGGAACATATAACGCACATCATACAAATTTCCCATCCTGGAACGTCAAAAAATTTCCTGCCTCAAAACACGCTCCAACCGTCATCATCTTCGGAAAGCGACACTCCAGGGAGAATCTCCGATGTTCCAGAGGTCACGCTCTTTTCATCCTCAGTGTTTGATTCTTTCACGATTTTCTCAAAATTGAGGCGTCTTTCCAGAATCCTTTTCTAGAGACCCTGTTGCTGACCCCTGCATCTGGCCGCGACTGTTTTTGCAACCTCGAACAAGATTACATACGTGCTGTTGAAATCCTTGATTTCTTTAGCTCTTTTAACTTCAATCAATTGGGCTTCATAAGGCGTAGATAAGATGACTGTAAAAATGCAAGCATTACGGTCCATATTTGACATTAAGCATAAATAGTAAGGGGTCCACTTCAGACAACTGTAGCCTGTATTTTGTTAACTCAATAGATTTCTAGCCATACTTTTCAACAAAACAGTTTAGTGATAAACATTAACATAAAATCTTAACTTTATCCATAACAAAATGGATTAGTGAAAGTCTGCAACTGTTTCAAATTGAGGGTAAACAAATGAAAATCTGCGACACAGTTACTTTTGTTGCTTTAATTTATTTTGTGCATGACGCGTTTCGGGAATTTATTCCCATTTTCAAACGCACTATAAGTAGGTTTACACTTATAGTGCGTTTGAAAATGGGAATAAATTCCCGAAACGCGTCATGCACAAAATAAATTAAAGCAACAAAAGTAACTGTGTCGCAGATTTTCATTTGTTTACCCTCAATTAACATAAAACTTCATCATTTAAGGATATATATATATATATAGGTAAGACGGCTAACCTGCCCATATTCTGGAGACATTTTTTTAAAAAAGTTAGCAGAAAGTAGAAAGTTTGTTTACTGCCAAAGCACGTAATGGCGGTTTAATGAACAACCAATGAAGCGGGGACACAAGCATTCTGCGACAGTGTCAGAAGCCTCGCCAAAGTGGAGGTCATTTGAGGCGGGATTAACCTGGGGACAGGGAACGTTAAGGAATTCGGCCATGGCCTTTTAAAGGAAGCATCCCGGCATTCGCCTAGAGTGATTTGGGGAACCCATGGAAATTTTTTTTTTTAACTGCTTTACGTCTCTCAACAGTTAGGTCTTTAGAGACGGGAAAGGATGGGGGCAAGGAATGGGAAGGAATTCAGCCATGGCCTTTTTAAGGAAGCATCCCGTCATTTGACTGGAGTGATTTGGGAAACCATGGAAAATCCAAATCTGGATGCTCTGACGGGGATTCGAACCGGCGTCCTTCCGAATGCGAGGCCAGAACGTAGAGCGTAAAAGTAGGCGGATAGAGGAAAAGTAAAAAAATGGGTGTGTTGGGAAATTTCCACCGGAGCATGTGCTCCATTGCGATTAAATTAATTAATGAAAAGAAATAAAGTAGGTGAAGTCATTTAAGGGAGAGTGAATCCTGCGCTTTGGAGTGGTGGTCACGTTGATTAGTGGAGGAGAAGTAGTGCGCACCCTATATTGATCCCTGTGGTCGCGCTGCAGTACACGGCGCCGATAAGGAAGGTTTTTCCTCCGATTAGCGAGAGGTGAGGCGGCGAGAACCCATCGACTCGTCCTCAATAGCGCGCGGTGGTTGCCGCCCCCGCCGCCCCCCGTCTGCCCTTTTATATCCGGGGGCCCCTTTCATAGCGCGGCGCATTTCATCTCGCGGATCCCTCGCCCGCCGTGGGCAAAAATCCGGGGGGTCCTCATCCAGATAATGCGGGAGCAATTCACCGGAAAGCCCCCCCTGCCCGCCCGGCTATCGGAACGACTCGCGCGCTGTCCTTTGCATTCCGTATTCTGTTTCGGCTTCGACTCGGCCGGGCCGTTCGGAAAGCCCCGATCAGCCTCGGAAAGAAATCACCGAAGTCGTCCAGCAACATCGCAGTTCCCAGTGGCCCGATACCTTAATTCCCAGAGCAGGCAGAAATAGGGTTTCCAGTAATACCCTAAATTCCTGCCTCCACCCATCCCGAAATATTCCACTTGTTGGGTCATCATCACATTATTACAAAGTACATAGTACCTGCAAGAGGACCAGCAAACACTAAGCGTCACGAGTTCATTCTAATTGTAGGGGTGTTGTAGAATTTGATGATACATGCAAACAAGAGCCAGCTTATTAGGGTACACAGATAAAAATCTGAAGCAGGGATCATTATACAGGGCGTTCGCCGGAAAACGCTACCCTCCCAGTCTGTTGCCGTCGGCAACTTGCTCGGTCAGTAACGCCAGCAGTTTCCGCCACACGGCACCGTGAATCACCGCACTGTTTAACACCTCCGCTGCCCCAACAGTGCAGTGCAGTGACCCTTACATTGTTAAGAACGGTTTCTTTACATTGTAGATAGTTTGTGACTTCAGTCTCTTATTAATCAGTGTTGTGAATAAACGTTTCTTTACGCTTTGGCTGGTTTGGGGCTTCATACTCTTATTAATCTGTACCGTGTTTGAGTGTGAGTAAAATTACGGTACGTTACAGTTTGCAACAAAGAATATTTCTCTACGATACATATGTGAAGAAGAAGTCGTTTAAAAAGTGTCGCAGTAAATTTCGTCGCGAATTTCCTGGCGCTTTACTGCCAGCTAAATCAACAATTCTGCGTCTGGTTAAAAAAGTAAGAGAAACGGGTTCATTTTTTAACAAAAAGAGACTGTCGGTCAACCATATTCTCACAGAGGAGAAAATTGACGATATCGCTTTTCGACTAGAACAGTCACCCAAAAAATCATTAAGTCAGTTAGGGCAGCGTGTGTCTCGAAATATGTTCAGAAGATGTGAAATGTGCATTACACAAGAGGGTCAACACTTCCAGCATCTTTTATAAGGTAAGCTAATGAATTACGTCACATTTAAATGCTTAGCACACAAGTTTATGAAGTTTATGAAGCGTAATTATTATGAAATAGTCCGCAGCCGACGGTCGAACAATGCCGGAAACTGACCGCTCGCTCGCCGGGAGCAGTTTCTTCCTTGTAGCGCTAACAGTGGGTTGCGTTTCCCGGCGAACGCCCTGTATATACACACACACACACACACACACATATATATATATATATATATATATATATATATATATATATATATATATATATAAAAACTTTCAACGGTGATATCAGACATTAATAAACTCGGGACCACTCCTTTCGACTTCAACGCATTAAAATAACTATATCTTCAATACTTCACTAAATATGTATGTTTCATTTCTAGTGATTTTTTTCCCTGCATAAAAATATTCAACGTTTTTTTTCCCAAGAAAGTAGTACGTGCGGCCCGAATGAAAGTTCTGTTTCTAAAATTTGGCCAAACTGCTGGAAAGGTAGCCCACCACTGATCTAAAGGATGGTCATGATTATGAAGTACGGAAGGAGCTGTTTGTTGAAGACTAGAAATTTAACTACCTTGGCAAATCATTTGAAAACAAACTTAAATGGGCAGGACACATTGGACACATTGTACGAAAAGGGTTCAAATTTCTACACATGTTGGAAAGAGTAATGAGGGGATGAACTACAGAAGTAAGAGAATTGGGTTACAAGCACGAATATGGTCGTGTATAACGAGACCCACATTTGGTGCATCAAGAGGGGGCGTACAGAACGACCATTAGATTTTTCTTTGGAAAACAATCAGCAACTAATATAATAAAGGAGCTGCAGTGGGATTCGTCGGAAGATATAAGGAGGGTGAAGAGGGTGATGGGAGCGTGCAAGGTGTATATTGGTGATGGGGTTTGGAAAGATATTGGTGGGAGAATTAAGATAGGTGTGTGGAAGGGTAAAGATGACCTTAACCACAAGTTGGCACTGGACATCAGGCGTAAGGGTTACTTGTGTTATTTGTGTATACATCTTGCAATGTGGTTTTGTTAATACATTCTGTACATTGAAGTAATTAAATAAAATTAAAATCTACTTATATTTTCAATACATTTGCTTCATTTACACTCCATTCTTGGCTGATTTGTGTTTCCTATTTGACTAGCAGGTCAATACCTACTTGTTATTTCACAAGTAAACATACACCACACTACATTGAATTTGACTGTGTATTTTTTCATATTGTCTGTCTAATTTTGTTTACTTTTCGCCTGTGTAACGCTGTGATATGCTGTTCTATTTATTTGTTTATTTTTCTTGTCTGTCTCCCGTTTCTTGCTATGTGGAGCGTTTTCGAAATGTGTGTTTGTATCATCTTGGTTCTCCGGGTGGAGAGGACTGAAGAATGTCACGGCATGATGGCAGAAATATCAGGTTTTAATAAATCGACGCGGGGTCCTCTGAAGAAGGCCACATCATGATGGCAGAGACGTCAGGTTTTAATAAATCTACGCGGCTCCACCCGGAGAGCCAAAGATACTGTGACCGTGGAAGGTGTGTGTGTTAGTGTAGGTTTGATATGATTTTGTGTGTATCCTTTGTTTGACAATGTTTTTTTTCTTTACTTATTAATTTTTCAGTAGTGTGTAGTCTGGTTTGTATGCTCTTTGATTATGTTCTCCTCCTGTTACTTTTCTTTCTTATGGCTTTACGTCTCGTTGACTTCATGGTCGGTCGTTAAAGGTGGGATGGGACTGGGGACAAGGAACGGGAAGGAATTCGGCCATGGCCTTTTGAAGGAAGGATCCCAGCATTCGCCTGGAGTGACTTGGGGAAACTATAGAACACCCAGATCTGGATGCCTGAACGGGGATTCGAACCGGCGTCCTCTCCAATGCGAGGTCAAAGCGTTCTTGTTAGTGATTTCCATATTTGATAGTTCTCTTGGAATGTTAGTGTTTGTTGACTAGGCTAGAAGTTAGTAAAAACATAAAAAGTAGCACTTGCGTGTTGTATTTATGGACATGGTTTCAAAGTGCCAGTGTTCGTAAACACGCTGGTGGTTAGCCTGAGGAGGCAGCGTAGTGGATGCGGTGTGAGGACCATATTCACTTGGCACGCGGGGCTGCTTATCTGTTGTGGCGTCGGGACGCGCCGTTGGCGGCGTCGTTGCGGCCGACGCCCGGCGTCTTATCGGCGGAGCCGACGGTGCTGTGTCGACGTCAGAACTCATCTCCCTCCGGGACGGTGCGGGATCAGGCGGGATACACCGACCTGCCACTGGCTGACGAGGAGATGTGCAGGTGGCGACCGGGAAACAGGACCTGGCACACAACAAACCATCCCCAACAGATTACCAGCTACCATTAACGATTATTTACGAAACACATTTCGCCCTTGAGTAACTCACATTGTTAACAATTTGTCTGTCCATCGTAATTATCTAATTGTTATTTAGCACAAAGGTTTTACAGCTTAGTATCTAGAAACTGTAATAGGCCTTAATTTATCGAACAATTATACATATGATACTTCAACTCATTATTTCACAAGGAATAATTTCAATTTTGTTATGTTTATTTTTGACAGTATCTGCACAGTCTTTGCTTTTTGGTACGATACATACGATTGTTTCGCATCGCTGTTAACGTATATTATAGGTTTCTAAACTTTCCGCATTTCGCCACAGTCCATTGTTATAATTTATTTGTTACAGTTTTCTAAATTTATAGTGTTTCAAGATTCCTGTCCACTTAATAGTTAAAATTTTAGTATTTCACCATATTATTTTATACTTCTACTACTGCTAATATTACTAAACTACAAGTATTTAATATTACTACTATTACTGCTTTACATTTTATAATAATACGATTTAATACGTGATTGTTGTAGCTCATTTCTTTTACAGTTGTCAGACCATTGCTAGAATATGATCGTGTAGTATGGGACCAACATTTTGAGTATCAAATACAGGAGATGGAGAGGGTGCAGAAAAGGGCTGCTAGACTTGCTTCTGAAACTTATCGCAGAATACAATCAGTTACAGCTGGAATGGGATCCATTACAAGACAGGAGGAGGGTGAAGAGGGTTATGAGAGTGTACAGGGCGTATACTGGTGATGAGGCATGGAAAGATATTGCAGTAGGTATGAAAATTAGTGCATGCAAGGGAAAAGATGACCATGACCACAAGCTGGCACTCGATTTCAGGCACAAGGGTGTGGGAAGATTCTCTTTTCTAGGTAAGGATGTCAGAGATTGGAATAAGGTACCAAGGTAAATGATGAATAATTTACCAAAAAAGTTGAAAGAATTTAAAGTTAAATTTTGTAGAGGGCAAATGCATGTGGGTGCAGGAAAAGGGGAAGATGGGTGTTTAGGGAAATTGCCACCAGAGCGTGCGCTCCATTGCAATTTAATTTATTTTAATTTAAAATAATATATTTTTTTTAACTAGCCTCAAAGCCCGTAAAAAATGATTGGTTGAACGGAGTGTTGTGACAAGTCATTTTTTCCAGCCTCTTAATTGTTATAAAATTAGGCTTAATGCGATTTCTCATTCCTTGCGCTGTAACAACAAGTTTGTGTTGTCATCCTGGTCCAGGTAGTATTTCGACGTAACCAAAATCTCTGAAAATCAAAGCTCAAGTCAAGCGATTTAATACATTCACTGTATGTCACGTTACTGACATCATGCATCGTGGTATAAACTCGACTCAAAAAGTTAACGAGTTCCGACATCTTTCTTTTTCGTGATTCAGATCTATATTACAACATTTGAATGGTTGACACATACGGCTGAAATATGGTCAAAGTAATAGCAAAGGAAACTAAAAATAAATCTTAAGGTACGTTATGCCACGTGATACTAGTTCCAATTGTGGCCCACGGCGCATAGATATGGAACTACTTTCATTCAAAATTAAATTACCCATGCCCTCTGCTGTAACGTTAGATGCCAGTTGTAATTCTGACTCACGCTAAACGACAAATAATCAGAACTTCAGCTAACATTGCTGACCGAAAATTATTGATCTACATATCTATGGGCAAAGAATTTAACGAAAACATCATCAAATTAACATCAAGTAAGCAAAAGCTACTAATAATTAATTATCATTTTCTTCCATCTCCTGTTTCCCGGGCGTGGTGTAAGGGCGCTCGCCACCTTTACCTGTCCAAGCATTTTTCCTCTTCTTAGATTCTAGAACATTATGCACCTTTTTCCTGCTTTCTCCTGTAGGTACAGTTTCACGAGATCAAACCATCTCCTTCAGGGCCGGCCTCTTGGTCTTTTACCGTTCAGTTCATTTTCCAGCAATATCCCTGCTGTTCTTGTTGGATCCATCCGTTTGACATGTCTCAGCCATCGCAATCTTGCATTGGCAATTTTTTCTTGAACGGTTTCATTGACTGGGATCTGTTTAACAATCACTTCATTCCTGATTTTGTCTCTTCTGGTTTTCTGTACCATTGACCTTACGAACTTCATCTCCGCCGCCTGTAGTCTGTTTTCTTCTCTGTTGGTAGTGGTACATACTTCCAGGCTGTACGTTGTAATCGGCAAGAAGTATGAATTATATACATTTTTTCTGTGACTGTCCCACATAATTTGATGATAAAACTGAGCTCCTATTTGTACCCTAATGGTAATTTCGTTCTGGGATCTACTGTCAGAGGTCACTTTACTGCCAAGGTACTGAAAATTATAAACCTGATTCAATTTGGTTACGGTCCTTTGAAGAGAAACTATCTTACTATCTGCCTGCAGTAGTGAACCACAGAAAACCGAACTCAAGATGGTCGGACGGGGATTCGAACATACGTCCTCCCGAATGTCGTGCCAGAAGGTTAAATCTCAACCGCTGTGCCCGGTGCGAAATCCCGTATTCTTATAAATTTTTAATGCCTCACGCAAAGGTTTGATATGTTGGTGTGCCTTTCCGTAGTTCGAATTCCACGCCAAACTTAAATATATATACATAAAGAAAGCCAGTTACTGTCGTTGGAGAATAATAATAATACCTAATTAATATTGCAATGGAGCGCATGTTCCGGTGACTATTTAGCTACACACCCATCTTCCCCTTTTCCTGTACCCACCCAAATTTGCCGTCTCCAAATTTTAACTTTAAATTCTTTCAACGTTTTTAGTAAATTATTTATCATTTGTCTTGGTAACTTACTCCAATCCTTGACACCCTTACATAAAAAAGGGAATTTTCCTACACCCTTGTGCCTAAAATCGAGTGCCATCTTGTGGCCCTGGTCATCTTTCCCTTCCATCCATTACTCTTCATTCTTACACATATATCTTTCCATGCCTCATCACCAATATACGCCGTGTACACTCCCATCACCCTCTTCACCCTCCTCATGTCTTCCAGTGAATCCCATTCCCGCTCCTTAATGATATCTGTTACTGATTGCGTTCTGTGATAATTCTCGGAAACAAATCTAACAGCCCTTGTTTTGCACCTTCTCCATCTTCTGTATTTCACACTCAAAATGTGGGTCCTTTACTACACTATCATATTTAAGCAATGGTCTGACCACAGTTTTGTATCCAAGCTCCATTACTTCTCTCGCATGTGCCCTCATCACTCTCTCCAACAAGTGCAGAATTTTGAAACCTTTTCCTACTACCTGTCCAATGCGTCCTGCGCAGTTAAGCTTGTTATCAGATGTAATTCTAAGGTATTTACATTTAAGCAGGTCAAGTGAATTGTAGACATGCACATGGCATATATTTATGACTAGCTGATACCCACGAGTTAATACGCGTGGTTTAAGAATTTCTTTGCCCGAATTGAACATAGAAAGTTTTTGGTAACGAAGGATTTGTCCCAAACAACACCTAGTCGGCATAATATGACAGGAAAGCTATCACTGTATCATTCTACCGTCGAACCTGTCTCTTGAAGAGAATCAATTTCCAACAAATTTCTGTCACCATTCGATAAGTTCTCAAAATTTCATGACTAAAAGTGTTAATCATACCGGAAAAAATGTCCTGTGCTCTTCCTACAGATTTTGTTGTCAAATACCATCAATATCGATATAACCATTTAGTCGTCAAAACGTAACAAAAAGACAGAGACTTACTTCCACATTTATAGTATTAGTACTGCATATCACACACGCACACACTGACTGCGAAAAACCTGAGGGATCATTATAACGTAAAAAAGTGTACACCTACAGCATTGCAAGACTACCTACGATTTGCCTCGCATTTTTAAAAATCTTTCCCTGCACGGAGATTTGAACCGGAGACCACGAAACAAACAGCAGTAAGCAAGCGCTTTAAGCACTGAGCTACCAGACCGCTATATGGAAAGGCAGTACAGAGACCTACACATCCTACGCGTCTGTCTATCACCGCTCAATAATTTTTCGAAATTATGAGACAACATGTATTATTTATACAGAAAATTTTTCAACCAAATGTAGACTACTTTTCTCCTTGTTTCAAAGGATAAGTGTGCAAAGTTTCATCGAGATCAGATGAAAACTGTGGATTTGTATGAGGAACAAACAAACAAACAAACAAACAAACAAACATACATTCATCTTTATATATATAGATTAGGAATCAGCAAAAAGAAAAAAGAAATGAAGAAACCAAATCTCTAACTAGTTCCCGAACTCAGCGGTCTACTAGTCCAACACGCTCTCTTCTATTTTCGGAGTTGGTATCGTGCAGTGCTGAGCTGGCTGTTCCGGGGCACTGGGTCAGACCTCCCCTAGTAGCGGGCTCGCCCCTTTCAATCACGTCTCGTATAGGCAGCGCCCGGTATGAATACTGATAGCTCCACCCAGATCTCACCGCAGACAACACAATCTTACCGCGGACACAGTCCCCTCATATACGGATAACAGGGAAGATGGAGGGTAGATTCTGTATCTGATAAGATCCACACTGGAACAGCATCAAAAGCAAATGGTAACACTTTAACCTAGCCATTCTGTTCCCTCGCAACTATTAAAATATCTTCTAACTAGGTATTGTACACAACTCCGTTCACGTGCTAAAAATTCCTGATGGCTGATTCGCATGGTAAGTTTTGCATTGCCCAACGTTTCGACAGCTATCTTCGCCACCTTCATCAGGTGAAACCGTAGATCGAAGTGGTTAATGTGACAATACGTTACCGACGTCACCGCCACTCGGTGACGTTATTTCGCAGTAACCACTGCTCATAAAAAGGAGATAGCGTATAAAACACCAGTACGTCCGCATTTGGATTACTGTTGTGGGGTTTGGTATACGTAACGCAAGGTTCTGATTGACTCAGTGCAGATGGTGCAGAGGAGAGCTGCTCGATTCGTGGCTTGTTGTTACAGCTCTTATGAAAGCGTCACAAAATTGATACATGGATTGGGCTGGGATAATTTGGAAGACAGACGACGTAGCTTGCGTTCGAATTTATTGGAGAACATGCGAAAAAAATTTAATTTCGAGTGCAATGAAATACTTCTTCCGCCAACCTACTTAGGTCGCAATGACCGGAGGGATAAGATTAGAGAAATAAGATCCCGTAATGATGCTTTTATATATTCCTTCTTTCCTCGCACTATTCGGGATTGAAATGGGCGGGTTTAGGATTGGTTCTTAGCACCTTCTGCCACCCACAATGCTTGTGATTTGCAGAGTATGGATGTAGATGTAGTATATGTAGATCTACTATTTCACCTTATAATGTACGTAGTCCTTACCGGAAATTATGGTTTGTGTTGTAAATATATTTTAAATGTATTGAGATCATAGAGTATATATTTTAACTTTGTTAATTTAGTTTAAGCGTCAAAGACGCCAATAAAGGCAGTGTGGAGCATCTTTGAGAAACAGATGATGGGAAGAGAGGAAATAAAAGTGTTTTTTATTTATTTATGAAAGCATGAGCGGACACTGAATTAAATAAAAAAAGTAAGTTTCGAGGAAGAAACTGTCAATGAAGTTTTATTTGACAAGCGGAGTGTAAATGTTAAATGTAATGTATGGTTTGTGAAAATACTGTGTGATGATTGGACGGAATGTATTATGAAAATAAACGAGGATAAGTATTAACTGTGTATTATCTTGCTAGCAGGAATTCCAGCAATAAATTGTATCTTTACTGACATAAGGAAACTGTATGAATTATTCCATAAAGTAATTGAAAGAAAACTTCAATGACGTTAAAGGAAAGATTTTTCAGAAGTTATTATTTCGGTTTGAACCAGATATTTAAAGCCAGCAAGAAGCCATTTGAATGATGGTAAATATCTAGTAAATATATCGCAGGAAGAAAGTAACGGACATACTATCACGTACAATACTTCGAAAGGAAGGAAGTAGATAAAATAATGCGAGGTTACAGCAACCACGCCTCACAACCTGATGATGATGGTATAGATGGCTGTCGAAACGTCATCCATTGTATCGTCCGTGAAGAAATATAATCAGCTGTACGACGTGAAGGACTCAATACTCACTCCATTCACGTGGATAGTTAATAAACGGATCTCACCCTTAAATCGATTATGTCACAGATAACACATCGACGGTGAAGGAAAAAGGCATCAACTTTATTCGTGCGAATGATTTGATGGTACTCGAGCGCTGAAATGGCAACAAACATTTAGACGGCGACAGTACTAAATCGACCAGTGGTTTCTGCAGGAATTACTTTGAACGAATAGGGAATACTAATTCCCATCAAAAATCAAATATATGTTATGCCATAGTTAACAGAGAGAGAGAAAAAAAGCTAATATGATTCCAGTTATACGCTTGAATCACGATAAATATTTAGACTGAGAGTGGTAATTTTTGGGTGAATCACGTTCAACTAAAAATAGATAATTTTATTTTAATTCGCATTAAATTGAAGGAATCTCAATTTTACCCCCGGAAACAGAGTCTGTACATTATCTGAAATCCCATCAAAATTCGACCAGTCATAAATCGCGTTCAACAGAAAATGGACGTTAATTTATAGACAGTTATATGTAGAATTTCCCAGCTTTCCAACTTCTCATAAAGTTGAAATATACCCAATTTCACCTCTCATAAAAATAAAAAATATCCAAGCAGTAATTTTTTTGAATATAGTAACTTATCAACAGTGCTCTAAATGCATCCTTTTTTAAAAAAAATATTTTGAATGTACAGACTATGTTATTATAAATACAGATACATTGGTATATAGGGTGGAGCTAGTTACCTTTGAAGTTTGATATCCTTGTGGGTTATTGTGTGTCTCCATATATGTGATAGTGCTTCCAGACACAGTGGTAGAAGAATCTAGAAGACGAGGGAGCCTTCATGGAATAAAAATGGCAATTATTATGCCGTCGACAGTTTAGAAGACGTATAGAGTCGATTACATATTCGTTGTTTTACCCACCTTATTTATTATTTAATTATTATTTTTTCTCAAGATGCCCAGTCAGACATATTTAATGCTGATAGCATTGGAAGGTTTACTGATATTAACTGAAAATTGTAGTCAAACGCACACATCAAACACCGAAACACACGACAGACCGGCGACGCAAATACACATACTCACAAACAAAATAGCACTCACTCACTCTCTCTTTCACACACACACATATAATAACACATACACGCAAGAATACATACAAACACAGTCTTAGACGCACACACACACACAAACACACACACACAAACACACACATACACACACACACACACACACACACACACACACACACAAACACACACATACAAACACAAACACACACACACCCACACACACACACAAATACACCCACAAACACACACACAAAAACACGCACATACAAAAAAAAACACACACACATACACTCAAACACACACACAAAAATACACGCACATACAAAAAAAAAACACACACACACACACACATACACATGCTAAAATATAAACGCATAGAAACGGTCGCACACACTAATATATTCCTTCACTAAGTATCACCTATTGTAAATTCCACTTTTCGTGTTGTTTGCCCTCACAATAGCCTAAGATCCATAGCTGCATGATTTCCACGTCATTCTGTTATTTGATTGAAATACAATCTTTATGTATAATTGTTAGTAGCCAGGTTGACAATCAAAATATGGACGTAAGTACTTTTGATTTAATTTTTAAAAAATTCAAAAGATTTTTTCACTTGTATTTTAAATAAATTATAATTAATTTCAAAGAGAGACATGTAAAGCACATAACAAGTTTGGCTCGCCTGTGTAAAAGTGGCCGCAAGAGGGATTTCCAACTATTACATATCTTTAACAGCTTGCTACCTCAACATGCGGCCACTTTCAAATACGCGACCCAAACTTATTATGTGCTATAAATGTCTTTCTTTAAAATGAATTATAATTCATTAAAGAAACAGGTCAACGAAATTTTTTGATTTTTTTTTTAAAAATAATAAAAAACATTCGTGGCCATATTCTGCTACTAATAATTACACATAAAAATTGCATTACAATCAAATAACAGATGGATGTCGAAATTATTCAGCCGGATCTTGGACTAATTAAGCCAGTTGCGTTGCGATTTTACACTTCTTCGATTTGTTTACCAACTTAAAACATTAATCTTAATAGTCAACTGAAATACGGACAAATGACTTGACAGTGCCAGTCACGATCGTGGTATTGCAAACGGGTCATGTCCTACCTTCGAACAATGTAATATTGCTGGCGTTCGGCAATGAAATACTTCCAAAAAAATGGACAAAACAACAGGGTAGTTTAAAGGCTCCGATTCCGTGAGACGATGAAATCTGCGGGCTACAATTGTGGAAAATACAAAGACGCTACGAACAAAACACTGCCACGTTATGTAATTTCCAACAACGCTATGGTTTACTATCTTGAAGGATATAGCAATGCTTATATTATAAATCTTACACAACTTTGTAATGAAACTTTGGAAATTAATGAAAATTTATTAACAATTCTTAGCAATAAAACAGCATCAAAATGATAAAAATTTTCTGATGACTCGTTATGTTAACTTAATATTATCATTTATTATACAATGCGTGTTTAAACTGTTTGTCAGAAAGGAGTTAATCACTTTTGAAGATCAACACCAGTTGCTTGAGTCGTTAAAATTCGGGAAAGACATGTGGAAGGATGTTGGTTTGCTACCAAGTTCGGCTCTCGACAATTCTAACAAAATTACTAGAAAAGATATAATCTTCTGTTTTCAGTTCGAAATTCGTGAGAAAAATATATTTTGAAGAAAGAGACAAGCCACACCAAGGGAGCAAATAAATAAAATTACTGTTAATAAGGTCAGTACTAAACAAAGGCCTGATTTTTAATCGAGTCTTTCGCGCTTTGATGTCACACAACCGTCCTTCGTTGGAGAAAAGAGATGCTTTTACTCTCTGTCCAAAGATATTACTATAATGTTAAGCTAATAAGTTGGCATATCTATTTAAGTTTCTGGTTAAAAATGATTCTGATTTCAAACTAACCATAAATAATAGTATTTCCCCCATATTCACATATTAATAATTTAATTCTTTTTGTTCTAGATGTTTACGTAATATTCTCTGTCCATAGAAATGGTAATTGTAGCAAGCACACCAAGCATAGAAGCTAGATTTCCCAATTATGAGTTTTTAATTGTTCTATATTATTTCGAATTAAATTAAACCTAGACACCAACCAGAAAGTATGGTATGTATTTTGCTTAAATCTATATTTCATTTATGGACAGGATGGAACAAGATCAAGATGAAGGGTGTACTACATTAAAACATAAAGGTTATTAGCGTTTTTTTATTACAGTTCTATATATTTAAGCAAATGCAAAGAAATAAATTGCCAGAAAACTGCGATTTCTCAAAAATTCTTGGCTTGAAAATTATTTAATGCAGATGTTTTCGTTATACTCCTTGTCCATAGATGTTGCTGTTATATAGTAATATTGATGAAATAAAAGATAAAAACACAGTGTTCGACCAGCCATTTTGACGTGAAGTTAGAAACTAGTTCTCTCTTATTCCGTGCCATAGTAATCTCTTTGGTTCAAAACTTTCTCAGGCGTAGATGTTTGAACCGCACAGTACCGACTTTGACGAATTCCTTATAGAGAGAAGCCAGCGGAGCGATATCAGCACAGGACGTGTCGCCAGAATGCGTGCCGCGTGTCCTTACCTCTGAGTTGCCGAGTAATCTAATCTCGTGATTTGTGGATGTCTTCAGAGGCGGTTATGACGCCGGTCATGCTCTCAGCTTAATTAGCCAACTTGCCGCCGCAGGCGCTGTTTATGGCGCGAGTAGCGTGTTTCGTGAAGTGAAGACGGCCAACCTCTCGAATACCAACTCTGAAGGCTCTTGGAGAGAGTTTCTCGGAATTAAAGTAAACAATAATTTCGTGCGGGTTTATGGCCTGGTTGCAGAGTTTAAAGTTGACGCGCATAACGCCTCATTCGCGGATGAACCTACAATTTAACACAGGGGGCCCTTGCATAATCCATATGGCAGTAACAAGTTCTGAATTTTATCAGATCCAACACTGGAAGACAAAGTTGATGTATCTAGAGTTTTTATTATTATTGGCAGAGCTGTTCATGTGGGTATAATTGAGATTGATTGGCTGTTATTTATTTATTATTGCTATAAATAATAGTTATAATTTTTTAATGAAAGGGGGACTGAATTAGGGAAAATTAGGTATGAGAAGTCTTTAATTTATTAATATTACACATTTAAAAAAAGACTTTCAAAAATTTAAATTTTTGACTGAATGCATCGTTAAAAATTGGGCAACTAGCTTAAGAATGCAAGTTTTTCTGAAGCATGTTGCTGGACAAGTTTGCTTGTTTTTTTTTTTTTTTTTTTTTTTTTTTTTACGAGCATTACACTTTCCGAACTTTGATGAAATTACAGGTTTCTAAACAAGGAATGGGGGAAAATTTAGCCATTGCCTTTTGAAGGAACCACCTCGATATTCTCCTGTAGTGATTTCGGAAAGACATGGAAAACTGAAATCTGGATGGTAGGAAAGGCTTTTATTTTGCTTCTGGCTTGACGCCTCGTCGACGTCGTGGTCATTAGAGGCAGGAAAGAGTGCGGGACAAAGAGCGAGAGAGAATTCGGCCATGGTCTTTTGAAAGAACCATCCACGCATTCACATGGAGTGATTTAGTGAAAAGTTGGAAAATCTGGATGTTCTGAAACGGATTCGAACCTGCGTCCTTCTCAATGTAGTACCCGTGATTAGCACTTACCAGCTAAGCTTGGTTGCAAGATATTTGAAAATAAACATGTAATTCGTTGCGAGAGATGCCTGTTGTTTTACATGCCAGTTTTCTTCTACAGGTAGTCAAGCACGCTGTATTTTGACACTGTAGGTTGCCTTGGAAGAAATCAGAGGGATGATTATCTTAGTGAAGAAATGATGGCTTTCTCTTATCATTCTATGAGCAAGCGAGCAAGTCACTCCACCTTGGAATCAAATGAGCAACTGAAGACTCGTTTGATGCCACCTGATTTTTGGCTAATGGCTGAGGCCATGCAGTTTTATAAATCTGTCAGCCAATCCCAACAGACTACCCAAGCGACGTTTCTAAGGAATGACGTACCAATCACGACCGAGTGTGGTGGTGTAACGGTTAGCGTTCTGGCCTCGCATTCGGGAGGACGGCGGTTCGAATCCCCGTCCGGGCATCCAGATTTGGTTTTCCATGGTTTCCCAAATCACTCCAGGCAAATGCCGGGATGCTTCCTTAAAAACGCCATGGCCGAATTCCTTCCCATTCCTTGCCCCCCATCCTATCCCGTCTCTAAGAACCTCGCTGTTAGGGAGACGTTAAGCAGATAAAAAAAAAAACAATCACGGTAGTTAGGGGCAAAACAGATGTTTGTGTCCTACTACTAAAAAACGTTTGGAAATGTGTACGATCTATCACTCTGCAGCCTATCCATTAAAAATGATGCAACCACGTTGCATGAAATCACAACAAACATCTTTCCTTCCTTAAATTCTTCCCTCACTCAGATAGAAACAAAACACTTAACGAATTTACGGCTGCCATAAACCGTATTTCGTAAATATGTTTCTTTTTTTGGTTAAATCTTTTGTTTGTCGTATAAGAACAGAGGATTTAAGAAATTGCTTGCTGTCAAAAGTACCGCTTACAGTAATCAAGTTTGTTTGTTGTCCGGAATTAACACATCACTGAAATCAGCACCGATCCAGTTTTCGCACGGGGAAGTAAAGGTTTATAAGGAGATTGGGCACCCTTAAATATTCCTGATGGTTAAAACAAATGGAAGAAAGAAGAACTTTGTTAGTACGCAATCTAAAGCTTCAATGTGAAGTAAATAACATATGAAAGAATTTAGCAAGACTTCACCGAGCGTGGTGGGCGAGTGGTTAACGCTCTGTGGCCTCGCATTCGGAAGGACGCAGGTCCTTATCCTTACCTGGGCATTAATATTTGAGTTTTCCATAGTTTCCCCTTTTTTTTAACCGCTTTACGTCTCTCAACAGCGAGGTCTTTAGAGACGGGAAAGGATGGGGGGCAAGGATGGGTGCAAGGAATGGGAAGGAATTCGGCCTTGGCCTTTTGAAGGAAGCATCCCGGCATTTGCCTGGAGTGATTTGGGAAACCATGGAAAACCCAAATCTGGATGCACGGACGGGGATTCGAACCGCCGTCCTTCCGAATGCGAGGCCAGAACGTTAACCGTTACACCGCCACGCTCGGTCATAGTTTCCCAAAAGCACTGCAGGCGAATGCTGGGATGGTTCCATCAAAAGGCCATGGCAAAAAAATCCGCTCCTTCACCACAGTCTCTTATCAGCGTTAATGACCTAGACTTCAACAAGACGTAAAGCCATACGTAAAAAAAAAAAAGCTTCCGTTGAAACGTACATAACTCATAACTATAAATTAATATGGTATGGAAATAGTAATAACTATTCGAAATAATATTACTTCCATCATGTCATAGGGAAACCTACGAAACCATATACTTATGATTACGAAGCCTTCCGCGGTCACTGTATGTATTATCTTGGTTAGCCGCGTCCATTTATTAAAACCTAACGTTTCTGCCTTCTTACTGTCCTCTGATGAAAGCCACAGTAAGACGGCAGAAATGTTAGGTTTTAATAAATCGACGTGGCTCCACCCGGGGAAACAAGATGATACAAGCAATCTACTTCTTGTCAATCAGTCCTTAAAAATGTTTTACTTTTCGTTTTTTCTTTTTTTTTGTGATTTGACACGAGAACTTTCAACGACTTAATACACATAAATTAGAATGTATTTCAGTTAATTTTAATCACCAGCAATGAATAATACGCCACGATATTTTCAGTATTCACTAGGAAAACTTTCGTAAAAGGATAAATCAGATGGCTGAAGATTTAATCTCGAAATAACAGATTAATTGAACATCAAAAATAGATAGAACGTTCATTTATATGGCGACCCCGTGCCAGGACTATTGTAAAGGAGCGTTTAACTCGTAAGTAATATCACCATCTGTCCTCATCTAGATGTTCTTCGACAAATCACTTAGAATGGAAGATGTGGCGTGGCAGTATGCCATGTTGTAACGTTCGGAACATTTACTCCGTGAGGCGATACGGACTGTGCGATTGCAGTCCAGCAGTGTGCTGTGAGCCCCTCATTACGCCGTCTACCTGCGATCCGGCGTGGGACAGCTTTACCGCCTCCGCTACCCGTAAATCGGCGCTCTGCCCGCCGTGGATGCATAATGCATAGGCGCAGCGAGGCGTCCACACTATTCGGCTGCCACAGGCAGAACCGCTCCCTGCACAACATGCTCTTTGGATCTATCACATGTGAGGAGCGACACAGCACTTGTTCATACTTCTCCCGCTATCTCTGAACATAATATACCGCTTCAGCTACCACAGTAAGCAAAGCAATCCGAATACATACATACCAGTACAGATCAGTCCTCTTCGCTGGTCTGATTATCAACTAGGCTATTCCGCTTTACTCTCGTCAGTGGCTGCAGTCTCTTTTATCGATTCCTGTACTAACACAACCATTCAGGGTTACATGTGGTCTTTCTCTGCTAGGTTTTCCCCAACCATACAAACAGTTTCATCTGCATGGAAAGTCTGATTCATCCACTTCATAGCACTAAACCACGTTATAGCGTTGTTTCCCACACTCTCCATTTTACCTTGTCCTACAAGCTTCCTCCTTATTTCAACATAACGTCAGCATCAAGATCTATCTGATCTTCCTTTATATATAAAGATGAATGTATGTTTGTTTGTTTGTTCTTCATACAAATCCACAGTTTTCATCCGATCTCGATGAAACTTTGCACACTTATCCTTTGAAACAAGGAGAAAAATACTATCTACATTTGGTTGAAGAATTATCTATATAAATAACACATGTTGTCTCATAACTTCGAAATACGGCGATAGACAGACACGTTGGATATGGACGTCTCCGTACCGTGTTTCCGTGTAGTGGACTGGCAGCTCAGTGATTAAAGCGCTTGCTTACGAACGTCGTGGTCTCCGGTTTAAATATCTGTGAAGGCTAAGATTTTTAAAAATTGTTTTTCATCGTAAAAGTCAGGCCTGGGCCGTAGGTTATTCGGATTGAATGTTAAACTGTGGATATTAGAAAGTTAGGGGTGCAATGCGAGGCAAATCATAGGTAGTCTTGCAATGTTGTACGTGTACACTTTTTTACGTTATAATGATCCCTCAGGTGTTGTTCGCAGTCAGTGTGTGAGTGTGAACCACAGTAATATTATTATAAATACGGAAGTAAGTCTCTGTCTTTTTGTTACGTTTTGACGACTAAATGGCTATATCGTTGTGATGGAATTTTATAAGGTAATCTGTATGAAGGGCGTAGGATATTTTTTGCAGTATGATTAACAGTTGCAGTCACGAAATTTTGAGACCTTATCGAATAGTGACAGAAATATGTTGGAAATTGATTCTCTTCAAGAGACAGGTTCGACGGTACAATGATACAGTGATAGCTTTCCTGTCATATTATTCCGACTCGATATTGTTTGGGACCAATCCTTCGTTACCAACAACTTTCTATAGTTAATTCTGTCAAAAAAATTCTTAATCCACGCGTATGAAGTCGCGGGTACGAGGCTAGTTATTGATAGCTGTAAAATACAGCCAACCAGTTGCATCAGTCAGGCTGTTAGTCTAACAGCCTGACTGATGCAACTGGTTGGTTGTATTTTACATCTATCAACTATTTTCAGTTGCTGAGAGCAGCATGTTTAAAATCATTCCGTATTATTATTATTTATTTATTGTTATTATTACTCCCTGATTCACTAAAAGTGTGTGGCGGGGGGTGCATTGCACCTATCAGAAAAGGTAATAGTTTGGAAGGGATATACGGGATATGGCAGGAGGCGCCCATTGGCTAATGTGAGAAACCATCCCAGCATTCACCTGGAGTGATCCGGGAAAACCATGGCAAACCCAGATATTCCTTAAATATTTCAGCCATACACCTTGCACCCAACTGTACTGCTTCCCCGTCATGGCACACACATGTGTTACCATAATGATGTAATGTGGTGTATGAACTCTAATTTTTTCTTCTCTTTGTCCAATATCAGTAATAAATAAATACCCTGCTGAAATTTTTCACTTTTGTAACCTCAAATTTATTTCATTCTGCCTTCACATTTGCACCCATGTATGAAATTTGCACGACATTCAGTATTATATACGCGTTGGACGCTTTTTAGATGCGTGAAATATTATTAGTTCGCGTCACCAACATGCTAATGTTAGCAATATATCTTGTAGCGGTTTATGCCTGGGAGGTGAGGGTGAAAACCTTTTACTTCTTTTTTTATAATTAAAAGAAACCTTAGGCCGCTAATTTATTGGGTACTCAAATGGCGTACAGGCGAGGCTTATTTATCGTTAACATTGACACATTGAAATATGATAAAAGGAACTATGCAAAGCCTCTTCTTACAATTGCCAACACATATTAACAAATAAACAAAAGCATCAAAACACAACCACCTTTAAATTAATCTTGAAACAAACTCCCAATGTTAATTGGCAAGCAAGAAAGCTACACACTTGATTTGTTTAAATGAAAGCTCCCGTCACAATGATCGGGAACCATAAATCAAACACAGTATTGACAATTAACTGTATTCGATCTCAAATGCCGGGCGCCAGGATAATTTATATTATCCACCAAGTGTGGCTTTAGGAAAGTCTGCCCCAGCTAGCTCAATATTTGGGGGGGTGCGAGAACTCCTAATCGTTCAGTGGTCGTTACAGGGCTGTACTCAATGACCGAATAAAAGTACCACACTGCACTTGTAGGATGATTACCGTGACGGCGATGTATTTCCCGCGACGGCGGAATTACTATAGCCCCTTGGCTATAGCGGACAATGCACCACATCCGTGCAAGCGTAATGGATGCGTGCACAGTGACCTCACTGTACAAGGCACTCTTATTGACCCTCAGGTGCGAACCAAGAGCGATCTCCGGCTTCGGAAGATCCGCTCCTTCTCGTCTGAAGGCTCGGAGCCAAGTCCTCTCAGCGTCCGCCGGAAAAAGCCTCCTCTCGTCGCTCGTGGTGTACATAGAAAAAATACACCATCATTACAAAATGCAAATGAAAGTTTCTCCCGATTGGTTCTGCCATTTTTAAGCTCCTCCCTTCGGCTGTCACGATAGGCGAACCTTGTCTTTCTCGGTTCGGGTGAATTCGGGATAGCCTCGGACATTATCGTCACCTGTGACCTCCAAAACTCCCCGTTCGTAAACCTTGGGCTTGGGTAGTTTGTTCACCTCAGTTTACAGTTTCACCGGAGCCAAGGGATTATACGCTTGACCAACTGCGTGTCTGGTGTCCATTGTCCCTGGCCGCCGCCAGGCTGTCGCGTCTCTCTGGCGCGTCTAGCTCAGGTGCCACAAACACACTGACAATCCTATCCGATAATTCCTTTCTTATTCTTTTTATATATAAAAATATGCAAAATAATATATATAAAAATGTACGGAATGACCCATATTTGGTCATTCTGCTACAATCTGTAGCTGTAAGTATGGCGGGTTGCGCTTGGAGAGTAGTAAGAGGATAGATTATACTTGTCTGTAATATACAAAAATGAGTTAGTTTTTCTGCCAATGTTCTTCATACAAACACACAGTTTTTATCCAATTTTGATAGAACTTTGCATACATATACTTTAAAACAATTAAAAAAATACTGTTTCGTTTGATTTACAGAAACGTAAACCTTCTCTTCCTTTACAACCCATCTTAATTTATCTCGTCGTTGATCATACAAACCCATCGTTTTTAATAGATTTTTATAGTAATTAGCACACATATCCTTGCAGACAAGCCGGTCCGGTAGCTCAGCGGTTAAGGTGCTTGCTTTCGAAGGTTTCTCTATCCGGTTGTTGGTTCAAATCCCGTTGTGAGTGGGAAATTTTAGGAGTTATATTTGATTATATGAGCTACGCCGGGACGTTCCGTGGTTCTGATTCCACGTTAATGTGTAGGTCCCCTGTACCTGGTAGCACTACCGGGTTAGGTTAAGGCGACTAAGACAGGGGCGGAATGCGAGCCAATAGAAACCATTAGGACCGTACCGAATTATTATTATTTAGTGTATCTGTAACTATAAGTGAAACGTGATGTGCTTATTAAATTATTTTCATAATTTTAAGTTTTCGCTTCTCTCGACAGTCCCCGATGACTTCTATTATATTTTTTTTATTTTTTTTTTTTTTACGAGAAAGTTGTGTAAGCTAGCAAATGGGAAAAGTTAATGTCAAACAATCTAAATATAGTGTAAATGTCTTGTATGCATGACAAATCAAAATGAAGTTCGTATTGTTATAAGATCACCGAGCAACGCACACTTGCTGGTTTCACCCATTTCAATGATTACTTTGTATATTGACTAAGTACTAAAAAAAACAAAAAAGAAACAGAAACGACGTAGCTGATACAGTTTTCGTCGAGCTAAGCTAAAGCACCAAACAGTAATACAGGTTTCTGTTTACGTGCGTGAAGGACATATTAATTCATTTAAAAAATAATACTCATGAGATCTGCGACTGTCACCGCATTATATTTATCTCGGCTTAATAAACAGTAATGTAAAGGGCACACGAATAATTAAAAATACCAAAGGCATACAAGGAAAAACCATTAACTACAGGAAAACGCAATTTAAGTTATTTCCGTCTCGCCATATGCAAGTACAGGGCGTTCGCCGGAAAACGCTACCCTCCCAGTCTGTTGCCGTCGGCAACTTGCTCGGTCAGTCGTGCCAGCAGTTTCCGCCACACGGCACCGTGAATCACCGCACTGTTTAACACCTCCGCTGCCCCAACAGTGCAGTGCAGTGACCCTTACATTGTTAAGAACGGTTTCTTTGCAATGTAGATAGTTTGTGACTTCAGTCTCTTATTAATCAGTGTTGTGAATAAACGTTTCTTTGCGGTTTGTCTGGTTTGGGGCTTCATACTCTTATTAATCTGTACCGTGTTTGAGTGTGAGTAAAATTATGGTACGTTACAGTTTGCAACAAAGAATATTTCCCTACGATACATATGTGAAGAAGAAGAAGTCGTTTAAAAAGTGTCGCAGTAAATTTCGTCGCGAATTTCCTGGCGCTTTACTGCCAGCTAAATCAACAATTCTGCGTCTGGTTAAAAAAGTAAGAGAAACGGGTTCATTTTTTAACAAAAAGAGACTGTCGGTCAACCGTATTCTCACAGAGGAGAAAATTGACGATATCGCTTTTCGACTAGAACAGTCACCCAAAAAATCATTAAGTCAGTTAGGGCAGCGTGTGTCTCGAAATATGTTCAGAAGATGTGAAATGTGCATTACACAAGAGGGTCAACACTTCCAGCATCTTTTATAAGGTAAGCTAATGAATTACGTCACATTTAAATGCTTAGCACACAAGTTTATGAAGTTTATGAAGCGTAATTATTATGAAATAGTCCGCGGCCGACGGTCGAACAATGCCGGAAACTGAGCGCTCGCTCGCCGGGAGCAGTTTCTTCCTTGTAGCGCTAACAGTGGGTTGCGTTTCCCGGCGAACGCCCTGTATAATACAGTGAAAAAAGCTTATTCTGATTAAATGTTCCCCTTACACGGTTGCAAACTTCGCGTGAAATATTGCGCAATATTTGGGATATTTATTTTTACCCAGCCTAAAATCCAATAGTTATGAGGTAATAGGAATTATTTTATGAATAATAATGAAGAAGATTGATTTCGCTACAACTTCACTAACTATTACTGTTTTTTTATTCCCCTACCTCTTCATACTGAATTTTCAGCTACCCACTGTCTACTTGCTGTTTTGTTACTATAAATTATTCCATCGATGTTTATTTTCGACTAGCTGTGCCCGCAAATTCTTCACGCAGGATTTGATATTTGTTCCGTTAATTGACTAATAAACTATCAGAGAAATATTGGCTGGGCATATAAAAGGAGATGAATAATTTATTCCGCTATCTTTCGATTTTCTACTCGTCCTCTGAATTTACATTGTACGCACAGCATTCAACACGTTTGGGCGCATCACAGGTTCCTACTATTGGGAAAGTTTGTGTTTGTTGACAATCCACAGCCCCACCTCAATATCTGCAAGCAATGTTTGAATTAATGTGTTCACGTACATAATGTTTTATTTCCATGAACATATGCTGCGATACGAACTCAGTAGTAGAATCTTAAAGTCGGACACCTCATCACTACCTATATAGTACCTTCTTATCGTGATGCGAATTACTTACGTAATCAACTGTCAAAAGAATATAAAAAATGGGGCTTGAAGATTATCTATCAAAAAAAAAACAGAATATCTTACTAACGATCTGGATTGATTATACGTTGATGAAATAAAAATTAAAAAGTAAATAGTTTTTTGAAATTTGGGTTCAATTTTACAAATAGAAGGAAAATCGAATATGGGAATTAATAAAATAATTACTAATGGCCGCAAGGTAATCGAGATGCTCAATTCACTTCTGTGGGGCAAATACGATATGAATAGAACAAAAAGAATCACATTTAAGTCATTATTGGAAAGTATAGTCTTATATAATATGGATCAGAAAACTTGGCCAATCAACCAAAATCATGTTAAGAATTTGAAAGTATTAGAAATGGATTTCTGTAGAAGATCAGCAAAAATATCAAGAAAAGAAAATGTAAGATTACCGAATAATAAGGCTAATAGAAGAGAAAGAAGAAATGTATGACGTTAAAGAGCGAAAAAGATTTGGTATGGTATGGCCGTAAAGGAGGACCGAAGACCAGCAATGAGAAGATTTGGAGCAGAAGGGGAAGATGTACAAGATCGAAATGTCTGGAGAAATATTTTTAGAAAAAGTCAAGTTCTGTGTTCCGAGTTATTATTGTTATGTTGGAGTAAAACCTCCGTAATAAGCAAAATCTCATTTTTTTAAATAAAATAACAATAACACTTTTTTTTCGCTATGCATTATGGATGAAAAATTGTATTAATCACGATATAACTACCATCTTATATATAAAAATCAATATTTGTGGGTTTGTTCGTCTTCTATGCATTCCTATACCATTTATCAGATTGCAATGAAACTTTGGAGAGTTTTCGAGTGTGCGTCTGCGAAGGTTCCAGTGAAAAAAAATTTCCAAAAAGTCACCCCAAAATTTAGGCAAAACCACATTTTTTATCCGATTTAGATAGGAATTTGTACACTTATACTTTAAAACAAACATAAAAATACTGCCTACATACGGTTTCCGAATATTAATCCCCACGCCCCCTTTCCACCCCCATAATTTTTTCACCCCATAATTTAGGCAATACCACATTTTTTATCCGATTTAGATAGGAATTTGTACACTTATACTTTAAAACAAACATAAAAATACTGCCTACATACGGTTTCCGAATATTAATCCCCTCGCCCCGTTTCCACCCCCATAATTTTTTCACCACATAATTTAGGCAATACCACATTTTTTATCCGATTTAGATAACAATTTGTACACTTATACTTTAAAACAAACAGAAAAATACTGCCTACGTATGGTTTCCGAATATTCATCCCCTCTCCCCCTTTCCAACCCCATTACGTTTTTACCCTATAATTTAGGCAAAGCACATTTTTTATCCGATTTAGATAAGAATTTGTACACTTATACTTTAAAACAAACAGAAAAGTATTGCCTACGTATGGTTTCCGAATATTCATCCCCTCTCCCCCTTTCCAACCCCATTACGTTTTCACCCCATAATTTAGGCAAAGCACATTTTTTATCCGATTTAGATAAGAATTTGTACGCTTATACTTTAAAACAAACAGAAAAATACTGCCTACATATGTTTTCCAAATCGCATCCTCTCTCACCCTTTCCAACTGAAAATGAATGAAACAGCAGTTTTAAATTTATATGTAAATATTTTTTCATTTAATCTATGTGCCTACTCAAGTCCAGCAATAGTGAAGCATTGCCGGGTCAGCTAGTTCCTTATAATAAAAAAAATAATAAAAAGAACAGTAGCTGAGTATAATATTCATTTTGGGACCAAGTCAACCTGCAGTATTCAAGTTTATTTAAAACCCCAACACATTAATATTCGGAATAACATTACATAATCTCTAACAATGCTGTGTTAGGATCATCAACATTGAGAAGGCTTCGTTATAAAGCGATTCCATTCCTACCAACTTACGAGTCTCACTTTCACATTATCGAAACTATTTGATGACTAGCTTTCAGGAAATCCACATTTTGATAAGTTTCAGCAATAAAATTGTTGATATTATTTGTGGATACATTTACAAATACAAGAAATTACTACTAACAAAATTTAAAAAAGATTTTCTTTCTCTTCTTCCAGATAGCAGCGCCAGCTGGGACGAATGGTGGACGTACGACGGTATTTCCGGTAAGTTCTTTGCTTTGAACTTTTACCAAACTGTAAAGCATTAAGACAAAATTGTAGGTTAGTGCCTGTAAAACACAATGCAACAAAGTAAAAATATGTGACTGGAATGAAGTATGTACTACCATAAATATGACTAAAATCACTTTACATAAATAATTAAATCTTCAGAACGATAGATTTAAATCTTCAGAACAGTAGAGTCATAAATTATTCTCCTTCTTCACTACCTTTTACCAACATTTTGGTTGGGTTCCTTTGATGAGTTTGTAAGGTTCCTTAGTTTTTAGAAAATGATATGCAAAATTACTTCATTTTCTGTTCTTCCTTACAATCTTACCTTGATCTCTTATTTTTACCTTTAGAAAATAAATTAAACTACTTTTCCTTAAGTTTCCAGCGTCAGATTAGTACAAATAGGATTTATTTGACCCTCTATGTCCACCGCTGGTTTTTTATAGATACCACCGCTGTAAATCAAACTAGTATTAATAAATCATACCAAATGTACATTAAGAATCAACTCTAATCTCTCTATTATAACTTCAATACGAAATAAAAATCATCCACTTATCTTATCATCCTCCACAGTTGTCTAATAGAACTTTCACGTTTCACTAACTTTTATCATTATACTAATGTTCTGCCCTCAGACTAATATTTTCCGTTATAAATCCCGCCAGGATTTTTTTTACTGCTTCTCCATTAAGCTTTTCTCACTCACACCTTCTCTCATTACATTTTTTCTTCAACTGTTGTTTTTCACCAAAGATCTTGACATTCTGTGACCTTAGAAACATAATGTTATTATTTAACATTATAATTATCAAATAAAAAACTAACATTAAAAAAAATCACAAATGGTGATGTTGTGTACCTCACAAGTTCGACTCAGCGTTGTTATGTTCAGATTAGGAGCTTTGCTGACGCCAACCATTTTATAACTACAGGCGTTGGACAACATAATATGAACACCTGACATTTAAATATTATTGATTTATTAATATGGTGTTGGGACACCTTTTGGTTGTATAACAGCTGCAATTCTTCGCAGAATAGATTCGTAGAGTGTCTGAATAGTTTCGTACGGAATGTTGTCCCATTCTTGCACCAAAGCATCCGCGAATTCCTTCAATGATGTTGGATGTGTGTATGGGCGCATTATCATTTTGGAAGACGGCAGTGTTCGGCAGTAGTATGCTAGTCATAGTAAGAAATTCATCATTGATGATGTCGAGATATTCATTCGCAGTCATCCGGCCAGTGATGTGAATGAGAGGACCAGCTGAATACCACGATATAGCCGCCTAAGCCTCTCCCATGCTTGAATGTAAGATCCAGGCAATCCGGATCGTAGGCTTCTTTTGAGGTTCTACATACATAAATCCAAATAAAATCACCATAGATTGTCTAGCTTTCGCAGATGACATGGCGGTAATTACTGATTCACTGTATAGTGCAAAAGAATAAATTGAAGAACTAGAGAAACAGGCAGCCAAAGTAGGATTACATATATCTTTTGAAAAAACACAGTTCATGACAAACATCAATGATGCTCCTCAAAATCTTAAACTTCGCAATGGCACAATAGCTAAAACAAATTGTTTTAAATATTTAGGACAATGGATAACGAACGACACAAAAGAAAAGACTGCGATAGAAACTAGAATATTTCATATGACAGTGAACGTATATAACAAAAAATCCTTATCATGGAACACTAAGGCACTATCAAGCAGTGGTTAGACCAGAAACGTTGTATTCGGGCAGAAACGCTTACGCTAATAAGATATGGGGATCTTGAAATACTGGAAAAAGTAGAAAGAATAATCTTGAGAAAAATACTAGGACCCAAACCTAATAGTAATGCTGAATACAAATTAAGACCAAACTATATTCGAAAATAGAAAAATTAACAGTTATAATGAGAAAAAGAAGACTGAAATGTTACGGGCACATATACAGAATGGATAACAATAGACTTACAAAACAGATCTTCACCTTACTAAACAAATACAAATCCACATGGTTCACTGAAACTGAAAGGGACATGAAAAACGCTTGAGAGAAAGCAGATATAATAGACAACAGAACACTTTTTAGAGAAGTAATTTACAAGGCAGGTTTTCAGGAGAGACAGAAATACATAAAGGGAAGGAAATGGACCCAGGAACAAAAGGAACAATAGTCTCAAAGAATGACGGAAGCAAAAAAAATAAAAATTAAATACAAAGAAACATAGCCAAAGTTGATTTATCGTACCCTCCAAATGGGTTATTCGAAAGAAGAAGAAACCCGGCCGTTAGTAGGAAACATAACGTTGATTCATCGGCACCATACCACATTCTTGCAATCATCAAGTGTCCAGTTTTTATGATCGTGCCACCACTTGTTTCGCAGCTAATGTTGGTTGCCGTTATAAGGGGTTTATGCAATTGCAGTCCTTCAATGAATGTCAGCTTTGCGGAGTTCCCTGCCAGTACTGTTTTTGTCGTAACAGTATTACTCAGGTGTGTGTTGAGTTCTGCTGTCACTTTTGCCGCGGTAGTTTTGTGTCGTCTGGCCACAATCATTTTCAGTGTTCGTCGGTCTCTGTGGGTTAACTTTGGTTTTCGTCCACTATTCCTCTTCGCCGACGATGTTTTACCCTGTTTTGTGTATGTTATCATTACCGTGGCTACTATCACTCATGAGACGTTAAACATTTCAGCTGATTTCTTCACAGACGCTCCCGCTAACCGAACTCCAACGATTCAGCCTCTATTGAAGTCTGAGAGATCACGCATTCCACCGATCGCTTGTCATAACCATCGCAGAACCAAGCGTATTATACACTGACACGTAACCTACAAGACCTGCCACCTCAACTACGCCATACAAGCGCGTCACAGTATTCAAACGGAAGCCGGCCTCGGTAGCGTAGGGGCTAGAGTACTGACCCCACGTACCGAAGGTCGCCGGTTCGAGTCCGGCCGAGGGCATGGATGTTATGTGTTAGTGTGACTGTAATGTCCGTCCTGTGGTGTGTCTATAATTACTTCAAAGATATATATACACGTAGAGAAATTGCAAAACACTGCATGAAATAAACACATACTTGAGCTGGCTGTATGGCCTAAGGAAACCAAATGCCATTAAAAAAATATATATATATATTCACACGGAAGTAGTGGTGCCAACATGCAACAACCTGTACTCTATCGCATGGAGTACATATTATTTTGTGTAACCTCTGTACGGGGCAGATTGTAGTAAGTAATTATGGGAGGAAATGAAGTGTTGTCATATGGTTGAGAAATGTGTAACTATGCCACCCGGACAGCCAAGAATCAAGAGTATTTTTGTTTGCGTGTAGTTTATGAGCGGAGATTGTTTTTTAACTTTTTCGGATACGCAACCCATCAAAATTTTGGAGACCACCTCCTACAGTTCAACGTAGGTGGTACTTTTACAGACTTTTATGTGTCTTCTGTACGTGGTACAAGTCTCACAACCGTATATTTGGTATTACAATGGTTCAGTTAACGTGGATATTTGTCCGAGGACAGATGTCATGATTGAAAAAATAAACATAGAGACGGCCGTAAGCTGCACTCGCTCATCTTATTCGATACTGAATTTCTGTATCAATATTTGCCTTTGTTGAGATATGGCTATCGAGGAAGGGAAAATGTTTCACTTCCTATAGAGTTTTTTCTTTGACTATAATAGATGTATCAAAACTGGAGGATATTTTCTTTGAAGATATAGTACAGAATGTTTGGAGAGTGTCTATTATGAGGCTAAAACATGTAGAGTTAGTCAGTTCCGACCTACATAAATTCGCTTTGAATGAAAGTCCTGTACGCTGGTGGAAAATATTGTGTAGTTTGTGGTATATGATATACTTAATACTTCGGGGAATGTCGGGTAACCCGCACATTTTAAGTTCCAACGAACCAAACAGGCTGCGTCTGGTAAAACTTTATTGTAAATACGCGCCCTGTGGTGTAAACACAAATCCAACTGAGCTGCGGCTTAGTTAGTGCGCCCAGTGAGTTTGTGTGTTTTGCTCCTGGCAAAAGTTTTTCGTCACTCCTTTTAAAATTCTTTGGAGGTTTAACATCTTCACCATATAAAAATGTGAAGAAGACGGGCAAATAAGAAAATATAGTGAAAAGGGCGATGCGAAAAAACAAAAAGGTAAAGGCGCTATAAAGACGTAGATTACAAAGAAGAGTATTCAAAGCCTTTCCGAAAAAATGAATTTAAACAGACCAAATGCTTATACGTGGAGAAATTCTTCCAGTAGATTCAGTGCTATGAATTAAAGACAAGCTCCATGATAATTGTGTTCATACAGATTCGTCAGATATACATTATTATTTTGATTTTTGTAAAGCCAAAAAACGATTAGGCCACCATTTATTGCAGTGTCTGATACTACCCGACAACTTTCGTGTTGCCAAAAAATGAGAAAGAAAGTGTTTCCAATTTAATTCGTTGAAAAACAATGTTATGATTACTAAATTCTACCTAATATGATTGCAGAAGTTACTAGTTTAAGTTTAAGATTAAAATAAATACATAAATCGTGTCTATTTTATTTTTATTTACACTTAAGTTTAAGCGTCGAGGGTTACCCGAACTTCCCTAATAAGGGACTTTACTATTTGAAATTACAGTTTTCATTTTGTGTGTTACAAGATACCTCAAACAGTATGTGACGTGAGGTGGGACAGGGTTTTGATCTGATGAAATGGCCAAACAAAAAAAAGTGTTATTCGATGCAAAAACTTGAGAAAGGAAGGCGATACGGTATCTCACCGCTGTAATGTGATTTAAAAAATGGCTCTCTCTCTTTATATATATATATATATATACATATAGCTGCAATGGGACGACACTGTGGGCTCACATTTTTTTTTTAAATTGAATGAGAGTTTGCTAAATTGTTTTTTAAATTTAGCTACTGACCCCAACTTTGTCGACGCAAACCGTGAAGCGGATTATGGGACATTCAGCACCTGTCAGCGAGAGATAAATAATAATAACTGGCAGTCATTTGAGAGTGCTGACAGAAGTGAAAACAATAAACTATGAATATCATACCAGCAACATGTCATACTTGTAGCTACAGATATACTATATAACAATAACTCTTCCGTGTGGACGTAATGACCTGGTGACAGGGTTTCTATTGAATGCGCATTCCACCCCTATCGTAGCCTCCTTAACCTAACCCGACAATCCTGCCGGGTACAGGGGACCTACAGTTTAACGCGGAATCCGAACCACGGAAGCATTCTGGCGTACTTCACATTACACAGTAAGCTGTGCCAGAGGTGAAGGTCGGTTTAATGGTCTATGAAAATCCTCGCCGGGACAGGGATTCGAGCCGGGGACCTTTCGTTCGCCAGTCAGACAACTAAACCATTGAGCCACCGGAACGCAGCAGATATGCTATTAACATTAGCATGTCGGTAATCCAAAGTCTTTCAAAAATCTCCCAACTCGCCTAAAGAAGTTTTCACTTCAAAAACTAGAATTCTATCATAGAATCAAAATACCTTCTCATCTAGCGACCCGAAAAGAGAACTTTCGAAAATAAGAGCCCTAACGATTAAACTAACATACCGTCTTGTTATGAAGTATTTGTGTGCTAACGTCTGTCAAAATTGGATAAAAACTGTGGGTTTGTATGAACAACCGTGACAGAAATTAAGGTGAGAAGCGTAAAGGAGGACTTACTTATTTATTTACTTATTGCTTTACGCCTCGTCGACGGCTAAGGTCATTAGAGGCGGGATGGGACTAGGGAAAAAGAACGGGAAGGAATTCAGCCATGGCCATTTGAAGGAAGAATCCTGGCATTCGCCTGGAGTGATTTGGGGAAACCATGGAAAACCCAAATCTGGATGCCCGGACGGGGATTCGAACCCACGTCTTTCCGAATGTCAAAGGAGGAGAGCGTTTTGGTTTCTGTAAATCAAACGTCAACAGTGTTTTTTCTATTTTATTTCAAAGAATACATATGAATATTCCATCAAAATCGTATGAAAATGTTTGTATAAAGATTTTGGGAAAAGCGTCCTTCGCACATATCATCCACGCAACAGGTGGGCGTGATGTGACGCGCGAAACAGGTGGCTTCTTCTGAACTCATAGAGTTACCTCCTCCAAAACATCGCGTAACACGACTATAGAAGTTTTCACTTCTAAAAAAAAATAATATATATTGAACGTATTAACCGTACCAGTATTACTGTATGGAGGAAAATCATTGACATTGACTAAACATGAGACCAAGCGGATAGAAGCAACTGAAATTTCTGAGCGCAGAGACTGGGTTCAATTTATTGAATGAGAAATGAAGTGATGAAATAAGGAAGAGTAAAAGCTTTTAATCAAAATAAGGAAACAGTTAGGTAAAGGATGAAATCTTCCACAGTCGAAACATCATAGACAAAGGTACTACTAAATTACAAAGCATAACTTGCAACCTTCGAAGAGAAAGTTTTTTTTTCGCTGTTATCAATCTCTCGACTGGTTTGATGCAATCCTCCATCCGTTCCTATTTTGTGCCAACTTCTCCATTTCAACATACCCCTTAAAACCCACGTCCTCAATTATCTGCTTCATATATTTTAATCTTTTCCTCTGCAGTTCTTGCCTTCGACGTTCGACTGTTCCCTCCAATAACAAATTAACCAATCCTGTACCAATCCTGTACATCTCGAAATATGAGCTAATACCCTACCAAATTTCTCATTACATTAACAGACTATTGATCTAAATAAACTATGTTGAATTAAATAAATCTGGTGTATTATAATTTATGAAAACATTATTACTATTACACACTCCCAATATAAGTAGTGAACGCTTCAAAGTTGTAGCTGCGAGATATAATTGCCTGCTTGGCGTGAACTCAGAGACAGTTGTATCTGTCCATTTAACGGGTGTGACGTGGTTGCTAACGCATTATTCGCGACAATCCCACAGGTCCCAACTTCTGGGGTCGAATCAACCCCCAGTGGTCGCTGTGCAACAAAGGTCGGCGACAGTCGCCTATCGACGTGGAGCCGGACAAGCTGCTGTTCGACCCTCTGCTTCGACCTCTGCACATCGACAAGCACATCGTAAGTCGATACAGATTTCAGTCAGTGGTTGGTTACTTTATATGTTTCCCTGGGATATTCCAGAGCGATAGTCCAAGCGCTAGTACGCAGAGACTAGTATCAAAATGTGTGATATGTGGTTTCATTTCTACAATATTAATAGTTCTTGCGAATGTTTGTACTGTTATTCAGCCATTAATCACAAAAGATGCCTAAGTCTCGTTTTAAATTAAATTGATGTATATACCTTGAGTGAATGTCTTTCTTAACCCAAAGAGCATCACGTTTGCAGCCATATCAATAGTAGGATACCGGTTCGAGTAACATTTGGCTTCGCACAACCTGAAATACTTCCAAGAACAATTACTTCCAAGATTTGGTAATTTGCTTCCAATATTGATTTATTCTGCATGTGACAATCCAATTTATGACTATTGCCATCATGCTGACGAGGCGCCTGGGGAAGCGGGATCTCCAGCAAAATCGCACCAAGAAGCTGCTCCTAAATGGAGAAGAGATCGAGTGGTCTGCCACTGTTAAATACCTCTGTGTCACTATGGACTCCCGGTTAACCTGGAAAAGCCACATCGAGGACACTCGACGAAAAGTCGCAGCTAGGCTCAAAGAACTGTACCCGACTCTCAAACGGGACAGCTCATTATCAGCCAGTACCGGAGTCAGTATATATTGCAGTCTAGTTCGCCCGGTAATTGAATATGGGTGCCCGATGTGGTGCTACGTATCAAAAACCAGGTTGGGCAGACTGCAAACAATGCAAAACAGAGCGCTTCGGCGGGCACTACATGTCCCGAACCGGTTCCCAAAAGCCGACCTGCACGAAGCCGCAGGTGTACCGCTGCTCCAAGGAAGAATATTGGCGATTACAAAATCCTTCTACAGAGCTGCAAGAACGTCCACAAATCCACCACTTGCAAATCTCGGACAGTATAACAATGCACATGACAAACACGAAAGGCCATTGTCCATCCTAAGAAGAAATTAAAACAATGAAAGAGCAAAATTAAAGACATACCATTAACAAAAGACACCCAACCTGAAAGTCTGAAGGAAATGTCCAGTGACAAAACCTTCACCTAAACTGCTTGAAATATAAAAGCAGAAATTGCTCTAGGGCACGTTCCCACGATTTTATGTAGCCAGAAATTTATTATCTAGGAAAAGAAACAAATTTTCAATAGTAACACCGCAGTTTAAGATTGATGGTGACAAATAAAGGACCAAACATCGAAAAATTAGTGTCATTTCACCAAGCTCAGCCATCTAAACAATAATATGTTTTCTTAATGTGTGTCTGTTTAACATACTTAGATCAACTCACCAACAGTATTTTTATATTTTAAGGAGATAATTTTAGAAATTAGAAGTGGGGCGGTAAGTAATTTTTGTTCGAAAACGTTGGCGATAGACCAGGTAAAAATGTTGGTAACCTATGCATTAGAATAATAAATAGGAACGGTCCCAATACAGTGCCCTGTGGCTCTCCCATATTCTTTTCCACCACATAACAGCCTTCAGACCCAGACCTTTAATAAAATGTTATTTCAAGAATTATCTATAACATGCTGGGAGTTGATTAATTGTGGCTTTGGATATTTACCGTGTAATTAATTGGGAAATTGAGTAAATGACCATTGTTTTGTGGAGAAAAACTATGTAAATACTGTGAATTCTTCACGGGAGTTCAGCCGAATAGCGTCGTAAAATGACGACGTTTCGACCACCAACAGTTTTGTGATTTAAAATAAAAATATCTGAAATAGATCTGATGAAGACAACCGAGCCGGTTGTCGAAACGTCGTCATTTTATGACGCTATCCGGATGAACTCCCGTGAATAATTCACTGCATCTACACGCCGGGAAAGTCTCCACTCTAATATGTAAATACTGTTTAATTTGTTCAAAGACTGTATTATGTTCGTAATTCTAAGTGCTGGTGCGAGTTACGATATTTGTAGGACAATTTGCGACGGTTTGGTCTGGTTTATGTAATAATTTTGTGTATAAATACTTGTAAATATATTTAATTTTATTTTCCGTGTGTTTCATGATGGTTGTGGATGATGCTGTATTAATTCTGATTGTTTTTGTACGGATTTAATTGTTAAAGTATTGTTGGAATTCGAGAAACGTCGGTCGTAAGCTTTTGGAAATTTCTGGATTTTTCAAAAATGTCTATTTATGCACGCACAGATGGCGAGCAGAATGATTTATCAGTCAGTGGTTCTCGGAAGCATGGAGGAAAGAAATATATGGAGACGACGCAAGAGACCTTCACCACGCATTGAAGTGACGCCGGGCGGAGGAGGAGTGGGGAGGGCTAGGCCGCATCCATATAGACACGGGGTATATGTACAAAAATCTCAAGGGGACTCTAGAATAAACGTAACGCCGCAATTTGTTGATGGATTATTATGTAACTCGATGAGACAAATAAAAAATGAATAATAACATATTTCGATATCCTGCTTAGTTTTCTAGGTATTCTGTGTCAAATGTGAGATGTTTTTGGTTGAAATTCAGAAGAAGCAATTGGTCAAAGTCAAATTGGATGATGGATTCTTATTTAAAAAGACGAGACAAATAAAAAATAAAGAATAAAAATTTTCGATATCTCGCCCAGTTCTCGAGATAAACTGTTTCAAAAGTGAGGGGTCTTGAGTTGAAATGCAGAAGAAAAATTTCACAAATGTCAAATTTGATGATGGAGTCTTATGTAACACGACGAAAAAAGTCGAAAATGAAGAATAAAGTTTTTCGATATCTTGTTTAGTTTGCGGGATATACTGTCTCTAACTTGATGGGATTGCGTTGGGACGCGGCTTGGACCAAAAATTAATTCTGCCAAAGCGACAATGATTTACATGGTGGACATGCAGAATGGATATTTCAGTTTTATTACTACCACTTGTGGTTAGGTTGAAATGTGGCCTAGACCAGAATAAAAATAGTTATCTTGTTACCATACATCGTAAGCTTGATTGGGAATAGCTGGAAGTAGTTTCCATCGCTATACACGTTTTGTCACTAACATGGTTATCGTGAAATTACTAACAATAATAGATAAATTCTTTGTCCCTTATGCAACACAAGATGGCATTATAAAACACTGATACACATTAGAAAATGAAATAATCACAGCATCAAACACAATGTGAACTTTGCATTTGTATGGATTCGCAATATGGCCGCTGCCGCCACCGCGCATGCGCAGTATCAGCCGAGAGTTTAGAGGCGGCGTCACAGATTTAACGTCATTTCTCCTCCATATATTTCCTTCCTCCATGCTCGGAAGTGTGTTAATTTAATCGCTGGAACATTTGTTTATGTTTTTACTTAGTATCTTTGGACGGAGTGGATGCCTTGCTGTGTAATGTAAATATAAGATCGCGCGGGAAAAGTAAACAAGTGGAAAGTGACTATCTTCCAGTAGTTATTTCGTACTACAAAATGTCTAGCCACCTCTTTTGTGGTTGTGCTTTATACTGTAAGGAGCCGTTGAGATGTTAAGTGGCGCTGTGCCTTGCAGGTGAGCGGCACGCTGCTCAACACGGGGCAGACGATGGTGTTCCGCGTGGACAACAAGGACGCCAAGCACCACGTGAACATCACTGGCGGGCCGCTGGCGTACCGCTACCAGCTCGAGGAGATGTACTTCCACTACGGCACCGACAACGACCACGGCTCCGAGCACACCATACACGGCTACCACTTCCCGGGAGAGGTGAGTCCACTGCCTCCAATGTGTCAACGTGACGTCACGTTAGTGGTCTGGTGTCACATTTGGTTAATACTCTTGATATCTACATCTACATCCATACTCTGCAAATCACAAACATTGTGGGTGGTAGAGGGTGCTAAACACCAATCCTAAACCCGCCCATTCCAATCCCGAATAGTGCGAGGAAAGAAGGAATACATATAAGCATCAGTACGGCATCTTATTTCTCTAATCTTATACCTCCGGTCATTGTGACCTAAATAGGTTGGCGGAAGAAGTATTTCTTTGCACTCGAAATTTAAATTTTTTCGCATATTCTCCAATAAATTCAAACGCAAGCTACGTCGTCTGTCTTCCAAACTATCCCAGCCCAATCTATGTATCAATTCTGTGACGCTTTCATAAGGGCTGTAACAACAAGTCACGAATCTAGCGGCTCTCCTCTGCACCCTCTCAACTGAGTCAATCAGAACCTTGCGATACGGATCCCAAATCCCACAACAGTAATCCAGATGCGGACACACTAGTGTTTTATACGCTGTCTCCTTTGTATGAGCATTACAACTCCTCAAAATACGACCTATGAATCGTAATTTAGAATTAGCCTTGCCTACGACGGAAGTTATGTGCATGTCCCATTTCATGTTGCTTTGTACTATCACCCCCAGATACTTCACGGAATCAACCGTGTCAACAACTGAATTGTTTATTTTGTACTCGTGAACAAACTGATTCTTCTTGTTACTTATCCGCATTGCCTTGCACTTTTTGCAATTAATTGTAAGCTGCCATTTACGGCACCAATCGAAAATAGCATCCAAATCGCGCTGAATTTCTAAGCAATCGTCGGAGCACCTTATTTCCCTATAGATAACCGCATCGTCGGCAAACAATCGCAACCAGCATTTGACGTTGTCACCTAGATCGTTTATAAATATTAAGAAAAGAAGAGGTCCTTGAGGAACGCCCGAAGTAATATTTATCTTAGAAGAGGCTTCCCCGTCGACAACGACATACTGTAATCGATCAGTTAGAAAAACACGTATCCACAAGCAATTCTGAGCCGAAATACCGTAAGCTCGAATCTTCGCTACAAGTTGGTTGTGTGGTATAGAAACAAAAGCTTTTTTGAAAATCCAAGAAAACTGTATCAACTTGCGAACCTGCATCGATAACTTTCATTATGTCGTGGGAAAATAGGGCCAATTGTGTTTCACACGATCTCTTCTTCCGGAATCCGTGTTGACACGGTGTAAGTAACTCGTTTTCATCTAGAAACTTCATAATGTTCGAGCATCATTAACTCAGTAGAAGTTACATCTGTATTGCTGTGTAAACTACAACCTAAATATGTACAACATTGCAAAGCAAGGTTATCAGCATTACGAAACAACAATTCTACCTGTTTAAGCAACAACAAAGAAACGAACTTCACTCGCCATTTTTGACGGAGTTAGAGGCCAGTAAATAATAAAAAATAACATCTATACAGAACATATGACCACAATTAATTTCACAACGAGTAAATTTCGTGTTTGTAAAATTACATTTACTTCGTTTACCGCGTTGTTGTTGACGCCAACGTTTCGGCAACCAAGTTGGAGCCTTACTAAGAGCTATTTTCGGCTGGTTTATTCCATGATGACGGCTGGTTTCACCACCTCGTCGATCGCCTCAACACTGATAGGATTGTTTTTTCAACCAGCTGCTATCAGCGGATACATAAGCCTGGAATAGTTCTGAGGAAGGCTCCAGGTTAGGTGCTGAAACGTTGACAGCAGCAACGACATTGACGCAGTGCTAAACGCGCAAAGTAAGCGGAATTTTACAAACATGCCTCCTGCTAAAAGCATCAGATTTTTGTATAGGAAATTTCTATTACTTTTCAACAAATACTGTTTTAGTTCACCGATTTTCCTCTCTAATAATAAGCGAGTTGAAATATTAAATCCCTTCCTACGGCAAGGAAATAATTCGTGATCGCTGTGTCAAGTAAAATTGTATATGTAAACAGTTTTTCTTTTCTCTCTTTTTTGTATGTACAGATACGCGAGTAACTGTAGCAGAAAAAAAGATATGGTGAATTTTGTTCTTTATCATAGCACAGTTACCGGAATGGTTTTTTATTATTATTTCCTTTTTTCCTGGAAAGGTCTGTTACTTTCTTATGTATTAATATCTCTAAATTTCAGGGGAGGTTTGATACTTTAAACAGGATTGCCGTGATCTGCAGGTATAATTTTCAAATATTGTTCAGTAACGTAATTCAGTTTTATTAGAGCGAGTTTATCATCTAACCAAACATACAGCCGCAAATGTGCCATTAGCTTAATTAAATCAGATATTCCATCGTAACGTTATAATGAGGCAGCCGTGCATTCCGGGAAAATATGTTTCCCAGGAAACACAAATTACAAGCCAACACTGAGAGAAAATTACTTGTTCTTCTAATTTCGTGTTTGTCAATAACTTCATTTAGCGTTGTACTGTAGCGAAAAATTCTAATGCGACGGTTGAACGAAGTATAATAGACATTCAGTAAATATATTCGAGTTATTTCGTAGACAGAACGCGCGTGAATAAACTAGCTTAGGTCGTGAGTAAACTAGAAATAACTGAAATATTTGTTCTGGAGCCTACAGCAAGTGTATGCAGAAAAGAGATAAATTCATATCCAACTGCCTGAGACCGCGAAACACGACAGCTTCCCATGAAATATATTTTTTTTTTTTCTTGTCTTTCTAAAACACACTGCCTGACAAATAGGAAACTGAAACTCCAAGAATAGGGAACACCAAAACAAAGTTACAGATTTACAAAGCTGTAATAAGGCCAGCAATCCTATATGGCTCGGAGGTACACAGTATAGCATCAGACGGAAACCTCAAAAGCTGCAAATAATCCAGAACAAATATCTTAGATTAATAGCAAATACCCCTCGGTACATGACCAATATACGACTCCATAACGACCTAGGCATACCAACATTGACAGACTACATAAAAGACAAATCAACAAAATTCTTCACAAAAGCTGAAATTTCTCCACATGAAATTATTCAATGCCTAGGACAAGACCCATACGACCCAACATACAACCGACCAATACTGACACTAACACGCCATTACAGGACATGACAAAAAAAAAAAAAAATATAACTTACCACAAGACTTGACTAGACAGCTATTATGAAAAACTTTATAAGACAAAAGTCAGAGGTCCGGAACTTTAGACTTTACATGAGCCTTGCTCAGACAGATGACGAAAAAAGGGAAGGAGGAAACGAAATGTAACTGTTTGAGTGATTACAAAATCGAGTCAAATTTACAAAGAACTTGGCAGTATGAAGTCACTTACCACTATGAAGTTGCAGGCTCTCTGGATGCATGCACTGATTCGGTTGTGAAGCCGTTGTGTCCTTTCCTGAGGCAAGCTGGACACAACTGTTTGTAACTGGTCCTTGATATCCTGGATACTGGCACTGGGACAGAGTTGACGTCCGAGGTGGTCCCATATATATACTATCGGGGACAGATCTGGAGATCTTGCTGGCCACGGGAGTACCTCAACATCACGCAGAAAATTCATAGAAATACGGTTCATGTGTGAACGTGCATTGTCCTGTTTAATAATGGCGCCGCGATACTATTGCACAAGACATAAAGTACGCAGGATGTTTGTGACGTAGAGCTTTATAGTCAGAGTTCGCCCAATCACCACCATACTCGCCTACGATGGTCATCCGACGTAGTTCATAACATCGGTTTATCGCTCACACAATTCGAGGTCATTAATTGTGTTCAGCGATTCTGAATTACCTCGGATGACCATCGTTGGCGAACGTGGTGATCTGGGTAGCTAGAAACACAGCCGTGAAGATGGAGCCAGAGGCATAACAACAGATATACTGCTACCTGTAGGAGCTCCTCTTAATTAACATTATTCATTCACTCTTTGTAGAAAGTGGGCCTAAACTTCGAATTACAAACAGTATTACCAATACAGTGAGATATTCGAAATGACTAATTCTTCAGAAGTAGATAACTTAATCTATTAAATGGTAACACATTTATCGACTTTGGTTATGTATGAAGATGGAAAATGGGTCTGTCAGGAAATAAATTACCTCGTAGAAACAGTATGTAGCGATTGTCGTGATAGTTGGCGGGTGTTACGCTTGTTGGGTTGCTTGTTGCAGATGCAGATGTACGGCTTCAACGCTGATCTCTACAAGAACATGTCGGAGGCGCAGCACAAGTCGCAAGGCATTGTGGGTGTCGCCGTCATGATGCAGGTGAGAAACTCGCAGACTAAAATTGGTCCTACAATGGTAGCCATGTTTGATAGCGTTAATTACAACTACGAGAAACAGCATCTCAACAGCCCGATATTTTTCTTGAAACATTGTTCCATTCATGAGTTGTGTCTTGAAAACATGCGGACGTGGAGATTATTCTTGCCAATATAGTGGCTTTTGAACAGTTGTACAATAGTGTCAGTAAGCCAATACAGGATGTGGCAAGTATAATCCATCTCACTCAAGCGTTTGCTCCTGACACTTACTGATAGCCATTGTGTTTCCAACGACCTCAGTACTTCGGCGTACAGTGAAATATCGTGCGGGAAACCGCCCGGAAGATTGAAGGCGCGACCAGTAAAATGTCCATCTTACTACCCTTTATTTTTTCTTCTCGATGCAGCCATCCAGTGACCAAATACCACAGCTCCTCCCCCCCCCCCTGTTGTACGCATGTGGCCAGTATGGAAAATGAGGAGAGAAGGACTTTTTTTCTTTTTGTAGAAATGGGAACTTGGCCTCTAGTCCACCCTATGATTTCACTGTGTTAATCGCAAAAATTTCCTTATAGTTTGGAGGAAGTTACAGCTTTTAAGAAGGGACTGTTTTGGCAACATATAGATATGAAAGGACTTATAACGTTTTATATATTCTAGTATAAATAAGACAGAGGGCAGCTCTTTTCACCTAAAAAATCTACAAGCTCACTATAGAATTCAAATAAAATTCAGAGACCAATCACTGAAGTTCAATCCTCATCCAAAGTACCTAGGCGTGATTCTGGTCCGGTCATTGACATACAAGGAAAATATCCATAAAACAGTGGTAAAAGTCAAAACTGGAATTAACATCCTTCACAATCTTTCAGGAACGGGTTGGGGAGCACATGCCGCAGCTCTCAGAACATCAGCTCCTGCCCTGGTATACTAAACTGCAGAATATTGCAGTCCAGTATGGCTATACAGCAATCACACAAAAAAGATCGGCATTCAAATAAATGACACAATTAGAACAATATCTGGAACTGTTAAATCTACACCTACAGACTGGCTGCCTGTACTCTCTCACATTGCCCCACGAAGTCTCCGAAGACAAGCGACTTTAAAAAAAGAATGGCAGAAATGTTTAAAATATCCACACCTTCAAATTCATCAGGACTGCACACATAAAAACTCCAAGTAGAATAGAATCTAGGTATTCAACGTGCAAGTTTGGTCAAGTGCTGGTCCAAAATCACTTCAACATAATCGCAGCATAGTTCGCTGAGTGGAATTAATCCAACCTTGACAAACAGGTGCTAATCCAAGACCCTACACGACAGCCTCCTGGATTCAACCTTCCTAGGAATACCTGGACGGCACTGAGCCGAGTGAGAACAGGCCACGGTAGATGCAACTACTGGATGTACAAGTGGGGAATGATAGAGAGCCCTTCTTGTGAGAGAGGTAACCATAAGTAAACCATTCTAGTGCGACCTCACTTAGAATATTGTTGTTCTATATGGGGTCGCTATCAAAAGCAGTTGGATAAGGTCCAAAGAAGAGCCGCCCGATTCGTCACAGGTTGGAGGGAAAGCGTAAGTGCGATGTTGATGGAATTAGGGTGGGAAGACCGGAAACTTTGAAGGCTTTGCTCTCAACAGAAGCTAATAAGAAAATTCACTGCTGACTTGTTTCGGAATCACAGCAGTAAAATATTACTACTAGTAACATTCGTATCTAGAAATGACCACGAAAATAAGGAAAATAAGGAAAATAAGGAAAATTAGGGCCAGAACACATTCATTTCTATACGTGCTCATTTTTTTCCACGAGCGATTAGGTAATGGAATAGGAAGGATTTACCGGGTGAGTAAACTTAAACTCCGACAGGAGCAGTTCTCGATAAAACTCTTCGGCCATCCTGATCTGTTTTTTCCATGGTTTTCGCAGATCACTCCGGGCGAATGCCAGGATGCTTCCTAAAAATCGCCCCGCCTCCTGCCATATCCCGTATATCACTTCCTATGAAATTTTTTTTTGTTTGGGCTTTACGATTCGTCGACAGCGAAGTCATTAAAGGCGGGGTGGGATTGGGAAAAGGAACAGGATGGAATTCGGCCATGGCCTTTTTGAAGGAAGCATCCCAGCATTCGCCTGGAGTGATTTGGGGACACCATGGCAAACCTAAATCTGGATGCCCGGACCGGGATTAAAACACACGTCCTCCAGAATGCCTATGAACAGCCATATGGTTACACATTGGATTGGTGCAATGCACCCTCCGCCACCTACTTTTAGTGAATCGTGGAGTAATAATAATAATAATAACTAACCACATCGCCAAGGAATGTCCTCTTGGGAGGTACAGTGGTATAATACATCAGATTCACGGAGCAACCACAGAAGCATCTGAATGGCTGCTATCTTTGGACATCAGTCTGTAGAAACATCCACGTTTGGTTGAGTCTATTGTGATTCAATACAGTTACTGTTTCTTGTATTCTTGTGTCTTGCGAAATAAATAAACATATTCTAATATCGAATTCTCTGTTTGCGTTTCAGATCGGGGAGTCCCCAACGAACGAGCTGCGGCTGATCAGCAGCAACTTCAACAGGGTAATGTACAAAGGTGACTACGGCAATCTCTTACCGCATTACGTAGAGGGGACGAGTCGGCAGAGGTATCACAAACGTCGACAGCAGCGCGGCAAAGATCTTATAAGTCAGGAAAAACGTGACACAGCAGATCACTCATGATTCTCATCCACTGCACTCAAAAGGCGTATCGTATACATGCAACTGTAGATTTTTTATATTTATTTGTTGTATGATGAGTGTACACTCTTTACCATTAAATCTGACCACCGCCTTCAGATTCTATCACCATTATTTTGCACAATTTGGCAACGATGTTATCCCATTAAACACTAACGCAAAGATAGCTTAGCTCCTTGACATTCTCACTATCGGATATTTCATTCAGAGCCATCTTTATTTCACATTATACATTTCCTTAATTTAATGCATAAAAAACAGAATCTTCCCAATGATGATTCTTATTGGCGCGGCAGCTCATCAAACTTCTTCTCCATTTCAGTAATACTATTCCTAAATTCAGATGGTGACACATATAATAAAAGTTGTAATCAAGGGGATTGCATTAAAGCCAGGCAAAAAAAAAAAAAAGAGGCTCAATGCTACTTTTTACTACACTTGATTAGCGTAAAACTATAACGATAATTATTTATATACTGGTTTTCCTAGTTCCTTCCGATAATATTGCACTCATAATGTGGTGCACGAGTAGATGATCATGTCCAAGGCTGCAGAATTTTTTGTACTTCGAAACTAAAGACACTATTACAAAGCGATTATTTTGGAAAATCTGCAAGACAGTTTGAATAAAACTGTCTTCCTAGGCAGCATTGTTTACACTCTGTCGAGAAGCGCAACAACGTGAGCGGCGTGGTCCTGTGTTCAGCGTTCTGGGCTTGTGACCAATCGGTTCTTAGTTCAAACGTAAGTAATTAAGTTTTTTAATTATTTTTATTTCCTTTTTAAACATTCCGAATCTACAAGTTTCTTATGCATATAATATAGTATAATATATCATTCATTCTTATCCTATTGCTCTTTAAATTTCTGTGATGAGGCGTGGACGTCCACCACCTTGTCGCCCAGTCGTGGTTTCACCGTCCTTTAATCACTCTGCATAGATGCTCACTACAGTACAACGTGAACAGCCGACCAGCCTCGTCGTTTCTGAGATGCTCGTTCCCAGACGTCGCGCCCACAAATCACCGGCCCTTAATTTAAGGGAATTGCGTGACCTGTGCGTAGACATCTGGTGCCAGACAACTCGGGAAACCTAACAAGGATTTTCCTAATGTATGCCGAGCCGAATCGCAGCTGTATTGCGCTCCAGATGTGGACCAACACACTAATAAGCAGGTGGTCATAATGCATTGGTTGATCAGTGTAACTGTACCACCACGCCGACTTCTGTAGCGGGAGGCTAGCAAGCTGGCTTCACGTTGGAAGGGTCGCCGGTTCGAGTCCGGCCCAGGGCACGGGTGGTTTCAGTATAGTGTTGTGTTCGTCCTGTATTGTCCTTTCACTTGTGACCATCAATAACACCAGCAGAGTAATAAAATGTAGGAAAAATTAAAAAGAAAAACCGATGCTCGGTGAACAGCTATAAATCCGAATGAAATTAAAACAACTGTACCATCACAGTATTGTTAGTTAAGTATTTTTATAGTTAAAAATTACGTTTCATTTGAAATCTGTGAGAAAACGAATGATGCCAATACAGTGCAATTTTTTACCAACGCGTTTCAATTTTTTCCGAAAATATCTTCAACAGTGTCTGCCTGTAAATTATGTGTATGTGGCGTGTTTGTTATGCTGTTACACGTCGAAGTTGTGGTATACAGTGTTTCCACCTTATGAAAAAAAAAAAAGGTTTTTAGACTTGGTCTCAAAACTCACTAGATTGCATTATATTTTCAACTAAAAGATTCGCTACAAATTGGTAAATATAATAAAGGAAAATAGAACGGTAAGTAATAGAAATGTTTTAATAATTAGTATTTTTACTAAATTAAACATAACATATTTATTAAAGAAAACATCAAATTTGTTCAGTCGGTATTTCTTCCGCATCGTCAAGGTCTATCTTTGGAGTTTAAACACTTCCAAATGTTGAAGGATGAGATGAATCGTCGGTCTTAGATTTAAAAAAAAAAAAAAGTATTTAACATATTACCAATTGGAGCAATCACATCAGCCGGAAGCTCGTAACTACAGTAGTTTTTAACTGATCCCTTATAAAAAGAATGCTATTAAGAGTATTTACAGCTATCATATTTCTCAAATTGTTTTAAAAAATGTTCATTGTACTGAAAATCCTCTCTACTGCGGCAACCCAGTGAGAAAGTGATAGGTTATGACTACATCAGATAACTCCAGAAAGGCATTGACAGAGGCATTACCTACTCCAATTCCAACCAATTTTTTCGAATTTCTGCACTGTTGAATATCAATATCTTTTATTAATTTTTGTAAACGATCTCGGTGACAACGTTAATTGCAGGATGCGATTTTTTGCTGATGATGCACTTATTTATAGGGAAGTGGGGTGCTCTGACGATTGCTTAGAAATACAGCGGGATCTGGATGTTATTTCGGAATGGTGCCGTAAATGGCAGCTTAAACTTAACTGTAAAAAGTGCAAGGCAATGCAAATAAGTAATAAAAGACCCCGTTTGCTCACGAGTACAAAGTTAACAACTCAGTTGTTGACACGGTCGATTCCCTGAAGTATCTAGGCGTAACAGTACAAAGCAACATGAAATGGGACTTGCACATAACTTCAGTCATAGGCAAAGCTAATTCAAAACTACGTTTTATAGGTCGTATTTTGAGAAGCTGCAATGCTCATACAAAGGAAATAGCGTACAAAACACTAGTTCGTCCGCATTTGGAATACTGTTGTGCAATTTGGGATCCGTATCGCAAGGGATTGATTGACACGTTAGAGAAAGTACAGAGGAGAGCCGCTCGATTCATGACTGCTAGTTACAGTCCTTATGTGAGTGTCACAGAGCTGATACGTGGGTTAGGCTGGGATTGTTTGGCGGACAGACGACGTCGTTTTCGTTTGAATTTGTTGGAGAATATGCGAAAATCTCTAATTTACGAGTGCAAAGAAATACTTCTTCCGCCAACCTATTTAGGTCGCAATGACAGGAGGGATAAGATGCCGTACTGATACATTTATGTATTCTTCCTTTCCTCGTTCTGTTCGGGATTGGAATACTCTAAAATAGGATTGGTGCTTAGCACCCTCTGCCACCCACAGTAATTGTGAATCGCAGAGTATAGATGTAGATGTAGAATAAAAATCAGCAAAATTTTTTTAACGATAACATTTTTAAGAATATCAGTTTTTAGAGTCAAAATTCACTAAATCTAGCGACAAAATCCCTAAGGTGTCAACATTGGTGGTAAATATTACGATATATTTATATGTTGGTTTATTCCTACTCCGTATTTTCCGCATTAATCATCGTAGCATCGTTGTTGAATAACAGAATATTTAACTGTTTCCTTCTTTTTTGGATGCAGTGGCACTTAGATCCCCTCTTTCGCCAGTAGTGGCACCTTTCTGTATGGAGATCTTACATGCATGTGTGGTGAAGACTGTCTCGTCGAAACTTCCCACTTCTTCGCGCATGTGGTGGAGAGACGCAGGTTTGAAATTGAAAATCTGGTTGCGTTAGCAAAATTCATCTGAACACAACATTCCAGGAGGTAGCGTGTAATGGTCCAAATTACATTTTGTATTTATTAATGATTTATTGGTTATTAGCGGGATATTAATTAAGATTGTATTGTGTTCACTTTATCCATAATAAATGGACTTACGAAAGTATGTAACTGTTTCAAATATATAAACAGATAATCCACTGCAACACAGATACCATTAATGATGTTTACTTACATTGTGCGTTACACATTTCAAGAACTAATTCCCATTTTAAATGCATTTTAATGTGCAATGTGCTTGTGTTTGTTTCTGATATACGTAAGAAAACCTTATAGAATTTTGCTGGAAATAAAATTTTGGAGTGTTGTACTACATCAAAAATTTGTAATTAAGTTGATGTGGAATTATTATTACTATTTTTTTTTTTTTTTTTTTTTTGCTGTCATCAGTCTTTTAACTGGTTTGATGCAATCCTCCATCCTTTCCTATCCTGTGCTAACCCCTTCATTTCTACATACCCCTTACAGCCCATGTCCTCAATTATCTGTTTCATATATTCTAATCTCTGTCTTCCTCGACAGTTCTTACCTTCGACTGTTCCCTCCACTAACAAATTAACCAATGCAGCATGTCTCAAAATATGACCTACCAGCCTGACTCTTCTTTCCGTAAGCTTCTAATATATCTAATTTTGGTTATGAGACCTTGGGCTTGCTTGAAATTCTTTAAAAATCCATGCAGGTATTCGTTCGAATCCGCACAACGAAACAGAATTTGCTTCTCGCATCTAAATTATTTGCAACTACTTATATATAGTCTCAAATGTAAGCCGTAACTATGTTCTACATTATACTAACTGTTGGCAAAAAGTTCCACATAATATATTTTTAAGAATAGATTTTACCATTTTTTTTAATTCACACACACATGGCACCATCTCTGCCTCAGGTCAGAGGCAGGTGGGGGGTGGAGTATTTGTCCGAAGACATTGCCTCCAACGTCACGAAGTGGTTACAATTCTCTTAGCTTTCGGTGTGTCTTCTTGTTGGGTAGCAGTATGTTAGGAGACTGAGCGTTCTTCTATGCCTATCATAGCCATTTACGTAGCGTCCAAGCGAGTTGACCGCCGGGTTGTTGCATTATTTATAAAATGTTTCCGCAAGCTGGCGGAATCTGTCCTTTAATTTAGGTATGCCGGCGGCCTCGTGGTGTGCATCCGTGGGGAACCGGCACGGGAGGTGGAGGGCTCTCTTTAGGGCCCTATTTTGGATAACCTGGAGCTTCCTGATTTGCCTGTCACTGGCGTATGCCCACACAGGACATGCGTACTCCATAATGGGGCGTAAGAGCGATGTGTATATCTTGACTCCAGTGGAAGGGGCTAGCTTGCTGTCCTTATTTAGGATAGAGTAAAGACTGTGGAGCCTGGTGCTTGCTCTCCGACGGACTTCGTTGATGTGGCTACACCAGTCCAGTCTCTTGTCTAGAGTCACCCCCAGGTAGTGTGCAGTGATGGACCATGGGATTTCTCTGCCATACAGGCGAAGTGTTGGGTCAGGATGAGTTGGTTGACGGACTCCAAGTCGCTTGGTTAGTATAATGGCTTGGGTCTTGGTGGGATTTATGTCAATACGCCACCTCCTAGCCCAGGCCTCCGTTACTTGGAGAACTTCCTGTAGTCGTCGGGTGGCCAGTTCTCTACTGCGGCCAAGTACGCAGTGTCGTCGGCGTAGGTAGCTGTCAGAACACCATTGCTTGTCGTTACGTCAGCGGTGTAAAGAGAGTATAGCACTGGCCCAAGCACAGAGCCCTGCGGGACTCCTACCTCGATGTTCCTGGTAGAAGAGTAAGCTTTGTCCACCTTGACGCTGAAGGTCCGGCCGGTGAGGTAGGATTTTAGTAGCTTCACGTTTGGCCCCGGGATACCCTGTTCGTAGAGCTTGAGCAGGAGCCCCGGATGCCACACGGAATCAAAGGATTTCCGTTAAATCCTCAATATCTGTGAAACTGTTATTGCAATTAAACTTTTTTTTTCGCATTGTTAACGATTCCGCTTTTGTCCTGTTTCTCTAGCCGTTTCTTCACACTTTCGTCACTTTACCGTACACCATCCGGGGGTCCCATATGACGACATGCGTGAGGTGTGGCTGTCGAATTTAAAGTGCGCCCTTCATCTTTATTTCTATTTGCAACATGCACGTTGTCCTTTACTGGATAGTCAACCGAAATAAATTTAAAAAAAATATTTTTAAACATTTGAAAAAGTACGAGTACCCCAAAAAAACTCTCGCTTTTTTAATTTTTAGGAATTCAAAGTGAAGCATAGGTGCTGTCACAAAATTAAAAAAAGGAATTCAAATTTTACAAGATTAACATATTTCATTAATACGAAATTACTATCGATAAGCAAATATGGTGAAACTCAATATAAACAGTCTTTTGTATTTTCCGACATGATCTACGTTGCTGCTCAATGTGTAGTACTGCCCGTTTTTCCACCAACCTGATCTTCCTTGGTAAATAATATTTGCACTTAACTACTGTACCAGCCAGAGCTGCAAGAAAATTGTGGGCTTGTTGCGAACATATGTCAGTATGTGGCGTTCTCGATTTTTATCAAACTGTAAAATTACTCCCAAGTGATCCAACACATGGACACGAAAAATCTACCCGCTCCTGACTGAAGAATCCCCAAGCCATCAGACCGAGCATGGTGGGTGAGGGGTAACGCTCTGGCCTCAGATTTGGGAGGACGCCAGTTCTAATCCCCGTCTAGGAATCGAAATTTGGGTTTTCCATGGTTTCCGCAAATCACTCCAGGCGAATACCGGGATGCTTTCTTCAAAAGGCCATGGCCAAATTTCTGCCCGATCCTTGTCCCCAATCCCATCCCGCCTCTAATGACCTCGACATCGACGATGCGTAAAGCCATAAGCAAAAAGTAATAATACTAATAATTATTATGAGTCCAAAAATTATTGTTGTGTTGTTCAAACTCTTGTTTTTTAAAAAAAAAAAAAAAAGAAACATTTAGTTTAGCGTGGTAGCAACCTAGAAATGAACAAAACTAAACGAATGAACCATACGAGACACACGTTTTCTCATTAAGCGACACTTATGATTTGGTTCATCTCCTGTTTAAAATTCTCTAATTTTTGCAGAAGAGTTCTAACATTCCATGTTACTATTCTCATTCTCTCCCTTCTCTGTACCCCATCCCCACGCTTCAATGTATTCCCCTCCCGGAGATCCGAACGAGGGGATATTACTCCGAAACACTTTACTTAAAGCACCATTGTCATGCTCTTTCTAGGAAATCCTTCAGGATCTTTAATCTTAAGATGTCCCGTTGCCTTCCACATGATGGAGGGAAGGAGAAAGAAAGAAATGATGATAAGGGTACAAGGAGAAATAATTGAATGAGTAGAGTTCTTCAAATATCTCTGGAGTATTGTGAGTGGTGATATAAGTTGCAAGAAGGAGGTGAGAATTAGAATCGCAATGGCAAAGGAAGATTTCAACAGAAATATTAATTTATTATGCGGGAGGCTGGATAGAACGCTGAGGAAAAAACTAGCTAAATAGTCCCCATGGAGTGTAGGACTATATGGGGCGGAAACATGGACACTGCGGATAGAAGATCTAAAGAGGTTGGAAGCTTTCAAAATGTGGACCGAGCGTGATGGGTGAACGGTTAACGTTCTGGCCTCGCATTCGGGAGGACGCGGGTTCGAATCCCCGTCCGGGCATCCAGATTTGGGTTTTTCACTGTTTCCGCAAATCACTCCAGGTGAATGCCGGGATGCTTCCTTCAAAAAGGCCATGGCCAAATTCCTTGCCGATCCTTGTCCTCAGTCCTATCCATCCTATAATGACCTAAGCCGTCGACGAGGCTTTAAGCACTAAGTAAAAAAAAAAAAAAAAAAAAAAAAAAAAAAAAAAAAAAAAAAAAAGTCGAAATGTGGATATGGAGGAGGATGGAGAGAATAAGTCGGAATGGCAAAGTAAGGAATGATGAAGTGTTGGAACGAGTAGGAAAGGGAAGGTCACTCATAAAAACAATAAGGAACAGAAAAAGGAACTGGATTGGTCATGTGTTGAGGAATGAGTGCCTGCTTAAAACTGCTCTGGAGGGGATTGTAAACGGAGGGAAAAGAAGAGGTCGACGAAGGAAGGAAAAAAATTGATGCCATCATGATAAATGGGAAATGTATAGAGACTAAGGGGAAAGGCGATTATGACCATAAGCTCCAGGCAAATTCCGGGATGCTTCCTTCAAAAGGCCATGGCCGAATTCCCTCCTATTCCTTGCCCCCCATCCCTTCCCGTCTCTAGAGACCTTGCTGTTAAGAGACGTTAAGCAGATAAAAAAAAAGACCACAAGCTGGCACTCGATTTCAGGTATAAGGGAGTGGGAAAACTTTATTTTGTTTGTAAGGGTATCAGGGATTGGAACAAAGTACCAATGTAGTGATGAATAATATAGGAAAGAAGCTAGAAGAATTTAAAATTAAAATTTGTAAAACGAAATAGTACGTGGGGGATGAATTAAGCGCTCCAATTATAAAAGATAATTTTTTTTAAAAAAAAAGGGGTAATTAGATGACTACGTGAATTGCCATCGGAGTATTAAATTATTATTAAAAATGAATTATAATAACACAAGACAAGTATTTGTCGATTGGTCAGCGGTCAGGTTCCCTATGCTTGCTTGACATTGCATGCTACGCCACAAGCTGTATGAACAAACCCTTACAAACTGTCAACCACATCCCGATTTCTTACTTTACTTGTAAGAGAATTTTTAGAATTGAATAAATGTATATCATTAAAATACACAGATTTTGAAACTAATCTCATTCATTCATCATCTAGGGCAGCTTCCAGCAACTGGACGGGTCTGCTGGGACGAAATCCTCGCTAGCGCTTCCGGTCCAACCACCATCTCTCTTCTTTCACTGTCGCCCAATTTCCTCCTCGTTCTTCCACACATTTCTTAACGCCTTTAATCCATCAGTCCCTCAGTCTTCCTCTGAACTCCATGTCTAGCATCTTCCTTAGTAACTTCTCCTTGTTTTTCAATTCTCTGTTGTAGCGGTTCTTCCTTTGTTCTGTCTCTTTTTGTTACTCCTACACCACTCCTCCGAAATTTCATTCCCACTGATTGTACTCTTCCTTTGTCTCTCTTCTCCATCATCCAGGTCTCCAACCCACACGTTAAAATTGGCACAAAGTATGTTTTATATATTCCCTCTATGGTCTTTTGAAGAACATCCTTACAAAAAAAAAATTTTCCTGTCATCTATTTCTATTGGTTTGATGCAATCCTCCAATCCTTCCTACCATGTGCTAATCTGTTCAAAGCTACATACCCTTTACAACCCACCTCCTCAATAATCTGCTTCATATTTTCTGTTTTCCACTACAGTTCTTACCTTCGACTTTCCATACCAGATTTCTAATACACTTAAAAAAACCAATCCGCAAATCTTCCTCTTTCATTTCGGTCCATCCTGTTTCCTTCATTTTCTTCAATCCAGCTTCCCAAATATTTGAATCATTCCACGGTATTTAGTTGCTCTCCTCCAAGTGACATCGCTTTGTCTGTCGTGTTATTCATTCTTGTTGTTATCACCACTTCACTTATTCTCGCACAGAACTTCATGCCATAAGGTGCGACTATTCCCCCACACACATCCAGCTGATCCTGCACCTCTCTTTCATCCTCTCCCCAAACTAATAGTTCATCCGCAAATTGCATTGTTTGTATTTTTCCTTCCCAAACTCTTTTGAAACCAATCAACAACTTTATTCTCTTTGAATCACACTCGTATTTACTACTGCCTGGTGCCCGTAACGTCAATCATGCAGTTTTTTTTAAAAAAAAATTCTACAAAGCGTTATGAGACGAATTCGGGTCTTCTTTCAAACATATTCGAAGAATCGATTTAACTCCTGATTGAGAGTCCCGGCATGGTAGGGAATAGTCTTGTGTAGTTCGCGAACGAACTAGTTCGGAAGAGCGCTCCCACAGGCGAACAACGTGAACTAGTTCCCAGATCTCTCGCTCCTTAGTTTGTTAGTTCGTTCGATCCTTTCCCGAAGACCAACTTTTGTTTTAGTTTATTATCTAAAAGGAAAAACAGTTCCTTGTGGACACTTTTCACTGAAGACATAGATATAAAAAATAAAATAAAAATGAATTGTCTAACATTAATAATTATTGCAGAATTCACAAACGGAAATTTAACGTGGAATGTGAAAATAAAATACACTTTGATCCGATTATCAATTAAAAGACAACCATCGATAACCACAACTACCATAACAAACAAGAGAGCGCGTGCAGTAGCACTAGCAAAGCGAGCGAGCGAGCTGTCTTCTAGGACCTAGATCGTGAACTAATCTGAGCGATCCCGGTCGCGAACTAAAGAGAGCGGTACCGTTCGCGAACTAAATTGAGCGCTACCGTTCGCGAACTAGCACCATTCACCGCTAGGGTTTGCAATATTTTTTCGGTTGATGGTAGTAATTTTTTTAAAAGAATAACCTATAAAAATATGCTACACTTCAAAAATATAATATTTTACGAAAGAGTGGAAAATCATAAAAGGTATGTTTTTACTACTTCATTTTTAAGCTATATTTTTTGCACTTCTTTCATCTTTAATTCTTTTTTGTCTACAGTAAAATTGTCATATGCTTTATCGCTTTCAGTTGTCAAATTAATTTCGAGCAAAAGCTCATTTTTTATTAATGAAATACTTCTACCTGGATTTCGTATAATATTGTTATTTCAGAGTAAAGTTTGTTCACTTTGATATTCATTTTTTCTCGTAAATTTATAACCTCTAATATAGTCTCACAGTCATCAAATGAAACCCTGTGTTTTTAATTTAATATTTGGATTTTGTATAGCCAATTGCTTCCATTAAAATCTAACTATTTACTAAGATACTCCACACATTTATCAACGAATACTAGAGCATTATTTTTTATATTATCACTTTCTGTGGAAAATTTGGTTTCTAAATGCTTTTTTTTTTTTTTTTTTTTTTTTTTTTTTTTTTTTTTTTACCAAAGAAACAGTAACTTTTATATTTTTCTAGCGCTGATTTTAAAGCTGACATAATATAATACTTATCTCAGTCTGTTGGTTAACAGATTTGTGAAAGTGATAAAAGAAATGACTTGCGAAATTCAAAAAGATTTTAACTTTTGTGTCTTCATCAGTTTCATTCGTCGCCAAAAAATTGTGAATGTGTGTTGGATTATCCTCCCTTTCACTAATAAAATAATAGCTCAATGACTTCCAATTCACTGGAAATTTACACACTTTCGTTATTGCTACCACTTTCTAATTCAAGGGTCACTGTTATTTTTATATGTCTAATTGTTAGGTATCACATTGGAAGTATTAATGTTACTTTTCTTAATAATATGGGTAATACTATTTCTGTCATATAGTACTTAACTTGTAGCCAATAGTAGAATTATATTTTGTTCATGATTTCCAAAACTTTATTTAAATAAAAAAGCCGATTACTTATAAACGGGTATTTTAATTCATGAAAATAAACGCGTTTATTATATTTTATAAGTGATGTTGTGTTGTTGTTGGGGTTTAAGGGCGCGTCGACGGCAGGGTCATTAGCGCTTTTTGTAAGTAATTGTTTCTTCCATGAACTAATAAACAAATCCATTTAAAAAATTAATATTCTACGAATGCATGTAAAGTAAATAGTAAAAACAGCACAATTATTCAATTTACCCATTTGTGTAAAGCACAATGAGCACTTTGGTTTATCGGCGCCAACTGTTCATGCTAATGTAATTTGAAAGGGCTATTATTAAGCAATAACTTTTGTTAAGAAGGTCATATTAAATTCCATTTAGAAACGACAAAAAAAAATGGTTATTTCCTAATAAAACTGACATAACAAACAAAATAGCTCGTGCAGTAGCGGTAGCAAGGCGAGCGAACGATCTGTTTCTCTGAATTCGAGACGCGTACTAACGAACTAAAAGAGCGAACTAGTTCGCGAGGGAGCTGCAAACTAAATTGAGCGATCCTCTTCGCGAACTATTATGCGCAAGCCCAGTAGGGAATGTCGCGGGTACAAAAAGAAATCCGTTGCGTTTACCTCGGCAAATAATGGGAGTAAATTGCAGGAAATATAATCAGTATTCCAGTAGTAGTCCATCTAAGCACACAAAGATTCAAACAGGCATTTTTTCTTATTTCTCAGTTTCCCCTTGCCATCAGTGGCGTAGCTAGGTCAACAAGGGCCCCGGTGCAAAAAATTTATTTTGGGCCCTCAGGCCAGACGGGCGACTTTTTTTGCTTTGTGTGCTGGTAGGGGCCCCCTGAACTGAGGATGGGGGCCCTTGAATTGTTCCTTAGGGGCCCCTGAGCAGTGGTTGGGGCCCCCCCTGAGCAGCGAGGGCCCTTAGTGAGAGTCTCCTGTGTTCTCAGAGGCCCCTCAGACGACGGTAGAGCTAAAAAAAAAAGGTCGCCAGTTCGCCGTGAAGGCTTGTGGGCCCTCTAAGCTGCGCTTGAGGGCCCTAGAGGTGCGCTTAGGGGCCCCTTGAGGTATGCTTGGGGGCCCCCTGAGCGTGAGGGCCCCGGTGCACTGCACCGCCTAGCCCCATAGTAGCTACCCCCCTGCTTGCCATATCAAGGTAAAATATACAATTGTTACAAGGATCGCACGCAACGAAACGGACACTTCTTCTCGCAGTTGACATCTTTACACATACCTATATAAATAAAAGGCAAAGTCGTTGAGATTGTGTATAACTCTTTCATCTGCCCTGTTGCTTGTTGATATATTAATGGACTCCGTTTTTCAATTGTTTTTACTGAATAATAGTAAACAACAAATAATTGTTTACTTAATTATGTAATCTGTTCATAGAGCTAACAGTGCCCGATAAAAAATCCCAAAAATTTTTTTCTTTTCGATGAATTTTGCGTTAATGTGGAAGGGATAGCAAGGCATCGCACAATTACACTGATCAGCCAAAACATTATTACCACCTGCTTAATAGTGTGTTGGTCCATCTTTGGAGAGCAATACAGCAGCGATTCGGCGTAGGGCTGTTGATATTTTTAAAAATATCGGATTTTCGATATATCGATATTTTAAAAAGCATCAATATCGCCTGTCGATATATCGGAGAAAAGTATCGATATATTAATACTTACATAAATGCAATTTCATAAAATCAAACCTTGTAAAAATAAGGTTGTCCACTGATAAACAGACATGTGATTTTGTTCTTAACCAGGTTTACAGTTTCTAATGGTTTTTCTTGGTGCTGGTGATTTGACCATTATGCGTGTCACAATTTTCATAAAAATTAATAAAATTTAGAAATTCGAAAGAGGTTCGAGGCAAATCTTATTTTGAAGACTGGTAAGCAATACAGATGAGGCATTTATTTAGGTAGAAGTTTAGCTATCATCGCATGCATTATGGCCAAGTTACATCACTTTTTTTCATAAGATTTTTTGGTGGTATTTCATTTAGTTCCGTATGATAATAGCTTATTCTGAGTTGTTTTACTTTTCTTGCTCTCTAGTTAGCAACTATTTGTTATTTATACTTTCCACTATTCCTGCTAAAGCATTGTAGCTCCCTAGACAATGCGCACGCTAATTTCAAACAATGGTTTCGCTTTCGATTCGTGCCGGGCGAGCGATGACTTACCTTCATTGTTGTCATAATCTGAGTAAACTTGGTACCTATAACTTCCAAAATAATTATAGAAACGTAGTAAGATTTTCTTAAGCTTGCTGATCTCTATGCGTAACAGAAATTAGAGGGATATAGTGTCATTCAGAGCAAACGAAAATGGATAACTTATTTGAAAACAATATCGAAGCCGACATTCAGATTTCAGTATCGATATATCGTCCAAAAAAAATCACTCAAAAATATCGATATTTTCAAAAATAATATCGATATTTCAATATATCGATATATTATCAACAGTCCTAATTCGGCGTGGAATAGATTCGAAAAGTCCTTGTTGGGTTTCCGGAGTTGTGTGACACCAGATGACTACGCACAGATCACGCAATTCCCTCAAATTACGGGCCGGTGGTTTGTAGGCGTAGCGGCTGGGAACGAGCATCTCGGAAACGGCGAGGCTGGTCGGCTGTTCATGTGCTGCTGTAGTAAGCATCTATGCAGAGTGGTTAAAGGACGGTGAAACCACGACTGGGCGACAAGGTGGTGGACGTCCACGCCTCATCACAGAACGTGGAGGTCGGAGGCTTGCCCGCTCTGTAAAGCGGGACAGGCGGCGATCTGTGGCAGATCTGACAGCAGAGTGTGCTCCAAAACACTTGTGTCTGCACTAGCATTGTACTCTGCTTTCAGATCTGCCACAGATCACTGCCTATCCCGCTTTACAAGCCTCCGACCTCTACTATACAATAGGCAGATCGTGTCGACCCATGTTTAACACTTCCAGTGCATTTTAAACTTAACACAAGTTCTTCAAATCTGAAATCTACGGAGCTAACTCAGTTCATGATATGGCGTCATGATTTTTGACTATTGTCTGCCATCACGAAATCTCTATTCTTCATATTCTAACTTCCTCCAAAATCAACATAAATTCTTCAAAATTTTCAGAGTTGTTCGAAATAGTGTAACACACGTCCGATTCCTGTGTTAACCTGATCAGGTCTCCTTTCGTGACTTTTGACCCTAAAAATGGGAACTATTTTCGCACTCCTTACTACACCCAACACTTGGCCACCCCTAGTAACGTAATCAAAGAGCGATGTGGTTTTGACTTCTTTGGCAGTATAGTATTATAATTCCGTGTGGTCGTAATGGTCTAGTGACAGGGTTTCTATTGGATGCACGTACCGCATCTGTCGTAGCCGCCTTAACCTAACCCGGTAGTCCTACCGGGTACAAGGTACCTAAAGTTTAGCGTGGAATGCGAACCACGGAAGCGTTCTGGCCTACTTAACATTACACAGCAAGCTGTGCCAGAGGGGAATGTCGGGTTAAACGCCTTTGAAAATCCCCCGCCGGGACAGGGATTCGAACCAGGAACGTTTCGATACAGACGCCTATTGTCACCCGAGCCACCAGACCGCTGCATCTTTGGCAGTTAGTATGCGTACGGCAGTTTTGACGCCAAGTAAAATATTTATATTTACCTTGCATTTGCGGTTTTCTAGGGGTGCCTGTACTTAGTCTTCAATGCGGCGTCCAAAACACGGTTCTTCCTATCGTGCCAATACGACAAAAGCGAAACTCATAAAAAAATACTTGTCCCACTAAAATTTCGACGAGGAACCCTCAATTTTCTTGGAGACCCCTTTGACCATTACAGAGAAGACACACTCAATTCGTGAGGACTGGAGCATTTTCTACTTTTAACTTTGGAAGCAGTTGAGGAGAAGAGTTTGTCGTTATACATTTCCTTCAGTTATCTGATGTTCTGGTTCTTTTATTTTGGTTTGTCATTTCTGTCGCTAATGTGTTTTCAATTATTCGTAAATATTGACAGTGGCCACTTATGTCGCTCAAAGGTGTCGTAGTATTGCCCTAGGTTGGCAATAAGAGAGTTTGTGGATTTCGTGGCAGCTCTGTAGAAAGCGTTAGTTATTTCTATGATCCTTTCTTTTAGATACGGGACACCTGTAGCTGTATGCAAGTCGGCTGTGAGGAATGGGTTCGGCACTTGGAGAGCTCACCGAAGTGCTTTGTTCTGCATTACTTGGAGACAGTCCAGTCCGGTACTGGAAGCGTATCCCCATGCGGGACACGTATATTCCGTCACTGGACGGATCAGACTGCAATATACACTGACCCCGGTGTTGGCTGCCAATGAGCTGTCTCTACTGAGAATGGGATACAGCTCACGTAGTCTCGCTGCTACTCTTAGGGTGCGTTCATGTTGGAGCTATTATCGCGGATGGCTGTCGACTGTTTGATCGGTGAAATTTTTAGTAAATCCCTTTTGTCGTACTGTAAATACAAACATCACCATAACAGATTTGTTCTAGACAAATAGTAGGATGAAATGACCACTAAATACTGTGTAATACAACACATAATTATAAACGTTTTTAATTCCTTCGATTTCCGTGATTGAAAATTTGAATGTGTTACATTATAAACTTAAGATTAAAGAAAAAAAGAATGATAAAGTATTAATACAGCCAAAGAGAAATGGTACATAATTTACTGAAAAAATATTTTTCTATTAAAACTAATTTAAATTATAATTATAAATTAGTATTAATTTATTTCGAATTGTAACAAAAGTAGATTTTATATACCGTAAGATGCGGGTATTTTCTGCAGCTTGGTTTGGCCTTACAATATTTCTTGGTGTCAAATTCTTGTGATTTGAAATGCTAGTTTCTTTAAGTTGATGTTCAATACCTTCTCTGTAAATAATAACATTATGTAGCAAACAAACTGTCAGCTACCTCTACAGAAGTCTCTATTGTTATGGCTAAAAATCTCCATTTAGAATAAATTATGCCAAAGACACATTTGACGGTTCTTCATGTTCTTAACAACCTAGCATTGAAATATCTGCCTGCATCTAAATATTGCCCATAAGGCTATAATAAATTATTTAAAAATGGATAAGCTCCGTCACCTATAAAAACAAGAAGTTCAGTGGTTTCAGAATTTGGCAGAGGGATTTTGAATATTCAATCTTCCATCTATTAACGATACATACAGACCAGCAGATCTAACAGCTCCACCGTCACTCTGTTTACCATAACCTCCAGCTTCAATTTTTATAAATTTATAGTTAGTATTGACCAATCCTTGCAGAACAATAGAAAAAATTCTTGTATTTATGGAACATGATTCCAGAGTGTTCAGGACAAGTAACTCTGGCGTGTTTTCAATCGATAGCGCCCATGCAATTCGGAAAATTACAAATATTGTAAAAATCTGCAGCTATTTTTTACGAAATCCTGTTCCTCTTGAATTTTTAAATGTAGTGGTTGAAATATTTTCCATAATTATTTCTCTTACAATTTCGAAAACTGTTGCAGTGCAACTCCCATACGAAAGGAATAAGCTAGATTTCTACATGTCTGGCCGGTTGACAATTGTCTGCAATATAAAACACGATTCTACGCTATTATCGAAGCTCCATTATAAACAGTACACGAAGAAAGGAATTGAGCGTCGCTCTTGTCGCCGCGTTTATCGTCGCTCTCGTCGTTTATCGCAGCTCCAACATAAACGCAGTCGAACATCCTCGATGTGACGCTTCCATGTTAGACGGGAGTCTGACGTCACACAGAGGTACTTGACGGTGGGCGACCACGCGATGATTTCACCGTGTAACCTCCATACAACTAAAATTTACCAATCGAAGACGAGCAAACTCTACTAATTAACTTGCTCGTAACTCTGCAGGTCTTATGACGACGTGACCCTAAATACGAGGCGCTTCCAGAAAGTAAGTTCCGTTTGGTGATAAAATGAAATTGTACACAGATACAGAAGAAATTTTTACTGCACAAAATTCTGCAACTCTTAAACTACTTTTCCACATAACTGCAGAAATTTTGCAGGCATTTGTCATAGCGTGGCACCAGGTTTTGTATATTCTTCATAGAAATATGCCGCCTGTGTCTTCAACCAGTTGGAAACAGTTTCTTTCAGCTCGTCGTCATTGGTGAAGTGATGACCGCCAAGGAAAGAGACTTGAGATGTAAGAACAGATGAAAGTCTTGCCAGTTCTTCTGTAACCAAAGGTGGAGGCCCACTTCGTTCTTCATCGTGCACATCACTACGCCCGCCATTGAACTGTCGGACCCATCTTCTCACCATCGAATCACTCATCGAATTTGGTCCGTAAACATCGCAAATTTGCCGATAAATTTCACTTGATTTCACTTTCCTCGCATTCAGAAACCGAATCACAGGCCTGATTTCACAGGCGGCGGGATTTTCAATCAACGCCGACATTTCAAACAAGCACAACAAAGCGTACGTAACTGACAGTGATCTCCAAATGACGCACGTTCTTCCCCTTGATACACATCGTCTACAGCGCATGTGCGGAACTGCAATCGCAGCTCTGCAGCGGAGATAAATTGAAACGGAACTTACTTTCTGGACGCGCCTCGTATGTCGTCTTTTGATCCAAGTAAACAGAGTGGAGGTCATTTGTTTAAATAATATAATATTCAACGGTCATAAAATATCTCAATCAACGGGTCTATAATTCTATAGAAATTACAACGCGAAGTTGTTAGCATATATACTGTCAACTGTTTTAATAGTCAAACCAAAGCTCGCATACACTCGATAAAACAAAACACAATTTTTTCGAATGACTAATTCATTCATATACCGCTACCGCGGCATTGGCAGTCCAAAACCGACAGCGCTTTTGAGCAAAAAAAAAAAAAAAAAAAAAAAAAACCAACTTCCTTTCTCTCTGTCCGCTACACCAGACCAAAGATTTCTAACTTATCTAGGTGTACTTACACTACCCACTGTCAATGTGTTTGGCAATTTGTGGAATTTCTCGAGCTTCGTAATTACATTATATACATTATTACAATCAATAGTTACGTCATAATTAACTACACTCAACTAAATAATATTTACAAATTAATTAACTTCGTAATTGGGGTGGTAGCATATGTTACAACCGTTAAGATGTAGATTAGGTGTTCGGTCTCGCTGTCTGTTGTGCTTCCCCAGGCGCCTCGTCAGCATAATTCCTTGAAACCAAGAAGCAACATATATTCTTTTGCTTATAGTAGACCCACAGCTATAATACTGACCATTTACCTAAAATTTGTGAAGTACCCTACTGTGCCGAGTTACGTACTGTTTATAGTCCGTCACGTCTTTGAGAGGGGCTGAGGCGGCACGTGACGAATCTTCAAGGCGTAAAAACAGCATATGGTGATTTTTACTGCTTCACCATTAAGAAAACTCTATGAAGAAAAGGAAAAACGAATGAAAGAGAAGACAGGAGGCATTAATTCGGCGCCTAGGAATAGACCCATCTAATCTGTTGCAAAAAGAAAAAAAAAAGAAACATGAAAGGAATGCTGAATACAAGGGGGAATGGACCACCTAAATGTAGATCTAGGGATGCAAGACGTTTGTCACTATCTTCATCGATTTGAATTAACAACGAAAGTGATGGTTCCTGTATAGAAATCGTTTGTTTGCTTACTTCACAGAATTAGAATCAAATGACACTCTCATGTCTTGTGAAGTGTGTAAAAATGTAACACATTGTGATGATGATCTGTGTTTGATTTGAATATTTTGTGCTAGGAAACAATATTATATTTCTAATGTACCTAAAGTAGTTGTTTAGTTTGAAGATCCACAAGAGTGCAAACAACTGTATTAATTTTCAATTTCGTCAAGAAAACTTAAGTTCTGTCAGTACCTTGAACTGATTTTGCTACGGCTCCCATTAGCTTATGTGGGGGGGGGTGCCATTAGCCTATGGGGGGTCTTCCATTACCCTATGGGGGCTCCCATTACCCAGTTGACCGGGTAATGAGAGACATTCCAGACAATTTATATATATTTTTTTTTCTTCTCTTCAGTGAAGTGTCCGTTTTCGTTTTGTTGTAATAGTCCACGGATTGAACACAGTAGAATCTAAATTTAAAAAAAATTAACAAAAAATCGTTTCCATGGCTCTCTTTTTTCACTTTTTCCTACGTAAGTTACTAGAGTATTTTTCGAATTATTTGTAGCCATCTGGGAATTGAGTAAATATGTTTATGTATGTTTTTCTTGCAATTAACTGTGAATTTGTGTAAGTGAATATTGTTTTATGTAAATACTATTTAATATGTTCAAGGACAGTACCATGCATGAAAAATTAATTAAAAGTTTGTAATTGTAAGTATTGATGAGATACGGTGTTTAGAAGACCATCTGCAACGGTTTGAACTGGTTTACGTAGATACGTTTGGGTGCAAATATCTTTAATTTCGGTGCGTTTCGGTCAGAAGTCTTTGAATAGTTCCGGAATTTTCTGTAACGCCTATATAAGCGATCTACGGAGAAGAGTGAGTTAGTTGAGTTTTAGTATTAATAAGTTTAGTTTTGAAGGTGTTGCAAGTTAGAATCACTGGAGCATTTATCTACGTTTGTATGTAATACCTTTGTATGGAGTTCGATGCCTTGAAGAAAATAAACATACATGGAAATTGGCTATTTAACTTATTTTTTTGTTTTTATTGTTATTATTATTTCGAACCGAGCGTGGTGGGCGAACGGTTAGCGTTCTGGCCTCGCGTTCGGGAGGACGCGGGTTCGAATCCCCATCCGCGCATCCAGATTTGGGTTCTCCATGGTTTCCCCAAATCACTCCAAGCGAATGCCGGGATGCTTCCATCAAAAAGGCCACGGCCGAATTCCTTCCCGTTCCTTGTCCCCAGTCCCATCCCGCCCCTGATGACCTTAGCCGTCGACGAGTTACATAAAAAGTTTTCTCAAGAACACCAAATAACTAACGCGACTTCCACGACAAGACAGGACATCAAGAAATCACAACAATTAGAAAAGTATTAACAGTACCCGCTAATGACCCCGACGTCGACGGGTCCTGAAGCAACAACAACAACAAATTAACAGTACCATTCCCGCGTTCTCGCCTGTATGTATTTCTGTTTTTCTTCTAGTAGACGCATAGCTACGATACTGACCATTTTCCCAGGATTTGTCAAGTACCCTATTGTGCTGAGTTTTGTTCTGTGTAGCCTGCCACTTGCTCGAGAGGGGCTGAGACAGAACGTGACAACTCTTCGGGCCGTCTATTCAGACTCGGCCTGGGTGTCGTCCGGGTTCATACATCTCCGCCGGTATTTCTCATTGTCGCCCCGGAAATGTCCCGGTGTCAGCCGCGCCGGGCTCGTATTTCACGGCGAATGGATGTGTTCAAGTGTTGCCCCGCTCCTCAAGACGGATGATGGCGCCGGTAATTGTGAAGAGCAGGGCGGCAGTGATAGTAAATGGACTGCCACGCACTATTCATAGCGGCGGCCATTTGTAGCGAGGCAGCCAGTGGTCGCTTGTATGGGAGGCGACGGCTGTGCGCCGGGCTGGCAGCCTCTTAAGCGGGGAGTCCCCCGCCACTGTGCAGCCGCGGATCACACGGCGTCGCCACAGCGGAAAAGCCTACGCATAACCTACACCCGTGGTACGATACTCAAATGATAATTCAAAACGAAAAATTAAAAACTAATCAATATTAATACAAGTTCATTTTAGTCGTTGTGTCAGTATGTCCGTAACGCCCGGGTACTCTCTGTCCACCGATGTTGCTATTTTATTTAACTGCTTTATGTCTCTCAACAGCGAGGTCTTTAGAGGCGGGAAAGGATGGGGGCAAGGAATGGGAAGGAATTCGGCCATGGCCTTTGAAGGAAGCATCCCGGTATTTGCCTGGAGTGATTTGGGAAACCCAAATCTGGATGCCCGGACGGGGATTCGAACCGCCGTCCTCCCGAATGCGAGGCCAGAACGCTATCCGTTACACCACCACGCTTGGTATGTTGCTATCATAGGAAGCTGAGTAATTGGGATACCTATGGATTAGGCTTCCAGTGAATATTCGGCAACTTATATTTTTACATCTAAATCTATACTCTGCAATTCACAAATACTGTGGGTGGCAGGGGGTGCTAAGCACCAATCCTAGTTCAGTGCATTCCAATCCCGAACAGAACGAGGAAACAAATAATACATAAATGTATCAGTACGGCATCTTATTCCTCTAATCTTATCCCTCCTGTCATTGCGACCTAAAAAGGTTGGCGGAAGAAGTCTTTCGCTGCACTCGTAAATTAAAGACTCTCGCATTTTCTCCAACGAATTCAAACGAAAACGGCTTCTTCTGTCCGCCAAACAATCCCAGCCCAAACCGCGTATCAGCTCTGTGACACTTACGTAAGGACTGTAACTAGCAGTCACGAATCGAGCGGCTCTCCTCTGTACTTTCTCTAAGGTTTCAGTCAATCCCTTGCGATACAGATCCCAAATTCCACAATAGTATTCCAAATGCGGACGCACTAGAGTTTTGTACGCTATTTCCTTTGTATGAGCATTACAACTTCTCAAAATACGGCCTAGAATTATCTTTGCCTACGACGGAAGTTATGTGCAAGTCCCATTTCATGTTGCTTTGTACTGTGAAGCCTAGATACTGCAGGGAATCAACCGTGTTAACAACTGAATTGTTAACTTTGTACTCGTGAGCAAACGGGGGCTTTTTATTACTTATTTGCATTGCCTTGCACTTTTTGCAGTTAAGTGTAAGCTGCCATTTATGGCACCATTCCGAAATAACATCGAGATCGCGCTGAATTTCTAAGCAATCGTTAGAGCACCTCATTTCCATATAAATAAGTGCATCATCAGCAAAAAATCGCATCCTGCAATTATTAACGTTGTCACAGAGATCGTTAATAAAAATTAAGAAAAGAAGTGGTCCTATTACACTTCCTTGAGGAACTCCCGAAGTAACCTCTAGCTTTGAAGAGGCTTCCCCGTCTACAACGACATACTGCGACCGACCAGTTAGAAAATCGCGTGTCCATTCGCATATCTGATCAGATATACCGTATGCTTGAATCTTCACCAAAAGCCGGTTATGTGGTACAGAGTCAAAAGCTTTCTGAAAATCTATATTTATTTGGCAGATTCGATCCAAAGGCCAGAGGTCTCTACTCAAATGGTCCTTGAGAAGGACCGTTTGTTTTGCCTGATATCTTGTCCATATTGCAGGCGACAGTTGAGATGACTTAGTGTCATAGTTCGGAAGATCCTCCAGGAATGTCTTACTGGCAGTACGTGCTAGTTCATTTAGCGTTACCCAGGATGCATCACGAGGTGGCGAACTAGTTTTACACCTTGCATTACACAAAGGCCACCGGGTTTTGACTTCTCGTAAAACTTTGTCCATACTCAACAGAATCAGAACTTGGTATGGCAGACGCGCACACTCTCTGTACAAGTTGGTCAAGCAACCATCCCCCTTATGTGAATGCGGAGAGATTCAGACTATTGGTCATATTATTGAAGAATTTCCGATAAGATCTTACAGTGGTGATCCTGTGGACTTCCTGCTGGCAACTCAGGAATCGATAAACTATGTTAATAAACTAGATATATGTCTTTAATCTTGTAAGGTTGCAGTGTCTATATTTTATTCGACGTTCTGAATAGTGTCAAAATTGTCATACGATAAATAAATAAATAAATCGGCAACTATTCCGTCACTTTTATCCTATTCAGTCGAATGGGGAATGGCTAGGTACTATTCACCCGAATACCGAATAGTTAGGTTTTTATGCAGTTGGATAATTGCCTGAAATAAAACGATTGACTCATTATATGTAATATATTTTTAATATATTTGTGTATAATCAATTTCCACAATGTCAAAGCCAAATTGACAGACATATTAAATACCTAATTAAATGATAAAATGACGCCAATACTTGGAGTTTTATTGTCGTACGCGTTTCGCCTGTCGTCGAGGCATCATCAGAGACGAATCTATTTTAAAATTTACATTGGGTTTACAAACTTTTTATATGATGTTTGACATGATTATAATTTGATACATTTTTTGCTTATTTATTTACATTAGTGGTTTTGAGGTTTGTAACCACGCAACTCCTCTTTTTCACCAAAGCATGTTTCCATTACAGCCATTTGTCTTAGCTGCTGTGTACAGGATATAAACATTGCGTCTACTACAACTCACTTGTTTTTGGTGGCCATCTTGTTTTCTTATTGTCAAATGAAGTGGTGCGCTGACGGCGCCAGTTTTTGAAATTACGTAGGTCATTGGTGTTTTGTTATTTTGTTTCCAGTTTTATGTAAGCGTGTGAATGTATGTGTGTGTTAGGTTTATTTCTTAACTGTAGGGTTATTGTATGTTTTCCAGTTTGAACAACTGTAATGGAAACATGCTTTGGTGAAATAGCGGAGATGCGTTACAAACCTCAAAACAATTAATGTAAATAGTAAGTGTAAATAAGCAAAAAATGTATCAATTTGTAATCGTGTCAAACCTCATATAATAAGTATGTAAACACAGTGTAAATTTTAAAATAGATTTGTCGCTGATGATGCCTCGATGAGAGGCGAAACGCGTGCGAAAATAAATCTACATAATACAGTTGCACTGGCGTCATTTTATCATTTCATTTACTGAGCAACTGCGGAAAAATGGCCTACAACAACACCGCATATTAAATATCTGTTCACTTGAATCGTCATAATCGAAAGTTAGGAGTGGAAGATTGTGAAGGAAGAAAAACCATATTTTTTTTTTTAAATTGTCAGGCAGTAGAAGTAGTTACGAGATAACAGTCTGCATATAGCAAAATGAATACCATAAGTTAAGATTTTATTGCCAGAATTATTCTAGTCAATCAAAACTTTGGAAAGTTTATTCCAGTTTGAGACATCCCAGCCAAGCTTCTAACAGTTAGCTCTCTTCCGTTTCGACCGTATGAGCAGGTTGTTGCCGCCCATCACTCTGCTTTTTACCAAAACAAAACTCCCTTACTTTCTTTATATTTTTTATCAATACTGTTGCTTTTACTCCAACTTTAATGAAGGGCATTATTATTATACTAAATAATAATACGAAATGCACTCAAATCAATTTATCAAGTACTTGTTCCAGCACAGATCAAAACAACACAAATATCTTCAGAAAGTTTGTAACTATTGGGGTCCCATATTCCTATCTTTCACAACTCTCGCATTCTCCGCATTCATCATGTCGGGGCTGTTGCCTGTGCATCCTATCATCTTGTGCCATATCTTCACTACCCGACTACCTCCCGCGGACTGCAATGAATGTAATATAGCAACGTGGCGAGTGTATTGTACTGCGCGGCAACTAGCTAGCTGTCGAGCCTTTCCTGCGCCGCGACAACAATGAAATTCTGTAACTCCAGAAACAAGGCTTCATTATTACTATTTGAAGTTTTAATGTAAGCAATAGAAAATTTATAATTATCTTTGAAGTAAACAACTGTAATTAGAAATATTAAGTAACGGAGTAGGCTGATTACATGTGACATATATCTTAGAAGATCTCAAACTAGTTACTGACAAACGTCTAGGATGATGGCCTATGTTGAACATTTAGCCTGAATGCCTTTCTCACAGACTTAAAAACGATGTTTGAAGATGTTTTGACTATGGAAATATCCACTCGGTTATCCATCCGTACAGTGCCGTTAACGAATGGCACATCGTACTACAAGAAGAATTGGTCGAAATAGTCAGTGTCGAACAACTTAAGGCGCGGTTTAGAAAGTGGTATCAGCAGTTCAGGCTTCAGAAAGACACATCTGTTGCTTGTTCTGTATTATGAACTATCGCAAGAAAGCTTTTCCTTCTTCACACCTAGTTCAAACGGTTTAATCGCAAGTGTGGTATGAAAGAGTCACCCACAATGAATATAATTAAATAAATTAAATAATATTCAGATTTTCTTCATAATATTCAATTTTGTAAGTTGTAAATATCATAAATAATAGGGATATTGCATAGGTAAATAATTGTATATTAAACCCGGGCAGCCAGAGTTATCATTATTATAATTTTAATTTCTACAAAACTTGCTGCTCAGTAACGTAGTGGATATGGGAAGCTGGAACTGCCATTTTCGAACGGTCGAGAGCGAGACAATAGCTGGGTCCCCCGACTGAGTGGCGCCGACGCTCATAACAGCGGTGGTCCGTTAGACGGGTGCACTGAACCCACCCCTCTGCGATGCTTGGTCGAGGTCAGGCAAAAGTGCGCGAACGGGGACAGCAAATGCTGACCGCGATATAAAACACGTGACGACGGACATGTATCGATGACCAATCGTGAACGTTTATAGGGGTTCCCAAATGTTAATTCAAGGGATTCTGTTGCATGTGGCGAGTGGGAGACGACTTTGCCGAAGAAGAAGAGAAGAGGCCATTTTTGAGGACACTTGCTGCCGGGACGAGCCACTGTGCAGACGTGTCAGCCGACACGCTCTCGTCCGGTGATCACTGACCGTTTCTGATCACACTCTCTTGCTCTGGGAAACGAGAAGTTGTATGGCATGCCTGCCATTATCTGGAAGCTGTAGTGGAAACGCGGTCGTATCCACTAACCTGGCTTTCGCAGCTGCAGTGGCACTGTGCGTGTCACACTTCATCACGACGATGCACTCATGGTAAAGTACGGACGCATACGGTCACGATTCATTGGGTTTTGACGAGACTTGTGAGCCCTTAAGCGGCACTGAGATAAGACTCTGCTCCCGTCGTAAAATCACTGAGCTAGCTAATTTTCACGTTTAATTTCAAATTCTAAGCATCTTGCTAATTTGTGTAAATTCAAGACGATGCTTTTTAACTTTATATTGCGCCCCTGGGATACTCCTTTTTTGTAGTAAATGTTAACTTCAATTTGATGGCCTGTGTTGCCACGTTGATAATATGTTGATTTTGCTACTTGTTGAAATATTTAATTCAGTTTATGTTTGCTTTTCATCGGCGGATTGTAAACGTCGGGTATTGCTTGTTTTTGTTGTCTTTGGAATATGTTTAACGTAAAGTTAACTATTACCCGGCCTCGTATAAGCCATAAGACTCAATAAATGGGATATTATTTTGTGTACAATATTCATGGTTCTAGTTCCTTCTACTTCACCTTTTTGCAACCATTTAAAATCATTTAATTTTTATTTTTATATTCTAATAATTCACGTGAGAAGGTATGAAGGTAAGGCAGGTGTTGGAGGAGGTGATAAAATTATAATCAATATTTTCACCCACGTCCCCCTCCTCAATACACAAGTAACCGATATTTTTTTTTTCTAAAATAAATGTGTCGCAAAAACTCAACGTCGATATTTGAGGCCATAATTCAAACAAGTCAAAACAGGAACATAGTGCTGGGCAGTAACTACAAGGAGTGATCAAATGGAAAGGTAAGAAACTACGTAAAAACGTAACAGTTAAATATTTGCATATTCCGCCATGCGAGAACGTAGCGAGACATCTCGGGATGCGACTGGAGTCTCTGACTGGGATCGGAGCATGCGCGGGCGCCCGCATGCGCAGTAGAGAGCAGAGGCTCTTATCAAAAGCGGCGTCCAAATGATGCGGCAGTCCGTATGAGGACAGGATGGCGTACAGGTGGGGGATGTGTACTGTGAGACACTCCGACGCCTACGCAGGTCCATCAAGAACAAAAGACCGGGGCTGCTCACGGAGGGTGTGGTTCTGCTCCATGATAACGCGCGTCCACACGTCTCCAGAGTCACACACATGGAACTGGCCAAGTTCAAGTGGGAGACGTTGGACCATCCGCCCTACAGTCCGGACATGTCGCCCTGCGATTTCCATGAGTTTGGTCCACTGAAGAAACACCTGAAAGGGAGGCGCTTCAACTCGGACGACGTACTCAAGGACGCTGTGAAGACTGGGTCTCATCACGGCCACAGAAATTCTGGGAACAAGGAATCCTGCGGCTTGTTCATCAGTGGGAGTGTTGTGCTCAGGCCTATGGTGTATATTTTGAATAAAGTCTACATTTGTATCCACCGTGTCGTTCCGTCACCCCTTGATCACCCCTTGCATACTTGAACAGACGAGCGAGAGACAATCACAGACTTTTCCGAATTTTCGGCTGTTCGGACAGGAAGTACGCAGAATATTCGGTATTCGGCGTATGGCCGAATATACGTGGTGTGTCTAAGAAGTTCGGTAAATGGTGTCATATCTGAACGGCAACCATTGTGCGTTCATGCGCATGGGTCTTCAGTGACTTGAGGACACTGGATACATAGCATGCACTGCTTGTGACTGGCAGTGTGAACAGATTGCGACCAGTTGAACGTAGTCAGTGTGCGAGGAAGTGTCACAGCGCAGTGGAGCAACGTGCGAACATCAAGTTCTGCTACAAAGTGGGGAAGACTGCCACGGAGACACATGCCAGAATTTCACAGGTCTGGATAATGGATGCTGCTCCATGACAATGCCCCTGCACACTGAACAGAAGATGGTAACTGTTCTTCAACACCCTCCGTACTCCCCTGATCTGGCTCCTGCGGACTTCTTCCTGTTTCCCCGCTTGAAGGTGGCCATGAAAGGTGAACGTTTTGCGGACGTGAATGCCATCAAAGATTGTGTGACAGTCGCTCTCCGATCGATTCCAGAGGAGGCCTTTGCTGACAGTTTCCAGTAGCTGTACGAATGTTGTCAAAAGTGTGTTGTAGCGGGTGGCGACTATTTTAAAGGGCAGTAAAGAAATTTTGTTTCTATCTTTTGTTTTGTTTATTGTCTGACAGCATTCAACGAACTTTTTAGACACACCGCGTACTATCCGTAGCACGTCTACTACGTATCTATCTTTATGTAATACTTCAGCGTTTTTCAATTCCAAACCAGTCATGCACAAAAATACGTAAGTTGTTTAAACACACATGTTAATAACTAGTATCTTTTTGAATGAAAGCTTATCGATCTTCTAGCAGCTTCAGAATTGTTGACATTGATGTCGAACGGTGGTTGAGAATGGAAGTAATAATAGCGTCCGAAACGTTGCCACATAGTGCATTTTTGACGTTGCTAGGACCCTGAGAAGCTTTGCCTATTATATTATCTTTTTCCTTGGGAGCTATTGAGTGATATGGTAGTTCCGGTGTGTATTGAACATAAACATTTTAGCTACCGGTATTCCACATTGATGAATGGGTTGTTTGTGGTTTTCACTCGAAAACCTAGGCTACCGGTCCGAAAATTTGTGTTGTGGTCACTTATAAATTACATTCACTGATCTGTAAGATCACTCGAGTGGTTACCTTAGCTTCTGACATGCTTCTGGGTACTTCAACCCAGCGACGTAGAAATACGGCCCAGGTGTCCAACCGAATTAACGAATTGCAGCTAAATGCTCCGAATCACGCCACTCCCAACCAATTTTCCCTCCCACGCAATCGTATTAAGAGCCTCCAATCTACCTGCCCAACTAAACAAAGTCAATACTGACGCACGGAACGCTAACACAACCACGTTCATACAGGCCCTCTGGAAACATGTACACAGCAGAATGCGATATGAATAGGACTATCTGTCACCCAACTGTCCCTAGAAAGTTTTACCTTCATTCAGATACTAGCTTCAAGCCCGTCAAAAAGGACGGGTTGAACGCAATATCCTGGCAATTCGTTACTTTGCAGTTGGTTAATTATATGTAATTGTTATTTTATAATGCTCATTACCTTGATTTTGTAACACTCTACATATTTCGTTTGCTATTTACATAGCAATACCGTTCTACTGAACTTATGACGACAGAAGTATTAACAAACTAGTTATAAAAAGATCTATCATTACCGCAGATTCTAGAATCTTATTCCTCGGAAAATGATCCAGAGAGTTTGCTACTGAAGGTTAAAAATATTCGGTTGCTGGTTTCAAAGAACCAAATAGGCGAAGAATTTTAAAATTTACAGGACCTGGTGACCTGCTTCTCGGGTTTTTGATCCAGAGAGCTAAATATTAGCAGCTGCGATTATTCGTTACTCGTTCTCAACGAATAAGATACGAAAAACCGAGAGTGGTGGGTGAGCGGTTAACGCTCTGCCCTCTCATTCGGGAGGACGGCGGTTCGAATCCCCGTCTGGGCATCCAGATTTGGGTTTTCCATACTTCTACCAAATCACTCCAGGCGAATACAGGGGTGCTTCCTTCAAAAGGCCATAGCCTAATTCCTTCCCATTCCTTATAGCCAGTCCCATCCGGTGCTATCTTCAAAAAGCCATGGCCTAATGTCTTCCCGTTCCTTGTAGCCAGTCCCATCCGGTGCTTTCTTCAAAAGGCCATGGCCTAATGTCTTCCCGTTCCTTGTAGCCAGACCCATCCCGCCCCTAATGACCTCGACGTCGACGAGGCGTAAAGCTATGTGTAAAAAAAAAGACACTAAAAGAAAAAAGTTAAGGATAGATAATGCTTAGTTCTTTGTTGAATCAGTCTTTCAGAAAGTTTATTATTATTATCTATGATCATTCAGTTACTGATTTCAACAAACAGTTTATGAAGGGATATAAGACCGGTTTGTGACGCAATTGTCGCCGAGGTCAAACCTCCGGAAGAACATCCATTTCCTCTCTCCATAAAATTCAGATGTTACTTCATCCCCAATGAATGGTTCACGCTCCTTAGAGAAACCGAGCAAAGCCGACAGTATGTCTGTTCACGAAATTTTTAAACATGTCATACAGAAACTGACTGCGAGAGAAACAAAGCCTGAGCAACCGATATAACATTGCACACGCTATCCGTCTGTCTGTCACCGTACGATGGGTTTCCAAAATTTCATGGCAAACTATATCATTCATCCAGAAAAAAGTATCCTATATCTTCCAAATGATACACAGCATTTCCTTAGCAAATTTCATCAACATTGGTTCAGCGATTTTGTTGTGAAAATGTAAGAACAGAAAGAGAGGCAGAGTTATTACCGCATTTATAATATTAGTTATGACTGTGTTAAGCACGGCCATTTATTCGTCTTGTATGTTCTGTAGCTGGTGGCTAAGCTTTGATTGTTTCCCCGCAGGTCAGACCACGCCCATCAAACACCTGTCACTGCATCACTTGCTGCCCAGCACGGACCACTACATGACGTACGAGGGCTCGACCACGCACCCCGGCTGCTGGGAGACCACCGTCTGGATCATCCTCAACAAACCCATCTACATCTCCAGGCAGGAGGTGAGGCACACGTGGTGTGAACCCGTCACCGTGTTTGGGCATGGTTTAGAATTAAAGTGACAAAAAACGAGTTTTTTGAGATCACAAAGTATCTTCTCATCTGATCTCATCTATTTGTTGAGTCTGAACATTATTGGACCTCTTGAGTTTATTTAAGAAAAATATGCAAAGCACAGAGTCTAAAAAATACAAAAATGCATTCTTAAGGACCTAATGCGAATTATTAGGGCCATTAAAGTGATAAAAAAAAAAACAAGTTTCTTGAGGTCACAATGTATGACAGAGTAATACGGTTAACGTTAAGGAACGGTCTAAGGTGATACCAAGATATTTAGGGTAGAAATTAAGTTTTACTTTTTGGTGGAAGAATTTCGCTTTGAGCTGCTGATGTGGTATTCTGTTGCTCAAATGGAATGCGCACATTTCTATTTTCTTCTGTTTTGGACAACAGTATGCTTTCAACGATTTAAAATCATTTTAAAGCACGCTTTCACCCTCTTCTAAAGTGGCAGTTTGGACAGCGATAGCTAAGTCAAAAACGTAGCAAAATTTACTGCCGGTCGTTCCTGGCGTGTCACTTGTGTATAAGTTGAAGAGCAATGGAGCTAGTAATGATCCTTGAGGTAATCCAATATTTACTATAAATGACTTACTTGTCCTTTGTCGAACGGTGATCTTGAAATATCGGTTTGTCAGCAAGTTCTTCAGGAATGATGTTAGTTTCCTGCAGGGTTCATGCTTTTTAAGTTTAAGTAACAGTCCATCTAGCCAAACTGCAGCATATGCCACTGTTAGATCGAAAGTAGCTTCTGATGTCTTCAACTCTTTCTCCGCAGTATATGATGTCAGTGTTAATACTTGTTCACAATAGCTCCGTTTGAGTCTGAAACCTGCCTGGTATGTTGGTGCTATGTTATTTGTCATTCCTTGAATACGGTCGAGGATGAGGCGTTCTAGAAGCTTCTAGCAAACACTTGGATGTTACCAGCCCTCTAATCGTTCCTTGTCTCCCTCTTCCAGATGTACTCCCTGCGGCGACTGATGCAGGGGCCGGAAATGGAGCCTAAAGCCCCCCTCGGCAACAACGTGCGGCCGCCTCAGCACCTGCATCACCGCACGGTCAGGACCAACATCGACTTCTTCCGAGGCACCCACCGACAGGTACCTACGTCACAAGTCAGCAAACATTTCTTCCCCGAAGTCAAAACGCGTCTCACAGCTAGAGATCTTGCCGGCCTCGGTAGCGTAAGGGTTAAAGTACTAGCTTCGACGGTCTCCAGTTCGAGTCCAGCCGCGGGCATGGGTGTTTGAGTGTTATGTCTGTGAATTACTTGTCCATCCTGTGATTTGTGTGTGTAACTAGTTGGGAAAATGCATACTGGAAAAAAATTGAAAGGATTTATAAGAGAATAATCTGTCTGAGCTAGGCTCATGTAAAGTCTAAAGTTCCAGGACCTTTTGGCCTCTGACTTTTGTCTGTTAATGGTTGTCATAATGGCTGTCTAATCAAGTCTTATGGTAGGTGATAATGTTTATTTTTTTGTCATGTCCTGTAATGACGTGTTAGTGTCAGTACTGGTCGGTTGTATGTTGGGTCGTATGGGTCTTGTCCTAGGCTTTGAATAATTTCGTGGGGTGAAGCTTGAGCTTTTGTGAAGAATTTTGTTGATTTGTCTTTTATGTAGTCTGTCAATGTTGGTATGCCTAGGTCGTAATGGAGTCGTATGTTGGTCATGTACCGAGTGGCATCTGCTATTAATCTAAGATATTTGTTCTGAATTATTTGCAGCTTTTTTAGGTTACTGGCTGATGCCATGCTGTAAAGTTCAGAGCCAAATAGGATTGCTGGCCTTATTACAGCTTTGTAAATCTGTCGCTTTGTTTTGGTGTTGAGTCTGGGCCCCTTGAGGAGGGGGTAAGAGAATAAGCGGCTTGCTGGGATTTTTAATTAATATACGACGTTGCAGTTGTGGAGCTATGTTACTTGACACAATGTTCAGTACTTTCGTTTATAACTTATTGCTTTTAATAATTGATTCGAATGCCGTCCGGTCGCCAGCCTGGTTAGCTTTGCTGTTTGGATAATTAAATAAATCACAGTCATAGGGCACACGCAAGAAGCAAATTAAAATACATACACACGTGCCAGCTTTCACAGTTCACGAAGTTTTATTGCACTGAAATTACATAATCCAAAAGCAAGCCACCAGACATTAAAACTAATTTTCGTCACCTGGGAATGCTGTTTAGAGAATAATTAAGGTTGAAAATAGTGAGTAGAAGCCCCGTTATTATTCGTTAAACAATAGACGCGGTGCAGTAACGTAGTCGGAAGAACAGCATCAGCATAACCCATAACACCTCTGACATCTTCCCCTGATACCATTCACGCTTTTGAGCCTACGGTTACGAGAAACCGAGAGTCAAAAAGTGCGAAATATTACATGCTTCACATGTAGCAGTAGAGAAGACGTTGAAACGAAAGTGATCTAATAAGCACGTGTATGAATCCATCATGGTGATACGCGAAAGATCGTGAGTTCAATCATTGCTCATACTGGATACATGCATTTCTTTGCTACTATTTTATCTTTGTAATATAACAGATTCATTTGTAAGAAACTTCAACAAACTATTGATCTGTTTTCTGCAAAAAATTCACTAAATTTAGGATGGTAAGCGCATCAGTTGCTTCGAACGCAGGAAAATAAGATTTGAAATATCCTTCCATAATCACAAGAACATTTTGTTTCTCAAGTGGGAAGGGATGTTTGATTTACATTTCTAAATTCCAGTTTTCCCTCTGATAATTTCTATATATAGCAGACATACTATATCATGTCAGAAAATACAATTATACGGATAATGTGGTGAATAAGGGAGTTTCTTTCAATGCAATCTCTAATCATACAAATTATATGCTTATTGTGCGAAAATACGAGATGATCCGATGGCTCAGTGATTAAGGCATCTGAACGGAAATCAAAAGGTCCCCGGTTCGAACCTCTGTCTGGGCGGGAGTATTAAGCCGACTTTGCTGGGTTATATGAAGTACGCCAGAGCGCTTCCGTGATTCGGAATCCACATTGTGGTGGTACGAAATAAAAGTGAGGGGGGGGATTTTTATAAATTATATTTTTATTAATTATAATTAATAATTGGTTGGCAAGAATCATTAGCCAGGTCACAAAGACAATGAAATGGAACTCGCGATATGCAAGGCTCTCATGAAGTTCATCAAATGTCGGCTAGCTCAGGGTCAAATTAGCATAAGGAACATAAGTCTCTCTCTCAAAGGCGCTTACGGGTCATTCGCAGTCTCAATAAGAACTCAACGAAGCAAGACCTGGCGTTTTAACACTTTACCATAGCAGCAGCACTGATGTCTGATGCACTCTCCGTTCCAGCGCAACATACGATCACAGACTGTGATCGTAGGCAAGTCGCTGTATAGCCCAGATCAACTGTTCTGGACCAGCGATCAGTACACTCGACTGCCTCAGACCGTGGCCCGGCGAGAAGTAGTATCGACTGTCCCAGACCGTGGTCTGGCGAGAAGTCCGTTCCTCCTCTTCGGAAGGCGATGGCGTCCTCCTCCCGCGTAGGAACATGGCGGGCAGAAAAGATACACCCTGCATTAACACATGAAGACTCCTATCGATGATTTGATAGGCAGGTTGGAAATCACGTGATACAGTCCATCGTTCAGATTCGCGGCATTTTGCTTGCGTTCCCTTTGCGATGTCTCTGGCGGGGCGGGGAGGGAGCAAGCTGTGAGGTGGCCGTCCGATTGACCTTGGCCAGGCGACAGCAAGTCGGGCCATTGTCCGGCGGGCAGGGATTAACGGTACGCTTCCGCCCCAGCTCAAGACGACGCACCCCAATCTTCAACACATTTCTAACACTCGCATACATTTGCCGAGCTCCCACAAATAAAATGCCCTTGCATATTGATTTAAATAAAAACAATTCTGGGCTGCCCGAGATTAATTTACAAATTTAATCTGAATAAAATTAAATAAAAATATTAATTTTAATAATAAAAATAATTGTAGCGTGACGTGATAACGTCCCGTTACAACATTAAACTGTAGTTATACTATACCCGGTAGGACTACCGAGTTACGTAGTCGGCTACGATAGGGGTGGATTGTACAGCCATTAATTTCAATTACTACACTTATAAATCTGTAAGCTTCGGTGCGTATGGATTTTTTTAAGGTACCTCGCAAACTCGGAACCGCTTTTGATGAAAGCATTAGATCTAACTTAAAAACATGTATATTTTGATTCTACATGAATGGTTGATAGGACAATAAATGATAATCTGTTCGTTATCTGAGCATATCTGAGCACATCACCATGAGTTCAAGATAAACACTCATTTCTTACCTGAACATATACCTACCAAGGATCACTCTTCATCAAAGATAAACACGATACTTTCTGGATCCTTCTTCTATTTTTAACGATTACGTAACTTTGATTAATTTTTTCTTTAGTTCTATGGATTACAGTATCTTAAAATACACGAAATACGTAAATCAAACATTTCCGATAGCTGTGGGAACCACAGAAGTAACCACAGTAACAGTAATGAAAATATTGGAGGCAACTCAAATTACTACAAACTTAATTCATAGTGTCTTGTGCTGTAATATAGAATATTGTTTTTCACCGTGGCGCAGGCTACATTTCAACATAACAACAGGCTCCGCTAACAATGCTGCCAGAAAACCAAATCGCCTATCTTCTATACGTCCGTCCACATATCTAGGTCCACGTGGTCGAATTCACAAGGCAAATGCTAATTAAAATATACATATTAGAATAAATACACACTGAAGGAAGATTATGGTCTGAATATAAATCAAAGTAAGACTAAAGTGATGAAATGTAGCAGAAATGATACCAATACTAGTAGATTAAATATAAAAATAGGATCGAATGCAATTGGAGAAGTAAGTGAATTCTGTTATTTGGGAAGCAAAATTACAACCGATGGCCAAAGCAGGAATGATGTTAAAAGCAGAATAGCTCTAGCGAAAAGAGCCTTCATGAAAAAGAGAAATCTTTTAGTTTCAAACATTGATCTAGGAATTAGAAAGAACTTTTTAAAACTCTATGTGTGGAGCACAGCACTTTATGGTAGCGAAACATGGACTTAGGGAATACCAGAAAGAAAGAAAATTGAAGCATTTGAAATGTGGTGTTACAGAAGAATGCTGAAAATTAAATGGACAGACAAAGTGAGAAATGAACGATTTTGGAAATGATGGGTGAGGAAAGAGGTTTGTGGAAGAAGCTTACAGGAAGGAGAGACAGGCTGGTAGGTCATATTTTAAGACATGCAGGATTGGTTAATTTGTTAGTGGAGGGAACAGTCGTAGGTAAGAACTGTAGAGGAAGACATAGATTAGAATATATGAAGCAGATAATAGAGGACGTGGGTTGCAGGGGATATGTAGAGATGAAGGGGTTAGCACAGGATAGGAAGGGATGGAGGATTGCATCAAACCAGTCGAAAGACTGACGACAGCAAAAAAAAATAAAAAATAAAACCAACATTGCACACAGATACATATTCCACACATGTTCCTCATAAGTCAGAAAAATCTTTGTGCAGTCAATGATATAATAGTGTGATATTTTTACTTATAATAAAGTACATTTTTTTAAAAAATTAAGAGTTGAGGGCATTGTTATTAACCCATAGAAAAGGAATCAACATTTTTAAAAAAATTTGTATCTGTCTGACTATTTGAATGAATGGGATTAACACAAAATCCATTTGGTGGGATTTAAATAGGGTTTTTAATAGTATACAGTACCTGCTGTATCTAAATTCATATTTTGATTGTACATGAAGGGTAGACGGAGCAATAAGAATAATCTGTTTCATTTTGTTGTGAAGTCGAAACGTTGAGAAATTTAAGGTAAAATTGTCTACAAATTAACATCAGTTTTTCGCTGAACGAGACTCACCCAAAAACTTCTAATCGGATTGAAATATCTCTCGCAGTCGAAATGTTTATTTTTATATTATAACAATGTTTGTAGGAAATTTTCTCTATGTGAATGCGTTAATAGTCAGAGCAAAGTCATGGTGCTCATATTGAGAGTCCCCTGTAGTCAATACGTATTGTAGTGTACTATGGAAATGCTGAAGGACGCGGCGGAGAAAGGACTGGCGGAGCTGTGAAAGATTCAGACGCTGGGAGTGGACAGGCGACTCGCGGCTACCCATCAGGCCCCGCGCGCGGTTTTCCGGGCTCAGCTTCGATCGCCACTCATCAATTGTGGATGCACGAGGTCTGTGTCGCCACAGGGATCGATCGCGGTTAGGGTCGACCTGCCGCGTGTGGGGGGGGGGGGGGGGAGGTGTACGGACCCACCACTCACAAACACACGCCCTGGTCTCCCTCTGAATGTCACTAATTAAGTCTCTTCTTCTCTGTTCCCACAGGCGAAGAAGTGTCCCACCATGCAGCGTGAGATGTACTATAAAGGTGCGTATTAATTAAGACATTTAAGTAAAAGTTCTATTTAAGTACATATTAACATCAGTAGAGTAAAAGAAAATGATATTTAAGGCTACATGGAAGAACTGCTTATGACTATATACAAAGTTACAAATGACGAGGGACAAAGATCAAATTAGATTGCGATGGCCCAGAGGTCGAAATTCGACAATAATTCATTAAGTTACTTATTTTGTTATGTAAAATTTCACTTCAAGTGTCTTCTGATTGGAAACGTTGTGCATTGCAAAGTCTTCATTGTAAATGCATTAATCCACAATCGAAACTATTAAAATTTCTTGGAATGACATGCAGTGCGCATTTAACTAATAGTTTCATCATTTTGTGTACTATTTTCACTATTTCAATTTGGTCTATCGCCATTTTGAATTTCACGCAAGTAGGGTTCCTTCTTCTTTGTCTCTCACTCCGACATGTTAATGACTAATGACATAATGGAAGAAGGTGACTGTAAGAAAAACGTAATGAAATTACTGAAATTAAGATTAGACAGGGTTTCAAAATTAAAAAGACCCTTAACCAAATATTAACCTTCTAAATGATAAAATGTACTTACTTTTTTTAACTACCATCCCAATTTGATTTTTGTTTTTGGCAGAAACCATTAGGCGAGTCTTAACTTAAATCAAATTATCCGTTAGGTCGTCGAATCCTGTATAATATAGGAAATATTCCTGTTAGAAATGTTCCTTTTATAAGATCAAAGATTACTCTCTATGCGACTTTTGTTTGACCAAAGACAACAGAGTTTCTTAATTCTGGGAACACATGTTGGCTCCGATCGGATTTCGTGCACACACGGGCGCGCGAACTTATTTTTTTAAGCAATAATGTATTTGTAACACACATGTTTACTATGCTAATTATGTTTTGTTTTTTTACTGTTTGACCAAAGACCAGAGAGTACCTTATAAATCTGGCATTAGCAGAATCGGTGTCATTAAACAGAATTTAATTTAATTTAATTTAATTGCAATGGAGCACAGGCTCCGGTGGCAATTTCCCTACACACCCATCTTCCCCCTATCCTGCACCCACCTACATTTGCCCTCTACAAATTTTATCTTTAAATTCCTTCAAAGTTTTCGGTAAATTATTCACCATTTCTCTTGGTAACTCATTCCAATCCCTGACACCCTTACCTAAAAAAGAGAATCTTCCCACACCCTTGTGCCTGAAATCGAGTGCCAGCTTGTGGTCATGGTCATCTTTTCCCTTCCATGCACTACTTTTCATACCTATTGCAATATCTTTCCATGCCTCATCACCAGTATATGCCCTGTACACGTAATTAACGTAAACAATAAATGTTTTATTTATTAAATGTTTTTGTAACACATATTATATATAAATTTTAGCTTTCTGCACTTCTTGTCCATATAAACTTGAACTATGCCAAATCTCACACTTCTCCGTGCGCGCAATATTCTTAAAAAGGAATCCGAAGTTTTCGCTTCATGTAGCCCTATTAATATATAGATATACAAATATTAGTGACTAAACGAATTTAATAATCGACAGCGTTAAACTGTAAAGTTCAATTAATGCATCGACCCCAAAAAAGTTTCATTGTCCTGAAAACATGAAGATTTATTAAGCGTATAGATATTACATATGATATGATATATCGGAATGCGACTATAAAAAGTTCACTCAATACTACCATATCTTATTGCGTGATTTTTTCCCTTAATCTGATACTTTATGGAAATACTATATTAGTTATGCAAATGGAGACTTTCCCGGCGTATTGATTCAATAAAAGTTTCACGGGAGTCCAGCCGGATGGTGTCATAAAACGACGACGTTTCGACAACCTGCTCGGTTGTCTTCATCAGGTCTATTTTAGATGTTTGTGATTTCGAAACATCTAAAATAGACCTGATGAAGACAACCGAGCAGGTTGTCGAAACGTCGTCGTTTTATGACACCATCCGGCTGGACTCCCGTGAAACTTTTATTGGACTATATTAGTTGTTAACTGAGTTCTTTCCAGTGGGGTTATGACTGTGTTGTGGTGCTGAGTGTGGTCTCTTTGTTCTGTGCAGCCAACACGTGGGTGGAACACGAGCTGACGGGCCAGCGCTGAAGACGGCGTCCACTCTCGCTGGTGCGTCGACCCAACCACAGTTCCTGCTGGCGGAGGACTAAACCGACTGCCGACGCTTGCTACTTGTCGTGTGCTCGCCATAGACACGCTCGCCAACCTCACACCCGCAGCTCGCCACTGAAACGAATCATCAACAACCACAAAGGGATGATAATCACTGGGATACCTTTTTTTTTTAACTCCTATACGTCTCTCAACAGCGAGGTCTTTAGAGACTGGAAAGGAGGGGGGCAAGGAATGGGAAGGAATTCGGCAATGGCCTTTCTTAAGGAAGCATCCCGGCATTTGCCTGGAGTGATTTGGGAAACCATGGAAAACCCAAATCTGGATGCCCGGACGGGGATTCGAACCGCCGTCCTCTCGAATGCGAGGCCAGAACGCTAGCCGTTACACCACCACGATCGGTACTGGGATACCATCCGTACATAAAATGGTTTTAATCGACTAAAAGATAGATTTATATCCCCTGTTTATCACCCCAGTTATATCTGTAATTTATTGGATTTTTGGTATACGATGCAACCATCATCTTAGATGTAAGTTGAGGCTTTCCCGGCGTACTCATCATCATTATCGGTGGGGACCATCTCCAGTTTCCGGGTGTGGTTTACGAACCTTCATGTGTTTCGGTCTTGGTTGTTATGGACGATCGTCTCCCACTGTATCCTATCCAGAAAAATTTCTCTGTCCGTAATATATTCCCAGTTCCTGCCTCTTCTCTGTATGCCCTCCTACAGTTGGTCTGTCCATCTTCTTCTTGATCTTTCCTTTGGTCTTTTGCCAACTATCCTTTCTTCCAAATACGTTTTTGGTAGTCTTTTACTATTCATTCTCTTGACATGCCCAAACCAGTTATGTACTGATACAGTAAAATCTTCTAGGCTGTCCAGCTGGATTGTGTTGGTTAAACACGACGTTTCGACAGCTAACTATGCTGTCATCATCAGGTGTCAGGATCTTTCTCTGAGTAGGTGGTGACAGTTAGCTTGCGACAGATAGAAGGGTCCTGACAACTGATGAAGACAGTATAGCTAGCTGTCGAAACGTCTTGTTTATGCAACACTATCCGGCCGGACATCAGAGAGGTTTTTATTGAACCGTCATCTTGCCGTGTCTATAAGTGGTCAACCACATGACGTCAAGAATGAGTGCAGGAAATATCCAGTTCGTGAGTCGAAACGGAAGTTGGTCAACGATCTGCTTTATGTGAGGTTAGGAGTTTTAGGGGAATTAAAGGTGGATATAGTTTGCAATGTGATGTTTTCTTCACATAAATATGGTGTGGAATGATTTATTACAAACACTAAAATAACCTTCAGGCCTAGGTTACTATGATGACAGCCACCAATACTGAGCGGAAAGACTGAAATTTCAATGCACTATGCGGAATTTACATGAACTTACTTAGCTAAGATAAATAAATTGTGAATGGCATGGTTGAACGGGAAGTTCGGCTGCCAAGTAATAGATTTTCAGATTTGTCGCGCATTTCGCTTCTGTGGTGGCTATACGTACAGTTTAGCGAGGAATCCGAACCACGGGCCGTCCTGGCATACCCATATGATCAAAGTCCGTAAAAAGTCCTTACTCCATCGGGTTTTAGTCCCGTATCCTGAGTTTTATTTAATTTAACTTAATTTTAATTGCGATGGAGCACACGCTCCGGTGGCAATTTCCTTACACACCGATTTTCGACCTTTCCTGCACCCACCTACATTTTCCCTCTTCAAATTTTAGCTTTAAATTCTTTCAACGTATTTGGTAAATTATTCATCATTTCTCTTGGTAACTTATTTAAATCACTGAAACTCTTACCTAAAGAACCGAACCTTCCTACAACATTGTGCCTGAAATAGAGTGCCAGCATGTGGCCATGGTCATTTCTTTCCTTCCATGCATTACTTTTAATTTTTACATCAATATCTTTCCACGCCTCATCACCAATATATGCCTTGTACACTCCCATGACTCTCTTCACCTACCTCCTGTCTTCCAACCAATCCCATTCCAGCTCTTTTATCATATCTGTTACTGATTGCGTTCTGTGGCAATTTCCAAAAAACAAATCTAGTAGCACTTTTGTGCAACCTCTCTAACTCCTGTATTTGATACTCAAAATGTGGGACCGATTCTAGTCTACCATTTCAAGCTATGCTTTGAGAAATGTTTTGTAAGCCAATTCTTTCACTTCGTACATCCCCTCATCGCTATCTCCAACAAGTGAAGAATTTTGAAACCGTTTCCTACTACCTGTCCAGTCCAGTCAAATTTGTTATCAAATGTAATGCCAAGCAATTTACATTTCAAGTCTTCAATAAGCAATTCGTTCCCGACCTCGTAGTCGCGATCAACATTTATTAGTTTTTTATCTGTGTATCTAATAAGCTGACTCTTCTTTGCATTTATCGTCACCCCATGTTTACCAATCCAAGTAGATATCTTGTCCAGATCACCCTGCGGTTGATTACAGTCCTTGCTAGAACACTTGTTGTTTGTCCTCCTCCGGAGTCTACCTTACCGTAAGGGGGCGTCCATAAATCACGTGTGGTGAAATAGGAGGGGGCTGCGAAATCTCACCAAATCTTATCAAGGGGGAGAGGGGTCAACGGATATCTTACGTAAGGTTTTGGAATTTTTTTGGACTGTAGAACTAAAAAAAAAGAAAGTTTACAAATGATGCGAAAGTCGATGAATTTAGGGGTTGGGCTTCGGAAGGGTGAAACCTTAAAAAAAAGGTCTAAAAAATTAGCGAGGGCGATTTATAGTTTATAGGGGGGGGGGGTCTCACGGACTAGATCTCACGAAGTCTCACCAGAGAGAGGGGGTGGGGGGGGGGGGCGTGGGGAGACTTCGGAAATCCGGAAAAATACCTCACGTGATTTATGGATTACCCCTAACTACTCTCAAGTAATTAATAATGACGAACGTAATAAGTCAGTGAACAAAGTATTAGCTCCTTCTGTTTTATTTTTTAAACAGTACGATAGGCACGCCTACATGGAATAACTTACTTCGTTAACGTGTATTTCCACAATTTAAATGTAGGTGAACCATGATGATTGCCTCCATTACCCCTGAGGATGACCAACAAGGTTTTTTATTATTATTATTATTTTTTTAATGGCATTCGGCTAGTGGGCCATACAGCCAGCTCAATGTGATTTGTTGCTATCAAGTATTGACACAAGGACACTACAACACGGACAAGACATTCACAGACACAACAATAAACACCCATGCCCTCGGCCGGACTCGAACCGGTGACCTTCGATACGCGGAGCTAGCACTTTAGCCACTACGCTACCGAGGCCGGCCAACAGGGGGTTACTCCTCCTTGCAGCTGTCTTCAAAAGTTTGACTGGGGTGGTTCCTACTTGCCTTTCCAATGATGAGATTGTATATATGTGTTACTGATTTGTATGGTTGACTGTGATGAGTGTATACTCAGTGTATTGTGTCGTTTACTTTATGAATGGTTCGAGCATGAATAAGGGAGATCGTGAAAATATGCGCTGACCCATTCAGGCCTACACTTCTGGAAAACACAAGTAAGGACGACAACTTTAATGTCCCCATCTGACGGATGAATCTGCATCAACAGTGTGGTATGCCGTCACTCCATACGAACTGCGGAGAGGGTTAACCCACGACTCCGGTGCACAGTATGTTGACTAGGATCTGTACACCAACCCCTGCTCTAGTCGACAGGCGAAGTCCTGATTAATTTTTTTTTTAAAACACCTGTACCTGAACCACCTGACCGCGAATGAGACACCGCACACCTGTATTCTGTCGCAACCAGCTGATTCTAAGGAGTGTGCTGTTGAAATATGTCAGTGAGTCCCACAGAACATAGTGGACGATTCCAGAGATACATATTCGCTTTCAGGAAGTCAGAATCAGAGCTTGAGTAATGTCATTAGTTTCACGATCTGGATGCTTTAATTTAATAGGAACTTTTCCACTGCAAGTTAGTATATTAAGAGCCTCGTAACATTCATCAGGAATTCCGAAAATTGATCAAAACATGCTTCCAGTGTATGTCAACCTCTTCTTAGTCTATTTGGTAATTTTTTTTGGGGGGGGGGGGGGTGGAAGAAAGTCGGCCGTGGCCTTGTAGGGAACCATCCCAGCATTCGCCTTGAGTGACAGGAAAACCACGGAAAACCCCAGTCAGTATGTCCGAACGGGATTTGACCCCAGTCCTCCCGAATGATATGATAGGTAGGAGGGCAAATTTACCCTCCTGAGGTTGCTAAATGAAATACCGTAGCGGACCTATTATGGATCACACCTGTTGATTGAACTGGCTTCCGGGAAGCATAGGTGGGAATGTAGTTATCATCGTCATCGACCAATCCAATCATGTGATGCAGAGGCCTGTTAGAGTGTATTTAGGCCCACTCGCAACATCGTAATTTTTGAGATTTGGAAACTTTTTTTTTTTTTTTTTTTTTTTTTTTTAGCTGTACTGATCTTTTAAGGGCGGCATGGCTATAAACCATATCCTTACCCGACTCCCAAACGAAATCCGCCAAGGCCTCCCCAAACCAAAATCCGTTCAACCCCCTCCCCCTCCCAAACCAAAATACGCTCAAGCCCCCCCCCCCCCCAACCAAAATGCTGCATCTGCCACTGTGTATGTTCAATGCATAGAGTAATTTAACAAGTGGTTTTGCACCAGAATGTTGCTTGGAATCTCTTTCAGATAACATAATAACCAGGTACAGTGAAAATGTCGTCTAACTGCTTCCCTTCCTCCGTGACTCATATTGTTGATCTATGTCTGTGATGGGTGAGAACTAAACGTCATGTGTTTGTTATGCATGAGGATACTGCAGCGAATAGGCAAATTGTGACGATGCTCTTTACTTCTCAGTTCATTTAAAAAACACAAGAAGAGAATCCATCGTCTATTCCGTTACAGGGCGGAAAGATCACCATCGACAAGGTAAAGATAAAACTAAACCAAGTAAATAAACAGCAGTTATGTTCTCTCTTATCGGTGCTAACGGGTACGAGACACTCAAAAAATTATCCTGATTCCAAGAGTCATACATGAATGGAGATTTTTCCGGCGTACTGATGAAATGAAATCTTCACAGGAGTTCAGCCGGATAGAGTCGTAAAAAGTAAACGTTTCGACAGCTAGCTCTGCTGTCTTCATCAGTTGTATAGCTTCAGATGTTGTTAACTTAGTCTAGGTTGTGATTTCCAGCTGACAACATCTGAAGCTACACACCTGATGAAGACAGCGGAGCTAGCTGTCGAAACTTAGTCTAAGTTGTGATTTCCAGCTGACAACATCTGAAGCTATACACCTGATGAGGACAGCGGAGTTAGCTGTCGAAACGTTGTCCAAGTTGTGATTTCCAGCTGACAACAACTGAAGCTATACACCTGATGAAGACAGCGGAGCTAGGTGTCGAAACGTTGTCTTTTTACGACGCTATCCGGCTGAGCTCCTGTGAAGATTTCATTCCAAGATTCATTTTTTGTTAACCAGCTGCTAGTAAGACTGGGCCGGGACGTCGTGGTGTGTATGTGGTTCAGAGGCGAGCTGTTGGGTGTTGAGTGTTGAAGCGTCGTAGTGTGTACATATCAGCAAGCTGCGTGACCTCAATAAGTGTGTAGTGTGTAGATCTGTGTAAATAACAGACGTAATATTTGTACGGATGTAAATATGCTGAAAAGAATATACTATTCATATATCGTTTGTACAGCGAATGTATGGTTTAGATACTCGTATATGCTCTTGACTGAAGCTGTATATGCAAGATTTTTGTAGAACAGATGAAACTTTGTAAACAAAAATGAAGGGACAAGCTTTAAATAATTGCTTAATATATATATATAAGAAAAAAAGTATTCGTAAATAAAGCATTCATATTTTAAAAGAAATTTTGACAATCGTTTAATTTATTGTAAACGTCATTTCGAAGATTCAGTTGTCTTTTGTGTTGGATCTATTGCAAAATCATGTCTGGTAAGTATCCTACGATTTAGCAATGAAATTTTTCTGTTAGAAGAGATTGACGAAACTTAGAAATTACTAAATGGCATGAAAAAAATACTGAAGGAAAATATTGGACTAGCTATAAACCAAAGCAAGACAAAAGAAATGAAAGGTAACGGAAAGGATAGCAATAATAGTAGATTAAGTATAAAAATAGGATCAGGGATAGGAATAGGAAAAGTAAGTGAATTCTGTTACTAAGGATGTAACAGGAATGACGATAAAAAAAGATAGATCTTTTAGTTTGAAGTGTTGATATAGTAATCACCAAGAACTCCTTAAAAGTCTATATGAGGAGAACATCAGTTTCTGGTAGTGAAGCATAAACTTTAGTAATATCAGAAAGAAGGAAAATTGAAGCAATTTGAAATGTGATGCTATAGATAGATGTTAAAAATTAAGTGGACAGGTGAAGTAAGAAATGAACGTTGTTTGGATATTACGGGGAAGCTGAGATGGTTGTGGAGGTCTTACAGAAAGAAGAGACAGGCTGATTCGTCTTATTTCAAGACTGGTTAATTTGTTACACGACGGAGAATCGAATGTAAGAACTGTAGATGAAGACAGATATTAAAATATATGAAAAAGTTAATGGACGTGATAGGTTGTAAGAGGTATGTATAATGGAAGAGGTACAAATAGATACAAAGAAATAAATTGATTTTTTAGTGGAAAATGTTTTATTAGGGAAGCAGTACAGTACAGATTGAATGCAACCTAAAATAACAAGGACACTAATATCAGACTCAAATTACTATTAAATAACTATGTTCTTTGCATAAATTTTAGTGGAAATAGATTGTAATAAAAGAAAAGTTTTTAGTTGGGAAACGTACTTGAAAAACAAAAAAAACCTGCTTTTAATGCATAAAACCATGGGCACCAAAATACCCTTAAGCAATCTTAATTTTTTTTTTCTAAACATCCTAGACACAACATTTAGAATAAACCCACAATGCGAACCTTGCAACCATATCAGTTGTCTGACGCTCTCCACAGTTAAAACACATTCGCCGCTCAATATTCGAATCCTTGAAATGGCGGCATTAAATTGGCTATGGGAAATGTCAGCTCCAGGTAGGTAGATGCCTACTATGTGCAGGATCTGTCGTTTGGACTTGACCTACACATTGCTCAGACTCTGAAAGTGATTTTTTTCCCCCCGTCCAAAGTGACAGGCCATCACTGCGTAACCTTATCTGTTTCTTGAGTTTGATTGTTGTTGCACCTATTTTAGTGATTTAAACATAAAATACATTGCTCACAGTTTAAAAGTAACAAAAAATTAGTTTTTTTATGGTGACTGGTTACGACCACAAGACCAGATCTTTCTCAAATACAATGTCTATAATGACATCGACGTCGAGGAAACAAAATAAGAATAATTATTATAGTTTCAAAATAAAATAAAAAAATGTTCTTTGTTTGACCCCAGAAAATTATAGAATTTCTGTTGAGTTTTAAGGTACTAAGTTTTTCTTTAAAAAAATGGCAGAAACAATCTCTACATAAAACAGATTTTGTGCAGTTGCACCTCTCACATCAAACCATTTTAAAAAAAATATCCAATCAAACGGTAATATAAAACTCTTCACTATAATGACCTGGACCCAAAAACTTCTTTAGAACGAATGTTTGCTGCATTTGGTTACGATACTTAGATAAACAGTTTCCAGCAGAAAATGCCAACTGTCTGTATTTTGGTAGAAATGAAAGAGAAAGAGAAAACATATTGTGCTCAGTTCAGAATATTTGAGAAGGGTAACAGGAGTAATTCTTCATTTGTAATGGCATGTTTTCCCGGCGAATCTGATGCTTGAAGATTTCTCGGACAAGCGGCGGGATCAATTGATCGTAGTTCAACGAAGTTTCGACGGCGTAACGTGCCATCATCTTCAGTCCTGCCCTGCGCACCTCACGCCGGCCAGCTGACGCAACCAGAAGATGATGGCACGTTACGCCGACGAAAATTCGTTGAACTACGATCAATTTATCGGGCCGCAAGCCCGACAAATCTTCAAGCAGGATTAATTCTTATTATTCACATTACCTTCAACTTATATTCCAAAATAAGCATTCTGAGCTAAGTAGTGACCCAATGGTGAGGAAGCATTAAATCGCAAGAAGGAAGACGCAGCAGGGTGAAAATGAAACTGAATTATCGCAAAACATTGTATAAACAAAGCTAGTGTAGATTACTTACAGTATAAAGTAACACCTTATATCTGACTTATTTAAATTTGGCGTTTATGAATTTGGTTTAACAGATTTTATTTTGAGTAGAATATAGCGAAGCGATATCTATGGAACCAGAGAGTAATGTTGGCAGCGCCGTTTCAGTAGTAGGAGACTCTTTGGAAGATTCAACGCAAAGAAGTTATGCGCACAGAATAGGAGTAAGAAGCGGATAGCGTAACAGTGAAGTTATTAAAAGAGTAAAAGCCTCAGGATAAAAGAGTTATACTCCACTTCAAATTGAATTGCATAAAATAGCAATAGAGATAAAAACAAGCAATGATATATTTTTCTACAAATTTTAAGTCTACGTTAAATTACGACTGCACTATCATAACCATGGCGCTGAAATTTGATGATGAATTCTTATGTAACTCCAACAAAACAGATCGAAAATAAAGAATATTTATATATATATATATATATATATATATATATATATATATATATACATATCTCTTAGTTCTCGAGATATCTAATAACAATAATAGGTTATTGATATAATTCCTTGTGCTTTTTGTGACGTGTTTCTTCCGGTCCATGCCGTATTTCATACTAACCACAACCGCCGCGTAGAAAACAAAACATCTATTGCGCATGTTCAGTGCGTAATTCATGTGGATTTGACGTAACTTTTTCTGGTCCAGGCTGCATCTCAACCTGACTATGGTGTTACGGTATCTCAAGAACTAATCGAGATATCCGAAAATTTTATTCTTTACTTTCGATTTGTCCCTCCGAGTTACATAGGAATCTGTCATCAAATTGTGGCGCCACGGTTATAGCATAATACTGTAAGTTACAATAGGCTTAACGTAACAAGTACGAGAAAGGAATACATATTTTTAAGAAAAACCAAAGACGAAGGAAATACCGTTCGAAGATGCCTCTGTATACGAATATAACATGTATTACTTGCAGGTAAGACATTATATACAGTTATATCACACACACACACACACACACACACACACACACACACACACACACACACATATATATATATATATATATATATAATTACGGTTTTATTGGTGTCGTGGGGAGTGATGTATGGTAACTTAGGTAAACAGATTTTTAATAGCCCAGAGAGAATATCGAACCCTCATCCTACCAAATATAACACTGACTGCTTAGCCACCAGATAGTAAAGAATAATTAAATCTTTATGCATTTTATTCAAGTTTCCTGCAAAACGTAGCTGTATTATGTTACCGAAAGTAGTCTAACGTAACAAGCCCGCACGGCCTTTTGTCTCTGGCATTCTAGTTGATGCGGTTAGTGTCTCTGATTTCGTCTAAACTACTCCTTGCGATATTCGCAATTTTTTTTTTTTTCTTCAGAGTCGTGATGGAATATATTCCTATTCCTTGTCTATTATTCCCTCACTTGGCTCTAATTATTGTGTTGTCGAATGAACATAAAGCTCTAGAGAAACAAAATTGTAAATACAGGAAAATGCAAGCGTCGGCCAACCACTTTATAAATGCCGGCAGTCAACCATTTACTGAAAGATGTACTCAAACAACCAACTTAACAAATTTTGTATTAATAAACTTATCCAACGGACTCATTTTATTCTCGAGCTTTCTCAGAATCAAAAAGCCAATGACAAGAGAAACTTGAAGCAGAATAAACACAACATTAAAAAAAACACAATTAAAAGATGAATTAAGACGAAGTTTTCTGCAATTTATAAAAAAACATTGGTAAAAAAAAGCGTAAAAGGAGAAACTTTTTGCTCTTAGGAGCTTGGTTTTGGTTTTAAATTCAATATTGCAATTCCTAAGCCTTAAAGGTGGGTTCATTATTTAGGTAATAAAGAAAAACATTTTCGCCTTTTCGGCAGTTGCTCGATGTATTTCTTCATTGTAATTACGACTTTGTTTATGTAAACACTAACTGTAACATCCCGTACCATTCTGTTAGGTGCCTGATCTTCATTACAAAAATGGATTTTTTTTTTTTTTTTTGGCCACCCCCACAACTTTTTTTCTCATTGACCTTTAAATCATAGTGATAATTTTGTAAATTAATATGGTATGAATTTGTTTATTATTTCTTAGAGCGACTAAACGTATGTCACTGAGGAAGCAATGGCAAAGTTGGGATAAAATCAATGCAATATACTTTCTCGTCCTCAATATTAACGGCATGGATCATAAGCTGATGTACAATTCATATTTGAGTTTATCTCCAGTTATTTTGATCGTGAATTGTTACCATGGTAGATAAATTCGCTTCACTCTATCGGAAACCGACATGATCCTGGTAAAATACCACCTACTGCGCTAAGAAAACATTACCAACTAGCTTCTAAGCTCGTCGAAAATGAGGGGTAGAACACAATGTTGTGGCAATCCATATTGTTGGAGTTACCTAACTTAACAAGTTGTTAATAAGCATTCCTCACCACCTGTATTTTATGATCATGCAATGCTGTGCACATTACGGTTCCAACTCATTCCATTGAACAGTACAGTTAATAATTAACAAGTCCTGGTAAACGTAATGCATACCTTTACGTTTGGTTAGTTTCTCACATTCTAACTTAAATGAAACTTTTTGAATCACTACAAAAACATAGATAAGAAACCAAAATTCCTATCATGCTATAATTTCAATATTTATTTGCCGAGAATATAACTAAGTTAGCTACAACGGATGAAAATAAGTAAACAAAAAGCTAATAATAATTATTAAAATGATTTACACGAATTCATAATTTACGTTATCTTTGGTTTACAATTTGAAAGAAATTGACTCATCACAAATAGTAAATATGTAACCTAACTTCCTAGCTTGCTTTACTAGCGATATCTATGGGCAGAGAGTGAAAACATTTCTGGCCATTGTTAGCCTGCTAACGAAAGACAGGTGAGCTAAGTCACAGACAGGGTGACGGACAAGATGGTCAAGATATCCTTGTCTTAATTTTTTTTTTCAATTTAATTGCAATGGAGCGCGCACTACAGTGGTAATTTCCCTTGATACCCATCTTTCCCCCTCCCCCACTCCACCTCCCCTCCTTCACCCTCCCCCTCCCCCCCTCTTTTCCTGCATCCTCCTACATTTGCCCTCTATAAATTTAAACGTTAAATTCTTTCAACATTTATGGTAAATTATTCAATAATACTCTTGGTAACTTATTCCAATCCCTGAACCCTTTATCTAAAAAAATACAATAATTCTACATCCTTGTGCCTGAAATCGAGTGACACCTTGTGGTCATGGTCATCTTGTTCCTTCGATGCATTACTTTTAATGCTTACACCAATATCTTTCCATGCCTCATCACCAGTATACGCCTTGTACACTCCCTCTTCACCGTTCTCCTGTCTTCCAATTAATATCATTCCAGCTCTTTTAACATATCGGTTACTGATTGCATTCTTCGGTAATTTCCATAAACAAATTTAGCGGCCATTTTTTGCAGCCTCACCAAACTCCTGTATTTGATATTCAAAATGTGGGTCCCATACTACACTACTTTATTGAAGCAATGGTCTGACCAAAGTTTTGTAACCCAATTCATTTACTTCCCTCGTACATCCCATTAACTCTATTCAACAAGTCCCAAATTTTGAAACCTTTCCCCATTACCTGTCAAATGTGTCTTGCCCAGTTAAGCTTGTTATCAAATGTAATGCCAAATCATTTACATTTCGAGTCTTCAAGAAGCAATTCTTTCCCCACCTTATAATCATAATCAGGCTTTAGTTTTTTATCTGTGTACCTAATATGCTGACTCTTCTTTGCAATTATCTTCATCCCATGTTCACCAACCCAGCTGGATATCCTGTCCAGATCACCCCGCAGCTGTTTACAGTCCTCTACCGTTTTGATCCTTTTGTTAGTAAGGATAGTTATCAACAACAATCGAAAGAGGTTGAGGGCCATCCAAAAATTACGTCACACGAATTTCATGATTTTTTTACCCCTCCCTCCCCCCATTTCACAGGTTGTCACATTTGTGGGACCCCCCCTCCCCTGGTGTGACGTCACATATTTTGCAATTTTAAATTTATAAATTAAAACGGCACTTCCAAAATGATATATGTATTTCTAGTTAAAATATCATATCAACAACAAATCAAACATTTAAGAAAATATAAATAAACATAAAAATCGAATTAATGATACAAAATTCAGTTATCATGTGTCCATGAATTTTGAACCCATTCCTAGTTACTGTTTATATTGGCATAACAGTCACTTCATTCTTGATTTCAATAGTGTTTGGAACATTCGCTGTGTCAACATCATCATCATCTTCCGCCACGAGCCAAAAAGTGATACAAATTTTGCATGTGACGTCACATAGTTTATAACACGTCCCCCTCCCACCTTGTGACACGATGTCACACTTTGTTTACCCTCCCCCCCCCTCTCAAGGTGTGACGTAATTTATGGATGGCCTCTTGTTACGGTACGTCACAGGTGGTTGAAGATCGCGGAATTACAGTGATACGAAATAAGATTCACTTAAATCGTTTAAAATATACCACTAATAAAAGGCTGTTCGTTATTAATGACACACAAGATTTTCTTAAAGATAACTAGTGGATAATGAAAAATGAAGATCTTTATAGGTATGAATAGAAAATTATAGACAAAATGTACAAGAGAAGGCTGAAATTTTGTGGACACGATATGATAATTGGTAAGAATTGAATTACATCCCTAAAGTAAAGTTGAAAATAAAAAGACTTATGACGAGAAAGGATATGGAAAAAGTTGTGGTCCACCCACATTAGGTAGAAAATCGATGATTGTATCAAACTATATTGACCAATACTATGGATTCCAGGAACAAACTATAAAGTGCGAGGGCAGTTTGCCTGAAGAATCCAATTGTTCAGAAATACGTGTTAAACAATTCAGCTATCGATATGGTCGATTCTCTGCGATATTTGGGAGTAACAGTACAAAGGATCATGAAATGGGACTTACACATTAATTCGTTAGTAGGTAGAGTTAATTCTAAGCTGCGATTCATAGGTCGAATCTTGAAAAATTGTAATGAACAAACAAAGATGATAGCGCACTAATCTTTTGTTGGTCCACATTTGGACTATTTTTGTGCCATTTGGGATACGTTTCGTAAGGGGTTGATTGAGAGTATAGAGAAAGTACAGAGAAGAGCCGCTCGATTCGTGACCGCTTGCTACAGTCCATCTGAAAGCGTCACAGAACTGATTAGTAGACTAGGCTGGGAGTCTCTGGTAGATAGACGACGCACGTTTCGTTTAAACTTATTGGTAAACATGCGTACTCCCACTTTCACTTACGAGTGTAGTGAAATACTTCTTCCACCAACCTATTTGAGTCGGAAGGACAGGAAAGATAAGATTAGAGAAATAAGGTGCCGCACTGATTCTTATATGAATTCTTTTTACCCTCGTACCATTCGGGATCGGAATGCACAACAAAGAGATTAGCTTTGGTGCTGAGCACCCTCTGCCACCCACAATTTTGTGAATTTCAGAACATGTATGTAGATGTAGATGAAGAAAGAAGAAGAAATCTCACAGTATGAAAAAATTCTGGGAGGAGAATAAAAGGCGAACCAGTAAACCAGTTGCTTCCGCGGTCCAAAGTAGTGCCAAAATTGAAAGAAGAAGATAAGAATCTTGAATTCTTTATCTTCTGTATTATAACAGTGCTTGCTTTTAATATGGATGCCCTAGTACACTGTAACGTGAAGCAGTTAATTTAAACTATTACACCACATTGTGTATTCTCCGCGCTATTACGTAAGATTTATACCACAATCCGAACTATGTATCCCAGAGCGAACGTTTTCAGCGCAGGTTGTTTAGTAACGCCGTACGTCATAATCTGTCCGGGGCCACACAGACCTGAAAGAAGACAGGTATTTGGGTTATTTCGGGGGGGTTATCTTAATAGCGCCTCGTAAAGCGAGCGCTCCGTATGTTCCCGCCTCCGCCGTGAGCCAATAATAATTAGTCTTCCTATTATGCCCGCCGCCATTAGCCGGCCGATGAGTTGTAAGCGCTCAAGTTTAGATAATGCGGAAATCCCAGGGCGATATTACGCACTAGAATGGGCCACATCAGCGCGTGATAGCGGGCGCTCTTCCGCTAACGATCCTGCACCCCCCACCACGCCGCACCTGAAGCGCCCAGTACTACGGGTCCACAACTGAAACAAGCTCGTTTCCAATAAGGGGCTTCTCTTAGGTCACTCCAAGTAATTATGCCATCCAGATTAACCTGAAATAAATTAAAGTTTAAAAAAAAAAAAAAAATTGGGGATTTCCGACAGAAGTGAAAAATTAAAACTATGAACAATTAACGCCCAATACATCATACTCACAGCTACAGATTTACTAATTAATAAAAATTCCGTGTGGTCGTAATGAACTGTCATCAACTCAAAGAATAAAAAAACAAGTTGCAAAAGAATTATTCAAGTTCAGTTTAAAGCACTGGGACCAATGCTATTCATTATTCTAATGAATAATTCTGTTGAATGTTTACTACCTGAAATTAGATTGTTTGCAGATGACATAATGCTAAACAGAAGGATGAAAATTGTACAAGACTGTCAACAGTTGCAGGGTGATCTGGACAGGATATCTAATTGGATTGTTAAACATGGGATGAAGATAAATGCAAAGAAGAGTCAGCTTATTAGATACACAAATAAAAAAACATTATGATTATAAGGTGGGGAAAGAATTGCTTGCTGAAGACTTGAAACGTAAATATCTCGGCATTACATTTGATAACAAGTTTAACTGGGCAGTACACATAGGAAAGGTGGTAGGAAAAGGTTTCAAAATTCTGCACTTGATGGAGAAAGTGATGAGGGTATGCACGAGAGAGGTAAAGGAATTGGGTTACAAAACTTTGGTGAGACCATTGCTTGAATATGGTAGTATAGTATGGAGCCCACATTTTGAGTATAAAATACAGGAGTTGGAGAGAGTACAAAAAAGGACTACTAGATTCGTTTCTCGAAATTATTGCAGAATTCAATCAGTTACAGATATGAGAAAAGAGCTGGAATGGGATTCACTGTAAGACAGGAGGAGGATGAAGAGGGCCATGGAAGTGTATACTGGCGATGAGACATGCAAGAATTGGTGTAGGTGTGAATAGTAGTTCATGGAAGGGAAAAGATGACCATGACCACAAGCTGGCACTCGATTTCAGGCACAAGGGTGTAGGAAGATAATCTTTTATAGGTTAAGGTGTCAGGGATTGGAATAACTTAACAAGGGAAACCAAAACCGTTGAACTAATTTAAAATTTGTAGAGGGTAAATGTAGGTGGGTGCAGAAAAGGGGGAAGATGGGTGCGTAGGGAAACTGCCACCGGAGCGTGTGCTCCATTACAATTAAATTAAATTTTAAAAAATGGACACCAAATATAAGTTGTTTCCTTATCAGCTGTTCTCAGTCTTATCCTGTTTTGATCCTGTTGTATACCATTAGGTCATCAGCAAAAAAACCTAAATTCCGACGGTAAACCACCGACACACTCATTCATTAGAATGACGAACAGCAATGGCCCCAACACAATACTCAGTGTGTGAGGTACACAACATCACCATTAGTGATTTTTTTAAATATTTGTAAAATTGTTGTTTTTTAATTTAATAGTTTATTTAATATTGTTGTAAAAACTAACACTGAGTTTCTAACGTCACGGAGAGACAGGTATACGAGATCCTTGGTGAAAAAATAACAGTTGAAGAAAAAAGGTCGTTAAAGAGAAAATGAAATGAGGGAAGGTGTGGATGGAAAAAGCTTAATTGAGAAGCTGTCAAAAATCCTGGCGGAATTTGAAATGGAAAATATTAACCTGCAGGCAGAAGATTAGTATAATGATAAAGTTTGTGAAACATGAAAGTTGTATTAGATAACTGATTGTCATTTGCAAGTGGAGGATAATAAGATAAGTGTAAGACTTTTGATTCGTGTTGAAATTATAATAAACGAAGTGGAATTGATTCTTAAAGTACATTTGGTATGATTTATTAATAGTAGTTTGATTTACAGCGGTGGTATCTATGAAAAACCAACGATGGACATAGAGGGTTAAATAAAGGCCATATTTGAACTAATCTGACGCTGGAAACTTAAGGATAAGTAGTATAATTTATTTTCCAATGGTGAAATAAGAGATAAAAGTAAGATTGTAAGGAAGAACAGAAAACGAAGTACATTTTCATATGATTTCTAAAACATAAAGAGCCTTACAAGTGGCACTCCCATATTTACTTCTACCTCTTGTGCTCGTATATTTCCTACTCTAACACTTTGCTTTCTGTCTTTTAAGAATTCCTCTACCCAGCAAGTCACTATGTATTGCATGTTTCCAGACGCAGTGTTTCTGCACTTTTTCAGGCCGATCGTTAACCTCTGAGGTTTCTTCAGTAGTTCAAAGGCGCTGAGTCAAGGGCGCCCTATGTTGCTGCCCTCTGAGGTCATTGTGCCAGCAAGGGCGTCGGTGGACAGATCCGGGATGGCCATTCACGGCGGCTGGTATTGTGTCTCGCAGACAATGGAGTCTCCGCTGTTCATCATACGCCAAGCGGACTGACCCCCACGTGACTCCCGGTGTTGTGTCACTGTGAAACTGACCGAGGCAACACATGTGCGTAACACAAAACGGGTTTCAGACACCACTGTTTAAAGCTTTTACCATAATAGAGGTGGCTATTCCAGGAAAATTATCTCACGCAGATAGAAAACGCTGAAACAAAACAATAACATACATAACACGAACGTGACAGATCGCAGAATAGCAACTACAGCCGTAGAAAATCACACTTAGAGAAGGGACACAAGCGTAATAGAGGGAATAATACGAATAAATACATATTCAAAATATTTAAGATTCCTAATGGCAAAGATGGAACAAAATACCGAAATATTAGTATCATTACCCGAAGCGCAACCCTCCCGATAACAATGCAGCGTCATGTTATTTTTAACAGTGTATATTAGTTAATCAAATATTAATTAATAGACTAATATTGTTGGTATCATTTAATAAAGAAAGTAGAAAAATCTATCCTTGTTTTTGAATATATAACATAGGTATACTTCTCCCTAGTGGTAAGCCATTGATTAAAGAACTGGAGTCACTGTTTTTTTTTTTAAGGGAATGTTGATTATTGAGTTTCCAACATGCACAATGGTGAATTGAAACTGGACATGAGCTAAATGCTCCTAAAATCGACTCAACCTGCTTCAAGAAACAAGTCCATCAATAATCCTAATTAACATATATTGCCCTTTGTGATTGTATTAAATTTCGAAAATAAAAATCATTATTAAAAAAAAAAAAATAGTTTTTGAGGGGGTTATTCATGGTCTGGGTAATTTTGTAGGGGTACGCGTAAGACCTATATCAATGCTGGGACATTCTCCAACCCGCGCATCATAAACTACACGTTTTACAAACAAAAATACACCTAACGTGGAGTACATAAGTTATGCGTTTCAGATACGTATGGCCACACAAACATCTCTCCCACTGGCTGAATGCTACACAAATCTGGTTCTAAACCACTGGTAGAGCACGTGCCCTCTAATTCTCATGATTTCACACTGGACGCCTGTGTGACAGGTGGCCGGTGTCTCGTGGTCCTCTTGCTCCGATCCGAGAGAGAGAGAGAGAGAGAGAGAGAGAGAGAGAGATCGTAAAAAGTGTGACCTGTCTGATATACTTATCTTTTTTTGACCTCTTACTGTCCATTTCACAGAATCTAAAGGTGACTGCGAGGAAGAAACGATAGTTTTATGGTCACAGATCATGACGGCATAATATGATCTGGCTGAAATACGAACCTGACCTGTATTTCTCTCCAAGGGCCCACTGCAAAATTCGAGGAAATTTATGTTGAGTTTGTTGCGGTTTAGAAACATTAAAGAGACTCAGACGATCTTGCTAAATAGTGATATGTAAGAAAGACTACAAACTTATTTATTTAAAAAAATTCAGATCTATGTCTTAATATTAAAAACATAATATGTGAGTCTTCCATGGTGAAGATTAGCGCTCTGGCCTCGCATTCGGGAGGACGCCGATTCGAATCCCCGTCCGGGCATCCAGATTTGGGTTTTCCATGGTTTCCCCAAATCACTCCAGAAGAATGCCGGGATGCTTCCTCCATAGGTTCATGGCCAAATTCCTTCCCGTTCCTTGTCTCCAGTCGTATCCCGGCTCTAATGACCTTCGCCGTCGACGATTAGTAAAACATTAAGTTAAAAAAAAAATAACATGGTGAAGAATACGTTTAGCACACTTTAGTCAAGAATTGTACCTAGTTACTTGGAAGTAAAATCACTGAAGACTTGAGATGCCACCAAGATGTGAAACTTGAATTGCCGTAGCGAAGGAAGCGTTTCATAAGAAGAGGCGACTATTAACAGGAAAAGTTGACAAAGCGCTCAGGAAAAGACTCAGCAAATGTTTTGTATGGAGTGTGGCTCTTTATGGGGTGGAGACGTGGTCGCTGAGGCGATAAGATGGTAAACGGCTAGAAGCATTTGAGATGTGGATGTGGAGGAGAATGGAGAGAATAAGCTGGACGTATAAAGTAAATAATTTTGAAGGGCTGATGAAAAGAGAAAAGTACTCCAAGTCAAAAAAGAAAGAAGGAAAAACTGGGTCGGAAACTAACTGAAAGAGAGTGCTTGATAAAAGACGCCTTGGAAGGACTAGGAGAGTGGGAGGAAGAAAGAGGTGCAAGATTACAGACAACATTAGGGAAATCGGCAACTACGCGGACATGAAGAGGAAGGCAGAAGAGCATGGAGAACAGCCATGTGGAAACCTGCTTTAGAGCAGTACCCTGATGATGATGATGATGATGTACATAGTTAAAAGCAAAAATTCATTATAACCAATGGAAAACCGGTGTGTACAAAATATATTTGAAATTCATTCGTATGTATGCAGGTGGAAATTACGGAGAATTTAAAATGATAAAATTTCTCCCTTTATACTAACCCTTTATTTCGTAACGTACCTCCCAATCAACATCACTTTTAATGTTTCTGTGTGCAACTACGAGTCCAAACTCTGCTAGATTTTTGAATCTAAATCAACACTTTCTTTGTGTAAATTTTCATTGCTGTTCAATCCATTCTTCTTTTCAAAATGTAATCAGAAAAATTTCTATTTTCCACATATGACAACTAAAGAGCTTAAATCATATCCCAATAAATTATTATTAACCTTTCCGCAATCCACCAGAGAAGGAAAAACCATAGTACATGATGCTAGGCGCGCTGAAATATTGCACAATATTGTTAAAAGAAAACATGTTTGAGACCCAATATTGTCCTGCCTAACAGCAAACGAAGTTGAGGGACAAGTAACCAAAAGCCTGTAATCGTAGAGGACAAGTTCATTTGTTGTAGCAATGCTCTGTGGGAGAAGTTTGACGGATTCCCCATTTGATTCATTTTCCTACGATTTTGAAACTAGAAGTTAGTCCACCATGTACCAAATGCAACATCCTCTCCTCTCTCTTGCTTCTCAATTATCCGAGTCTCTGTGTTTTACTAGTTGGGTTATTCTTGATACTTTTCCGTGGTTGGCTTTGGCAACACGCGATATAAAAGGAATCCGTTTGTGACAACAGAAATGAAGATAGCAGACTTCGAAGATATATGCCCACAGCGGCGGTGAAATAGTTGTTGTTTTGTTGTGTAGTTTAGAAATTTTGTAAAAATTTTCTATTAAGGTGAGACAGTACCTACCCACTGCAAATATTGACCGAGCATGGTAGTTGAGCGGTAACGCTTTGGCTTCACATTGTGAAGCACGCAGGTCCGAATTACCGTCCTTCTTCAAGATCTAGGTTTTTAGTAGCTTCCGCAAATCACTCCAGGCGAGCGCTAGGACGGATCCTTCAAAGGCCATGGCTAAATTCCTTCCCGTTGTTTTCCCTCAGTCCTTTATTAGCCAACTTCTGGTAGCATGATTTCTACGCCCATCTGTTTTTTGATAGAAATGCAATTTATATGTATACTGTAGTTATTAGAAGCAGAATACGATTCTGCAGAATTGCCTATCAAAATATGGTCCCAAGTATTTCTAGCTAACTCCCCCCTTTCTCCTACTCCGGGCTATGAACTCTGAAGAGCCAAAGAAACAGATACACCTGCCCAATATCGTGTAGGGCCCCCGCGAGCTCGCAGAAGTGCCGCAACCCGACGTAGCATGGACTCGACTAATGTCTGAAGTAGTGCTGGAGGGAATTGACACCATGCATCCTGCAGGGCTGTCCATAAATCTGTAGGTGTACTAGGGGGTGGAGATCTCTTGTGAACGTAACGTTGCAAGGCATCCCAGATATGCTCAATAATGTTCACGTCTGGGAGTTTGGTTGCCAGCGGAGGTGTTTAAACACAGAAGAGTGTTCCTGGACCCATTCTGTAGCAGTTCTGGACGTTTGGGGTGTCCTGTTGGAATTGCCTAAGTCCGTCGGAATTCACAATGAACATGAATGGATGCAGGTGATCAGCCAGGATTCGTATGTACGTGTCACCTGTCAGAGTCGTATCTAGACGTATCAGGGGTCACATGTCACTCCAAGTACACACGCCCCCTTCCACTACAGAGCCTGCACCAGCTTGAAAAGTCCCCTACTGACATACAGGATCCATGAATTCATGAGGTTGTCTCCATACGCGTATATGTCCATCCGCTCGATACAATTGGAAACGAGACTCGTCAGTCCAGGCAATATGTTTCCAGTCATCAACAGTCCAATGTCGGGGCGTTGACGGGCCCAGGCGAGGAGGAAGCTTAGTGTCAGGCACTCCGCAAGGGTACACGAGTGGGCTTTCAGCTCCTTAAGCCAATATCGCTGATGTTTCGTTGAATGGTTCGCACGCCGACACTTGATGATGGCCCAGCATTGAAATGCGCAGCAATTTTGCGGATGGGTTGCACTTCTGTCACGTTGAACGATTCTCTTCCGTTTACATTGGTCCCGTTCTTGAAGGATTTTTATCCGACCTCAGCGATGTCGGATATTTGATGTTTTACCGGATTGCCGCTATTCATGAAATGGACGCACTGGAAAATCCCCACCTCATCGCTACCTCAGAGATGTTGTGTCCAATCTCTCATGCGCCGACTACAACACCACCTTCAAACTCACTTAAATCGTGATAACCTGCCATTGTAGCAGCAGTAACCAATCTAATGCCTGCGCCAGGCACTGGTTGTATTATATAGGCGTTGCCGACCGCAACGCCGTACTCTGAATGTTTACATATCTCTGTATTTGCATACGCGTGTCTATACCAATTTCGTGGGTCTTCAGTGTTGTTTATGGCCGCCCCCTTATTAGTGATGTCGATACCTCTTGGCTGAGATAAGTCGACCAGTTTCCCCCGTTGGCCGAGTAGCTACGGAGTCGGAGTAGAGTGACCGGGGTTAAGGCGGCGTTCGTATCGAGAAGAAGACCTGCGGGGGCTGAATTAGTGATGGGCCAATCGCAGGCTAGCTGTCCGCCGCAGTGGGGGAGCCCGGAAATTGGCCTCCGCCAGCGAGCGGGATCGCCGGTAATTGAAATGAAACGGCTGCCGCGCGCACCGCATTCTTCACGCACCCACCGCACCGCAGCGCACCGCACCGCACCGCTTTCAGCTGCCCACAGAGCAGTCACATCAAGCCGCGCCTTCCATCATGTCATCACGCATCGTGCAGTTTGTTTACGGATTTAATTGAGGGTTTTTGGGTCATATTTGGACGATTTAGAGTGTGTCGCGATGCTTATTAGAAGCGCGACGGCAGAAAGTAGCACCACCTCTGTTTAGTAGATGAAGGGCACTTTGTGGAGGCGTCCCCCAGATTGCACTGTATTCAGAAGCATACGTGAGTCTTTAAGTAGTAGTCAGAGCGAGGCAGGTTGGATTTCCATTTCCGAATGTGGGTGCGTGCGTATGTTCCGCTCCCAGGAGAAGACAAAACTGTGAAACCGCAATAATTTAATTTAATTGCGATAGAGCGAACGCTCCAATGGCAATCTCCCTACACACACTCATTTCCCCCCCCCCTCTCCCCTTTCCTGTACCCACCTAATTTTTCCCTCTACAAATAATAACTTCAAATTCTTTCGCGTTTTTTGACAAACTATTTATCTTTTCTCTTGGTAACTTCAATCCCTGACCCGTCCCCCTTTTCTAAGAAAAGAGAATCTTCCCACACCCTTGTGCCTAAAATCGAGTGCCAGTTTGTGGTCATTGTCATCTTTTCCCTTCCATGCACTACTTTAAATGCTTACACCAATATCTTTCCATGCCTCATCACCAGTATACGCCTTGTACACTCCCATGAACCTCTTCACCCTCCTCATGTCTTCCAATGAATTCAATTCCAGCTCTTTTATCATATCTGTTACTGATTGCGTTCTGCCGTAATTTCCAGAAACAAATCTAGCTGCCCTTTTTTGCACCCTCTCCAACTCCTGTATTTGATACTCAAAATGTGGGTCCCATACTACACTACCATATTCGAGCAATGGTCTGACCAAAGTTTTGTAACCCAATTCCTTTTCTTCTCTCGTACATTCCTTCATCACTCTCTCCAAGTGAAGGATTTTGAAACAGTTTACTAGTATCTGTCAAATGTAATGCCCAGTTACTTGCATTTCAATTCTTCCCCACTTTATAACCATAATAAAACTTTAAATTTGTATCTAATAAGCTGACTCCTCTTTACATTTACCTTCATTCCATGTTTACCAACCCAACTAGATATCATGTCCAAATTACCCTGCAGCTGTTAACAGCATTATCTGCAAACAACCAAACTTATGATATTAAACAATCAACACAATTATTCTTTAGAATAATGAATAACTATGGTCCAATACGCTACCCTGTAGCACTTCCATTTCTACTTCCACTTCTTTGGTACTGCATTTACTACCATAACTTTTTGCTTCATAACTATTAAAACATTTTCTACCCCGCAAGTCATTTTCTCATCCATTCCAATATTTTTTTACCTTATTTACCACCATTTTTAATGGTTCTGAGAGATTAAGTGCAACACTATCAATTTGGCCTCCCTCCATCTTTGCAGGAGTGAAGCATTGATTTGGGAGCTGAGATCAGATCAACGTTTAATGGGGAGTAAGTGAATTTCGCCGAGTGGTGAATAAAGTGTCGTAAGTCTCTTAGAAGGTCTAGTAAGGGCTCAGCATATTTGTCTGTAGGCCCAAAGATTAAATTCAGTGTTTTGATTTTGAGAGGAAGGCGATGATTTGAAATGTTGTTTAATAGAAACTCACGAAGTATTTAGAAACCATGCAGCTAATATTTTTTTATGTTAAATTTGTTTTAGTTTCACTACCAGCGAAATAGACTTGCGTGGAGGTTTTTTTTTTCAGTTAGGGGTTAGCGTGTCCCGTTGTGTTACCGGCTGACACGGATTCTAGAATATAAATACAGGGACTGTAGAGGAACTGGAATTAATGTAAATAAAGTCGAAGGGAACATTTTGGATTAGACAGCGTTTACCTAACACACAACAAATAAATTTTTCGAACCTTGCAGCTGAGAAAAGTAACTGAAAAAAAGGGTGTTAATTTTTGGACCTTCTTGTGGAGGAAACTTCTGATAATTTATTTTTCAATTTAAGTATCGGTCGGTGGCTTGTTTGATGAGAAAGGACCGTTTGAAATATAAGTCTCAAACTATTACCATCCAATTTGTTTTTGAGTGATTCCTGTAGTTAAAAAAGAAACCTTTCTTATTTCTGTGTTGGTGGTTTGAGTCACAGGAAGCTGAAGTTGGAATTTAGGGTACATTCATTCCAATTATCTTATTTAAGGTTAGATGTCTCTTTTAAATACACCACTGTCTGCCGGCATTGAATGAGTTTAGCAGATTTTAGGGAGTGGACTAATTCCACACTATTGTTGGAACTGGAATAGTCTTAACAGTACTAAGTAAAAAATATGTTTTAAAAATGTAAAATAGCTAGGAGAACACAATTTTTTTATGAACAGATGATAATTTAATAATCACAAAAATATAATAATATTGCGAAAACACAGGAGAGCAGCAACATTTTTATTTTTCAAAAACAGAAAATTATGTCATTTGCTCCGTTCTGCCACCGCCATAGGGTAGAACGGTGTGGTAAGAACAAGTAATTATGAAAACATATAAAGCTAGTGGAAATGCAGAAAATAGGTAAGTTATAAGGGTCTATAAATGTTCAGCTACAGTTTCCATTGATTGTGTTTTTTTGTAAAGCTTATTCACAAAATTCGCACACTAGGACAACCTCATCATTTTCGCTATCTGTTTCCAAAGAGGAACAGTTTAACAGTTTGCCCACTATTTGCACATGAAAGAAGTGACGCAAACTTCAACTGACTTTTTTTTTTTTTTTTTTTTTACTGGCGCCAAGGAATGGAAAGGAATTAAAGCGCGACCTTTTGAAGGAACCGTCCCGGCCTTCACCGGGAGTGATTTGGGGAAACCATACAAAATCTGGATTGCTGGATGGGGGTTCGAACCTAGTCCCATCCCGAATGCGAGGCCAGAGCGTTACCGCTCACCCACCACGCTCGGTTACCGACTCTGAGTAACATTCATCGCAGTGTAAACATTTACAGTCACAACAATCCTCAGAAACACTCTCATTAGTATCGGATTCTCTCTTCAGCACCTTCTTTCTTCCATTTATCTTCAGGCACTTTTCTTTGTTGTTCATTTTATTCTCTTTCTTAAATATTTGTATTATTTCTTTAACTCTTTTCCTTATAACAGTAGCTTGTAACTCTTGTTTTGTATGAGGAATCTGTAAATGCAGCAATCTTCCACCTCTTCCGATTTGTCCTTTTCATGCTTTTTTTTTTTTTTTTTTTTTTTTTAAAAAATCCCCATTCCAATGCAGAAGGTGGCAGTGAGGATGGGAGAGGAAAACATGAACGTGATGGCTTTTCTGACGATCCGATGATCTGGGAAGGTAATGGAGTGGAAGTGCAGCGGCAGTTGGGTGTATGGACAGATAGTGTGGAGGAGTATGGCCTGAAATTTAATGTAAAGAAATGTGAGTACATGGTAACAACCAGAAAGCAGAATAGGTTAACCCAAGGGAATTGTGGTGGTAGGGGAACAACTAAAGAAGGTAAGCAGGTTCAAGTACTTGGGGAGTGTATTAGAGGAATGTGGAGGAAATGGTGGCGAGATAAGTGAAAGAGGAAGACAAGCAGAGGCGCTTGTAAGGAGCATTAGAAGCCTGATATGGAATAAAGAGGTGCCACAGAGAAGCAAGAGAGTAATCTATCATAGATACTACGTGCCTATATCGACTTTTGCTGCTGGAACATGGGCAGTGAAGAAGCGGGACATCAGCAGAGTACAAGCAAGTGAAATGAAGTTTTTAAGAGGTAGAATGGGAGTTACTAAAACGGACAGAATAAGGAATGAAGTGATTAGATGTACCATAAAAGAGGAACCCCTACAGTAAAGGGTAGAGAGGACCAGACTGAGATGTTATGAACATGTAAAGAGAATGGAGGTACAGAGAATCACAAGAAAAATCCACGAAATTAAGATGCATGGTAAACGACTCGGAGGAAGACGAAGAGACGGATGGCTGAAAGTAGTGGAGGAGTGTGTACGGAAGAGAGGAGAAGACTGGAACAAGGTGGTGACAGAGAGATGTTGGGTTGAAAGATGGATATGAAGAGGCTTGTTCACAAAGTAGACGCAGCCAGTGGCTGGAAACTGTTTAGGAAGATGATGATGATCCATCACACCCGTTCCGCCCCAGGGACACGACTTAGGTTAGGGAGCTTAGGTAACTCGAGAAAGATACGTAAACAAACATTTAAATACACCAAACTAAAGACAGTTAAATCCAGTTTAAGCATGTACTAAGTATATTTGTGATGCAAACAAGTATGTATAATTTACCTTGGTTACAAAATCATCGGACCTTAAAATACAGGAAAGAAAATCTGACAGCGAAAACTTCGCTCACTAACGCCCCAGAAAACTAGATTAACATGTCTGCCGTTGTTCAGCAGCAATAGGTTGGTCTAGTTCTACTTATTGCCGTTCGTTGGCAGTACCTCCAGGAAACTGAAAAACGTCGAACTTAATTCCGCCCCAGTACCCCATTGTGCCTATGGTTCGCCTTCTCCATAGTTGTGTAAAAACGAGATGTGAACTCATGATCGTATTTTTGGTGTGGTCACAGGTTTTAAGTAATCCCAGTTTGTAGGGTCAAAGCTGAATACAGCAGTACTTCCTCTGGCTGGTATACGCTCCAGATCTGTGTTTCACACCAAAGATTCGTTCTGCAAAGCGATTAAGTTTTAAGTGTTTTTGACGTAATAAAGGCAATAGCGACTACGGAGCATATAGTAAAAGGGTTGACTAGACTACAATCTTGGCCTGTGTTTAATTCTATGAGTTTGCGATATTCGAACAATTTTTGTTCAGTTTGGACACCCTGTTTGTCGTATATCCCCCATGCTCTTCAACATATAAAGATCAATTATTAACAAGTAAAAAAAGTAGTAAGGACTAATGACAAGATGTACAATGTGTATAACATAACATATTTTTACTACCCAAGAATTAAAATGTCACAGCTCTAATCAATCATTTTAATGTTTGTGTAGAATATAGAAAGAAAAAAATGCATTTGGAAGGTAAAAAATGCAATTTATGCACTCTCATTACCCCCCCCCCCCTCCCTCCCGTTTCCTGTTCCCGTATATTTTTACCTTCCACTAATTTCACTGTCACATCCTGCTACCTTTAAGACTTGCACCGTAATTCTATCTACACCAAACCCTTTATACTTTTTTTAGCTTTCTTATTTCCTTCAGGGTGAATTGAGATTTTTTAGTCTGTTCTTTTCTAATTATGTGCATGAGATAGTTCTCCGATTTACATGCTCCTATTGCTGGTTCATTGTCCCTAATGGTCTCACTAAACCAGTTACCTAATATTTCTGCCTTTTTCAGATCCTCAGTAGCTTTTTATCCATCCTTATCTCTGATTGTCTTAACCCACTCCCTTCATCTCAGTTTTTCCAAGACGGCCCTAGAAACTTCTAGATGCATCTGTCCGTGGTCTGCTTTAACCAATAATATTCTTCGCAATCCCATTTTTGCTATCTTATATGCCATAATTGATTCATTGTTTAATCGTTTAAAGTATTTCCTACTGCCTTTCTGCCTATTAACTCTGTTATGTTCTCTTCCCACCAACCTTTTTAACCGCCCCACTTCCCTATTATACAGGGTGTTACAAAAAGGTACGGCCAAACTTTCAGGAAACATTCCTCACACACAAACAAAGAAAATATGTTATGTGGACATATTGTGGACGGCTGTGATACAATACGCCATTCTCCAGGGTTGCATCAGCGCATCAGGGATTCCATGCGACGGAGGGTTGATGCATGCATCCTCGCTAACGGAGGACATTTTGAACATTTCCTGTAACAAAGTGTTTGAAGTCACGCTGGTACGTTCTGTTGCTGTGTGTTTCCATTCCATGTTTAATGTGATTTGAAGAGAAGTAATAAAATGAGCTCCAAAATGGAAAGTAAGCGTTTCCGGACACATGTCCACATAACATATTTTCTTTGTTTGTGTGTGAGGAATGTTTCCTGAAAGTTTGGCTGTACCTTTTTGTAACACACACACATATATATATATATATATATATATATATATATATATATATATATATATATATATATTACGGCTTTCCGCCTAGTCGACATCAAGGTCATTAGAGGCGGAACAAGGAACGGGAAGGAATTCGGCCATTGTCTTTTAAAGGAAGCATCCCGGCATTCACCTGTAGTGATTTGGGGAAACCATGGAAAACCCATCCTTAATATAGAACGTACGTTCTTTACATCTCTTTACCTTTTATTTTTAAATATGTATTTCTTCACTCTTTTTTATCATCTCCTCGAACTCTTCCCATTTAGACTCCACTGTAATTGTGCCTTACTACAATTTGCTGAAATTTTTCCTAAAATCTTTGCATTTTTATAGTATCATCTATTTATCCTGGTTTACTGGATACTCTAATAACCAGCAGAACTACTTTCTGATCACTTAATCCTTCAGCTATTTGACATCCTGCAAGGTTATCATCGTTCATTAATGCATCTTCAATTAGGTAATGAAGTGATATAACAGATATAAGCTTTCAAGATACCACGCTTTAATATTGATGAAAGAAATTGAGAATTGTATTCGCCAATGAAGCTTTAAACGAAGAAGAAGAATAGAACGTTTGGAGTTGTACTGCCCAGTTATGTAGCAACTCGTTATTGTGTCTGAGTTGGTAATGTGTCTGGAATGGTTCCAGTTTTTAGGATAAAAATTCATTCTCGGTAACCTGAAATTGCTGAAATACGAAATACACCTGTATCCCAACCTTAGCATTCGATCTGAAAAGTATGAAGAATTTCTGTTTAGTCTGAATAAATTAAAAATATTAACTACAGATTTGTGCAGACAGTCACGGCCTTTATATACAGTACGAGAATCAACGGTTCATCCCTCTGTCAGATATGTCTGATTTTCAAACCTGACCTGTATTTTACCCAAACGGTTCGCTCTGTAAATTTTGATAAATTTAGGTTCAGTGTGAAAGGTGTTATCGTGTGTCAAACATTGGCACCAGGCTCATAATATGAGAGGTTGTAAGACACTTCTCCTCAATATTTTTGATTCCGTACGTCGTGAACAGAAGTCCAGATATTTCAATGCAGCCGTTTGCTGGACTTCACATTGTATCGTTGAAACAACAATTCACTAAAAAAAGTAATACTGAAAGGTCGCACTTAAATCGCGATTTAAATAAAATGTCTATATGAAGAAAAACATTGGTAATCTCCGAAGCACATAACAAACATAACATAAACAGTCAAATACATGAGTTGGACGGTGTGCACAGAAGAGCAGCTAGATTTGTTTGTGCAAATTATCGCAGGACCCCGTCAGTAACTGATATGACAAAGGAGCTGGATTGGGAGTCACTGGAGAAAAGGCGGAGGGTGAAGAGAGTGCTGGGAATGTACAGGGCATATGTTGGTGATAGGGCTTGGAGGGATATTGGTCAAAGAATTAGGAATAGTGCACGGAAGGGAAAAGGTGACCATGACCTCAAGCTAGTGCTCCATTTCATGCTTAAGGGAGTGGGAAAATTTTCTTTCGCAGGTAAGGGTGTCAGGGATTGGAACAAATTACCAAGCGATGAATAATTTACCATAAACGCTTAAGGAATTTAAGCTTAAAATTAGTAAATTGGAAGAATAAATTGGGGAGGAATTTAACACTCCAATTATAAAATAAAATTTAAAAAATGATATAAAAAAGGGGTAATTAGTTGCCTAGGGGAATCGCCACCGGAGCGTTAGCTCCATTGCAATTAAATTATTATTAATAATAATAGCGGGCTTCAGTAATATCGATGCTTATAATATTCATCCAGAAAAGCTTTTCCCAATCAGCGGTCCGCGGAAAAAATAAAATTAGTATTGACAAAAACACAAATGGAGGTCCGAGAAGACGTAAATTCTGGCCACAATGTGCGGCATGCGAATGCAGCTTTCGGATTATAATTCTAGAATAGCCAATTTCCAAGTATTATTATTACTACTATCTATAATTGGTCCGCGGCTAAACTCTAAAGGATCCGCCGCTGAAAAAGATTGCGAAATGTTGTAATCTTGGTTGTCCGGGTTGAACCGCGTCAATTTGTTGAAACCTAACGTTTCGGCCATCATTTTGTAGCCTTCTTCAGAGTACTGTCACGGTGACAACCCGGACAACCAAGATTACATCGACAACGACCGCGGAAGTCTGCGCGCCCAATTGCGAAATGTTGTTCTAAAGCATTGGTGGCCAACCTGTTTGGCAGCCGGGCCAAATTATAGATCCAGAATCTTCAAACTGGCCTAATGAACTACTTTCTTAGAAAAATGTTTTAATTTTTGTTATAAAAAAAACACTTAAAATGAAATAACATATTTAAAGGAGTATTAAAAATATAATTTTTTAATTTGCTTTTTTATTTTGTTTGGCAGAACTAATTGCATCAATGTTTACGTCGAAAGAAGTATTGACTACTAGGAAAAAGTTGTATGACACTAAGTTAAACTTACATCTTGTGGTGGCCGTCAAAGTTTAAGCATATAATGATACAGCTACGCGGGCTGCATGACGTATGGCGTGCCGCAAGAGACCTTCCGACCACGGTTTGGCCCACCCTGTTCTAAAGTATAACAACTATTAGCTTATTCTCGCAGTCATTCTATAGTATACATCAGTATAAATAAAACTTGTATCCAAACTGTAAATTAATGTATTTTCAGTTCTCTTGCAATTCTAAATGCACACAATTAAAAGATTGCTCATCCTTTTTAAATGTTTAATATAAATAAAAAAGAATGGTTATGACGAGAATACAGCGGAAACTAGTAGAACAAAAAACACACTTATGGAAGAACAGTATACTGCTACTTCCTACCATGCATCCTGACAACAATACAGCCACATCCGTTCGAAGATTCAAGTATTAATATTTAATTAAAATTACAATGGAGTACAGGCTCCGGTGACAATTTCACTACATAGTCATCTTCCCCTTTTCCTGGTTTTGCCCCCTACAAATTTCAACTTTAAATTCTTTCAACGTTTTTAGTAAATTATTCATCATTTCTTTTGGTAACGTATTCCTATCACTGACACCCTTGCCTAAAAAAGTAATCTTCCTACACCCTTGTGCCTGAATTGAGCTCCACCTTGTGGTAGTGGTCATATTTTTCCTTCCATGCATTGCTTTTAATTATTATACCAATATCTTTCCATTTCTCATCACAAATATATGCGTTGTACATTACCACGACTCTCTTCAGCCTTCTCCTGTCTTCCAATGAATCCAATTCCAGCTCTTTTATCATACCTGTTACTGATTGCGTTCTGCGGTAATTTCCAGAAACAAATCCAGTTGCCCTTTCTTACCACCATCACCAACTTCTTTATTTGATACTCAAAATGTGGGTCCCATACTACACAAATATATTAAAGCAATGGTCTGACCAAAGTTTTGTAACCCAATTCCTTTACTTCTCTCGTGCATCCCCTCATCACTCTCTCCAATAAGATCAGAATTTTGAAACCTTTTCCTACCACCTGTCCAATATATTGTACCAACATGCATGGTAGTGGGCACTAGCCTACTGTTCTTCCATAAGTGTGTTTTGTTCTGATAGTTTGCGCTGTATTCTCATCATAACCATTATTTTGTATTATTTTCATTGAACAATTATACAAGTTGATTGGTCTTCTTCTTCTCTTCGATATCGGCCATCTAAACACTACCATATTCAAGCAGTGGTCGTACCAAAGTTTTGTAACCCAAGTCCCTTACTTCTAAGGCATATCTCCTCATCACTCTTTATAACAAGTGAAGGATTTTGAACCTTTTTCTTATTTTTTTTTTTTTTTTTTTTTTTTTTTGTAACAGTTTAACGTCCCTTTTTAACAACGTGGTCTTTAGAGACGGGAAAGGATGGGGGCAAGGAATGGGAAGGAATTCGGCCATGGCCTTTTGAAGGAAGCATCCCGGCATTCACCTGGAGTGATTTGGGGAAACCATGGAAAACCCAAATCTGGATGCCCGGACGGGGATTCGAACCGCCATCCTCCCGAATGCGAGGCCAGAACGCTATCCGTTACACCACCACGCTCGGTCTTTTTCTTACTACCTGTCCAATGTGTCCTGCCCATTTGAGTTTTTCGAATGTTACGTCAGGGAATTTACATTTCAAGTCTCCAACAAGCAATTCGTTCCCCACTTTACAATCAAACTTTTAGATTTTTATCTGTGTACCTAGCAAGCTGACTATTCTTTGCATTTATCTTCATCCCATGCTGACCAACCCAGCTAGATATCCTGCAAAGATCACCTTGCACCTGTCCTCAGTCTTCCTCTGTTTTGATTCTATTATATAACGTAATGCCATCTACGAAAAACCTAACTTCTGATAATAAACCATCCACAAAATTAAGCATTAAGTATTTAGTGGGTTACAAAATATAACATCCTCACAGAAAAAAACTAAGTTTGAAAAACGCTTGTCTATACCTTAATATCCCCTAGGAGGCTATATTATAAGGAGCGTGCATAAACTATGAGGGTGGGGTCAAATGAAAACTTTAAATATTTTTTAAAATATTATTTGTTGTGCAGAAGTGGTACAAAGCTGTATCACTTTTCAACATAATCTCTCCCACGCTCAATGCAAGTCCTCCAGCGCTTACAAAGTGCATAAATTCCTTCAGAAAAAAATTCTTTTGGTAGTCCGCGCAACCACTCATGCACCGCGTGGCGTACCTCTTCATCAGAACGGAACTTCTTTCCTCCCATTGCTTCTTTGAGTGGTCCAAACATATGGAAATCACTTGGGGCAAGGTCTGGTGAGTGTGGTGGATGAGGAAGACACTCAAAATGCAGGTCTGTGATTGTTGCAACTGTTGTACGGGCAGTGTGGGGCCTTGGATTGTGATGTTGCAAAAGGACACCTGATGACAGCAATCCACGTCGCTTTGATTTGATTGCAGACCGAAGATGATTTTTAGGAGATCTGTGTATGATACACTGGTGACAGTGGTCCCTCTAGGCATGTAATGCTCCAAAATGAAGCCTTTTTCGTCCAAAAAGAGAGTCAGCATAACCTTCCCTGCTGATGGTTCTGTTCGAAACTTCTTTGGTTTTGGTGATGAGGAATGGTGCCATTCCTTGCTCGCTCTCTTCGTTTCCGGTTGATGAAAGTGAACCCATGTTTCGTCCCCAGTAACGATTCTTGTAAGGAAGCAATCACCTTCTCGTTCAAAGCGCCGAAGAAGTTCTTCACAAGCACGACATGTCGTTCTTTCATTCAGGAGTCAGCTGCCGTGGCACCCATCTTGCAGACACTTTGTGAAACTGGAGCACATCATGTACAATGTGGTGTACTGAACCATGACTAATCTTTAAACATGTTGTAATGTCATTCAGTGTCACTCGGCGGTTTTCCATCACTATGGCTTCAACTGCTGCAATGTTCTGTGGAGTCACAACTCGTTGTGCCTGACCTGGACGAGTAGCATCTTCCACTGAAGACACACCATTTGCGAACTTCCTACTCCATTCGTAGACTTGCTGCTGTGACAAACATGCATCACCGTACTGAATATCCATTCTTCGATGGATTTCAATAGGTTTCACACCTTCACTACTCAAAAACCGAAAAACAGAACGCTATTCTTCCCTGGTGCAAGTCTCAAGTGGGGCAGCCATCTTTATACTGATACTGCGACGGTATTTGTGCATCTGCACTATGCTGCCACCTACAGGCCATTCTGCACGCTGCTTGCAGCACGCTTACCAACTTACAGGATATCTGCGCGAAATTTCGATTTTTTATTACAAATTTAAGGTTTTCATTTGATTCACCCTCGTACGTAACTCCATATTGGCCTCCCTCTTGTGAACCCCTCCCCCCCTCACTTAGCCCGTTGTTGCTTCCGCCTCCCCCCCTCATGGCATATAGCTTTTGTCGTTATTGATTCCAGAAGGAATTTTGTGTTGTTTTCTCTTGTCAGACTATCGTAAATTACATAAGGAGATAATTAAATATTCACATTCTGTGACAAATAACATGACTGTTAAGCTACGTGGCTTGGTTTGGAACTTTCCCTCCTTCCCCGTAGCCCAGCGTAGATTTTTTGCCAACCCCTCCCCTCCCTGGACCGAGACACGTAGTTTATGGACGTTCCCCAACAATGAGGTTACGTTGAACCGCGTCAATTTGTCGAAACCTAACGTTTCGGCCATCATTTTGTGGCCTTCTTCAGAGCACTGTCACGGCTTAAACTGCTGCCGTCTATATATAGCTCCCGAAGAACGCATTAACCGTTTGGAGTGACGTCACTCAAACTACCGCCGCCAGCGTGGCCGGTCCGATGGGGGCCTGCGTCCCGCGTTTTCCTGATCAAGCATGACCATATTTGGTCAAGTTGTAGCCCACCGTCCGCGTTCATATTATCTGGTCTTTTTTTGATTTCCAATGCTTCTCTGGCACGCCGGGGCCACCATCTGCTTTCTCGAACCAATACACTGGTGTCACTGAATAAAATTGCGTGTCCACTGTCAGCAGAATGTTGTGCTACAGCTGATTTGCTGACGTCGTTATTTTTAAGTCTGCGCACACGTTACGTACTCTAGCAGAGATTAATACTCGTAAAATGTCTACACACATAGTTAAAGTTTCATCATCATCAATGGTTTTCTGCTATTCAGCAGGTCCACGTACAGCAACTGCCTTCCACGCCTCCCTTTGTTGCGCAGTTCTCTTATTCTCTATATATTTCCCATTTATCATTATGTAATCAATCATTTTCTTCCTTCGCCGACCTCTTCTTTTACTTCCGTTTACTATCCCCTCCAGAGAAGTTTTAAGCAGGCACTCTTTCCGCAGCCATGCCAAATACAGTTCCTTCTTCTGTTCCTTATTCTTTTTATAAGGGACCTTTCCTCTCCTACTTGTTCCAGCACTTCATCATTCCTTACTTTGTCTTTCCAACTTGTTTTCTCCATCCTCCTCCATATCCACATTTCGAAAGCTTCCAACCACTTTAGATGTTTTTTTGCGTAGCGTCCATGTTTCTGCTCCATATATTCCGACGCTCCATACAAAAAATTTAGCTAGTTTTGCACTCAGGTTTTTATCCAGCCTTCCGCATAATAAATTTTTCTCTCTATTCATAGCTTCCATTGCCGTTGCTATTCTAGTTTCCACATCCTTCTTGTAACTCATATCACCACTCACAAAATTAAAATAAATTAAATAATGATTCTAAGTGATTGATTGCAGTTCAGATTGTATGGTAGTACTAGCTAATGCAGAAGTAACTGCAATCCATTACCACGAGTTTGGTGGACGTTAACCAGAAGCAGGGTACGTCGCCCGTTTACAGGGTTATTACTGCGTCCCGTTTAGCGGCGTCTCATTAAGTGCGTGTTGTGCATAATGGCCTCATCAGCGCCGTAATGCGCGCGGCGGGAAAACACGGTCGCCACTACCAACTTCCCGCGCAAGAAAATCCATTTCCGGAATTTTCCTCCATAAAAAAAGCCGCAACATTACTGTCTGGAGTAGCAACTTCCTCATCACTGAATATACCGCATCGTTGTTCTGTAGTAAGCTGATAATTGCCATTTCTTGCGTACTTCTGTCTTGACGTGGTGAAACGAACAATATATTATATGGCAGAAATGTGTAAGATGTAAGATGTAATCGTAATTTCTGAAGAAAGTTACAGGGAATCGTATTTAAACAATAAGCAGCTTTGAAGAAATCTAGTGTAATTATTTAAGACCAAATCTAGTGTGGCGGGTTAAACATCTACATTATAAAATTAATTAAAACAGAACAAACCAAAGTAATTACGGACATCAGTTATGGACAATAATAACTCCTACACAGGTGGGGCAAGAATTATTTTGCTATTGGGGGGGGTCCATTATTGACGTCAGGTGAAATAGCGGGGGGGGTAATCTCACGAAACCTCAACAAGGGGGAGGGGGTGGTCAACGGAAATCTGACGTGAGGCTTTGAAATTCTTGTAGAATTGTAGTGTCGATTTTAGGAGGGTATTTTGCTCCAAAAACCGAACTGGGAGGGGGGGGGGGGGATATATCCGCTCTTCGGACCATGAGACATAAAAAGAAGGTCTCCAAAAGACATGAGGTCGATTGGTAGTTGGGGGGTGGGGGTGGATGAGGGGGTCTCTTACGTTATTTGAGCGGGGAGGGTTCAACCAAATCTCACGAAGTCTCCCCAGGGGGGGGGGGGGGGTGAGTCCGAAATTCCTGAAAAACACCTCACGTCATTAATATGTAACATTTAACGGGCAGTGGATAACTATTTACACACATGTGGGTGGGCAGCCCGCCATAGCAATGGAGACAGGTGGCTAGTTACCACTTTTGTTTGGATGCTGGGAGAGATGGCTGAGGGTGGATACACCTAGCGCAAGAATACAAGGGTGCTATTTTCTTTCCGTCAGCGCATGAAGACAAGGATAGAGACCCCTGACCAACCACGTGTGTGTGAGTTGGAGTGAGACGGGGCGTAACGAATGTTGATTTGCGCACAGACATGTTTTATTTTTTGTTTTATTTTTGTTTTTTTTTTTACCTTTGCTTTACGCCTCGTTGACGGCTAAGGTCATTAGAGGCGGGATGGGACTGGGGACAAGGGACATGAAGTAATTCGGCCATGGCCTTTTTTGGAGGAAGCATCGCGGCATTCGCCTGGAGTGATTAGGGGAAACCATGGAAAACCCAAATCTGGATGCCGGGACGGGGATTTGAAGCCGCGTCCTCCCGAATGCGAGGCCAGAACGTTAACCGTTCACCCACCATCCTAACAGCGAACAAGATTTGAACTTTTTTTTTTAATTTCCATATAGGGCTGCCATTGTCCGGATATTTTTGCCGCTAACGGAGGCCAGCAAAACGCATGGTGAAGGTGACCTCATCGACAACGAAGAAGAGACGCCATCTTTCGCTGGATGGACGGCAGGCAAGACGAACGTGTGGCAGTGGTCTCTCAACATTTTGCATTTAAGCTGAATTAGTTTTACTAAGCCTTTTTGAAATGCATGAGACTGCATTCGTGAAGAATTATATCCAGTAATGCATATTTTTGCAGCGGTTTTAACAGTGTAGGGAAGGCTGCCCAAACAACTTTGGAGGTGGGCTCTAAATTCGATTTTAAGATAAGCCTGCGGGCCACATGAATGGTCTTCTTGCCAATAGTTGCAATAGATATTTAAATGTAACAAAGATATAAGCAACACAGTTTAATTACAAACAAAATTTTTTTAAAAAAAATCAAGGAGACCATTGCAGAGGTTTCTCTAATTATGATCAGAAAGTAAAAATCGTCAATGAGACCTTTGCAGAGGTTTTTGAGCTACCATATTCTAGACCGTTTCTGTTGGCGGGCAAATTCAAATGCCCAGCCTTGCTGGAGACAGTGATTACACGAGCAGCAACAAGACATCACAGCAAATGGTAAAGTGATTAATAAAAGTTGCACTTGTTTTTCTGCGATTAAAAGACCTGTTTCCGATCCTGGGTGACGAAACTCGTCTGATAGGAGTTTTTCATGTTCTCCGCAAATTTTATTTATCGTAAAGTGAGCTAGTTATCTGACAGTAGTACAATATTTCTTCCAAATATTCATATCCTTACATTGCGGTGTTTTTTAATTTTTGGTAGTCATGTAGGGCATAGTGTCCAAGGAACATTTTAATATTATACCAATTGCCTATTTACTTTTTTTTTTTTTTTTTTTTTTTTTTTTTGAGATGGAGGGGTATGAATAAATATTTATTTATATTAAATGATTCCTAAGACTTCCTAGGCCGTCTTTGTTAATGGTTAATAGACTTAAGGAACATATACGCCACTATAAATATAACAACGAGAAATCTACCGTATTTCTCCATGCCATTAACACCGGGCACAAGCTACCGAAACATTTATTGCTTTTTATATGTCTCTCTTTGAAATGAGGTATAATTTTTTTAGAAAACAAGTGAACGAAATTATTTGAAAAAATTTAATTAAGAATACTTGTGGCCATATTATGATAGACAACACGGCAGAATCGTATTCTGCTACTAATAATTATGTATAGAAATAGGGCATAATTCAATCAAATAACGGATGGACGTCGAAATCATGCAGGCGGATCTTTGGCTAGAAGGCATCGCTGGAGACGATGTGGATTTATCGCATTACCGCTAGATAGAAGCATTCACACATCACAGTTACCCTCAACAAACATTAACACGTGCATTTACTTCCGTTACCGGGAAAGGCAAACCACCCTCCTCCACTCCCCCCTAATCTTCCATGAAAACTACTATGGAATGTCGGGCAACATCTATACTAAATAATAAGTTTTGTCAGCAAATGAAATTTAATAACAGAACATACACTAACTGACTGCGAGAGAAGGAGAGCCTGAGGTACCGATTTAACAACCCGGCCTGAGTCACCAGTGAGGATGAAAGGAAAAGGCTTTTCTGGGTGAGGTGTAACGAAGTTGGGTGCAGGTAGAATCTCGGGGTCGCACTGCGCATGCGCGCGGTGGTGCCATTGTAAGCCGATCCGAGCGGAGCAGGGGACTGCGGCAGATCCGGTCGAATTAGCCGCCGGCTGACATCCGCACTCATCCACTTAGGGCGCCATTGTGCGCCGTCCCATTACCGTCGCGCCGTGAATGATGAACAAGTATCCGCGAGGACGTGATCTAATTACGCGCATCCCATTAGCAAACAAATGGGAGGAGCACGCCTCACCGGGCCTCGGACCGAGTGTTTTGTGCTCGGCTTTGCGAGTGCAGTGTCCGACCGAGTTCGACGACACGTCACGTCGCGCGGGGAGAGAATGGCCACCACCGAGGTACCGCCCGAGCTGACGTCACAAACAGTGTGCGAATGACCCCATACTACACATGAGAAAACATAGGAAATATATACTAATATCGCCGGAAAATTTTACGAGACACGCAACGACGTAGCAAACATCAGGCGAGGAGCGTCACAAACATAGAGCGACTGACGTCGCATTATACAGGGAATACACTAAAAATACACAAATACTCGTATAGCGTAACGATACGAGAAAACAATATATATATCGCCGGAACCATTTTACGACGTCACAAATATAGGGCGACTGAAGTCATACCATACAAGGAAAGACACTAAAAATATACAAATATCGCCGGATAATTATTATTATTATTTTCCTTTTTTTTTTACGCGTAATGAAATGACGTCATGACAAAGAAAGACAGTAGAAATATAGGAATACCGCCTGAACCATTTTTTACCTAGAGCAACGCAATGGCGTCACAATTGTGGGTGAATGACTACTTCATGTTATACAAGGGAAGACATTAAAAATATACATCATCGTCGAGACTGTTTTACGAGAAAAGTAATGACGTCACATAATGAAGCTAGTGGCGTGATATTATAGAACGGAAATCAGTACTAAATATACAAATACCGCCAAAACCATTTTGCTGCGTGAAAAGTAATGGAGTCACAAATACTGACGTAATATTATACAAGGAAAGACACTAAAAATATACAAATTTCGACGGAACTGTTTTTCACAAGCACGAGACGAGTGACGTTGTATTATAGAAGGGAAGACACTGGAAATATACAAAAATCATAGCAATTACTTCACAGTGAACAAAGTAATGACATCACATACACGAGGTGAGTGACGTCATACTATACAGTAGAGAGCACTACAAATCTACAAATACTGAGGAATAACTTCACGACGTGAATATAAATGGTGCAGGTGTCATCATACTATACAAGGGAAGACACTACAAACATACAAACTGTTTACGACGAGCAATGTAATGACGTAAAAACATGATGCTAGTGACCTAAAACTGTACTACGGACGACACCAGAAATATACAAATACCGCCTGTACTATTTTTCTGCAGGCAAGCTAATGACGTCATAACAATAGTACGAGTGACTACTAAAAAAGGGAAAACACTATAAATACCGCCGAAATTACTTTACACGAAGAGAAGAAATAATGTTTTAAACTTCACGCAAATTATGTCATACTGTACAATGGAAGAAACAACAATATATAAAAATACTGCCTGATTTTTTAAAGCCAGAAAAATACTGACGTCACATAAATATCACGGGTGACAATACAATGGAAGACACCACAACTATGCAAATGCGGTCTGATCTATTTTACTGTGAGAAAAGCAAATCGTCACAAACACGACGTGAGTGACTTCACACAATGCAAGAGAAGACACTACAAGTATCCAAATACCACGTGAACTGTTTCGTGGGCGAGCAAAGTAATGACGTCACAAATATTTGGCGGTTATGACACTAAAAATACAAAAAATCCTGACGGAACTATTCTACGGCTAGGAAAGTAATGACGTCACAAACATACTATGAGTAATGTACCGAATGCAGTGGATGAGCCGTAACGCTTTGGTCTCGCATTCGGGAGGACGCCGGTTCGAACCCACATCTGGACTTCCAGATTTGGTTTTTTCCATGATTTCTCCAATTCACTCTAGGCCAGGGGTGGCCAACCTAATTAATCTTGCGGGCCGAATATAAAATTATATATCCCCATATCAGATTTAGACCCGCTATAGACTTTTTTTGGAATGATAAGTTGAATCATAATGAGTTATTGTTATTGTGTTTACTATTATTCTTGCATGAAAACATAGATAATATAATAATAATGATACTAAACGCATATTTTAAAGGAATACATAACACTAAAAATGACACATAAAAATATATATAAATTTAATACATATATAAAAAATTTAATAAATTTTGGAACTATGGATGCACAAATAATGTATTTTTTTTATACATTGGTTTTTCACTACTTTGGTCATTATAAAATAAATATATTTTGTAAAAGTGTGATGAAACTAGCGGGCAAGAAAAATATTCAAGTCGGGCCGCGGGCTGGCCAACCCTGCTCTAGGTGAATGCCGGGATGCTCCCTTTATAAGGGCCATGGCCGAATTCCTTCCCGTTCCTGGTTTCCAGTCCCATCCCGCATCAAATGACAGCAACGTCAATGAGGCGTAAAGCCATAATAATAATAATAATAATAATAATAAAAAGAGTAACGTCACACTATACAACGGAATCAATAACAGATATAAAAATAACGCCGGACCTGTTTTATGGCGAGAAAAGTAATAATGTCACAAAACATGAGTCGGCTGACGTCATATTATACAAGGGAAGACGATAGAAATATACCCATTCCACCGGAACTGTTTTACGGTGTGTAATATAATGACGTCA
>JARYHS010012519.1:225326126-225373115 GCA_031002005.1 Vandiemenella viatica | reverse complement strand
TAGGGGTTGGGCTTCGGAAGGGTGAAACCTTAAAAAAAAGGTCTAAAAATTAGCGAGGGCGATTTATAGTTTATAGGGGGGGGGGGGGGTCTCACGGACTAGATCTCACGAAGCCTCACCAGAGAGAGGGGGTGGGGGGGGGCATGGGGAGACTTCGGAAATCCGGAAAAATACCTCACGTGATTTATGGATTACCCATAACTACTCTCAAGTAATTAATAATGACGAACGTAATTAGTCAGTGAACAAAGTATTAGCTCCTTCTGTTTTATTTTTTAAACAGTACGATAGGCACGCCTACATGGAATAACTTACTTCGTTAACGTGTATTTCCACAATTTAAATGTAGGTGAACCATGATGATTGCCTCCCTTACCCCTGAGGATGACCAATAGGGGAGGGGGTTACTCCTCCTTGCAGCTGTCTTCGAAAACGTTGACTGAGTGGTTCCTACTTCCCTTTCCAATGATGTGATGGTATATATGTATTACTGATATGTATGGTTGACTGTGATTGTATCGTTTACGTTATGAATGGTTCCAACATGAATAAGGTAGAGCGTGAATACATGCGCCGACCCATTCCGGACTACTCTTCCGAAGAACACAAGAAGGGACGGTAAATTGAAAGTCCCCTTTTAAACGATCTGATCCCCATCAACACTGCCGTACGCACTCAGAAAATTTACACTGTGGAGAGGTTTAACCCAGGACTCTGGTGCACAGTATGTTGACTAGGAACTGTACACCAACCCCTGCTCTAGCCGGCAGGCGAAGTCCTAATTAATTTTTTTTTTCAAACACCTCGACCTGAACCACCTGACCGCGAATCAGACACCACACACCTGTATTCTGTCGCAACCAGCTGATTCTAAGGGGTGTGCTGTTGAAACATGTCAGAGAGTCCCACAGAACATAGTGGACGATAGCAGAGATACATATTCGCTTTCAGGAATTCAGAATCAGAGGTCGAGTAATGTCATTAGTTTCACGATCTGAATGCTTTTGTTAAGGGTAATTTTTCCACTGTTAGTTAGTGTATTCAGAGCCTCGTGCCAATCATCAGGAATTCAGAAAATTGATCCAAACATGCTTCCAGTGTATCTCAGCCTCTTCTTAGTAGATTTGGTATTTTTTTTTGGGAGGAGAGGGAGGAATGAAAATCAGCCGTGGACTTCTAGGGAACCATCACAGCATTCGCCTTTGAGTGACTGAGGAAAACCACGGAAAACACCAGTGAGGATGGCTGGACGGGATTTGACCCCCGTCCTCCCGAATGGCAGGTAGGAGGGCAAATTTACCCTCCTGAGGTTGTTATTTGAAATACTGTAGCGGAGCTATTATGGATCACACCTGTTGATTTAACTGGTTTAGCGAAGCATAGGTGGACAGGTAGTCATCAGCGTCATCGACCAATTCAATCATGTAACGCAGTGGCCTGTTAGAGTCATAAATCCTGCTGGGACTTTCTCTGCCAATTAACCGTAGCGATCTTCAGTATGTGTTTGTCCACAGTGCCATTGCCAGTTGGAAATGAGAAACCTACAGTTTGGAACCACATGCTATTGAAACCTTCATCCGTGTTTTCAAGACAGTTGAAGTATTTTGTATTTTAACTGATTGTCTTCAGAATTCACTATTCGCCCTTGTATCCGTGCATAGCATATGCGAAGCACCACGTGTGTTAATCTTTATTCACACTTGATAATAATTGGTCGTAAGAATGGTACCCAAGTAAGCTACTAGATTCCATAACTATGTAAAACCTCTTCCGCTTGTGCCATGTTCGAGTAAAATTTCTTAACATAATGAAAAAAAAAATCTTTATTCTCTCGATATATGCCATTTTTTTTATTTCTTCTTTATATGTTCCATCATTACTTCTACCTTTACTTCTTCTTTTTGTGTCGATGGCATCATCAAATTTTCCTTCACTGCAAACGGTATGTTGATGCCTAAATGGTAAATCCATACAGTTCCATTCCAAACTAAAATTTTAGCAGCAAATAATTATCCTTTCTTAATTACAAATTGTTTCCATGGATTCAATACATTCCCGTTAAGCAAAGGAAATGGTCGAATACTTTTTTACAATGTTCACTCCTTCTGTATGCTCCAGAGTTTGAATCTTTCCTCAACGAAAACAATTTTTGCTGCTGGTACTTAGTAATATACATTGCTACGAAAAATCCTCAGAATGCGGGAATGCCATTTCTAATCTTCTTTTCCTGAATAGGTTCAATTTATGGGAGCATCGATGCAATACAACTTCCGAGTAACTCTCCCGGTTAGACCATTGCAACAAGTGGTTTTCTACCAGAAATTTGCTTGTATTCGCCCTCAGGGCACAGAATAATCCGCTATTGTGGCTTCCATTAACTACGTGAGATGCTTTTCCGGACCCTCCATCCAGTGTGGTGAGATTTGGTGAGATCTGGTGCCTCCCCCCCCCCCCAAGATGACGTGAGATTTTGACGGAACCCCCTCTCCCCCTCCCCCCCTGCTGACGGACCTCGTAGTTTTTTGAGACTTGCTTTTAGCTCTCCTTCTACCGAGGGTGGTCATACCCCCCCTAAAGTCGGGATCTGCGCAGTTTCTAAATCTTATATCTCCCCCCACTAAAGTCGACATCCGCGTTATTTATAGACCTTCCTACTTATCTCTACAGTCCTTCATGAATTTAAAAAGCTCAAGTGAGATTTCCGTCGAGCCCAGCCCCCCTCCATTGGCGAGATTTCGTGAGATTTCGCCGAACTCCTCCACCCTTCCCAATTTCACATCAAGTAATTAATGCCCCCCCCTCCCCCTAACGTGAAAATGAAGAGTATCTCCTTTGGTCCTTGTGTCATTTTGTGGATGTATGCAACTGGCGTATGTGAAGTAGAAACATTGTGATGTATGTGCAGTGGCGGATCTAGGGAGAGGGGCTAGACACCTCAAGCCCCCCCCCCCCCCCAAAGCATTTAGGTACACTAGGTACACCGCCAAAATTTTTTTTTTTTTTGCTTAGGCTTTACGCCTCGTCGACAGCGTGGTCATTAGAGGCGGGATGGGGGCAAGGAACGGGAAGGAATTCAGCCATGGCCTTTTTGATGGAAGCATCCCGGCATTCGCCTGTAGTGATCTGGGGAAACCATGGAAAACCCAAATCTGGATGCCCTGATGGGGATTCGAACAGGCGTCCTCCCGAATGCGAGGCCAGAACGTTAACCGTTCACCCACCACGCTCGGTCCCCCAAACATAGTAATTTTTTAGATTTGGAAACGTTTTTAATTTTTTTAGGTCTACTGATCTTTTAAGGGCGGCATGGCTATTAACCATATCCTTACCCGACTGCCAAACGAAATCCGGCTAGGCTTCCCCAAATCAAAATCCGTTCAACCCCCCTCTCCCAAACCACAATACGCTTAAGGCCTCCCCCCCTCAAACCAAAATGCTGCATCTGCCACTGTGTATGTGCAATGCAAAGAGTAATTCAACAAGTGGTTTTGTACCAGAATGTTGCCTGGAATCTCTCTCGGATAACATAATAACCAAGTGCAGCGAAAATATCGTCTAACTGCTTCCCTTCCTCCCTGACTCATATTGTTGATCTATGTCTGTGATGTATGAGAACTATACGTAATGTATTTGTTATGCATGAGGATACTACAGCGAATAGGCAAATTGTGATGATGCTCTTGACTAATCAGTTCTTTTCAAACACGCGAGAAGGGACACCATCGTCCATTCCGTTACCGGGTGGAAAGATCACCATCGACAAGGTCAAGATAAAACTACACCCTGTAAACAAACAGCAATTAAGTTCTCTCTTATCGGTGCTAACGGGTACGAGACAATAGTTTCTCAAAAAATTATCCTGATTCCAAGAGTCATACGTGAATGGAGATTTTTTCGGCGTACTGATGAAATGAAATCTTCACAGGAGTTCAGCCGGATAGTCATAAAAAGTAAACATTTCGACAGCTAGCTCTGCTGTCTTCATCAGGTGTATAGCTTCAGATGATGTCAGCTGGAAATCACAACATAGACTAAGTAACAACAGCTAGCTCCACTGTCTTCATCAGGTGTGTAGCTTCAGATGTTGTTAATTTAGTCTAGGTTGTGATTTCCAGCTGACAACATCTGAAGCTACACACCTGATGAAGACAGCGGAGCTAGCTGTCGAAACGTTGTCTTTTTACGACACTATCCGGCTGAACTCATGTGAAGATTTCATTCCAAGATTCATTTTAAGTAAACCAGCTGCCAGTAAGACTGAGGTCGGGACGTCGTGGTGTGTATGTGGTTCAGAGCCGAGCTGTTGGGTGTTGAGTGTTGAAGCGTCGTAGTGTGTACATATCAGCAAGCTGCGTGACCTCAATAAGTGTGTAGTGTGTAGCTCTGTGTAAATAACAGACGTAATATTTGTACGGATGTAAATATGCTGAAAAGAATATACTATTCATATATCGTTTGTACAGCGAATGTATGGTTTAGATACTCGTATATGCTCTTGACTGAAGCTGTAAATGCAAGATTTTTGTAGAACAGATGAAACTTTGTAAACAAAAATGAAGGGACAAGCTTTAAATAATTGCTTAATATATATATATAAGAAAAAAAGTATTCGTAAATAAAGCATTCATATTTTAAAAGAAATTTTGACAATCGTTTAATTTATTGTAAAGGTCATTTCGAAGATTCAGTTGTCTTTTGTGTTGGATCTATTGCAAAATCATGTCTGGTAAGTATACTACAATTTGACGATGAAATTTTTCTGTTAGAAGAGATCAACGAAATTGAGAAATTACTAAATGCCATGAAAAAAATACTGAAGGAAAATATTGGATTAGCTATAAACCAATCCAAGACAAAAGGGATGAAATGTAACGGAAGGATAGCAATAATAGTAGATTAAATATAAAAATAGGATCAGGGATAGGAATAGGAAAAGTAAGTGAATTCTGTTACTAAGGATGTAGCAGGAATGACGATAAAAGAAGGATAGATCTTTTAGTTTGAAATGTTGATCTAGTAATCAGAAAGAACTCCTTAAAAGTCTATATGAGGAGCACATCAATTTCTGGTAGTGAAGCATGAACTTTAGTAATATCAGAAAGAAGGAAAATTCAAGCATTTTGAAACGTGGTGCTATAGAAAGATTCTGAAAACTAAGTGGACAGGTAAAGTAAGAGCATGGTTTGGATATTACGGGGAAGCTGAGATGGTTGTGGAGGACTTACAGAAAGAAGAGACAGGCTGATTCGTCACATTTCAAGACTAGTTAATTTGTTACACGACGGAGCAATGGAATGTAAGAACTGTAGATGGAGACAGATATTAAAATATATGAAAAAGGTAATGGACGTTATAGGTTCTAAGAGGTATGTATAATAGAAGAGGTACAAATAGATATAAAGAAATAAATTGATTTTTTAGTGGAAAATGTATTATTAGGAAGTAGTACAGTACAGATTGAATGCAAGCTAAAATAACAAGGACGCTAATATCAGACTCAAATTACTATTAAATAACTATGTTCTTTGCATAAATTTTAGAGGAAATAGATTGTAATAAAAGAAAAGTTTTTAGTTGGGAAACGTACTTAAAAAAAAAAAAAAAAAAAAAAAAAAAAAAAAAAAAAAAAAAAAAAAAAAAACCCTGCTTTTAATGCATAAAACCATGGACACAAAATACCCTTAAGCAATCATAATTTTTTAAAATCATCCTAGACACAACATTTAGAATAAACCCTCAATGCGAACCTTGCAGCAATATCAGTTGTCTGACGGTTTCTACCATTAAAACACATTCGCCGCTCAATATTCGAATCCTTGAAATGGCGGCATTAAATTGGCTATGAGAAATGTCAGCTCCAGGTAGGTTGATGCCTACTATGTGCAGGATCTGTAGTTTGGACTTGACTTACACATTGCACAGAGTCTGAAAGTGAATTCCCCCCCCCCCCTTTCCAAAGTAACAGACCGTCACTGCGTACCCTTATCTTATCTGTTTCTTGAGTTTGATTGTTGCTGCACCTATTGTAGTGATCACAGTTTAAAAGTAACAAAGAATGAGTTTTTTTTTTTTTAAATGGAGACTGGTTACGACCACAAGAACAGATCTTTCTCAAATACAATGCCTATGATGACATCAAAGTCGAGGAAACAAAATAAAAATAATTATAATAGTTTAAAAATAAAATGTATTTTGTTTGACCCCAGAAAATTATAGAATTTCTGTTGAGTTTTAAGGAACTAAGTTTTTCTTAAAAAAAAAAAAAAAAAAAAATGGCAGAAACAATCTCTATATATACCAGATTTTGTGCAGTTGCATCTCTCACATCAAACCATTATAACAAAAAATCTAATCCAACGGTAATATAAAACTCTTCATTATAATGACCTGGACCCAAAAACTTATTTAGTAGGAATGTTTGCTACATTTGGTTACGATACTTACATAAACAGTTTCCAACCGAAAATGCCAAGTGTCCGTATTTTGGTAGAAATGAAAGAGAGAGAGAGAGAAAACATATTGTGCTCAGCTCAGAATATTTGAGAAGGGTAACAGGAGTAATTCTTATATGTAATGGTATGTTTTTTCCGGCGAATCTGATGCTTGAAGATTTCTCGGACAAGCGGCGGGATCAACTGATCAAAGTTCAACGAATTTTTTTTTTTTTTTTTTGGAACAGTTTAACGTCCCTTTTTTAACAACGTGGTCTTTAGAGACGGGAAAGGATGGGGGCAAGGAATGGGAAGGAATTCGGCCATGGCCTTTTGAAGGAAGCATCCCGGCATTCGCCTGGAGTGATTTGGGGAAACCATGGAAAACTCAAATCTGGATGCCCGGACGGGGATTCGAACCGCCGTCCTCCCGAATGCGAGGCCAGAACGCTAAACGAATTTTCGACGGCGTAACGTGACATCACCTTCAGTCCTGCACTGCGATCCTCACGACGGCCAGCTGACGCAACCTGAAGATGATGGCATGTTACGACGTCGAAAATTCGTTGAACTACGATCAATCGATCGGGCCGCATGCCCGAGAAATCTTCAAGCAGGAGTACTTCTTATTATTCACATTACCTTCAACTTATATTCCAAAACAAGTATTCAGAACTAAGTAGTGAACCAATGGTGAGGAAGCCTTAAATCGTAAGACGGAAGACACAGCAAGGTGAAAATGAAACTGAATCATCGCAAAACATTGTATAAACAAAGCTAGTGTAGTTTATTTACAGTATAAAGTAACACCTCATATCTGACTTATTTAAATTTGTCGTTTATTAATTTGGTTTAACAGATTTCATGTTGAGTAGAATACAGCGAAGCGATATCTATGGAACCAGAGAGTAATGTTTGCAGCGCCGTTTCAGTTTTAGGAGACTCTCTGGAGGAGTCAACGCAAAGAAGTTATGCACACGGAATAGGAGTAAGAAGCGGACAGCGTAACGGTCAAAATATGAAAAGACTAAAAGCATCAAGATCAAAGAGATATATTAAACTTCAAATTGAATTTTATAAACTAAATTGTGTGATCAGTTATTATACTGTTAAAATAGGAACAGAGATAAAAATAAAGAATGATTTATTTTTTTACAAATTCCAAATCTACGTTAAGCTGACGTTAAGTTATGGCGGCACTAACATAACCGTGGCGCTGAAATTTGATGATGAATTCTTACGTAACACCACGAAACAAAACGAAAATAAAGACTATTTTTATATATCTCTCTTAGTTCTCAAGATATCGAATAACAAAAATAGGTTATTGATGTAATTCCTTGTGCTTCTTCTGACGTTTTTCTTCCGGTCCATGCCGTATTTCATACTAACCACAACCGCCGGGAAGAAAACAAAACATCTATATCGCATGTTCAGCGCGAGTTGATTGCGGATTTGGAGAATTTTTTTCTGGTCCAGGCTGCATCTCAGCCTGTCTAAATGAATTTGGTGACACGGTATTTCAAGAACTAAGCGAGATATCAAAAAATGTTATTCTTTACTTTCGATTTGTCCCGCCGAGTTATATAGGAATCTGTCATCTAATTGTGGCGCCACCATTATCGCATAATCCCCTAAATTACAATAGGATTAACGTAACAAGTACGAGAAAGGAATATATATTTTTAAGAATAGCTGTAGAAAACTATAATCCAAATAGATAGATAGATGTGTTTACTTTGATCCCATGTGAGAATAATATGGGGAATATGGAACAGTACATACACTTAAGAATAATATTAATTATATTACTATATAACAGATATTATTATTATAGATAACAAGGTAGCTACATCCCATTAGTATAATCAATATTCCCTGTAACCTACAAATACAGTCCCGAGTTAATTACTACTTATTACTACTGGAACAGTGTATTCACTTGTTACCAGCATCTAATAAACAGTTATTTTCTTACCAACCAGTAACCATGATAAGTTTCACTGTAATCTACAACTGCATATTATATCATTTTAGTTACCATTTATGTAGAACAGTACACACACTTATTAACAATATCAATTATATTACCAACCTCTCATTAGCAGTCAATTACTTAAAAATCTGTTAGAATGATAATTTTTCACAGCAATTTTTGAGTGCATGCTATCCCATGTTGGTAACTATATATGAGTGAATTATGTAAACAGTGTAATCTCTCCATTTGTCAAAAGTTTCAATAGTAAGAAAAACCATATATCATTTTAGTAATTGTGGACAACTTTAACACCTTTCCCTTCCATACACCATATATACTATTTCATCAGTCATTCTTAGTTACCAAATTCCAAGAGGAAAATTCTTTCACAGAGTAAAATGGATTCTGAAGCAGAAACTCTTTCAGTTTGTACTTAAAGTAGTTGGGTTTTCGTTGATAACATTTAATTTCTGTTGGTAAGACATTGAATAAGGAAGCCCCTGTAAATGTTATCCCTTCCTGCACAATTGGCAGTGATTATGGCTATGTATGTCAGCATTAAGATTGAAGTGTTCAGGATTTTCCACTACAAATGATAGTACGGAGTATACATACTGTGCTGGCATTGTTAGTACACCTAGGTTTTTAAATAGATTTCTGCACGACGTTCGTGGGCTTGCTCCACAAATAGTTCTTACAGCACGCTTTTGTAATTTAAATACACTCTGTGCTTGTGACGAGTTGACCCAGAATGAAATGCCATAAGTGAGCAGGGAATGAAAATATGCAAAGCAAAGACGAAGGAAATACCGTTAGAAGATGCTTCTTTATACGAATATTGCAGGTAAGATATTATATTCAGTTACATCATATCAAATATATATATATATAAATTTACGGTTTTCTTGGTGCCGTGGACTGTAGAACAGGGAGATTGTGGTGGAAGAACTGGAAGGTGTTTTCAAGGATTAATCCCATTCGTTACCTGGAGTGATGTATGGTAACTTAGGTAAACCGATATTTGATAGCCCAGAGAGAATATCGAACCCTCATCCTTCCAAATATAACGCTGACTGCTTAGCCACCAGTTGGTAAGGAATAATTAAATCATTATGAAATTTATTCAAGTTTTCTGCAAAACGTAACTGTATTATGTTACCGAAAGTAGTGTAACGTAACAAGCCTGCACGGCCTTTTGTGTCTGGCACTCTGGTGGAAGCGGTTAGTGTCTCTGATTTTGTCTAAACCACTCCATGCGATATCCGCGATTTTTATTTTTTTAATTTTTTTCCATCAGAGTCGTGATAGACTATATTCCTATTCCTTGTCTATTATTCCCTCACTTGGCTCTAATTATTGCGTTGTCGAATGAACATAAAGCTCTAGAGAAACAAAATTGTAAATACAGGAAAATGTAAGCGTTGGCCAACCACTTTATAAATGCCGGCAGTCAACCATTTACTGAAAGATGTATTCAACCAACCAACTTAACAAATTTTGTATTAATAAACTTATCCAGCGGCCTCATTTTACTCTCGAGCTTTCTCAGAATCCAAAAGCCAATGGACAAGAGAAACTTGAAGCAGAATAAACACAACATTAAAAAAACACAATTAACAGATGAATTAAGACGAAGTTTTCTGCAATTTATTAAAAAACCTTGGTAAAAAAAATCGTAAAAGGAGAAACTTTTTGCTCTTAGGAGCTTGGTTTTGGTTTTAAATTCAATATTGCAATTCCTAAGCCCTAAAGGTGGGTTCATTATTTAGGTAATAAAGAAAAACATTTTCGTCTTTTCGGCAGTTGCTCTATGTATTTCTTCATTGTAATTATGACTTTGTTTATGTAAACACTAACTGTAACATCCCGTACCATTCTGTTAGGTGCCTGATCTTCATTACAAAAAATGGCATTAATTTTTTTTGGCCACCCCCACAACTTTTTTTTTCCTCATTGACCTTTAAATCATAGTGATCATTATGTAAATTAATGTGGTATGAATTTGGTTTTCATTTCTTAGAGCGACTAAACATATGTCACTAAGGAAGCAATGGCAAAGTTGGGATAAAATCAATGCAATATACTTTCTCGTCCTCAGTATTAACGGCATGGATCATAAGCTGATGTACAATTCATATTTGAGTTTATCTCCACTTATTTTGACCGTGAATAGTTACCATGGTAGAAACTTCGCTTCACTCTATCGGAAACCGACATGATCCCACTACGCTAAGAAAACATTACCAACTAGCTTCTAAGCTCGTTGAAAATGAGGGGTAGAACACAATGTTGTGGCAGTCCATATTGTTGGAGTTACCTAACTTAACGACTGGTTAATTAGCATTCCTCACAAACTGTATTTTATGATCATTCAATGTTGTGCACATTACGGTTCCACCTCATTCCATTGAACAGTACAGTTAATAATTAACAAGTCGTGGTAAACGTAATGCATCCCTTTACCCGTGGTTAGTTTCTCACATTCTAACTTAAAGGAAACTTTTTGCATCACTACAAAAACATAGATAAGAAATCCAAATTCCTATCAGGCTATAATTTCAATATTTATTTGCCGAGAATATAACTAAGTTAGCTACAACGGATGAAAATAAGTAGTCAGAAAGCTAATAATAATTATTAAAATGATTTACACGAATTCAAAATTTACGTTATCGTTGGTTTACAATTTGAAAGATATTGACTCATCACAAATAGTAAATATGTAACCTAACTTCCTAGCTTGCTTTACTAGCGATATCTATGGGCAGAGAGTGAAAACATTTCTGGCCATTGTTAGCCTGCTAACGAAAGACAGGTGAGCTAAGTCACAGGGTGACGGACAAGATGGTCAAGATACCCTTGTCTTAATTTTTTTTTCAATTTAATTGCAATGGAGCGCGCGCTACAGTGGTAATTTCCCTTGATACCCATCTTCCCCCCTCCCCCGTCCCCCTACCCCTCCCCCCTACCCCTCCCCCACTTTTCCTGCATCCTCCTACATTTGCCCTCTACAAACTTAAACGTTAAATTCTTTCAACATTTATGGTAAATTATTCAATAATTCTCTTGGTAACTTATTCCAATCCCTGAACCTTTTATCTAAAAAAATATAAAATAATTGTTTAAAAAACATAAAAACCGCATTCAAAAAAGCACACTAAAAATTTTAAAATAACTTCATACCTTGCTTTGAAGAAAGTAAATCTAAATGGATAATATTTTACATTACTGTTATTGAAATTTTTACATTAATTAGTTATTTTTGGAGTCGGTGCCAGCTGTCACATCGCGAAGATCGAATTACTGAACTTTATTTGATGTTCGAGGAGAACCAAAAGTACGAACAAAAATTCCAAATATTTTACAGCATATCGTGAGGCAGATAGTGTTATGGGCGGAGATAGCTTAGGGAAATAAATTAACATTATTTTGATATATGGCTCGTTCTCGTTTGTCATCTAGGCATATCTCTGGCGCTACTGTGTCAGTTGGTAGACTGCATCATGCAGTAAACGCTTTATAGTTAGTACGATATCGGTGTATCATCTGTATGTTTCGTTTTGTTCAAACATGTTTCTAGAATTATTTGTAGGTAAGTAGCAATATGATTTTTTATATTACAGTTATTTATCATTGTTTTTCTTGCTTTGGCTGGCACCGACTCCAAAAATAACTAATTAATGTAAAAATTTCAATAACAGTAATGTAAAATATTATCCATTTAGATTTACTTTCTTCTAAGCAAGGTATAAAGTTATTTTAAAATTTTTAGTGCTTTTTTGAAGGCGGTTTTTATTTTTTTAAACAATTATTTTATTTTTGAAATTTTTAGTGGTATTATAGTTTATTTTGTATTTTAAATATGCTGCAGCCGTTCTCATTTTCCGAACTTCCTGGTAGCTAAGTTGTTAAAGCGAATGCGTCTTTATATATCCCAACAACTTTCAGAATGAGGTGAATTCGATGCTGTGTTAAGGACGTCAGTTTGCATTTTGTTCCAGGCTGTGTTTCGATTTAATCATATCATCTGTTAAATCAGCTGCTCGATAATCGAAACATGCAACATCTGGACATTAATATATACCACATACACAAATCTGTCCTGGAATATATCTTTTTCTTCCGGCATCACACAGAAAATATAGACTTTTAGTTGGTTTTCACAGCGTAAAAGCTTGGGGTCCAAGTTGAAATCTGAAGTACATGTTGAGACATTAGGGCACATTTATTTTATAAATATTCTGCCATGACTTAAAAATAGCTTAATTGATAATTACGGGATTTAAAACTGTGGATTTTTGTAAATAACATTGGACACTATAAACGATGGGGGTTAAAGGGGAAGAGGGATTGGACTTTTGTGTACCAAATGTAGACTGTATATTCTGATTGATTTAAATTATATGTCTGAAAAATTTCTATTCATATCATATAAAAATTGTAGGTATGTATAAAAAAGCAATTAAGGGGTGTGGAGGTGAAGAGTAGTTTTGTTTTTTAAAGCCAGTGTGGACATTATTTTTCTCTTTGTTTTAAAGTATACACGTGCTAAGTTCCATCGAAACCAGATAAAAACTGTAGCTGCGTGTAAAGAAGGGAGTGAGCGGTTGGTTTTTTTAAACAGAATGTTTCTTTTTGTTTTTAAGTATACATGAGCAGTGTTCCATCTAAATCTGATAAAAACGGTGGGTATCTATAAAGAACATTAGAAATTAGGAGGGGTGGGGTAGAAGGAAAGAGGGGTTAGACTTCTGCAACCTAATTTAAACACAATTGTTTTGTATTTTTTAAAATATACTTGTGCAAATTTCCTTCAGAATCGGATAGAAACTGTGCTTTGTGTAAATTAAGGGGGTGGAAAGTGGGAGAGGGGTTTTGCTGCTTTAAACCAAATGTAGACAGTATTTTTCAGTTTGTTTTGAAGTACACATGTGCATACTTCTTTCATAATCAGATAGAAACGGTAGCTTTATATAATGAACATTGACAGTAATTAAAGGGGTAGAACGGGGGATAGGGTTTGTGTTTTTGTGAAAATAATGTTAGCAGTATTTTTCTATTTGTTCTAAAGTATACGAATGCGAAATTCCACCGAAATCGGATTAAAATGTAGGTTTGTAAAAAAATTAAGTGATTTACAAGGGAAACTAGGATAGTTTTTTTAAAATTTTTTTGGTCAGAAATCTTCTCCATAAAAAAAATACGTATATGTGCCAACTTTCATAAAGATCGGTCAAATGGTGTCGACTGTAGATTTTTTTTTTTTTTTTTTTTTTTAATTGACAAATGTCAAGGGGCCGAGACGGGGAGAGGGGTTCAGTTTTTGCAAACCAAAAGTAGACATTATTTTTCTCTTTGTTTTATAGTGAAAGGTTGCTAAATTCTATCTAAACTGAATAAAATTTCTGGGTTTTTATAAAAAATTAAACGGCTTAATAGGGGATAGGGAATGGTTTTTTGAATTTTTGGTCAGAAACCTTCTTTGTGAAAAAATACATATCAGCGCCAAGTTTCATTGTAATCGGTCAAACGGTGGCGACTGTAGCTTTTTATAAAGAACATTGACAAAAACTAAGGGGTTGAGCTTTGCCAGGCCAAATGTTGACATGATTTTACTGTTTGTTTTAAAGTATACATGTGCAAAGTTCAATCAAAATCAGATTAGTGAATCGCGGAGTAATAGTAATAGTAAAATCAGATAAGAAGTGTAGGTTTCTATAAAATTAAGGGATGTAAAGGGCGAGATGGGTGGCTTTTTCTATTATTTTTGGTCAGAAACCTTCTCCATGAAACATTACATGATATGCCAACTTTAATGGAGATAAGTTAAATGGTGTGGACTGTAGTTTTGTACAAAGGACATTGGCAAAAATTAAGGGGTGGATAGGGGGAGAGGGGTTCGGTGTTTTCAAACCAAAAATTGACAATATTTTCTGTTTATTTTTTGCTATACATTTCCAAAGTGCCATCAAAATCGGATAAAAAGTGTGGGTTTGTATAAAAGTTAAGGGGTAGAAGGGGTGGTTTCTCAATGAAATTCATACGGGACCACTTTGGAGGTATACTCTATAGTCTATACATTATAAGAATTTCATTTAAATCGGTTCAAAATTAGCGAAGATATCGCTGAACATACATAAAAAAAAAAATTCAGACGAATTGAGAACCTCCTCCTTTTTTGAAGTCGGTTAAAAATAATTCTACATCCTTGTGCCTGAAATCGAGTGCCAGCTTATGGTCATGGTCATCTTGTTCCTTCGATGCATTACTTTTAATTCTTACACCAATATCTTTCCACGCCTCATCACCAATATACGCCTTGTACACTCCCTCTTCACCGTTCTCCTGTCTTCCAATTAATATCATTCCAGTTCTTTTAAAATATCTGTCACTGATTGCATTCTTCGGTAATTTCCATAAACAAATTTAGCGGCCCTTTTTTGCAGCCTCACCAAACTCCTGTATTTGATATTCAAAATGTGGGGCCCATACTACATTACCTTATTCAAGCAATGGTCTGACCAAAGTTTTGTAACCCAATTTATTTACTTCCCTCGTACATCCCATTCACTCTCTCCAACAAGTCCCAAATTTTGAAACCTTTCCCCATTACCTGTCAAATGTGTCTTGCCCAGTTAAGCTTGTTATCAAATCTAATGCCAAATCATTTACATTTCGAGTAATGTATAATCATAATCAGGCTTTAGTTTTTTATCTGTGTAACTAGTATGCTGACTCTTCTTTGCATTTATCTTCATCCCATGCTTACCACCCTGTCCAGATCACCCCTGTTTTCATTCTACCGTGTTGATCCTTTTGTTAAAAAGGATTGTTATCAACAACAATCGAAAGAGGTTGGGGGCCATCCACAAATTACGTCACACGAATTTCATGATTTTTTGACCCCTCCCTCCCCCATGTCACAGGTTGTCACATTTGTGGGACCCCCCCCTCCCCTGGTGTGACGTCACATATTTTGCAATTTTAAATTTATAAATTAAAACGACACTTCCAAAATTATACATGTATTTCTAGCTAAACAATCATATCAACAATAAATCAAACATTTAAGAAAATATAAAAAAACATAAAAATCCAATTAATGATACAAAATTGAGTTATGTGTCCATGAATTTTGAACCCATTCCTAGTTACTGTTTATATTGGCATAATAGTCACTTCATTCTTGATTTCGATAGTGTTGGGAACATTCGATGTGTCAACATCATCATCATCTTCCGCCACGAGCCAAAAAGTGAAACAAATTTTGCATGTTACGTCACAAAGTTTATAACACGTCTCCCTCCCCCCTTGTGACACGATGTCACACTTTGTTGACCCCCTCCCCCCCCTCAAGGAGTGACGTAATTTATGGATGGCCCCTTGTTACTGTACGTCACAGGTGGTTGAAAATCGCGGAATTACAGTGATACGAAATAAGATTCACTTAAATCGTTTAAAACATACCAGTAATAAAAGGCAGTTCGTTATTAGTGACGCACAAGATTTTCTTGAAGATAACTAGAGGATAATGAAAAATGAAGATCTTTATAGGTATGAATAGAAAATTACAGACAAAATGTACAAGAGAAGGCTGAAATTTTGTGGACACATTATAATAATTGGTAAGAATTGAATTACATCCCTAACGTAAAGTTGAAAATAAAATGAGTTATGACGAGAAAAGACATGGAAACAGGTGTGTTCCACCCACATTAGGTAGAAAATCGATGATTGTTTCAAACTATATTGACAAATACTATGGATTCCAGGAACAAAGTGGGAGGGCAGTTTGTCTGAAGAATCCAATTGTCCAGAAATAAGAGTTAAACAATTCAACTATTGATATGGTCGACTCTATGCGATATTTGGGAGTAACAGTATAAAGGATCAAGAAATGGGACATACACATTAATTCGTTAGTAGGTAGACTTAATTCTAGGCTGCGATTCATAGGTCGAATCTTGTAAAATTGTAATGAACAAACAAAGGAGATGGCGTAAAAATCTCTTGTACGTCCACATTTGGACTATTGTTGTGCCATTTGGGATCCGTTTCGTAAGGGGTTGATCGAAAGTGTAGAGAAAGTACAGAGAAGAGCCGCTCGATTCGTGACCGCTTGGTACAGTCCTTATGAAAGCGTCACAGAACTGATTAGTAGACTAGGCTGGGAGTCTCTGGTAGATAGACAACGCACGTTTCATTTAAACTTATTGGAAAACATGCGTACTCCCACTTTCACTTACGAGTGTAGTGAAATACTTCTTCCACCAATCTATTTGGGCCGGAATGACAGGAAAGATAAGATTAGAGAAATAAGGTGCCGGACTGATTCTTATATGAACTCTTTTTTCCCTAGTACCTTTTGGGATTGGAATGCACAACAAAGAGATTAGCTTTGGTGCTGAGCACCCTCTGCCACCCACAATTTTGTGAATTGCAAAGTATATATGTAGATGTAGATGAAGATGAAGAAAAAAGAAGAAATCTCACAGTATGAAAAAATTCTGGGAGGAGAAGAAAAGGCGAAACGGTAAACCAGTGTCTTCCGCGGTCCAAAATAGTGCCGAAATTGAAAGAAGAAGATAAGAATCTTAAATTCTTTATCTGCTGTATTATAACAGCGCTTGCTTTTAATATGGATGCCCTAGTACACTGTAACGCGGAGCAGTTAATTTAAACTATTGCACCACATTGTGTATTCTCCGCGCTATTACGTAAGATTTATACCGCAATCCGAACTATGTATCCCAGAGCGAACGTTTTCAGCGCAGGTTGTTTAGTAACGCCGTACGTCATAATCTGTCCGGGGGCACCCAGACCTGAAAGAAGACAGGTATTTGGGTTATTTCGGGGGGTTATCTTAATAGCGCCTCGTAAAGCGAGCGCTCCGTATGTTCCCGCCTCCGCCGTGAGCCAATAATAATTAGTCTTCCTATTATGCCCGCCGCCATTAGCCGGCCGATGAGTTGTAAGCGCTCAAGTTTAGATAATGCGGAAATCCCAGGGCGATATTACGCACTAGAATGGGCCACATCAGCGCGTGATAGCGGGCGCTCTTCCGCTAACGATCCTGGACCCCCCAACCATGCCGCACCTGAAGCGCCCAGTACTACGGGTCCACAACTGAAACAAGCTCGTTTCCAATAAGGGGCTTCTCTGAGGTCACTCCAAGTAATGATGCCACCCAGATTAATCTGAAATAAATTAAAGTAAAAAAAAAAAAAAATTTGTGAACTTCCGACAGAAGTGAAAAATTAAAACTATGAACAATTAACAGCTACAGATTTACTAATTAATAAAAATTCCGTGTGGCCGTAATGAACTGCCATCAACTCAAAGAAAGAAAAAACAAGTTGCAAAAGAATTATTCAAGTTCAGTTTAAAGTACAGGGACCTATGCTATTCATTATTCTAATGAATAATTCTGTTGAATGTTTACTACCTGAAATTAGATTGTTTGCAGATGACATAATGCTAAACAGAAGGATGAAAACTGTACAGGACTGTAAACAGTTGCAGGGTGATCTGGACAGGATATCTAATTGGGTTGTTGAACATGGGATGAAGATAAATGCAAAGAAGAGTCAGCTTATTAGATACACAAATAAAAAAACATTATGATAATAAGGTGGGGAAAGAATTGCTTGCTGAAGACTTGAAACGTAAATATCTCGGCATTACATTTGATAACAAGTTTAACTGGGCAGTACACATAGGAAAGGTGGTAGGAAAAGGTTTCAAAATTCTGCACTTGATGGAGAAAGTGATGAGGGTATGCACGAGAGAGGTAAAGGAATTGGGTTACAAAACTTTGGTGAGAGCATTGCTTGAATATGGTAGTATAGTATGGAGCCCACATTTTGAGTATAAAATACAGGAGTTGGAGAGAGTACAAAAAAGGACTACTAGATTCGTTTCTCGAAATTATTGCAGAATTCAATCAGTTACAGATATGAGAAAAGAGCTGGAATGGGATTCACTGTAAGACAGGAGGAGGGTGAAGAGGGCCATGGAAGTGTATACTGGCGATGAGGCATGCAAGAATTGGTGTAGGTGTGAATAGTAGTTCATGGAAGGGAAAAGATGACCATGACCACAAGCTGGCACTCGATTTCAGGCACAAGGGTGTAGGAAGATAATCTTTTATAGGTTAAGGTGTCAGGGATTGGAATAACTTAACAAGGGAAACCAAAACCGTTGAACTAATTTAAAATTTGTAGAGGGTATATGTAGGTGGGTGCAGAAAAGGGGGAAGATGGGTGCGTAGGGAAACTGCCACCGGAGCGTGTGCTCCATTACAATTAAATTAAATTTTAAAAAAATGGACACCAAATATAAGTTGTTTCCTTATCAGCTGTTCTCAGTCTTATCCTGTTTTCATCCTGTTGTATACCATTAGGTCATCAGCAAAAAAACCTAAATTCCGACGGTAAACCACCAACACACTCATTCATTAGAATGACGAACAGCAATGGCCCCAACACAATTCTCAGTGTGTGAGGTACACAACATCACTATTAGTGATTTTTTTAAAAATATTTGTAAAATTGTTTTTTTTTAATTTAATAGTTTATTTAATATTTTTGTAAAAACTAACACTGAGTTTCTAACGTCACGGAGAGACAGGTATACGAGATCCTTGGTGAAAAATAACAGTTGAAGAAAAAGGTCGTTAAAGAGAAAATGAAATGAGGGAAGGTGTGGATGGAAAAAGCTTAATTGAGAAGCTGTCAAAAATCCTGGCGGGATTTGAAATGGAAAATATTAGCCTGGGGGCAGAAGATTAGTATAATGATAATGTTAGTGAAACATGAAAGTTGTATTAGATAACTGATTGCCATTTGCAAGTGGAGGATAATAAGATAAGTGTAAGACTTTTGATTCGTGTTGAAATTATAATAAAGGAAGTGGAATTGATTCTTAAAGTACATTTGGTATGATTTATTAATAGTAGTTTGATTTACAGCGGTGGTATCTATGAAAAACCAACGATGGACATAGAGGGTTAAATAAAGGCCATATTTGAACTAATCTGACGCTGGAAACTTAGGGATAAGTAGTATAATTTATTTTCCAATGGTGAAATAAGAGATAAAAGTAAGATTGTAAGGAAGAACAGAAAACGAAGTACATTTTCATATGATTTCTAAAACATAAAGAGCCTACAAGTGGCACTCCCATATTTACTTCTACCTCTTGTGCTCGTATATTTCCTACTCTAACACTTTGCTTTCTGTCTTTTAAGAATTCCTCTACCCAGCAAGTCACTATGTATTGCATGTTTCCAGACGCAGTGTTTCTGCACTTTTTCAGGCCGATCGTTAACCTCTGAGGTTTCTTCAGTAGTTCAAAGGCGCTGAGTCAAGGGCGCCCTATGTTGCTGCCCTCTGAGGTCATTGTGCCAGCAAGGGCGTCGGTGGACAGTTCCGGGATGGCCATTCACGGCGGCTGGTATTGTGTCTCGCAGACAATGGAGTCTCCGCTGTTCATCATACGCCAAACGGACTGACCCCCACGTGACTCCCGGTGTTGTGTCACTGTGAAACTGACCGAGGCAACATATGTTCGTAACACAAAACGGGTTTCAGACACCACTGTTTAAAGCTTTTACCATACTAGAGGTGGTTATTCCAGGAAAATTATCTCACGCAGATAGAAAACCCTGAAACAAAACAATAACATACATAACACGAACGTGACAGATCGCAGAATAGCAACTATACACCGAGCGTGGTGGTGTAACGGTTAGCGTTCTGGCCTCGCATTTGGCAGGACGGCGGTTCGAATCCCCGTCCGGGCATCCAGATTTGGGTTTTCCATGGTTTCCCAAATCCCTCCAGGCAAATGCCGGGATGCTTCCTTCAAAAGGCCATGGCCGAATTCTTTCCCATTACTTGCCCCCATCCTTTCCCGTCTCTAAAAGACCTCGCTGTTAAAGAGACGTTAAGCAGTTAAAAAATAAAATAAAAAAAGGCAACTACAGCCGTAGAAAATACACTTATAACAGGGAAACGCGCATAATCACAGTGAATAATACGAATAAATACGTATTAAAAATGTTTAAGATTCTTAATGACAAAAATGCAACAAAATATCCAAAAATTAGTATCATAATCGATAAATAATAATTGATAAATTGCGATGGAGCGCCCGCTCCAGTAGCAATCTCCCTACACCCCCTCCCTTTCCCCTTCCAACCTACTTTTGCCCTCTACTAATTTTTGCTTTAAATTCTTTCAGTGTTTCCGGTAAGTTATTCATCACTTCTCTTGGCAATTTATTCCAGTCTCTCACTCCCTTTCCAACAAAACAAAATTTTCCCACACCCTTGTGCCTGAAATCAAGTGCCAGCTTGTGGTCATGGTCAACCTTACCCTTCCAAGCACCTCTCTTAATTTTCCCACCAATATCTTTCCACGCTTCATCACCAGTATAGGCTTTGTTCAGTCCATTGACTTTCTTCATCTCCTTCTATCCTCTACCACTCCACCTCCTTTATCATATTAGTTACCGATTGTGTTCTGCGGTAATTTCCAGAGACAAACCTGGCAGCCCTCCTCTGCACCCCCTCCAACTCCATCATTACACCAAGCGCAGCGCTTTCGATAATAATGCAGAGCCATGTTATTTTTTAACAATGTATGTGAGTTAATTAAACATTAATTAATAGACTAATATTGTTAGTATCTTTTAATACAATATTTTAAAAAATCAATGCTTGTTCTTATAGGTATACTTCTGCTTAGTGGAGAGGCACAGAACCGCTGCTTGTAAAGTTGAATCATTGTAGGTTACTTTATCGATTAAAGAACTGGAGATAGTGTAGTTTTTTTTTCTAGATATGGATCAATGACCATGATTTTTTTTACGCAAGAAGATGGTGGTAGGCCTAAGATGTTGGGGTTCTAGGGCTGGGTTTCTCAAAGGGGTTTGCCAGGGGTGTACCTCAAGGAAGTGTAATAGGACCACTTCTTTTCTTAATTTTTATAAACGATCTCGGAGACAAAGTGAAAAGCATTTTTAGTTTGTTTGCTGATGATGCGGTTATTTATAGGTAAATAAGGAATTTGGTCGATTGTTTAGAAATTCAGCGAGATATGGATGTTATTTTGGGATGGTGCGCTGAGTGACAACTCACACTAAATTGTAAAAAGTGCAAGACAATGAGCATAACTAACAAAAAGAATCCAATTGTTCAGAAATACGAGGTAAACAGTTCAGTTATTGATATGGTCGGTTCTATGAAATATTTGGGAGTAACAGTACAAAGGAACATGAAATGGATCTTACATATTAATACGTTGGTAGGTAGAGCTAATTCTAGGCTGCGGTTCCTAGGTCGAATCTTGAAAAATTGTATGAAAAAACAAAGGAGATAGCGTACAAATCTCTTGTGCGTCCACATTTGGACTACTGTTGTGCCATCTGGGATCCGTTTCGTGAGGGGTTGATTGAGAGTACAGAGAAAGTACAGAGAAGAGCCGCTCGATTCGTGACCGTTTGCTACAGTCCTTATGAAAGCGTCACACAACTGATTAGTAGACTAGGCTGGGAGTCTCTGGTAGATAGACGACGCGCGTTTCGTATAAACTTATTGGTAAACATGTGTACTCCCACTTTCACTTACGAGTGTAGTGAAATACTTCGTCCACCAACCTATTTGGGTCGGAGTGACAGGAAAGATAAAATTAGAGAAATAAGGTGCCGCACTGATTCTTATATGAATTCTTTTTTCCCTCGTACCATTAGGGATTGGAATGCACAACAAAGAGATTAGCTTTGGTGCTGAGCACCCTCTGCCACCCACAATTTTGTGAATTGCAGAGTATATATGTAGATGTAGATGTAGATGATCGTAGGGGATTCGCGACAAGATTTACGTTATGGCGGCTGGCTGGCTGCCTCGAGTTTCCTACACGCACAATGGTGAATTGAGACTGGACATGAGCAAAATGCTCCTAAAATCGACTCAACGTGCTGCAAGAAACAAGTCCATCAATCATCTTAATTAATAGTATATTGCTCTTTGTGATTGTATTACATTTCGAAAATAAAAATCATTATTAAAAAAAAAAGTAGTTTTGGAGGTGGTTATTCATGGTCTGGGTAATTTTGTGGGGGTTCTTGTAAGACCTATATCAATGCTGGGACATTCTCCAACCCGCGCTTCATAAACTACACGCTTTACAAACAAAAATACACGTAACGTAGAGTACATAAGCTATGCGTTTCAGATACGTATTGCCGCACAAACATCTCTCCCACAGGCTGAATGCTACACAAATCCGGTTCTAAATCACTGGTAGAGCAGGTGCCCTCTAATTCTCATGATTTCACACTGGACGCCTGCGTGACAGGTGGCCGGTGTCTCGTGGTCCTCTTGCTCCGATCCGAGAGAGAGAGAGAGAAAAAGATCGTAAAAAGTGTGACCTGTCTGATCTACTCACCATTGTTTGGCCTCTTACTGTGGATTTCACAGAGTCTGAAGGTGACAGCGAGTCAGTTTCTAAAGAAAAAACGTTGGTTTTATGGTCACACATCATGACGGCCTGATATGATCTGCCTTAAATACGAACCTGACCGAGCGTGGTGGAGTAACGGTTAGCGTTCTGGCTTCACATTCGGGAAGACGGCGGTTCGAATCCCCGTCCGGGCATCGAGATTTGGGTTTTCCATGATTTTCCAAATCACTCCAGGCAATGCCGGGATGCTTCCTTCAAAAGGCCATAGCCGAATTCCTTCCCATTCCTTGCCCCCACCCTTTCCCGTCTTTAAAGAACTCGCTGTTAGAGAGACATTAGGCTGATTTTTTTAAAAAAAAAACTGAACCTGATGTGTATTTTTCCCCAAGGACCCACTCTGCAAAATTTGAAGAATTTCTGTTGAGTTTGTTGTGGTTTATAAATTTTAATGGGACTCAGTCGATCTTGGTAAATAGTGATATGTAAGAGAGACTGCACAATTATATATTTTATGAATATGTTAGACCTATATCTTAATACTAAGAGCGTAGTAGATGACACTGTCATGGTGAAGAACGTTTTTGGCACACTTCAAACATGAATTGTACGTAGTTATTAGGAAGTACAATCACTGAAGACTTGGAAAACCACCAAGAGGCAAAAACTAGCATTGCCATAGCGAAGGAAGCGTTAAATATTAACTGGAAATGTAGACAAAGTGCTCAGGAAAAGACTCGACAAATGTTTTGTATGGAGTGTGGTTCTTTATGGGGCAGAGACGTGGTCGCTGAGACGAGAGGATGGAAAACGGTTAAAAGCGTTTGAGATGTGGATGTGGAGGAGAATGGAGAGGATAAACTGGATATGTATGTCGCTAGTAATGTGGAAATTACGGAGAATTTAAAATGATAAAATATCTCCCTTCTTTTATACTACCGCTTTATTTGGTAATGTACCTCCCAATCAACACCACTTTTAATGTTTCTGTGTGCAACTACTTGCTATCTCTCTGCTAGATTTGTGAATCTGGATCAACACTTTCTTTGTGTAAATTTTCATTGCTGTTAAACCCATTCGTCTTTTCAAAATGTATTCCAAAAATATTTCCATTTCTACCTTTGACAAATAAATAGCTTAACTCATACACCAATAAATTTTTGTCGATTTTTCCACAATCCAGCAGAGTAGGGAAAACCGTTCTACGTGGTGCTAGCTGCGCTGAAATATTGCACAATATTGTTAAAAGAAAACATGTTTGAGGCCCAATGTTTGTCCTGGTTAATAGCAAACCAAGATGAGGGACAAGAAACTAAAGTCTTGTAAACGTAGATGGCAAATTCATCTGCTGTAGCAGCTTTCTGTTTCATTTTCACAACGATCTTGAAACCAGAAGTTATGCCGTCACCCACAACCTGAAACATCATTTCATATCCCTTGCTAGCCAATTGTTCGCGTTTCTCTGTTTTCCTGGTCGGGTTTTATGTGATACTTTTCCGTCGTTAGCTTTGGTAACACTCGATATAAAAGGAATCCGTCTATGACATCATATACGAAGATAACATAATTCCAACAGATATATGGTCATAGCGGCGGTAAAATAATTGTTGTCTTATTGTGGAATTAGATAATTTTGTAAAACATTTCGATTAATGTGAGACAATACCCATCGCAAATAGTGACCGAGCATGTTGGTTGAGTGGTAACGCTCAGGCCTTACATTCTGGAGGACACGGGTTCGAAACCCGGTTCCCCCATCTAGATCTATGTTTTTTGTTGCTTTCGCAAATCACTCCAGGCGAACGCTAGGATGGTTCCTTCTAAGGCTATGGCTGCATTCCTTCCCGTTGTTTTCTCTCAATCCTTTATTGCTCAATTTCTGGCTGCATGATTTTTACGTCCATCTGTTATTTGGTCGAAATGCAATTTTTACGCATAATTATTAGTGGGAGAATGGCCTTTTGTTACTCCGTTGCAGAATATGCGTACCCAGTTTGGTATTCGTCATCTCACACCAAACAGGTGGATGTAGCCCTCAATAACACGTGTAGACTAGTGACAGGCTGCCTAAAGCCTACCCCAGTTGACAGGCTTTACCAGCTATCGGGGATTGCAACACCCAGTATCCTGAAAGAAGTGGCTACGAACAAGGAGAGGACCAAAGTAGAACGGGAAAGCGCTCATCCACTGCACGGCCGTACACCACCAGCCCAGAGACTCAAGTCTAGAAAAAGCTTCCTGAGAACATCGCGGTAACTAATTGGGTCACCTGAAAAGGCAAAAGTTTAGTTGTGGAAAAATCAAGGTCCCTAACATCTCGGGACCACTGACAGTTGCAGAGCGCTTGCCACCTGGTCACGCAGAGGACTGGAACGTCTCGCGGTCCTTAAATCGATTGCGAACAGGAGTGGGCAGGTCCAAGGAAAACCTAGTGAGATGGGGTTATACTGATACTACCAGTATTAAGTGCGAATGTGGTGAGGACCAAACAATGAACCATATGCTCGAGTGACCTATTGTGCCCATCATCCTGCAACAAAGATGATCTGTTTAGCGCAAAACCGAACGCGTTTGAGGTTGCGAATTACTGAGCGAAATGTGTATAAAGTTGTTAATTTGCAAAAAAAAAAAAAACGGTACTGTGTATTTGATGTTTATGATTCGAGCAGCAGAATACTATTTTACCGGTTTCTTGTCAAAATATGACCGCAAGTATTTCCAGCAAACTGCTCGCCTCCCATAGACCAGGCCACGTAATTTATGGCCGCTCCCTTATTAGTGATCTCGATATCTAGGCTGTGGTTACACTGCAAGCGAATTCGCGCGAACAATCCTTCGCGCGAAAAAGCGCGAAATCGCGCTATTTCGCGAGAAGGAGAAGCGGTTACAGTGCAAGCGCATTTGCGCGAACGTAGTCGCCGGAAGAAGTGGTCACGCGATTCAAAGCGGTTTTTAGAAGCTAAGTAAAATTTATCATATCATACTCGACTGGCGAAAATTCAAGAATATCGATATTGAAGAAGAATTTTATTTTGCTGAAAACCCATTTTTGGAACTCTTTGCACCTGAAAAGAGGAAGAGGCAATTCTGGGTTAATGAAATATTCTTGAATCGCCATTTGAGTGAATATTTTAAACTTTTTGATGAATTAAAGAACCAGCCCCTAAAGATTTGTGAATATTATCGTACGACTTATGACACATACTCATATATATTGAATGCAATAGAGGAAGACATAACAAGGCAGTGTAACTTCAGAGAATGTATTTCACCATTAACATTAAAAAGAAGTTTACATAAAAATCGTTAACTTACTGTCAACATTTAATTCAGCTGCTATTTCTTCCCATAACTTCCTTGATTTATCACGGTTATGATATCCTTTATGATTCTGATCCTACAATATTCTTCTTTCAAACACCAAACATATCATGTTTTCACAATCCATAATAATACGTAAAGCAACTAAAATAACCAAAGGATGGATTCACGCGAAATAAAACCTTTTCTAACTATACGAGCGTGGTGGTGTAAAAGCTAGCGTTCTGCTCTCGCATTCGGGAGGACGGCGATTCGAATCCCCGTCCGGGCATCTAGATTTGGGTTTTCCATGGTTTCCCAAACCACTCCAGGCAAATGCCGGGATGCTTCCTTCAAAAGGCCATGGCCGAACTCCTTCCCTTTCCTTGCCCCCCCATCCTTTCCCGTCTCTAAAGACCTCGCCGTTAGAGAGACGTTAAGCAGATAAAAAAAACCTGTTGTCTTATATAGGCGTTGCCGACCGCAGCACCGTACTCTGAATGTTTACATATCTCTGTATTTGCATACGCATGTCTATACGAATTACGTGGGTGTTCAGTGTAGTTTATGGCCGCTCCCTTATTAGTGATCTCGATACCTCTTGGCTGAGCTCCGTCGACCAGTTTCCCCAGATGCCCGAGTGGCTACGGAGTCGGAGTAGAGTGACCGGGGTTAAGGCGGCGCTCGTATCGAGAAGAAGACCTGCGGGGGCTGAATTAGTGATGGGCCAATCGCAGGCGAGCTGTCCGCCGCAGTGGGGGAGCCCGGAAATTGGCCTCCGCCAGCGAGCGGGATCGCCGGTAATTGAAATGAAACGGCTGCCGCGCGCACCGCATTCTTCACGCACCCACCGCACCGCACCGCACCGCACCGCTTTCAGCTGCCCACAGAGCAGTCACATCAAGCCGCGCCTTCCATCATGTCATCACGCAGCGTGCAGTTTGTTTACGGATTTAATTGAGGGTTATTGGGTCATATTTGGACGATTTAGAGTGTGTCGCGATGTTTACGAGAAGCACGGGAGCGGAAAGTAGCACCACCTCTGTTTAGTGGAAGAAGGGCACTTTGTGGAGGCGTCCGCCAGATTGCGCCACATTCAGAAGCATACGTGAGTCTTTCAGTAGTAGTCAGAACGCGGGAGGTTGGATTCCCATTGCCGAATGTGGGTGGGTGCGAATGTTCCGCTCCCAGAAGAAGACAGAGTTGTGAAACCGCAATAATTTAATTTTATTGCGATAGAGCGAACGCTCAGGTGGCAATGTCCATACACTCTGTCAACTAGCCGAGTAAGTCCATAGCTTACACACGACGTTTTGGCGGTCACAACTCTGCCGCCATTGTCAAGTGACACTTTTACAAGGGGTGATCAAATGAAAAGGTACGAAACGACACGGTGGGTACAAATGTAGACTTTATTCAAAATATACACCATAGGCCTGAGCACAATGATTCCACTGATGAACAAGCCGCAGGATTCCTTGTTCCCATAATTCCTGTGGCCGTGACGAGACCCAGTCCTTCACAGCGTCCTTGAGTACGTCGTCCGAGTTGAAGCGCTTCCCTTTCGTGTGTTGCTTCAGTGGACCAAACACATGGAAATCGCAGGGCGACATGTCCGGACTGTAGGGCGGATGGTCCAACGTCTCCCACTTGAACTTGGCCAGTTCCATGTGTGTGACTCTGGAGACGTGTGGACGCGCGTTATCATGGAGCAGAACCACACCCTCCGTGAGCAGCCCCGGTCTTTTGTTCTTGATGGACCTGCGTAGGCGTCGGAGTGTCTCACAGTACACATCCCCCACCTGTACGCCATCCTGTCCTCATACGGTCTGCCGCATCATTTGGACGCCGCTTTTGATAAGATCCTCTGCTCTCTACTGCGCATGCGGGCGCCCGCGCATTCTCCGATCCCAGTCAGAGACTCCAATCGCATCCCGAGATGTCTCGCTACGTTCTCCCATGGCGGAATATGCAAATTTTTAACTGTTACGTTTCGTACCTTTTGTTTTGTTAACCCCTTGTAAATACACAACTGTCATAAGGCATTGAATGAGTTTTGTAGATTTGAGGGAGTGGACTAACACGACACTATGTTGGAACAGGAACAGTCTTAACAGTACTAAGTAAAAAATATGTTTTAAAAATACAAAAGGGTTGGTTAGTTATGAGAGAAGCAATTTTTTTATGAAAACATGATAATGTAATAATCACAAAAATATAATACTATTGAGAAAAATGAAATATGAACATTTTTATCTATCAAAAACAGAAAATTATGTCATTTTGTTCCGTTCTGCCACCGCCATGTGGTAAAAACATATGAAACTAATGAAATGCAGAAAATAAATAAGTTTTAAGTGTCTCTAAATTTTTAACTACAGTTTTCATTGACTGCGTTCTTTTCTGAAGCTTACTCACAAAATTCGCACACTAGGACAGTCACTTTTCTTTGTTGTATTTTTTTTTATTGTTCATTTTATTCTCTTTCTTAAATAGTTGTATCACTTCTTTAACTCTTTTCCTTAATAGCAGCTTGTAACTAATTTTTTTTTATTCCCCATTAAAATGCTGAAGGTGGCAGTGAGGATGGTATAGGAAATCATGAACGTGATGGCTTTTGCTGACGATCTGATGATCTGGGGAGGAGATGGAAAGGAAGAGCAGCGGCAGTTGGATGTGTGGACAGACAGTGTGGAGGAGTATGTCCTGAATTTTAATGTAAAGAAATGTGAGTACATGGTAACAACCAGAAAGAAGAATAGGTTAACCCAGGGAATTGTGATGGCAGGGGAACAACTATAGAAGGTAAGCAGGTTCAAGTACTTGGGGAGTGTATTAGAGGAATGTGGACGAAATGATGGCGAGATAAGTGAAAGAGGAAGACAAGCAGAGTCGTTCCTAAGGAGCATTAGAAGCCTGATATGGAATAAAGATGTGCCACAGAGAAGCAAGAGAGTAATCTATCACACATGCTATGTGCCTACCTTGACATATGCTGCTGAAACATAGAAAATGAAGAAGCTGGACATCAGCAGAGTACAAGCAAGCTAAGTGAAGCGATTAACACATTGAACGCCACCGGCAATATGAAGAGTCCTGTCAGTGAGTAACTCTGAATGGAAACCCGCATGACGCGGACGTCTCTAGACGTCCGCCGTCACGCTATTGACCATCTTACCTGAGACGGCAGATTATTTTAAATATCTGCTCTTTTATGCTGTTTATTTTACTTTTAATTGAAAAAATTCAATTAGACTAATTAAATATAATAAATAAGTGATTAAAGAAAAAATAAATCGGTAATTATCGTTTAAATTAAGTTTATTAAATAAAAAACGTGTGAATCATGTAGAATTACATATATTCTAATTATTTATATATGTTTAAATTAAGTTTCATCACAAAAAAATTAATTATTGAGTCTTGGAAAATATAAATTGATAAAATAGGACGTAAACAAAATGAAAAAAATATAAAATTAATTTTAATTTCCCGATGAAAAATTTCAAACCATTGCTCCCGACACAAAGGATGATTTTCCGGGTAGACAGGACAATAATAGGCGGTATCTTTCCTCAGTTTATTTTTCGAACATTGTCGACATTTCGTTTTGCAGGGCTCTCGTCTTTCCGTCAGATATGTCGTATCGTTTTGGGAAATGTATTATCTCACGTGGTGATTGTGGAGAAGACGATTGAGAGGAAGGAATAGGACGTGGGGAACATGATCCAGAGGAAGAAGAGGGACGTGGACAGGCTGCTTATAGGAAGGAAGAACACCAAGTACGAAAAATTATTAAAAAACACACCAGTTGTCCGATTTGAAAACGGTCTTCACTCGGTGACAGGTAAGACTTTAATGAATGGCTGAGATGAAGGGCGAGCTTGTAGACCAGGTACTGGGATCACCAACCCTCTGTACAATCCAATAGGGAAAGGACGTCTCAAGCCGTCCACCGTCACTGGGATGCTCCCTAGCGGACGTCCTCAGCACTGAATGTGTTAAGAGGTAGAATGGGAGTTACTATAATGGACAGAATAAGGAATGAAGTGATTAGATGCACCATAAAAGAGGAACCCCTACAGGAAAGGGTAGAGAGGACCAGACTGAGATGGTATGGACATGTAAAGAGAATGGAGGCTCAGAGAATCCCAAGAAAAATCCACGAGATTAAGATGCATGGTAAATGACCTGGAGGAAGACCAAGAGATGGATGGCTGAAAGGAGTGGAGGAGAGAGGAGAGGACTGGAACAAGGTGGTGTCAGAGAAATTGTGGGAAGAAAGAAGGAAATGGAGAGGCTTGTGCATATAGCATACCCGGCCAGAGACTGTAAACTGTTGATGATGATGATGATGATCCCCATTCCGCCACACCCGTTCCGCCACAGGGACACGATTTAGATTAGGGAGGTAAGGTCACTCGTGAAAGATACTTAACAAAAATATTTAACTACACCAAACTAAAGTCTGTTAAATCCAGTTCGAGCATGTACTGACTATATTTGCGATGCAAACAAGTATGCACAGTTTACTTTGGTTACAAAATCATCGGACTTTACAATACAGGAAAGAAAATATGATAGTGAAAACGTCGATCACTAACGCTCTAGAAAACTAGACTAACATATCTGCCGTTGTTCAGCAGCAATTGGTTGGTCTAGTTCTACTTATTGCCGTTCATTGGCAGTACCTTCCAGGAAACAGAAAATCGTCGAACTTAATTCCGCCCCATTACCCCATTGTGCCTCTGGTTCCCTTTCTGCATAATTGTGTAAAAGCGAGATGTACACTCATGATCGTATTTTTGGTGTGGTCACAGGTTTTAAGTAATTCCAATTTGTAGAGTCAAAGCTGAAGACGGCGTTGCTTCCTCTGGCTGGAATACGAACCAGATCTGTGTTTTACACTAAAGGTTCTTTCTCCAAAGCGATTGAGTTTTAAGTGTTTTACAAGTAATAAAGCCATTAGCAACTACGGAGCATATAGTAAAAGGGCTGAAGGTCATGACAGCTTGAGCCGTCCTGGCTAGAATACAATCTTGACCTGTGTTTAGTTCTATGAGTTCACTCTGCAATATTCGAAGAATTTTTGTTCAGTTTGGACACCCTGTTTGTCGTATATCCCCCATGCTCTTCAACATATAACGATAAATTATTAACATATAAAAAAAGTAGTAAGAAATAATGACAAGATGTACAATGTGTGTAACATAAAATATTTTTACTACCCAAGAATTAAAATGCCACAGCTCTAATCAATCATTTTAATGTTTCTGTAGGATATAGAAAGAAAAAAATGCATTTGGAAGGTGAAAAATGCAACGCTCATTACCCCCCCCCCATCCCTCCCCTTTCCTGTTCCCGTATATTTTTACCTTCCACTAATTTCAATGTCACATCCTGCTATCTTTAAGACATGCACAGTAATACTATCTATACCAAACTCTTTATACTTTTTTTAGCTTTCTTATTTCCTTCGTGATAACCTCAGGGTGAATTGAGATTTTTTTAGTCTGCTCTTTTCTAATTATGTGGATAAAATAGTTCTCCGATTTACATGCTCCTGTTGCTGATTAATTGTCCCTAACGGTCTCACTAAACCAATTACCTAATATTTCTGGCTTTTTCAAATCCACAATAGTTTCTTCTCCATCCTTATCTCTCATTGTCTTAACCCCCTCCCTTAATCTCAGTTTTTCCAAGACGGCCTTAAAAACTTCTATATGCATCTATCCCTGGTCTGCTTGCACCAATAATATTCTTCGCAATCCCATTTTTGCCATCTTATATGCCATTATTCATTCCTTCTTTAGTATTTTCAAGTATTCCCTATTGCCTTGCTGTCTCTTAACTCTGTTATGTTCTCTTCTCACCAACCTCTTTAACCGCCCTACCTCCATATTATATGTATATATATATATTACGACTTTACGCCTCGTCAACATCGAGGTCATTAGAGGCGGGATAGGACTGGGGACAAGGAACGGGAAGGAATTCGGCCATTGCCTTTTCAAGGAAGCATCCCGGCATTCGCCTGTAGTGATTTGGGGAAACCATGGAAAAACCATCCTTAATATAGAACGTAAGTACTTTACATCTCTTTATTTTTTATTTTTAAATATGTATTTCTTCACTCTTTTTTATCATCTCCTTCAACTCTTCCCATTTAGACTCCACTTTAATTGTGCCTTACTACCATTTGCTGAAATTTTTGCATTTTTATACTTGCACCTATTTCTCCTTAAATTTTGGCGGCTGGTTCACTGAATCCTCTAATAACCAGCAGAGCTACTTTTTGATCACTTAATCCCTCAGCTATTTGACATCCTGCAAGGTTATCATCGTGCTTTAGTACTTCTCCAATTAGGTAATGAAGTGATATAACAGATGTAAGCTTTCAAGATACCACACTTTAATATTAATGCAAGAAATCATGTTAGCCAAAGAAGACTTAAACGAAGAAGTAAAGAATGACTGGAGTAGTACTGCCCAGCTAGGTCTAACCTCGTGAGTGTGTCTGAGTTGGTCATGCGTGTGGAATGGTTCTAGTGTTTAGGATCAAAAATCATTCTCGGTAGCCTGAAATACGAACCTGAATTACGAACTGGACCTGTTTTTCATCCTAAGCGTTCGATCTGCAAAGTATGGAGAATTTCTATTGAGTCTGAATGAAGTTAAAATACTAACGACAGATTTATACAGGCAGTCACGGGCTATACATATATATAGTAAAAGAAACAACGGTTGACCTCTGTGTCAAATATGTCTTATTTACGAACCTGACCTGTATTTTACCCAAACGGTTCGCTCTGTAAATTTTGAAAAATTTAGGTTCAGTGTGAAAGGTGTTATCGTGTGTCAATCATTTACAGACACCAGGCTCATAATATAAGAGATTGTATGACCCTTACCCTCAATGACACCAGTCCTAAGTTTTCACTCAAATGTTTTGGTTCCGTACGTCGTGAACAAAATTTTTCGAGATATTTCAATGTAGCCGTTTGCTAGACTTCACACTGTATCGTTGAAACAACAATTCACTAAAAAAGGGAATACTGAAAGATCGCACTTCAATCGTGATTTAAATAAAACGTGTACACCAAGCAAAACGTTGATAATCTCCGAAGCACATAATAAACATAACATAAACAGTGAAATACAGGAATTGGGGGGTGTGAAAAGAAGAGCAGCTAGATTTGTTTGTGCAAATTATCGCAGGACCCAGTCACTAACTGATATGATAAAGGAGCTGGATTGGGAGTCATCGGAGGAAAGGAGGAGGGTGAAGAGAGTGCTGGGAATGTACAGGGCATAAGTTGGTGATGGAGGGATATTGGTCAAAGAATTAGGAATAGTGGATGGAAGGAGAATGGAGACCATGACCACAAGCTGGTGGTCGATTTCACATATAAGGGAGTGGGAAAATTTTCTTTTATACGACCGATTATGGTGGTGTAACGGCTAGCGTTCTGGCCTCGCATTTGGGAGGACACCGCTTCGAATCCCCGTCCGGGCATCCAGATTTGGGTTTTCCATGGTTTCCCCAAATCACTCCAGGCAAATTCCGGGATGGATCCTTTATAACGCCATGGCCGAATTCCTTACCATTCCTTGCCTCCCACCCTTTCCCGTCTCTAAAGACCTCGCTGCTAAGAGACGTTAAGCCGTCAAGCAGTAAAGAAAACAAAACTTTTACAGGTAATAACCAAGTGATGAATAATTTACCATAAACGCTGAAGGAATTAGTAAATTGGAAAAATAAATGGGGGAGGAATTTCACACTCCAATTATAAAAAGAAAATTTAAAAAAATGACATAAAAAAGGGGTAATTAGTTGCCTAGGGGAATTGCCACCGGAGCGTTAGCTCCATCGCAATTAAATTACTTATAATAATAATGATATCGGGATTCAGTGATATCATTGCTTATAAGATTCATCCGGAAAAGAATTTCCTATTCTGTGGCACGTGGAGAAAATAAAATTAGTAATGAAAAAAACATAAATGGAGGCCCGTGAAGACGTGAATTCTGGCTACAATGTGTGTCATGCGAGTCGAGCTATCAGATTATAATTCTAGAATAGCCAATTTCCAATTATTACTATTACTACTATTTATAAGTGGTCCGCGGCTAAACTCTAAAGGATCCGCCGTTGAAAAAGATTGCGAAATGTTGTAATCTTGGTTGTCCGGGTTGAACCGCGTCAATTTGTTGAAACCTAACGTTTCGGCCATCATTTTGTAGCCTTCTTCAGAGTACTGTCACGGTGACAACCCGGACAACCAAGATTACATCGACAACGACCGTGGAAGTCTGCGCACCCAATTGCGAAATGTTGTTCTAAAGCATTGGTGGCCAACCTGTTTGGCAGCCGGGCCAAATTATAGATCCAGAATCTTCAAACTGGCCTAATGAACTACTTTCTTAGAAAAATGTTTTAATTTTTGTTATAAAAAAAACACTTAAAATGAAATAACATATTTAAAGGAGTATTAAAAATATATTTTTTTATTTGCTTTTTTATTTTGTTTGGCAGAACTAATTGCATCAATGTTTACGTCGAAAGAAGTATTGACTATTAGGAAAAAGTTGTATGACACTAAGTTAAACTTACATCTTATGGTGGCCGTCAAAGTTTAAGCATATAATGATACAACTGCATGACGTATGGCGTGCCGCAAGAGACCTTCCGACCACGGTTTGGCCCGCCCTGTTCTAAAGTAAAACAACTATTCGGTTATTCTCGCAGTCATTCTATAGTATACATTAGTATAAATAAAACTTGTACGCAAATTTTAAATTGTATTTTCAGTTACCTATCACGTCTGTATGCAATCATTTAAGAGATTGATCATCCTTTTTAAATGTTTAATATAAATAATAAACAATGGTTATGACGAGAATACAGCGGAAACTAGTAGAACAATACACACTTATGGAAGAACAGTAGACTACTACTTCCTACCATGCATCCTGACAACAATACAGCCACATCTGTTCGAAGATTCAAGTATTAATATTTAATTAAAATTACAATGGAGTACAGGCTCCGGTGACAATTTCACTACATAGTCATCTTCCCCTTTTCCTGGTTTTGCCCCCTACAAATTTCAACTTTAAATTCTTTCAACGTTTTTAGTAAATTATTCATCATTTCTTTTGGTAACGTATTCCTATCACTGACACCCTTGCCTAAAAAAGTAATCTTCCTACACCCTTGTGCCTGAATTGAGCTCCACCTTGTGGTAATGGTCATATTTTTCCTTCCATGCATTGCTTTTAATTATTATACCAATATCTTTCCATTTCTCATCACAAATATATGCGTTGTACATTACCACGACTCTCTTCAGCCTTCTCCTGTCTTCCAATGAATCCAATTCCAGCTCTTTTATCATACCTGTTACTGATTGCGTTCTGCGGTAATTTCCAGAAACAAATCCAGTTGCCCTTTCTTACCACCATCACCAACTACTTTATTTGATACTCAAAATGTGGGTCCCATACTACACAAATATATTAAAGCAATGGTCTGACCAAAGTTTTGTAACCCAATTCCTTTACTTCTCTCGTGCATCCCCTCATCACTCTCTCCAATAAGATCAGAATTTTGAAACCTTTTTCTACCACCTGTCCAATATATTGTACCAACATGCATGGTAGTGGGCACTAGCCTACTGTTCTTCCATAAGTGTGTTTTGTTCTGATAGTTTGCGCTGTATTCTCATCATAACCATTGTTTTGTATTATTTTCATTGAACAATTATATAAGTTGATTTGTCTTCTTCTTCTCTTCGATATCGGCCATCTAAACACTACCATATTCAAGCAGTGGTCGTACCAAAGTTTTGTAACCCAAGTCCCTTACTTCTAAGGCATATCTCCTCATCACTCTTTATAAGAAGTGAAGGATTTTGAACCTTTTTCTTACTACCTGTCCAATGTGTCCTGCCCATTTGAGTTTTCGAATGTTACGTCAGGGAATTTACATTTCAAGTCTCCAACAAGCAATTCGTTCCCCACTTTACAATCAAACTTTTAGATTTTTATCTGTGTACCTAGCAAGCTGACTATTCTTTGCATTTATCTTCATCCCATGCTGACCAACCCAGCTAGGTATCCTGCAAAGATCACCTTGCACCTGTCCTCAGTCTTCCTCTGTTTTGATTCTATTATATAACGTAATGCCATCTACGAAAAACCTAACTTCTGATAATAAACCATCCACAAAATTAAGCATTAAGTATTTAGTGGGTTACAAAATATAACATCCTCACAGAAAAAACAAAGTTTGAAAAACGCTTGTCTATACCTTAATATCCCCTAGGAGGCTATATTATAAGGAGCGTGCATAAACTATGAGGGTGGGTCAAATGAAAACTTTAAATATTTTTTAAAATATTATTTGTTGTGCAGAAGTGGTACAAAGCTGTATCACTTTTCAACATAATCTCTCCCACGCTCAATGCAAGTCCTCCAGCGCTTACAAAGTGCATAAATTCCTTTAGAAAAAAAATCTTTTGGTAGTCCGCGCAACCACTCATGCACCGCGTGGCGTACCTCTTCATCAGAACGGAACTTCTTTCCTCCCATTGCTTCTTTGAGTGGTCCAAACATATGGAAATCACTTGGGGCAAGGTCTGGTGAGTGTGGTGGACGAGGAAGACACTCAAAATGCAGGTCTGTGATTGTTGCAACTGCTGTACGGGCAGTGTGGGCCCTTGGATTGTGATGTTGCAAAAGGACACCTGATGACAGCAATCCACGTCGCTATGATTTTATTGCAGGCCGAAGATGATTTTTAGGAGATCTGTGTATGATACACTGGTGACAGTGGTCCCTCTAGGCATGTAATGCTCCAAAATTACGCCTTTTTCGTGCAAAAAGAGAGTCAGCATAACCTTCCCTGCTGATGGTTCTGTTCGAAACTTCTTTGGTTTTGGTGATGAGGAATGGTTGCCATTCCTTGCTCGCTCTCTTTCGTTTCCGGTTGATGAAAGTGAACCCATGTTTCGTCCCCAGTAACGATTCTTGCAAGGAAGCAATCACCTTCTCGTTCAAAGCGCCGAAGAAGTTCTTCACAAGCACGACATGTCGTTCTTTCATTCAGGAGTCAGCTGCCGTGGCACCCATCTTGCAGACACTTTGTGAAACTGGAGCACATCATGCAAAATGTGGTGTGCTGAACCATGACTAATCTTTAAACATGTTGCAATGTCATTCAGTGTCACTCGGCGGTTTTCCATCACTATGGCTTCAACTGCTGCATTGTTCTGTGGAGTCACAACTGACCTGGACGAGGAGCATCTTCCACTGAAGAGACACCATTTGCGAACTTCCTACTCCATTCGTAGACTTGCTGCTGTGACAAACATGCATCACCGTACTGAACCTTCATTCTTCGATGAATTTCAATAGGTTTCACACTTTCACTACTCAAAAACCGAATAACGGAACGCTGTTCTTCCCTGGTGCAAGTGCAAGGGCGTAGCCAGGATTTTGTTTAGGGGGGGGCAGGCAAGAGAAAACTGATAATATGTATGCTAAAAAAACTTTTATTAATGTAATACATATATATTGTATTAATTGAATAATTAATTAATACTATTATATTTTAATTAATTATAATTTAATTAATTAGTATATATAATTTTATACCAATAATAATATTCGAGCTACTTCATCTGCAATTTTATCACAATTTTCTTGTAAAAGTTTTCTGTGTACACCAAGCAGGTCAGTTGGATCTCTAGAAAATTTCCATCTTATTTAACTCTTTCATAAGGTCTAGTTCTTTAAGATTTTCCAGTGTCATACCCTTGTCTCCATAGTTTATACCATAGTGCGACTTCATAATCAAACAATTTTAACTTGTAGCATTGGCTGAAAAATCGTGATCTTTTTTTAATCAACCAACGACTTACTTAAACTTTAGCTGGGATGTAGCTAGGTACTGCAATCCAGCAATGCGGGATCCGGCATCATTTGGCAGTCTGGCGGATCCAGCACCTAACTAAGTGGATCCGCAATCCGTAAAATGGGGTGAAAACATGTTTCAGTCTTCGTCACCGTGTCTCCCTGTCGTCACTTTTCGGTCCGACTCGTTCTTTACCGGTTGTATCGCCCCGTTTAACTGTATCCTTCAAGTTGACATTTGACTCACGGCAACAAATGGTGTTGTGTGTTTGTGTTGTGTGCAGTACTGTAATTTGAGTTATGTCGTCCTATGGCAAAACTAGCTCCCAGATCGTACACACAGAAAAGATACAACTAGAGATGTTTCTGAGGAGTAAGTAAAAACAATACAAAAAGAAGGTTACAGCTATTGACAGATATTTCTTAATCTAGTGCATATATGATGTGTTAAAATGTTTTTCTCATAAACTGAACTTCATTGTATTTCAGTTATTTCTTTTCAAAAAGTGGATTTCTATTTCCTAATTCTGCTAATTCTATAAGATCTATGATGACAAAGTTTTCAATGACATAATTGCTCAGTTTGAATATTTCAAGAAACAATTGCGAATATTTTCGTCGAATGTTTGATGAGTAGACGCTCCAAAAAAAAAAAAAAAAAAAAAAATCACCTATATTTAAGGCGGGACCACACGCTTGCTAAACCTCGTCAAGCCGTCACAAATTGAAACGTGTTGATAGAGCGTTTAACTTGACTTGTGTAGGCTGGCACTTGTGGCTGATCCAATCGAGTGTCTGTTTTTTGGCACAAATCTAAGAAAGTTTGCGGCAAGTGCTTGTAAAGTGCCTACTCGTTTCTGCGGAATTGATACACTTTGTGCACTGACGGGAGACAGACATGCGTTCCTGTTTGTTGTGATAGAAGTGCCGCAGGAAAAATGAGTAATTGGTTCAACAACGATATTTCACATTCCAATGCTAATATTCAAAATCAGCATATCTCTTCCGGCAGAAGTTATGAAGATGGCTCATAAAGAAGCGTGGACACCGAGAGTAGTGGGTGAGCAATTAACGCTCTGGCCTCGCATTCAGTAGGACGCCGGATCGAATCCTCATCCGGGCATTGAGATTTGCAGTTTCCATTGTTTCTCCAAATCACTCTAGACGAATGCCGGGATGCTTCCTTCAGCAAAAGGCCAAATCCGAATTCTTTCCCATTCCTTGCCCCATGTCCTTTCCCGCCTCTAATGACCTTGTTGCTGACAAGGCGTAAAGCCATAAGCAAAATAAAAAGTCATAAAGTAGCTCATTAAAGTTATTTTCCATAAATTTTCTGCAGTCAAAAAATAATTGATATAGACATTATAATTCAATACATTATTGTAAATACAATAATTATTATACTATTTCAATTATAAAACAATAATTTCATATAGGCCCCTAATTATATTAAATGAAATACATACATGAAACTACATACTAAACATAGTTAAATGAATGAAATTATACCTGGAACGGTTTCTATGGATTTTTAACATCCACCATTTTCTTCGCCGCCTTTCTCGTTATATTTTCATTTTCGTTTACATTTTTATGATAAATATAGGTTAAACAAAAATTTATATCCAACACAACATCGAAGTCCCTCACGGTTTCTTCTCCAAAACATACCAGCGCATTCGCAAGCGTGTGGCTGTCAATGTTCGGCTCCCCACAATTAACCAAGCGTTTGTAAAGGTTTGGAGTTTTCGGCAAGTGCCAAGCGTGTGGACCGGGGTTATGTTCACCGCAAAGAAACACATTTTAATATCAGCTTGCTTAGAATGCAGGGTTCGTGCACCACGGAGCCTTGCATCAGTTTGGTCAAGGAACGATTGACAGGCTTTGGTGTTGCTGTTGAAACTGCTGTTATCGGCAAAAGATCTAATGGAACAAGTGTCATGGAAAACGTCCTGCTTTCGTACCTGCAATTGTACTTTTCACACAGCACACAATTGGCAGTTGTCGATATTTTATACCCTTACCCCCCAAAAAAAACCACTGAAAGAAATTGAGAGCATAGAAAAAACTTTCACTCGGACGTAGACCACAAAGACCTGGACGCCACAATTGAAGCAAAAAGCGTGATCGTAGCACTGGATATTCCACATAGGTTTCCCAGATATGATGATCTCAAAAAAGTGCAGATAGTTGCTAAGTTTTTCAATTTTTTTTATTTATGACCATTTCAATCAAACCAACGAATGAGGAGGCGGAAAGGGCTTTCTCGGCTGCTGGCTATATATGAAATTCTTTGCAAATAAAGTGATAATTGGATATTTTTAAAGTGACATAAAGTTCGAGTAACAAATTAATTAGACTATACTAGCAGAGGCAAGTAAGTCTGCAAGCAACAATGATTAAATTTTAATTTCAAATTAGTGGCTTTGGCATCTACAGAAAATTTATTTTCAGGAAGGTACCCAGCAACTGGGCTGTAACACAGTATGTAGCAGTATAGGTACGACCACAGAATGAGAAACAACTTGACCGTTGTACCGACCCAACTCATATCCGAGCACCTAGGACAAATATACTGTAAAGTCAAGAGTAATAAATATTTTATCACAAATTAGCTCTTACATATCGACTTTTTCACAATCGTTTGATAGTAATAAACATAAATAAAATACATACGAATGCAGATAATTATAGTTATTAAATAAAAGTCGTACTTTTTGTATGTACTGTATGTAATACTATATTAAAAGCCATCGTTAGCCTTACGGAAAATACAAATTAATTACTTTAAAGAACAGATTATTAGCGCGCTCTCTGGTTATATCACAGTATAAACGATCGGATGCGTTGTGTGCGGGTCGAGTCAGCCTGAAATCTATCGATATTTAATCGCAGTTAAGACGGGATGTCTTCGTTCGAGTTGGCTCGCGCGGCACAGCGACAGTTTGTTGCCATGGATAACAAAAACGGCCGCCTTTTAATACAATTGTACGGTGACAAATTTTTTTGTGTAATAGCAAATGTGCAGCCTAATCAGACTCAGATGGTATCACCTCCATCACTACCACAATCGTCACTTGAAACTCCAATCAACGAATCTACAGAATCGTCAAATGACAGAATCAACATAATACCTTTTACCTAAGTAAAGAGTAAGTTCTCGTTAAGAATGGCAACAGAAAATTGAATAGCAATAAAAAAATTAGTATTAAACGGTTACTATTACCTTATCTTTGACCATTCTTTCAGAGCTTCGCATAGTGCGCCAGAAACATCTGTTCAAATAAATGATTGTTTTGACTCTTGAAAAAGGTAATGCAGGTTAGTACACGAGTCTCCAATTACTTTGAATCCCCGTCCGGGCATCCAGATTTGGGTTTTCCATGGTTTCCCCAAATCACTCCAGGTGAATGCCGGGATGCTTCCTTCAAAAGGCCATGGCCGAATTCCTTCCCATTCCTTGTCCCCATCCTTTCCCGTCTCTAAAGACCACGTTGTTAAAAAGGGACGTTAAACAGTTACAAAAAAAAAAAAAAATCCAATTACTAGAAATCTTGAAATCACAGCGTTTATCAGTAACTGAAATGCCTCCGGAAATTGAGTGCACTGGCTCAATTATTTATTTTAGAAACTCTATGATTGTCAATCTCGTAAAATTTGTTAATTATATCCTCGATGGTTTCATGTCTAATGTCTTCCATGAGTTTCTCGCCACACTGTATTCAATTAAAATAAAATTTCTATATCCACCAAATCATTTTTCGTTTAGGTTTCTAGTATACAGTGTGTCGGATCACAGTGAAAGTTGCGGCTATTCGCGCACGTGAAATGTCCACTGTGGCTTCACAAAAAGACAGTGCCTGGATATTCGGTTTGGCGCGCTCGAACATGGGTCTCGCAGCAGCCGCTCATAGTTGATACGCAGCTTAGGGACCGTCCATAAACCACGTAGCTCCATTTTGGCCTCCTGTGACCCCCCCTCCCCCCCACGTAGCCCAACGTGGCTTTTGTCTCTCCCCTCCCCCCTAGTAGCTTTTTCTCATAATGATTCCTGAAGTCATTTTTGTACTGTTTTCTCTTGTCAGGCTATCATAAATTACAAGCGGGGATAATAAAATGACGGAAATAATTATTCACATGCTTCTGTATGTTCTCTATCTTGATATGAATGAAAAGCTACGTGGCCTGGCTCGGAAATCCTCCTCTTTTAAGTAGCCCAGCGTAGCTTTACAGCCAACCCCTCCCCCTCTAGACCGAGCCACGTAGTTTATGCACAACCCCTTAAGGCCGGTTCACACTGTGCGGTTTTCACCGCAGTAGAAACTTAACCGTCGCCGCCTACAGAATTTGAGGTGTTTACATATTCGGTGGTAGAACTGTTGCTGCTATTACTGCGGTAAAATTTTCGCTGCTATGAAGCTGGCAAAAGATGACGTGGTCGGACGTCAGTACCTTTCTTTTGATGAACTGAGTTTCATTTTGTTAATTTAATTAATTTGGTGTTCGTAGTTAAGTTTTAAAATTGTTATTTTGAAGGTTCCATAGCCATAGAATAGGAAAAGAAAAAGCCAAAGGAAAACAGAATATTTGAGGAACGACGACACCAAGTTTTTCAATTATTTTGGGATGTTTATTTCAACAGTTACTTGCGAAACTTAAGTACGGCATTCAAAGGAGGAATACCCAGTTGATGAATTGTATTTAACGTGTGGAAATGATGGCAATCTCCTTGAAGTAAGCAGATTTCTCATGGGCCTACTATAAATAAACATTTAATTTCATAAAATTCCAATCCGCTATATTTATTTTATGTTAATTACGGTGAAAACTTCTTGAGGTGAATATGTATAGATGTACAAGAAAAGTTTTAAAAATGCACTATGTCATATAATGGCTAAGACTTACATTTATTTGTAACTAATACATATACTTCACTGTGTAATCAAATCTCAGTGTTGAGTTTATATTGCTTTTATACTTACAAGCACAATCGACTAGTTAAACTTTTGTGATTAAATTGTAATCTGTTAAGTGTTTTAATAACTATTACTTTACAAAGAAAAATCGAAAGTAAATGGCGAAGATGATGCCGAAGTTACTGAACACCTTGTCTCACTGTATTCGTCACTGCTGTGTTAGAAGAAAAGAAGAAGAAGAAGAAGAAAAAAAAAGAGGAAAAAATGTCGATCCACAGAATTTCGAATGTTGAAAGTTTTCCTTGGCAAATGTCTAAGATATGAGGACATAGTTATTTAGTCAAAATCTTTCTACAAAATGTGATTCAACATTTTTCAACTTCTAGTTGAAGCTCTAAAAATTTATTTAAATACGTGATCAAAAGTTTACTATCCAAAGGCATTTTTCCACATTTTTCATTTCGTCAAAATCATTCCTAATTTCAAGGCACACTTCTTTCCAAGCGTTCCTGGTAGCGTTCCGATCTTTAAAAGAATCTATAGTTTTATCTCTTAAAACTGCTAACGAAATGAGAAGATCAGTATCCATAATCACTTAACATACATTACGATTTTTAAAATGAAAAAATGTTAACTTTAACAGACTGAAAGCGCACAAGCGGTTAAAAAATCGCCGAGTGTGCAAGCGCCTATTTGACCACATGGGCCACTGTCTGAATGGGGCGGGGAAATTACCGTCGAATGTAGTAGCAGCGCACGGCTGCATACCTGCCGTCGACGGCAGCTCTGCCGTGGGTGTAAGCCAAGTGTGTAAGCTCCCATTTGATCCCTCGCGCCACTACTGGAACGACGGCGACGGAAAACTTTCCGCCGCGGCCGAAACCGCTCACTGTGTAACCGATCTAAAGAGTCGTCAGCAGTGCCGTACGTGGCCCGTTGTTCTGCCTCGCCCTCGCTAACGTCTGTTTTCCCGCAAATAGCAGTAGAAAGCAGGTTTAAATCGAACGAATTATTTTTTGAAAGTTACTTAACATTGTTTACTCTTCGGTTCGGCAGAACCCTGATCGAGCGCAAACCCGCGTCCAGCTAGGGGGGGGCAGCTGCCCCCCCCTGCCCGTACCTGGCTACGCCCTTGTGCAAGTGTCAAGTGGGGCAGTAATCTTTGTACTGATACTGCGACGGTATTTGTGCATCTGCACTATGCTGCCACCTACAGGTAATTCTGCACGCTGCTTGTACCACGCTTACCAACTTACAAGATAACTGCGCGAAATTTCGATTTTTTTTATTACAAATTTAAGGTTTTCATTTGATTCACCCTCGTACGTAACTCCATTTTGGCCTCCCTCTTGTGAACCCCTCCCCCCCCCCTCACTTAGCCCGATGTTGCTTCCGCCTCCCCCCCCCCCTCATGGCATATAGCTTTTGTCGTTATTGATTCCAGAAGGCATTTTGTGCTGTTTTCTCTTGTCAGACTATCGTAAATTACATACGGAGATAATTAAATATTCACATTCTGTGACAAATAATATGACTGTAAAGCTTCGTGGCTTGGTTTGGGACTTACCCTCCTTCCCCGTAGCCCAGCGTAGATTTTCTGCCAACCCCTCCCTTGCCTGGACCGAGGTACGTAGTTTATGGACGTTCCCCAACAATGAGGTTACGTGTAATCTTGGTTGTCCGGATTAAACCGCATCAGTTTGTAGAAACCTAACGTTTCGGCCATCATTTTGTGGTCTTCTTCAGAGTACTGTCACGGCTGGAACTGCTGCCGCCTATATATAGCTCCCGAAGAATGCGCTAACCGTTTGGAGTGACGTCACTGAAGCTACCGCCGCCAGCGTGGCCGGTCCGATGGGGGCCTGCGTCCCGCGTTTTCCTGATGAAACATCACCATATTTGGTCAAGTTGTAGCCCGCCGTCCGCGTTCATATTATCTAGTCTTTTTTTGATTTCCAGTGCTTCTCTGACACGCCGGGGCCACCATCTGCTTTCTCGAACCAATACACTGAATAAAATTGCGTGTCCATTGTCAGCAGAATGTTGTGCTACAGCTGATTTGCTGACGTCGTTATTTTTAAGTCTGCGCACAGGTTACGTACTCTAGCAGAGATTAATACTCGTAAAATTTCCACACACATAGTTAAAGTATCTTTATTATCAAGGGTTTTCTGCTATTCAGTAGCTCCATGCACTGCAACAGCCTTCCACGCCTTCCTCGGTTCCGCCATTCCCTTATTCTCTATATATTTCCTATTTATCATTATGTGATCCATCATTTTCTTCCTTCGCCTACCTCTTCTTTTCCCGCCCTTTACTATCCCCTCCAGAGCAGTTTTAAGCAGGCACTCATTCCTCAACACATGCCCAATACAGTTCCTTTTTCTATTCCTTATTGTGTTTATTAGGGACCTTTCCTCTCCTACTCCTTCCAGCACTCCATCATTCCTTACTTTATCTTTCCAACTTATTTTCTCCATCCTCCTCCATATCCACATTTCGAAATCTTCCAACCTCTTTAGATGTTCTTTGCGTAGCGTCCATGTTTCTACTCCATATATTCCTACGCTCCATACAAAAAATTTAGCAAGTTTTGCCCTCAGGTTTTTATCCAGCCTTCCGCATAATAAATTTTTCTCTCTATTCATAGCTTCCATTGCTGTTGCTATTCTAGTTTCCACATCCTTCTTGTAACTCATATCACCACTCACAAAATTAAAATAAATTAAATAATGATTCTAAGTGATTGATTGCAGTTCAGATTGTATGGTAGTACTAGCTAATGCAGAAGTAACTGCAATCCATTACCACGAGTTTGGTGGACGTTAACCAGAAGCAGGGTACGTCGCCCGTTTACAGGGTTATTACTGCGTCCCGTTTAGCGGCGTCTCATTAAGTGCGTGTTGTGCATAATGGCCTCATCAGCGCCGTAATGCGCGCGGCGGGAAAACACGGTCGCCACTACCAACTTCCCGCGCAAGAAAATCCATTTCCGGAATTTTCCTCCATAAAAAAAGCCGCAACATTACTGTCTGGAGTAGCAACTTCCTCATCACTGAATATACCGCATCGTTGTTCTGTAGTAAGCTGATAATTGCCATTTCTTGCGTACTTCTGTCTTGACGTGGTGAAACGAACAATATATTATATGGCAGAAATGTGTAAGATGTAAGATGTAATCGTAATTTCTGAAGAAAGTTACAGGGAATCGTATTTAAACAATAAGCAGCTTTGAAGAAATCTAGTGTAATTATTTAAGACCAAATCTAGTGTGGCGGGTTAAACATCTACATTATAAAATTAATTAAAACAGAACAAACCAAAGTAATTACGGACATCAGTTATGGACAATAATAACTCCTACACAGGTGGGGCAAGAATTATTTTGCTATTGGGGGGGGGGTCCATTATTGACGTCAGGTGAAATAGGGGAGGGTAATCTCACGAAACCTCAACAAGGGGGAGGGGGTGGTCAACGGAAATCTGACGTGGGGCTTTTAAATTCTTGTAGAATTGTAGAGTCGATTTTAGGAGGGTGTTTTGCTCCAAAAACCGAACGGGCGGGGGGGGGGGGGGTGGTATATCCGCTCTTCGGAATATGAGACATAAAAAGAAGGTCTCCAAAAGACATGAGGTCGATTGGTAGTTGGGGGGGGGGTGGATGAGGGTGTCTCTCACGTTATTTGAGGGGGGAGGGTTCAACCAAATCTCACGAAGTCTCCCCAGAGGGGGGGGGGAGTCCGAAATTCCTGAAAAACACCTCACGTCATTAATGTATATGTAATAACATTTAACGGGCACTGGATAACTATTTACACACATGTGGGTAGGCAGCCCGCCATAGCAATGGAGACAGGTGGCTAGTTACCACTTTTGTTTCGATGTTGGGAGAGATGGCTGAGGGTGGATACACCTAGCGCAAGAATACAAGGGTGCTATTTTCTTTCCGTCAGCGTATGAAGACCAGGATAGAGACCCCTGACCAA